>JAJEKV010000002.1:11432796-12644869 GCA_021234155.1 Isoetes taiwanensis
CAACTATCAAACGACTCCTGCATTTTGAATAATTCCTGCTTGATAAGATCTAAAAGTGAGGAATTAATCCTTCTCAATCTCTGCATAACAGGTTTAGTATCTTCACGAACTTTTATCTCAAACTCACAAATGCTTCTATCAACCCCTTTCAACTCTGAATATTCCCATGCAAAAACATCCACCCAATCTTCAAAGTACTTAACCATTTTACCTTTGCATTCCTCTTCATATAGATCTCCCATTTGCAAAGTTACGGACATACCTCCCTTATGCACTTCAAGCTCTTTGTGTGATTCCTCTTGTGCTAGGTTGATGGTCAAGATAGGATGAAATTGAGAGAGCTCATCTTCATCTAGAACATCTTCCTTGATAGCTCCCTCAGATAGATACTCTAAGAGTGTCTTCCTGCACAAAGAATCAGCCTCAAAGTTTTTGGACCTTGGAATATGATAAATCTCCCAATGATCAAACAAAGTTAGCAATTCTCGAGCTTGTGTGTTCAGATCCTCCATATCTTGATGCTTTGTTTGGTATTCTCCCAAAATCTGTTTGCAAACGAGTTGTGAGTCTCCATAGATAACAATATAGGAAATATTCATGAACCTTGCTTCTGAGGGCTGCAATGAGGGCCCTATACTCTGCTGCATTAGAAGAAATATTAGGATGAATTCTCCCTATTTTAGTCATCAGTTTAAGATCTGCATCCTTCAGAATAGCAGCAGAAGAAGCAATCCCTAATTTTTTAGACATACCTCCATCAAACCAAAGGTAGGCCTTGTTTTCTTTTGGATCAGAGAACTCTACATGAGCAAAGTTGATAACGTCTTCACTCATATCAACATCTAGACCTAAACTGTAAACTCCTAGCTCCTCTTCCTGCAATATATCCACATCTATGAACCTAATATGAGCAGAGGGTTCAGTTTTGTTTACCAATTTAATGGAAGTTGCTCCATTTGAAATAGTGCAAATGCCTTCAGACCATATAGGCCTAGCATCTACTGTTTTCATCCACCTTCTTCCCAATAATAAATCATAGATGTTAGCATGGTTAACATTCTCAAAATCAACAACCACAAATGTAGCTAAAACAATGATTCCTCCTGTATTAACAGACACATTCCTCACCACTCCCTTTGGTACTACCTTAGCATTGGAAAAGGATTTTAGAACAATAGAAGTATTGTCTTCTACCTTGAGATTCAGTATTTTCATAACATGATAAGGCATGACATTTAGAGAAGAACCTCCATCCAGCAAGACCTTATCTAAATGGGAAGTACCTATAGTAGCACTACAAGTAAAAGCACCTGGATCTTCAGTGTGCTCGGGTAAGGCTTCTGAGAAATGTTGTTGCAAGTCTCTGCAGCAATTTCTTTAACATTTTGGGTATTCTTGATAAACTTTTCCTGTATGATGGTGCAATCCTCAATAGAGTTAGTAAGTCTGATAACCTTGGAGTTTTCATAAGCAATTCAAATTCATCAAGCTCGGAATCTTTTGTTTTATACCTTTGGCGGGGGAGGAGCTATATTATGGGGATTTGGCTGAAATGTTACCTTAGGAGCTGTAATTGGTGGAGCGAGAACTTGCGAGAGGTACTGAATGGAGCACGCACGTGTTTGCACAACCATAACATCTTGTTCTTCTTGCTCTTACGCACGAGGTCTCAATAAAACTAACATTTGACACTGTTTACCTTTTTTTCTTGCTTTGCAAGGTAATTCTTGACAACGCAAAACTTCTCCTCATGACCTATCTCTTTACAAAAGAACAAACAGGACACTCTCTACCAAAATGGCCCCTTTTGTGGCATTTAGGACAAGATCTTGCAAAGCAATTTTCAGCCCTATGATAGGGCTTACCACGATTTGTGCATTCGGTATGGTAGAGCTAGAAGAAAGAGCATTGTTACTATTTTTTAACTCCATGAGTTGTTTGGTAACTTCAGGAAGAGCTTCAGGATACCTTACTTATCTCAGATTTCATTTTGAAACCACGAGGGTCTAACTCTTCAGACTTTTGGCTTCTTCTTTTCCTACGAACTGCATACATAGGGACGGCATTAGCATAATGTAACTCATTCAATTATCATGATGAGGAGGGTAGAATGGATCTCGACTTCTTCATCGGGCAAATAGCTTAGCATTTCTACTAAATCTACAGCCTTTACAAATGTCTTATGGATAGAATCTAGCTCACCAAACTTTTGAAGTTTTAATAACTTCCTATAGATCTTAGGCACGGACATCAAACCTCACGATAAAGGAAGCAACCGGATGCAAAGTTGGGTGGGAAACATGGTTCCTATTACACACCAACAAATAAGAGTTAAATCTTTCCACATCTTGTTTCACACTTTCACCCGATTTAATAGAAAAGGAATTGAGCTCAAAAACAAGATCACGGGGTGAAGTAGTCTTACCAAACCTTGACAGAGAAATCTTTGTTCCAATTCATCCCACTTAGTACCTATTGGCAGTTCAAAATCCAACCGGGGACTGGCCTCATCACCTTTCATGCATTTGGTAAACTCAGCAAACCTGGTACCTTTCTTCTTTCAATGCTCCTCATAATATTCTTCAAAAGTCTTCAAGAAATGGTTAGCATTCATGGAAGAATCATAACAAGGGGAAGAAACAGGTGCAGTAAGAGCTTGTGGAGGAAAAGGCAAAGTAGAAACATTTGTAACATTTGTTGTGGAACTGGTAGCCACTTTCATGCTTACCCCTACTAAATCTGGTTCACCTGTTACCTCAGATGGTCCAGCAGGCTCAGCAGGCTCAGCAGGCTTTCTTGGTGCCATGGAGTTCAACTTCCAGGTGAAAATCTCGGTAGAACCTCCAAAATGTTAGCCTAAAACCTGGAACTTTAGTCTAACCTCAAAGGAAGTTTAAACAAAGTGGTTAGAACCTCCAGATCACTTAGGGTGATCAATCCTTGTCATGTGAAACAAGAAAAGTCATTTTGAAGTGCTGGTTTTTTCAAAATCACTAGAGTCCCTGAAACTGAAAAAACTGTCAGAGCAAAATCTGACCTTGCAGACACACCTTGTGAGATTTTTGAGATCTGATTGGTGGTATAGATGGTCAACAAGCAGACGAAACTTGTGGTGAAAATTTGATTTGATTTGAATGAAGGAAGGTCAAGAAAATCTAGGTCAAAGACGGGTCAAAAAGTTGGCCAGTGCCAAAACAGAGAGCCAAAATTTGCAGATGGAGTCTGATAGGGAATTTTGGGTTGGGATCTGTGCAGGCAACTTCAGAATAGCCTCTAGATCACGTGCATAAGGTTTAACTAGCAAAAAGATGTAAGTAGTCAAAGCTTCAAGAAAAAGACAAACTCTGTAACAGTTATGAGAAAAATTCTTTTTATATGTTTTCTCTGGATGTATAGGCTTCTAGGATTTTTATGAGGATGAAATGCAACTACCTGAAGGGAATATAACTTGGAGTAAATATTTTGGCTTTGTATTTAGTTTTAAGCTTTAACAAACAATGCAAGGTTATAAAGGATGAATGAATAATGATAACAATAATTTTCCAGGCAAAGACTATGTATTATAGCAAGATGATACCGAAAAATCTAATAGTATCAAAAGGTATTACCAAAATAATGGTGCTTGAGAGCAAATTCGGGGCTGCGAGAGCCTCTAGAAAGCCTCAAACTACCGATGAAGCACAATGAAGTGATTATTAGAGTTGCAGTTGAAGTGTTTTGATGTCGAACAAGTCACACCATGTCAGATTCTTCAGTTTCGAACAGAATAGAGCAAAATTTGAGCAGAGTAGAGCAAGATAATATCAAGAAATATTCAGTGCGCCAAAATCCGGAAGAGAGGTATATCTCTCGAGGGGCGTATTGATTTGTATTCTTTGGCTTAAGAACCGTTTCTTCTCACAAACTAGCTTCGGTAGAAAGTGATGTAAGGCCAAATTTGAGCAATTTCTCTCGGATCAAGTGCCACAGAGGATCCCCAAGGTCTCGGAAAAGGTTCAGGAGATAATTTCGGGTGAAAGTTGGCGGGCTTCAATCAAATTTAGGCACCTAATTGGCGGATTTAGCTTGATCTCCCCTATTTTTAGGTTAAATCGAAAAATTCTAAAGGGTTATATATCCCAGGGCCGAAATGGTTTTGGCGACTCACGTATATAAGGAATAACGTTGACCGGTCTAATAAGATTGCGTGCCTTGAGAGGGGACAACCAGCCCAGTAAACCGGCCCCCGCCGCCGCTGCGTGGAAATGGGAATGAAAATGGGAGGGGGGTGATGTGGAAACGATGTAGAGGTGATGTGGAAATAGATAGGGTAGATAGGCTAGAATAGGTTTTTTATTTTCTATGGCACGCATCCCAAGAATCCAAATTTGAAGGCCTTTACAAGGGTTTTTTCAAAATTTAAAAAAGCCAAATTAGCTCTTTTTTGCCAAGCTTTCCATCTAGAGAAATTTTAGGTTGAGCTGAAACACTTCAATTTTTTGCCCTTTTGACCCATGGTCAATGAATACTGCAACTTGGAGATGGTGAAAAAATCATGGGAAAAAGATGGGGAAAAGGTGCAAATAGGCTATAATAGGGTTTAGGAAGATGAAATGAGGGTGAAAATAGAGTTTTCTTGCCCTTTTCGGTTTTCAAGATCATTAGGGGGCAATTCTCAAATGAAGGTAGGACCAATAAAAAATGGGTAGTGGAATGATGAGAAAAGGACTCAAAGGTGGAAAAAATGGTGAAAGAAAGGTTTTTGAAGGCTCTTGGGATATAAAAAGGTGTATATAAGATGAATGGAATGAGGAAAAGATGGGTACCTCTGTAGCACTTGATTTCATCTCATATTGTTTCTAAAGCTCAAATCATACCTCATAGTGAAAATAAGTTTGCTCACAACCTAAGGGTCTTCCAAACTTCTATAAGGGTCTTCCAAACTTCAAGGCTAGAATAAGAGCAAATTTCACTTCCAAGATGGCATTCTCATGTGTGTGACCTCAAAACTACTAATGCAACTCAAGTAAGCTTCATAAGGTTGAACTTTGGTAAAATGCCTTGTGGCTCCTTGATAAACATGCTATAGCCTTTGCCTGGTCTTCAAATCAAAGGGAAAATGTTAAACAAATGGGAATGTGTCTAGAAAGGTGCTTTACCTCAAGGAAAAGACTAGGCTATAAAATGAGATCCCCAATGCCTTCCAATCTTGGTCAAATGTCTTCCAAACTCTAATGGGATCACAATAGCCTGGAACTTTTCCTTAGAGGAAATATAAATGAAACAAAAGGTTTGATACATAGATGCTGGTCCATGTTGCCAAAAATGGGCAACAATAGTTGGCTCGGCATTGAGGGTCCTTTTCCTTGTATATGGGCACAACTCTACTAGTGGTCCAATGCGGAGGGAAGCCTTCTTGCAATGCTTTATTGAATAATGCCGTGAGGACAGGCACTAGTGGAGGCCCAGCCCATTTCAGAAGCTCCGCCTGCATGCCATCTAAATCTGCTCCCTTCCCATTAAAAGGAATCTTATGGTTGTATGCTAGCTACTCAAATCATTTTGTGTTTTCAAATTTAATCAACTCCGGATATAAATCAAACGTAATTAACTTGGAATAAATAAAATGTAATTGTCTTTATGCATTTCATTTTTTTTCCTCTTCAGCGATGGCAGTCAACCCCTGTCACAAGCTGAAGCAGTGTTTTTTTAGGCCAGCATTTTTCTTAAACCTGTGCCATTTTTTTGATGTTTTACTTACAGATTTCAAGATTTGGAAGGTTTTTGTCGATTTCTCGCTCACCAAAAGGTAAATCTCCTTGGCACTTTGCTTTTTTCTTATTTCTCGCAAGGACCTGTCCATTGCTTTGTAATCTTTGTCTCCGATGATTGAGGTAAGTTAAGGAAGCTAATATTTGCAAGTTCAGGAAATACCTGTGTAAAAATCTTTGATTTTGATGGAATATGATGCAAGTTTTTGCTATGAACTGTTGTGTTAATTTATATAGAATAGAATAGAATAGAATAGAATAGAATAGAATAGAATAGAATAGAATAAATTTTTTAACATCCACGGAGACCAATAGGTCATGGGACCCATACAATGGGCTAGTACAATCATTACTACTAGGATTAAAAAACCCCTGCCTCGAAAGGTTTTCAAGGGAAAAATGATACTAGACAAGCGGAGATAATGACTACTGATTTATGATGCTATGAAATACTTCTGTACTGGAAATGTAACTCTTTTGCAATAAAAATAACTTTTGATTTGCAAATGAAATTTGATGATGTGAAATGTGAGTCTGGAATCTGAACTCAAAATTTGGATAAGCTGCTTAGAATATAGGTAATCAAAGTTACCAAAAAATATAATTAGCAACAATGGCTTACAACCAGATAACACGGTATTATTTTATAAACAAAGAGGATTATGATCAAATGTAACATGATATTATCGTACAAATAAGGAAAGGGGGATTATGGCCAAATACCCCGATTCTAAAAATCCATTTTATACTTCGTTGTTCCACAGGAAAGGGGGATTCTATAGGTATTTTTTGGAGGGTATTTTCTGGGGTATTCAAGCATCTTTTTCATTGTGGAACCTTGTTCATCACATGCACTATAAACTAATTTTGTAGTTATTGCTTATCCTCTAATGATTCATTGGCAATGATCAATACGTGTGCAAATGGTTTTTACAAGTTTTTTGTTGGGGAAAAAAGTTTTATTTAGAAATAAAACTTTTTTTCCCAACAAAAAACTTGTGGTTAAGATGTTTTGCCACTGCGTCATCTTGGATGCTGGTTGGTAATGGTTCAACCCCTTTCTCAAACACTTTGCATAGAACTCCCTCTAACTCGAAAACTTAAAGCTTCATAGATGATTTAAGTCGCTTCATGCTTCGCAATGCAGAAGGACTGCCACGTATACCACCATCACGCTTTGCATTTTTTGTTGCAGCTGTGAGCTCTCTTATATTTCCTATAAGTTTTCAA
The DNA here is from genome assembly GCA_021234155.1 of Isoetes taiwanensis. Lineage (NCBI taxonomy): Eukaryota > Viridiplantae > Streptophyta > Lycopodiopsida > Isoetales > Isoetaceae > Isoetes > Isoetes taiwanensis. Next base: position 11,439,777 of record JAJEKV010000002.1, read on the forward strand.
GTATTAAAATATACACACACAAAGGAAAGCAACTTAATCACTAAAGGATGTGGACAGCAATTACCCAGTGAGGATGTCGCAACGGATTGCAATTGCTGGCTTTCTTCTTTTTTCGGGCTGTGTGCGACATGAATTACAAAGCTATTAAAGAGCTGCAACTATAAGGATAGCAAATATCAAGAGCATCTCTAAGCCTATGTCTAAAGTATCCCCGGCCAAAAATACTAGCACCACTAACCTCAATAGGTTCGATCATACCTGAAATCACACTCTCTGAAATCTTATCTTTCATATTAGGTGATGCAGCAGTGTCATTTAATTTGTGCCCATCCTTATGACTTTTTGACATGTCTTGTTTAACTGCAATCAACTTAAAAATCATTAATTACAAAGGAACCACATACTAATTGTTGCACCGCAACATAAGCTATATGTTTCAATCATTGTTCCAGACCAAGATCCTGTTTCTTCAAGATTAATGTCCTCTGTGTTAACTTGGTTTTTCAAACATGCTATATTTGCAATAACTTCTAAAATAGCATCTTGCGCACGAACACCTGTATTTGTATTGCTACTAAATTAAGATGTTGCAAGTCTTCTAATCTGAATATTTCAGCATGCATTAAAAAGAATGAAGAAATTGAAATGGAAGGCATGCATTACTATCTAAATCATTACTTTTGGTATTGAAATCATCTCCCATTGTGAGTCCCTTTTTAACTGTCAATGCACTGCTCAAACGTCTTGGCAGAAGCTTCTTTCCTCAAAACATGGCACGGATGGGGGGGTAGAAATATGGGCTGTAAATCTTCCAGTTGACTTCTTCTCTGCTAACAATTCTTTAATATAAGTCCAAGATAACAAAGAACAAAATAGACACCCAAGTAACCATTGCAAGACTTTGGTAGTGTTTCCATTTGCATTCCCTTCCATCTCTTCAAACCGAACATAGATAGCCATGTATTTGTTAGCTTATGTTCACAAAAGCTCTCGCAGCATATTTTTGTTGTGCTACATATATAGAAGCATTGAGTTAATGTGTCAAATGCAATCCAACTCCAGCATCAAATAATAATAAAACTTTGATTAATGAAATTACCAGAAATGTACAAGACAACATGGTACATCACAGGCATGCATACACTCTATAACAATTATTGGTAAAAGCTTGCCATCCAGTTTTAGTGATCTTCGACAAAACGAACATGCAGAATTTAATTCAACACTCTCCTTCATAGTATTTCTAGCTATTGGTGTTGTGGGAGAGGAGGATCTAAATCAAATGATTTCTGCATAGCTTGTCGAGCAAACAACATTGTTTAACTCATCCAAGGTGCCATCTCTACATATTTATAAGAGAAAAGGCCATCGCTTGCATCCTTTAGTGCAGGTTCAGTTTCAGCAAGTTCCTTTCTATGCAAATCAATAACTGCCTCGATGCCGACCCTTGCGACCGTAGGTAAAGTTTCCATTAAAGCTTGGCACTTTCCAATGTCAAACCTTAAGCGAACTTGCTTTCCTTCGAGATATTTTACCATGTCCTTCATATCATTTTACTTCTACTGGTTGATTGAAATTCCAGTCCAAGCTTGTCAATGTCATCTTGAATTGCTGAAATCCATCCCTCCAATTCTGTAGACATTGTTGTAATAAGCTACAATGTTACTTGAAACTTACCGTAAGTATAAGCTGCAACTGCATCTAATCATGACTGTAATTATGGCTGTGACTATGGCTGCAACTATAAACAGCATGGTCCACATTGATGAAGCTACCAACTGCAACTAGTTACTAGAATTACCAACTACAAGTTGACACATGAATTTTAGTCTGACTAAATGCTGCAGCTGCAGCTAACAACTGTGATTACAAACTTGCACCTGCAACTTGCAATCAGCAATCACATACTTCTAACTTGCTAACAAGTGGAGCTTCAAAGCTTGCTCCTGCAACTTCAAACTAACAACTACATACTACTAACGTGCTAAAACTAACTTAGTTTCTTCACAGCTAAGCTTCAACTACAGCTACCAAATATCATCTACAAGCAACGAACACGACAAATAGCTACCAAATATCATCTACAAGCAATGACACAATCAGAATGGAACTGAAAATTGTATCTCGCCATAAAACAAATTACATACGAGATCGTAAAAAGTAGGTTGACCGTTACCTGGTATTTTTATTTTAGAATTGACATCCTTGACCTTCACATTTGATGTCACATTAGAGTGTGCATACTTTTGTGAAGATAATTTATCAGCAATGATAGGCACATTCATTTCAGGAACAATACTTTTTGTGTCATTTTCTAACTCATCATTCGCATCATTGTTAGAAATTGTTCTACTTTTTGCTGCTGATTTTGCATGACCATAAAAGCTCATCCAATCGAATTCACAACCAATGCAATGTAAGAAGAACACATCCAATGCTTGCGGTACCTGCCCTCCAAAAACCTTGTTACGCTCATGTATTCTTTTGTAATGTGAGAGGAACTCCTGTTTTCCTTCAATAACTTGAACCTATAACAGGCCTTACCAGTTACTTTTGGACCCCACAATTTCCGCGTTTCGTTGTTATCGACATACTTTCCCTCTGATTTATACAACTCCCTGTAGCTTAAACCTTTGTCGCTCAACTCAGAAATTGCATGACTTGGAACAACTTCCATGCTTCAAAAACTTACCTGCATTATGCCATAATTTGCATTAAACCATTAACATTCAATGAAGGAAATACTTATGAAAAGATAGAAATCAAGATTGCAGGATATAATAGCTAATATAGTGGCACCATAAGGTCATGCAACATTGAAGAATAAATATGATATGGCCTAAATAGAATAGAATAGAATAGAATATACATTAACGTCCCTCAGGCCGTGAGGCCCCCGGACTTGTGTAGCGTCCTGCGAGCTCCCAAAGGGTGCTGCCAGCAAACAGACGCATAGGTTTATGTAGCCATCTAGCGGGCTTTTCTTGTTCTTTATACTACCCGCATCGTGCTTATAGCTGGCTTCTTGGCCATACACGATGCATCGCTATAAATAGTTTTGAACTGTACTTTGTGGGCCCCTCTGATCCGCCTCATCCGTGCTTCTCAGATTATTAGCCCTCTCTCTTTGTGCACCCCCCGGTGTCTTATTATCATCTCTTTTATAGCTTTCGCTACATCTGTGAGTGTCTCTTCTTTGTCCATCAGTGCTGGGAGTGGGAGATCCCACCTGACCTTGTTAAATTTGGACCTTATGTCTGTGTATACCGGGCACTCCTTTACCAGACACAGGAAGCTGAGCAACAGTATGCAAATGAAAATGCCAGGTATTCTAGAAGTGTTGAAACAAAGTAGAATTAAGCAAAGATGTGCAAAGAAATTGAAAAATTACATTTCCAAGATAACTTACCTAGCAATGGAGGGAGGAAGAAGTAGGCTCCAACGGATTCTCGGCTTCAACTGTGCTTTCAGAGTAGAAAGTTGTAGGCTTGTTGGCCAGATCCAACATGGTCAACAAATGTACATGTGGCAAGCCTCTCTTCTGGAAGTCAATAACATAGACTTTCGCTATTATGCGGCCGCATATACCATGATTAGTTATTAGATCTACCAGTTCCTTTACTTTTATATGAAACATTCTAGCCACTAACTCTGGTCAATCACTTGGCGATTGACCATATAATAACTCCCTTCTAATCTCTTCCCAATTTTCATTGGCAGTCATGGTTATAAAGAGGTCTGGCCAACATGGCATCCTGATACCATTGGGTCATGTATCTTGGGCCTCCTATATGTGAGGATGGTAACACAATTTTTTGACCAATCGCACCTGCATCATCCCCTTCAAAGTCCATAATACCCTGCAACATGTCTTTTCGAATGGTGTATTGATTCAACACAATGAATTGTAGCCTTTCTTGTTCCATCTTTGCAAACATATCACAAATGTACTCTTGAAACAATCGGCCAGCCATGTGAAGGGGAGAAGCATGTCCTTGACGTGTGAACATATGATGTCTATGGTATTCCATAATAGTTACTTCCTTTGCACCACTCCGTCCATGAGGTATTTTAAGATGTCATCCATCTGTACCATAGGGAAGAAGTAATACAAAGTGTAACAGATCATATGCAACGTGATATGCATCTAGAAACTTCAAGCCGCCATCTTTAGAGTGTATAATAATGTCCCTCTGACCATCCTCGGGCTTATCTTCAATAGGAATTAAAACAACCACCTCATTTGCAGTTGGAGCATTATATTGCCTCCTTACAGGATTTTGCACATTGCATGAAGGTATTACAAACACATATCCATGGTTGGATGCATACACATAATTTCTGCCACACCACAAAATATGCTAACAAATGGATTGAGCTGCCTCATAAGGGCCTGCAATTGCACCACTATTTCTTGCATCAATCCATCAAAAATGGACATCCTACGTTCAATTTGCATGTCATCACCATCCATGATGTATATCTGTGCAAATTTTGCATGCTCTTGGTGCCCTTGTGCTGGCAATAGTGTTCCCATCTTATGGCACATGCGGCCATTAACCCTAAAAGTATAAGCCCCAACAACAGCATTTGCCAGGGCCTCATCAATTTTCATGCCCACTGAGGCAAATGAAAATATATTATTGTACTTTCTAATGTTCGTTCGAAAGTGATCACCCAAACTATCTGCTCTCGTATATAGCTCTAAGCCTGTGGTGGTTCTAGAATCAATGGCAGCTGCACATTTCCATTAGCACATGCCCTGCACTTCTTTTTAACTGTGAGTTCTGTTTTCCACTGCATAGCCCCACAGTACAAACATCTATGATCCATGTTACCAAGGTCAGAGGAGGAGGTAAATTCCACGTCCGTGCTATCTTGTTGAAACCGCTTTTACCAGTAGGACGTTCTTCAGGACCAATAGCAGTGTTGTAATCAAACCTCATAGCTATATGCTTTGCCTTGCTTCTGCGATGGAGCCGTTTCCTCCTTTGACTATTGCTCTCACCTTCAGGTATCATATAAGAAGGGTTACATATTAAGCTTGTTAATTGATCAACATTAGCATCTGCTACTATTATAGACGCTTGTCCAACATGACATTGTTCATTTCTCAATTTTGTATCATTATCAACAGCATATTGTGACCTCAAGGCTCTTTCCTTTGCCATTCTTTTGCGCCGCAAGCGTTTGCTTCTCTGAGTATTACTTTCATTCTCAGGTGTCGTGTATGAGGGGTTACCCACTATCATAGGTGGCGTTATGTGATGTGATGTATCTATGATTTCGGTCTGAGATGGTGTGTTAAACCCATGAGCATTCACATATGTGGACTGCGGCAACATCAACTGATCACCTATTTGTTCATCTATTGTGGGAAATAATTGCATCCGAATACTATTGACTTCAGATGTGATGAAGCGGGACCCTCCCCTCCCCCCTTCCAAATGTGCAGTAGATCCTCTTACTATAACCATATCTACCGATGCTATATGCTAGTTTCATGCTCTACCCTTTGCAGCTCGTTTACGTGCCAGTCGTCTCTTTCTAGTAGACTTAGTTTCATTGATGGGCGTCATGTATGATGGGTTGTTGGCCACAGCAGGTGGTGTTTTTTGATGGGACTTCCACATATAAATCCTGGTATATTGCAATCTGTACAATTTAGATGTTTGCAAGGAACCCTAAACTGGATATTTGGCATGCATTCTAAGCATATGCTTATTAACTAAGATCTAAGCATACATCAATCAAGAAATCTAAGATGGGACTTAGGACTCACCTCTGACATATTAAGATTTTGTCACCCTTGTCAAGTGCGCAAGAATAGAAGTGAGGTAAGATTTTGTCCCTCCCTCAAAGTGCAAGTGCGAAGTATCCCCTATAAACATCAGAGCACAAAAGAATACATTAAATATTATCAGATATCCAAAACACAATGGTGCAGATAGACATAATGTTAAGCCTAATATGCACATGCCAAAACATCATGAAGGCAAAGTATCTAAAATGCTTTGGATTTATGGCTGTTGAATTATTGAGTAATTAAGTTGAATTTGTGTAAAACAAAGTGAAACTTTAAGATGGTCTTTTATTTTAAGAATGCTTAAACTTAAGCATTCAGGCACACTACATATCCAATCCATGTTGCATAAGGTATTCCATAAATAACGTAGCTTCCATAGCCTCCACAAACTTATGGATTCTCACAAGACCGCGTACGAAAGCTAGCATGCATTTGTTTGCCAAAATTTTCAATATCTAGCTCAATTTTAGCCTCCGACCGTATCTCAACCCCAAGCAACCCTAAAATTTCATACCACTCTCCAAAAACTCACAAAACCCAAATCAGAGCCTTAATGTTCACTTGCATCCTATCATTCCCCAGTGCAAAACGTTTTGCGGCATCTTCCAATTCGCTTTTCCAATCCTCCACCTCTGCTAAATATTGAAAATATGCATCAAAATCATCGTCAAATAGTGGTAAGGCATGGCCATCTCTAAAGAATTGTGCCACAAGTTTTGGGTAGGAATCCCATGGAACATTCACCACCACCATCTGCATTAACATTTTAAGTCAACTCATTTTTCATGTTGGCAATCCATTATGACCTTGTCCTTTTTAAATGGAAAAAATTATGTAGGCTCTCTTTATACAAAATTTGGCCAACTTCATATGCAAAAACTTAAAAAGTCCAATACCATTTGTTGGGATGTTTGACCCTAGAATAAGTTAAAAAAAATTATGTATGCTCTCTTTATACAAAATTTGGCCAAACTTTATATGCAAAAACTTAGATTGTGAATATGTATGCTCTCTTTATACAAAATTTGGCCAACTTTATATGCAAAAACTTAGATTGTCAATAACTTTGTTTCTCTTAATTTTGTGGTGTAAGTTAAAGTTCACCTAATTTTGTGTTGCTAGTTAAATTTTGGCATTTCATGCTTATGTTAAAAAGGGGGGCATTTGATTCAAATTGTATGCTAGCATTTATTTGTTGAACACTAAGTTTATTTTAATTTAAGTTGACTGAATTATTTCTGCATGGACACTAAACCACCTTACTTCACTTGGTATATGTGTTTCGAGATAGAATTTGATGCCCTACATCAATGACACAATCAATCAATATTGCTAGAATAAGTTCAATCAATAATACAACAATCTAATAAATGGAGGGGCCCAATTATCTAATAAATAAATCTAAGAAATACACAAACTATCTAAGACATATCTGCAGTATTTTAGTTGAACCTTTAGTTAAAATATATGTAGATATCAGTTGAACCTTTAGTTAATTAAAATATCAATAGATTAGAAACAAGGCAAAATTGAAATAGGGAAATACTCCAACAGGCCAGTGCGCACGAAGAACGTTAAGTGTTTGTTTATAGGCAAGAAGATACAGTATCTTGCTATTCCGATCAGCTTAGAAGAAAAAGACCCTTGTGAAGGTTAAAACTGGGGCAGAAAATCCAAAACTGGCTCAAAGAAGAGAACAGGGTGCAAGATCTGGCGAAAAGATGTGCCTTTTGTCTTTCTGACTTGTTAAGGTCGATCTGGCGACCCTAAATTAACGGTGGAGCGAGCGAGAGCCGCGGATTAGATATGGTAGATGGATTCAGATTTCTGCTCCAAAAGAAAGAAGATTTCTGAAGGCCGCATGCATGGCTATTGGCTACATGATCCATGTCCAGGAAGGCCAAAACTGGCATTCAACATCTGAATTTGCATCTGTATTGGCATTCAGCATCCAAATTTGCATCTGTTTGCATACCATCTGGTAGCATTCCCTATTCTCAAGCAAAAATGGCCAGATTAATATGGATGTCTCTGACATGGCCGCCCAAAAGGGTTTACGCATCGGGATCTATCTAGCATTCAAAATCGGCTTTGTATCTTTATGCCTTGTAAAAAACCCCTAAATTGTAGAAATTTACCTTCTCACAAAGAAAAATCGGGGCCAGGCTATGGCAGCAACAAATGCTCATCTCCAATAAAGGCTTGATTGGATCAAACAAAAGCTCAGATCTAAATCTGAAAAAATGCAAGAGATGAAGTGTGAGATGAAAAAAAGATGAAAAAATGTAAGAGATGAATGCTACCTGTGCAAGCAAACAGAAATGGACACCTGCACCAAGCTCCAAGCTGTGTCTCCAAGTTCCAAACGCATACACGGTTCCTCCATCAGAATGCAAACACCTTGATAAGGCATCCAACCCTAAGAATAGAATAGAATAGAATAGAATAGTTTTTTTAACGTCCATGGAGACCAATAGGTCATGGGTCATAGGAAGAAGGTCGTTTGCATTGAACACAGCAGCCCATCATCAAGGCAGATCACCACCCTAAATTGTAGCTGCTCATCCGTTCCAAATCCTTTTAATAATTTTATCATCAAAATCTTCCTATAATTATTTTGAAAGGGAAAGGCATTTTCGTTTGACAGGCACAAGTTTTCCTTTGATTATTGTGAAATGGGATAAGAATACCGAAAAAAATGTGGTTTTTGCCGGAAAATGACTTTTTGGGTTCTAAAAGTCACATCCTGAAAAGGGCACACCGGCATCAGCAAGACACCCCAAAAACTTTTTAAGTAAGTAGATGATTTGGCAATGTTCAAATTGTAGCAAACATCATAATAAGTAATATATATTGAATTATATATAATTAGCTATAATTTACAAATTGTATTTAAAAATCTCATGAACATTGTTTGACAAAGTAAAAAGATTATTAAACTAGTCAAAAGCACGTTTGATGACTTTGCATAGCAAATTGCAAGATTTGGAGTCATACATTGGATTGGACGTGATGTGTAGCTGCTCTTCTCTGCAATCACATTTGAAATTCAATGATCATGTTCTAAAGCACAACAGTTACGGATAACTCATGCATCAATCATTTAAATTGGAATATCTTTCTAGAGAATGAAAAGAGAATGTAATACTTACTTTCACATCAAAGGGCCTGAAGCTTTGCTTGTAAAAAGACGTTGACGGCATGCCTATATTTTATCTGCCACCTGTCACTCATTATGCCATTAGCACAATGTCACTCATTATGCCATTAGCACAATCTACTTCGTTCTATGTGTAAAGGACACCAATGAAAGCAAGCAAGCATATATCCCACTCATTATGCAATTAGCACAATCTAGATTGTTGTATGTCTAAAGGACCTATTGAAAATAGATATTCCCCTCTCTTTCTGTCCTATTCCACAAAAATGTTTTGAAAAAAAACAAACCCTCTCCTAATTGTCTTTTGCAGGTCACGCTAATTAGAATAACTTGGGCTTCTCAAAAATGCATTGTTAGCTCTATAGGAGCTTCATATGGCAGGAAGCAGACAGTAATAGGGCATGAAACGACAGACAGAAATAGGGTGCTTGAAACCAGAATTGGCGCAATATTGTGAAGTTGCCGCTTCTGCTGAATGAAATGGCAAGGCTGCAAAAATCGTAAATAAAGTGAATAAATTCTTTGCTCAGATTTGAGCAATATCATGGCCAATTTTGCATGGGAAAAAATGAGATAAAAGCAAAGCATCAAGCAGCACATCCTAAAGAGATTACAGAAATGGCATGAATCTTACCTCAACCGATTCACAGATTGCAAGAGAAAGGTTAACCCCTTTATAGTAAATGTTTACAACCTAAGAAGTCTATTCAATTATCCCTGCTCTTCTCCAACAGATAAGCATTATATGAGATAATAGAAGCATTTGCAAATACAACATGGTTTAGGTGTATGCGTTCTCCGGCAATTTCTCACGGAAATCAAAATGCCTAATGAATGTGGTTGATTTGGTACTCTGAGAAAGTGCATGACAATTGCAAAGAAGATATAACTCTTTGAGGAAAAGCCTTGGAAATTGAGAATATTTCAAGAAAAGCATAAAGTTATAGTGCTAGACATCTGTTCTTTGCCACAAAGAGAATAACATGTTTTATTTATGCACCAGCTAAAAAAAATCAACCTGGAATTTTCACTAAAATCTTCAGTCTTGAATCTCAGCACTACAATTCAAAACATCATTTCAGTGGCATTCTTGCATGGCAAAAGAGGAAATGCATAATGATTGCATATTAGATAAGATAGACTTATGGTAAGATAATCAGAAAGCAAGTCATGGCCATTAAGCACTAAATAATTATGACCATCAACAGCAATTGCGTACTTACCAAGACTTAGAGGTTTAGTTTCAACCTCTCATACCTTGCTGGAGTTCAAAATACTCCTGGAAGTTCCCTGCCCAGATCGTCAAATCTTTTGAAGTTACATTAGTTACAATTGAGCAAATGCATAAGAGTGATAAAAGAAAGAATATGACACTGAGATATGCAAAAGCAAGCTAGGTGCTTCATACCTGAAGCCTTAGGCAATATTTTCATAGAAGGAAGGAAGGAAGGAAGGTACTTTTATCGTCCATGGAGACCAATCGGTCTATAAGGGAAAAGACATGCATCCTAAAGATCTGCCATCACCAGCCCTGCAGGCTCTATACCACCTATATGAAATGAGAAGAGTTTGGATGAATAAAAGAATCCAAGTTTGGATGAATAAAAGAATCCAAATTCTACAGCCTATCTAGAACAATCAAAATCCTTATGAAAATAAGCGAAGTAGTCTTCGTGCCTGCACAATGATGACATACGAGCGCCATGATTAGGAACATTTGCTTCATGCTGTCTAAAAAGGTGCATCAATCTGCTCTGTAGAAGTTTCCTGCTTCAGAAAAAGAACCATAGAAGGTGCAGAATACAGACCCAATACTCTATCAAGATTCTAGCAAGAAAACTCCATGAGTAAGAAAAGGAAAATAATGACAACAAGAAAATCTTTAAGAATTTAGCATTTGGACACCAGCCGTTGCACTTCTAAACACAAAAACGCCCTCTGTCAGTAGGCAAATGTTAGCATTCCTGCAAAAATTTTCTCCAAGCATTTTAGAAGAATATAATGAGAACAAACAGAGATCGAGGAAAAAAATGCCCGAAGAAAAAAGTTCCTGTGGATCTACGCCAATAGACTTGCAAAAGCCAGCGCTGCACCAGAAAACCCTTTAGAACAAATACCCACTTCAGAACTTTGCTTTGTAGAACAAATACCCACTTCAGAACTTTGCCTTGCATTAAGACAAATGACTGAAAAGCAAAGCCTAAACACGTATACCAACTACCGAATTTGTTCTACATGGATTGAAGACTTGAAACTAGTGCTAGTATTGTGGGTCGATCGAGCAAGAAGAAATGGAATAATGTACCAAACCCGTTCAAATGTTCTTTTTTACTCCAATCTGTAAAAAGGTCACAAGCAAATTCCAACAGAAACGAAGAAATGAAAAGCATGGAAAAAGGCATGGCCTTATAATATTCATAACTATTCAGTCTTTCCAATTTCTCGTCTATCCGGATGGTGCTTTAAAAAATGTCCACAACAGACCATTACTCAAAATGATTCAACAACTTTCATCTGATGCGAGTTTCCACTAGTAGATGCAATGCACGTGGACATCTCAATTTTATGGTCCTTGGAGATGGCTGGGATATTCTTGACGTTTGCACGGAGGCACTTGGCTTTGTAGAATGCTATGTCTAAGCCTGGTACTGGTGCTCCTTCAAATGCTTGTTGATCACCCTCTAAACGTTCTTTTCTGAGTGAGTAATCTGAATGATGTAAAGCGATCACAATTCTAACAACAATAAGAAGAAGAAGAAGAAGAAGAGATTTTAACGTCACGAGAAGGTGCCAACAGAATCAAGCCAAAAAATAAACATCAGCGGATGCCCATTTAAGAGGGACAGGAACGAGACCAATTCAATTCATGAAACAAAGCTCAACTCATTCTATGCACATAGCAACCCCTTAATCCAGGCAAATGAAGCAGAATGTGCTCAAACCCAAAAAGCTACCAAAATGCAAATCCATAGAATACGAAATGCTAAGATAGAAGTTTTAGATCACCTTTGCTATAAGAATTGGCGTGGACCTTCTTCTTTGCCCTATTTCGAGGTCATGACCCTAAAAATGCTTTTACAGAGACTGCAACCATAGCACCCCAAGAGACTACGTCTTGGGTTAGTAATTTATGAAAGGCATTGCTTCCTTCCTCTAGATTCCCACATTTAACGTACATATCAACCAAATTACTACCTAAAATAAGGTTTAGTTCAAGCCCATTGAACAACTTATTCGTGTAAGAGCCTGCCCTGATTTAATGCTCTCATGATGGCATATGCTTCCAAGGCACCTAAGAAAGTCACACGGCTGGAATCATATGCATCTCTTGACAACTTGATTGGTGCGGTGAGCTTCTTAAGTAATCCCCCGCAATCATTGTGTTCCATGTTACTACATCCCGGCCGGTAACCCGAGGAAAAGCTAGCAACTAACGAGAATGGCATGGGTGTGTGCATTTGCTACCCTTTCAAATTGTGAAAATGATTCTGGTGAAGAATATCAAGATGCTGAGGAAGATCTTGTACTATGCATTGCGTTTGGAGTTGCTTTCACATATATTTTCTTTTCTACATAAACAATAGCTTTAGGTGAACTAACTCTTGCTTTTGAATTTTGGAGGAACTGGCGAGATCTTGTATTTGTTTGTATGGCTTTAACACGTATCTTTGATGATGTTGAACCCTTCAAGTGATTCACTTTATTCCCTTGCAAAAATCTCGGAAGCATCGGGTGGAAGTTTCTGATTATTTTTTTCTTGCATTGTAAATATCATACTTGCTTTTGTTGGAAAATAAAAGTATATCTTTCTTTGTTTGTTTTGAGCTTTAAAGATTTGTCTGTGTTTTTCTCCAAGCATGTGCTATTTAATAAAATTTATCAATGGTAGGCCTGTTGTTTTGTAACAATGATTTCCTTTGTGCCAAACACAATCTTTTGACGCCACTTTAGCTTGTTGTAGGAATAATTATAGACGAATATACCAAAGATAAGTTAGTCTCCATTGGAGATTTGCACACGAAGATTTTTCTTGGCGCTTTTAGTTGCTTTGTCTTCCAGTTTGCGTTGCTGATGAATAATGGTAGTTTGTTTATTTTTCCACATGCAAGTTATCGCTTCAAGAGTACCTGGTAATGGATGTACTAATAATGCATAAATTTAGTATTGTTCCAAATTGCAGTTTTGTCAACTTTTTTACATGGGCATTTTCGTAAATTTTGCAAAAATGCAGAGGCATTTTAGCAATTTTCCCTTTTATTTATCAATCAACATACACAATAATTTGGTTAGGGATAATCTCCGAGCCACCCTGCCTCCGTCGATTTTCCTGCGTAATGGATCAGGCAGATAATATTTCCACCAACAGCAAGAATAAAAGATTTGAGATTTTTTTGCCATGGATTCAAAGAGCTCAAGAAGAGCAGCAGGCCATTATCGTTGTAATCGAGTGCAATGTCCTCTGCTCGAACATTATGTCAAAAACAAGCCCATGACTGGGGAACATTTGCTGACTTATGCACTGGGAATCTTGAGTCAGATATTAGAGATTCCTATTGATGAATTATTACCTCTCCAAATACCCACCGATACAAAGGATCTCACAAGAAGCCAAAGTACAAGTAAAAAATGTGATATCAATGAGCAGTTTGCTCTTTCGTCTTGAATATGCTACTTATTGTTAGTCTCTTAATATCAATGTTGTGTAGATACATTGGCCATCAATCGTTGGTTTGTCCTCAAAACTCTTATTTCTCAATGTTTTTAATGGCAATTGTAGGCCAACTTCCTGATGTCTGAATTGGAACCGATAATAGTTACCTTCTCTTGCTGAATCTCCGATACTGCACTCTTCCATTCAAAGGGACCTCTGTAAGAAAGGGTCCTATGTTCTGGGTTCCTAGACTCAGTCTGCCACCCCTGAATAGGCTCTTGCATAGTATGCATGCCTCTTGCATCTTACATTAGCCTCCAGCTCATCTGCATATACCAGATTTTTTCCTCTTATTTTTCCTTTTCACAGCATCTAAAAGAGAGGTTGGATTGGATGGCTTTGTGTCTAAAGCTCCAACCATCGATTGCATCATCTAAGTTACGTGCCTTTGGAAATACGGCCCCATTTGGCGACTAGCTTGTTTTACGGCTTAGGCTTAGTTTTGCATAAACTGCGGTGCGATCAATGTGTCGGCTCCACTCACAACTATGGATTTTGTCTCCACCCTTCGAGAATCTTTTGTTAAAACCTTTGTGACCATCTTCAACTCTTCCATTGCATCGACATCTAGACAATTGCACACATCAACAAAAAAGGCTGTCTTGAATAAAAGATGTGCGGTGCAAACCAAATACACGGTGGAAAATCGTCCTTGAAATTAGCGACCTCGGCAACCTAGCACAATCATAAAAGAAAACGAGTCATAACAAGACACCAACAAAATGCAACACAAATACCTACAATAATTTACAAACATGTTGCATTAGTTCATGAAAATTATTTATTAATAGTACCCTAGAGATCTGTACATAGTCGATTCCCTCATTAACAACACTTCTTACATTCTTTGGTGCATCCCAAAAATCATTTTCTTGATTGAGTTTGTTGCATTTATAATTTCTCCCACATTGTCACTATTCGGTTGGAACTCTTGCCATCGTCGCCACTCCCATCTTGGATATATCCATTTTAACTTCATTAATCTCAGTCTTTAAAACCTCCGGTGACCATGAGTTAACATATCTTCACATCTGCGGTAACTCCCTTTTAGGATCTTGTGCCGTTTAACCTTACTTTGAGCTCTTTCCAATTCATGTGATTCTACGCCAACAAAAGTAACACATTAAGTTACTTATGCCTTTGTCGAATCTTACCTTGATTATTTGCTTGATTTCTTTAAACTAACTTCAATTCTATGCTGTTGCTTCTAAGCCCATTCGCTCACGAACTCGGGTCCTTTTGTGTATACCATTTATTCTACAATTTATAACTAGATTTGAAGTCTTTGTGGTGAGATGATGCTAAAACATATAAAAATTTCTGAAAATTTGTTTCACAGAGATGCATGTAAAGGTCACTTTTATAATGCATACTATATATCAAATCAGACATGACTGCTACTAACCGCTTTTCTCAAAGTGGTAGTGATCTCAGCCGCTTTTGCACAAGCAATTCGTAAGCACCGCATTATCTCAGAGATAGTTACTCCTAATCCACCTCCCTTTTGAACAGCACATAACTCCCCATGGGCATTGACACTTATTGTCAGGCGACTTCCCATCACAGCTTCTTCTTTCAAAGTTGGGTCTAATACCTGTGAAACCACTGAGAAGGCTAATCCCACAAAATAACGTTTGGAGCCAGAAAACCCAGCCCCATACAAAAGGTCTATTCCACACATATCAGGAAATTCATGTATCGTACCACTAGATCTCCTTTATCAAAGAAAGCAAAGCTAAGAGCAATTGGCAGGTGATGTAGAATTAATGGAATGGGCTCCCTCACCTGTAAAGACGAAAGCACAATACAAATTAATCATGTCAGCAGTAATCTCTAGTCTCCAATATGTGGTAGAATTTTTTCCATAAACTCCAAAACATCAGGCTGGTACAACCATATGGTGGTTAACTAGTAGTTATTAAGGTAAAAAGTATGGCAAATTAAGAATGACTTCAGTACCCACTTATCCAAGCAGCAGAATGTAATACCTGTGCAACAACTCCAGTATCAAGTGTACGGACTAATGCCTCCTCATCAATGTGACAGGCCCAGCACTGTGGATCAATGAAGCAACCATTTGTTATAGAAATAATGCAGAAAAAGGCCCTCAAACAGGACACCAATCTACCAGCTTGAGGAGATACTATGCTCTGGTGTGGTAGTCCAGAATCAGTCCATCCTTGATAAAGCATATTGAAACGTGATCGATTTCTGGATATTGATGTCCTTTCACAGCAAGGATTGTCCATATATGATGATTTTGCCTGAAATACAACTAGCACATAACTCCCCATGGGCATTGACACTTATTGTCAGGCGACTTCCCATCACAGCTTCTTCTTTCAAAGTTGGGTCTAATACCTGTGAAACCACTGAGAAGGCTAATCCCACAAAATAACGTTTGGAGCCAGAAAACCCAGCCCCATACAAAAGGTCTATTCCACACATATCAGGAAATTCATGTATCATACCACTAGATCTCCTTTATTAAAGAAAGCAAAGCTAAGAGCAATTGGCAGGTGATGTAGAATTAATGGAATGGGCTCCCTCACCTGTAAAGACGGAAGCACAATACAAATTAATCATGTCAGCAGTAATCTCTAGTCTCCAATATGTGGTAGAATTTTTTCCATAAACTCCAAAACATCAGGCTGGTACAACCATATGGTGGTTAACTAGTAGTTATTAAGGTAAAAAGTATGGCAAATTAAGAATGACTTCAGTACCCACTTATCCAAGCAGCAGAATGTAATACCTGTGCAACAACTCCAGTATCAAGTGCACGGACTAATGCCTCCTCATCAATGTGACAGGCCTAGCACTGTGGATCAACGAAGCAACCATTTGTTATAGAAATAATGCAGAAAAAGACCCTCAAACAGGACACCAATCTACCAGCTTGAGGAGATACTATGCTCTGGTGTGGTAGTCCAGAATCAGTCCATCCTTGATAAAGCACATTGAAACATGATCGATTTCTGGATATTGATGTCCTTTCACAGCAAGGATTGTCCATATATGATGATTTTGCCTGAAATACAACTAGCATAAAAGATTGACAAAAGAAATGGTTTCCATAGGGTCACGAAAATATGATTTTACTGAAACGGAAGAGTGCCACTGGCAACAGAGGTATAAGCTTTATAGTTCATAAATAAATGATCCCAGAGCTAGGCAACAAAAGCCGAACTTTGTTTTCCCAGAAAAGCTTCAAAAGCGGTTACTAGCTGAGCTTGATGTTTGTCATAGCCAATCAACGCCACAACATATTCTACAAGTAAGACTCTGTGCCTTCTTTCAAGCTGCAAGAGCTTGTCTCTGACAACTGGCTTAAGATCTTCGGCCCTAGCACCATCGACATCGAGAGGAAAAGTCTCCATTCCGGCATTTGAAAACTTGAGTGTGGAACGCGGGCAAGCATTCTCCCCAACGCGGGCATAACTTCCCAATACACGCTGGAATTTCCATTAATTTTCTCGCACCGTCGATCAAATCCAATGATGGAAAGTGCATCCACGTGGACAAAAATCCTAATTGGCAGCAACGTGGACACTCTAAAATTGCTTCAAAGTGTCCACTTGCGTTTGTGCAAACGTGCGAATAATAAATACTAAACTTATGTATAATCTAGACTAATATATATTGTAATAATTGTCAAAATTAAAAAAATTGTTAAAACTTTATTATTACAATGTTGTTACAAAATTATAGAATGCCAATCTTTTGAACTATTAAGCTTTGTATATGATTAGTTAGATGCTAAAAGTTTTAAAAGTTTTTAAATAATATAAATCGTAAAAACTATTTAGGGTGAGATTCGACTAGGACTTTAAAATGTTTAATTTTAATTAATTGCCCAATATAATTTTGCCATGTCAAAAAGTCGTTGTTGTGATTTATTCCACTTGAGTGGAAGTTAATTAAAAATACTTATGTGGCGTTGCCATGAGTTTTTTTTAAAGGACAGCCAATATTGGCGGGCTCTAAAAATAATATATGTGTCCCTTGCTCAAATATTGCCACGTGGATCTCTATTTTGTTTTTTTGTTCTATTTTTCTTTCTTGATCCTTTAATGTGTCCTACGTGGATTTTTTTATGTTTCATATATGTGGAATCACCCCGTAGAAATTGCTACTTAAATTAGGGAACTTTAATGCCACGTCATTAAAGAATGTTCACCGTAATGGAATCTCACCCTTAGTATTAAAATGTTGTCTCTCCAAAATATTTATAGGACATTTGGTTGAAATAATTTAAATAATAAAGTTTATAATCTAATCATATTAGATAGTTTAATATTGATCAAGTAAATACTACAATTGATAAAAATTAATCAAAAGTTTATTTCAGCAATAATCAACTATCTACAAAATAGTCATTAAAACATAAAATAAATCTTTTAATCAATTTTAACCTAAAACTAATCTTAGATCTCAATGTTATAGAAATTGATATTAACCAGAAAAATCTATAACTCAATGTTCCCAAGTCTAGAGCTATAGCTGACATAAGAGCTTCATAAATCTATTCTCAAAGTAAAATTTGAAGCTAGGAAAAACACAAGGGGGGTTCACCCAATGGTCACGTATGGACCAACTGCGTGAACATTTAGGGGTTTTTTAGGGGGTGAGTCGACCGTATACGGTCGGGATATTATACGATTGCACTATTCAATTTCCAGCTTTGGACGTAAGGGAGCAAAGGCGGGAACCAGAGAACCCGTAGGTGGTCAATTTGGGCATTTTGAGTGGTCGATTTGAGAAGGAGCTAACCGTTTGCACATTTGTGGTTCATGTAGTCGGCTTCATTTTCTTCTTTGGCAACAAGGGAGCTCAAGAACAACTCAAGAACTTGATCACCAAATTGCATTATCTCACCACCACTCAGTTTCTTACTCGATTTTGAAGTCATTTGCAGCAAATTCATTGCAAGGTGAAAGTGGAAGTCATTGGGAAATTCAAATAAAACAACTGGATACTTGTTTCTGGCAGTTTCTGGCTGGATCTTCTTGATGCAGCAGCCAAGAAGACTTCATTGTTCATATTTGATCAAAGGTATATATTATTTGGAAGTTCTTAAGCTGAAAAATCGTTTCAGGTCTCTTTATGCTGCCACCTTTATGCATAAAGAATGCATTGTATGAGAATAAGGGGTTTGTCATGTCACTTATTTGAATACTTGCCGTCTTAATTTAGTATGCTTTCTTAATGATGTTTATGCCCCAAAATCAGGGTTCAGTGTTCCTAAAGCCACATTCATACCACTAACTCATCATTGCATTGCATATACCTGATACCTGATTATAGATCATAAACAAATCTCCCATTCAAGCATTGTCACTAATACTCTTTCTCATTTTTTAATGCAGCAGTCATTTTCATCATACTCTGAAATATGGAAACATCTTGTTTTTTTTTTCAACAAGCAGAGAGAGAGAGTAACTCTTTCATTAAAATACATGATGGAGCTTGAATGAGTCTTCATAAAAAATTGTCTTTGTTGATTATGTGTCAACAAGCATATCTATATACAAAGCCTATATCGTGGCTACCTATCACAACAATTTTTAATTTTAAAATGAACACTATAAACGTATTATTACTTGCTGGTATTTTTAAAATTATTGTCCTAGATATGGCTTATAGCCTAAGTATTAAGACTTCCCCATCATTATCTACAACTTCTAATTGAGACATAATGGGCAAACAAATTGCAAATATATTATATTGAGCTTAGAATAGAAAAGCAAGTGTCACATTAATGAATTAGAGGATGCCATAATATTCTGGCAACAATTATTTAGTATCGCTGCTACTCCTTTTTAAACACCCAAATACTAAATTATAAAGAATGCAGCTGAAAGTCTTATAAGAAAACTTAAGAAAAATTGTTTTGGTCTTCCGAAAATATTTATAGAATCGATATTTTTTATGACTATCAGAATAATATATCTTGTGGCCTAAGAGCTCACAATCAGCTGGTGTATTACATGAAACAGGGAATCCTGCTATCGATGAGCATGTGGCCCGACAAAGCCTACTGCGACTGAGTTCGGGGAAGTTACACCATTCCCGCATCGGGTGTCGAAGGTCCGAAAGACAAGCTGTACATCAGAAGGTTGAAGAACATTACTGATTTTGCTTCAACTGCATCTGTTTACGACAAGATGCGATATTTAACAAAATTTAGATACATTCATATTTAGTAAATTGGCTTTATGGAAATTATATGTATTTTTTTTAATTCTTCTTAATTTTAATAATTTTATAAGTTTATATATCCTTAAATTAAAAATATGATGGTTATCAGAGCATAAATTTAATTTACGCTAATTTTCACTTATATAGACCATTTTAAAATATATACATTTTGCATCTTAGTTATTTAACAAATTTAAAATTTGACAAAAAGGATAATTTATAAGTGAATCATGACAGTTTGATAAGCGATTAATTAATATCGTTATGATGATTTGGCAATTTCCTGATTGTAGCATTTATCATCAAAAAAATTAAATGGATCACGATAGTTTGGATAAGCATTCAAATTAAAACCATTGTGATGATTTGACAATTTACAAATTGTAGCATACATCATAATAAATAATATATTGATTAAGTTCCCAAAATGTTGTTTGGGTCTGGTGTTACATAAGATTTCCTAAGGTTTGTAAATGTATTCGTAGCCTATTTTGTTATAAATCTGACGTCAGCATATGTGTTTTGCTCTTTTAGTGGTCGTTAAGTTTTTGTTTGGAAATTGTGGTTTTTAGAAGGTCACTGCTGGCGATGGGTTCGCGTTCGCGTGGAGCAAATGGAGCAGAGCTGTTTGTTGTTGGCGATTCTCCACAGCCGGGCCTCCAAATCCGTCGATCCATCTCCACCATGTCCATCCAGACCTTCTTGGCGTCCCAGACTTTGGGGCTTTATCCCAGACTTGAAGTTTTTGCTCAGGCCTGGCATTTTTTTGCCAGATTTCTCCGGCCCAATCTGGCATCCAACTAATTTTTGACGCTCTGCATGCATTAGCGCAGTCTCTGATCGTTTTTTTTTAATACCTCCTGAATGCCTCTTCTAATTTTGACTCGTTGAACACCTTATCTCTTCCTCCGATGAAGACCCAAGATTTTATCCTTCTTCCTAAGAAATTATTTCATTTACTTCTACCTCTGGTTATGGCTGCAGATAGTTATCTGTTTTTCTTGCAAGCAGAAACACCCTTTCCTTTCCAGGATTTTGGAGCTGCTGATTACTCTTGCATGCATGTATCAGGTTGAGATTATTTACACATTGACCCGAACCTTTGGGTGACGTGGAAATGGGGATTTGACCTCATCTTAATTTGTGGTTGACGGTTGGTTATTGGGTTTTGGATATGCTTGGGAATATGCTTTTTTTGAATGGCCAGGATTGAGCGATTACAGGATTGAGCGATATATATAGTCAAGTTAAAATAGTAATCTTATAAATGATATTTTAGAATCTCATGAACATGGTTTAATAAAGTAAAAAGATTATTAAATTAAAATTACTAAACTTATGTATAATCTAGACTGATATATATATCGTGATACTTGTCAAAATGAAAAAAATTGTTAAAACTCTATTATTTTGAGGTTGTTACAAAATTATAGAACTCCAATCTTTTGAACTGTTAAGCTTTGTATATGATATATTATATGTTTTTAACTATTAAGTTTTTAAAATTTTTAACATACGTATAAATTATAAAAAATTATATATGGTTAAAATGTTATCTCTCCAAAATATTTTAAGACATTTTAGGTTGAAATAGTTTAAAGATTAAAGTTCATGCTTTAATCTTATTAGATAGTTTAATATTGATCAAGTAAATTATAAAATTGTGTTATACGAAAATTAACCATATAAAAGCACAATTCTCTTAGCTACTAAAGGTATCACTTGTATAAAACTTCTTTGTTATAGGCCGATATGAAACCCAATGTTCCCAAGTGTAGAGCTACGGTGACAAGAGGTATATTCTTTTTGTACTTGAAAGCCTATCACAATGTTAAAGCATTCAAAATGGGTCAAGAACCCATCATTTGGGAAGTCCAAGAATATTGTATCATTACCTTCCATATGTCGAATGTTTTAACGGTAATAACCATTGGAACCTATCATAAAGTACTATTTCCAAACCGTTCCTTCACTAAATTCATTCTCAAAGTCGAATTTGAAGTAGAGAAAAGTATTATAGACATCTTTAGCATACTCTAGAATATAGAAACAAAATGACTTCTTGTCCCCCATGTTTTTTCAACCCCGGAGAGAGCAACTCTTTTATAAGCATACATGATGAAGCTGAATAAGTCTTCATCGAAAATTGTTCTTGTTGATCATGTGTCAGAAGCATATGTTTGTGCAAACGTACATTGTGGCTACCTACTATCACAACTATTTTTAGTTTTAAAATAAAGACTCCAAATGTATTGTTATTTGCTGGCATTTCGAAAATTTTGTACTAGATAGGCCAATGGCTTCTGGCCGAAGTATTAAGGCTTCCTCATGATTATCTACAACTTTCAATTGAGGCAATTTTTTTAATATAACACGACCATATAACAATACATAACACTAAACCATTACGTCCAACACTTAAAAATTAAATCCCCCTTGAAACCCCCTTTGGTTTGGGTGTATATTCATATGGGGGGTGACTCCGGGCATCAAGAGCTGTTGGATAGGCATATTCACCCTTTATTCCTTAATCTATACCGTACGTAAAGTTCCTCGTTTGTGGGGTATGCAAGTACAAAATTTGCTATATTGTATAACAAGTTTTGCAAAATACTATACGATTTGTGGTTATATACTACATGGTGTTGATTTTTACATGCAAAATATAATTTTAGGGGCTCTCGCTGCCCTACGTCACCCCCCGTGTAAATATGCACCCAAACCAAAGGGGGTTTGAAGGGGGATTTAATTTTTAAGTGTTGGACGTAATGGTTTAGTGTTATGTATTGTTATATGGTCGTGTTATATTAAAAAGATTGTGGGCCCCTTCGGGGCAAAAAAGGATTCACAACATTAAAACAATGATATCGATAACACATGGTGAATGATAGTGGATGGGGAACCATTGGGAATTTTAATGATTCCATTAGAAGAAAAAATTAGAAATGAAAGCAATAACTACGATGATCTATGAGAATGGAAATATTCTAAATACTCTAAACTAGAATGCTAAAAGATGCATTTTATGCATGTAATAGTAGAACAATAGCATACTTATGGCATGGGACTCAAACCCAATCATATCTTTGAAATCATTGCAGTCATATCTTTGCCAACATATGTGCTTGCAACAGGAAATACCATGTGAATTGATATTTAGCTTGCGAAGATACTCGTAATAGTATTCCATATTTGAAATCCAAACAGCTTTATTAGCAAGAGCAAGGCACAATTCCATCATCGATTTGCTAACATCATCGACTTGATTTCTCATGATTTAGCATAAAAGCATGTATTTCAAAGAAAATTTGCTTTAGAATCATCGAGCATTGAATGCTTGAATGCCTCAAAAAAATAAGCGAAAGCTATTTTGTAGCCTTTTTTCTTCGCCAACTAAGATACCACTATGATGATCAATGGTACATATATAGCATTAAATTTGCAGCTCTTCTTTGCTATAAGAACACCTTTAGCCTTTGGAAGATTTCTTGGAGGAAAATGCAGTTGCTTTCCAACATGAGCAAAAACTTATCATCTAATCTTCTAACCTCCTTCACAAGATTTGATATCAAGGTAAGAGCTTGTGAAAAATCCTTTTCTGCATCGGTGAGGTGCCGCCAAAAGCGAGCCTATGCAATCTGTGCAAAAAAAGGTCCATTTTTTCTGTCCAAGTCCACTCAACCATATCTGCATAAGGAAATTTGGGAAGCGAACCGCCAGGGAATCTTAGCTATGGCATCAGTCACGCCCGGACAATCTTCACCATCTTAGCTTTAGGGATTATGGCAAAGAAAAAGTAGCAGATCTATGAGAAGGCTCTGAAGTTCCTCATTCTTACGTTTTTTTGAAAGGACATCGGAAAAGAAGCTGAAATTGCACATCAACTATAAGTCTTTCATTACGGACCCATCATGCTAGATATTCATGCGAGCAGCGGTGCATTATGGCTGTAATGTAAAGGGCATTTCAACTCAAGCACAAAATTTCTTTATCTTGCAACTCCTTTCTTTGAAATAGGCGGGAGTGCTCTTTCATTCGATGAATGATAATGAATCAACAGATCCTTTGGCAATTCGACATTGAAAATCTCCTTTTGAAGGCTAATGTGAGGATGTCCGCATCACATACATGAGCAACTAAAAGTCTGTTTTAACAAATAGGCGACCAAGGGTTTTGACTAACTTCGCCTATTTTGCTCGGCTTCATTAACTTCTTGGATTCCAAGTTCTAGCATTGGAGATCCGTCATTATGTACTCAAAAGCCGCCTCCTTGTCAAATTTCATTTGGGATGCAAATGCTAAAAAGCAGGGATGGTGCTGCTTTCTTCATTAGCACATCGTACCCAATCCCTTTGCCCTATTTATTTTTCGGACATAAAGGATGAGCGAGAATAAGCCGTTATCACGGAAATGGAAAAAGATAATACCTTGAGAAGGCTGGTGCCTTTGAGAGAGGGCATGAGAGCAAGAGTTACGGCGAGGGGGCAAAAGCCTATCTGCCAGACCTGGAAGACCTGTGATTGCTATAAGACCAGGTTCCCTCTGGTCCAAGTGGTGCAATCAGATTTGTCGATGTGGGTTGTTCCGTATCATTACAACAGAGCATCAGATCTGCATAATCGAATATCTAGCATACAACGAGGCCCATATATCAAAAGGAATGATGTTCAACATGCATCTGAGCAGTACCTTTTGGTGCTCCACCTCTGCAGAATTTGTGCCTTCAGGTAGCAAACCCTATCTAGCAAACCCTATTTCTAAATGGCTCGAGGGTTGCATGTCAACGAGCCTCAGTAAGCTAATTGAGAAAAAATACAACATGGCACATGGGTCTAAACCATTGAACAAAAACACTAAAATTAATGCAGGTGTATGTGCACTCTAGATATACTAATTAGTAGTCCCCATGCAATATGCTTTCAAAATCATATGAAAACCATAGAAAAAATAGTACAAAAATACAAAACCAACCCCCTGTTATTATGCTAGATATTTGAGCTTCAGGTGGAAAACTAAGTGTCGCATTACTGAACCAAAGGATGCTATAATCTTCAGACAACAATTGTTTAGTGTCACTACTACTACTATCACTTCTTGAATACCCAAATACTAGATTGTATGAGTTGTCATCATATGTTAACAGAAATGCAGCTGAAGCCATTATAAGAAAAACTAAGAAAAATTGTTTTGGCCCTAAGAAATATCTATAGAATTGACATTTTTTTATGACTATCTGACCAACATATATCGGGACCAAAAGATCTCACAATCAACATGTGTATTGCATTAAGCATACTAATTTTCCTTCACGTGCATCTGTTAACAACAAGATGATATATTTAAAAAATTTGGACACTTTCAAATTTAATAAATCAACTTTATGGAGGTTAATGTATTTTATTAACTCTCAGCAAATTGCTCAGCAGATAGCTAAGTTGGTGAAGGAGTTCCATGATCTCTTCCCAGACGAGATCAAGCAGATCCCCTCCTACGGGGGAGTGGAGGTGTGAGATAACACTTTCGGGCAGTCTGGCCGGCGAGCAAGGCTCCGTGCAGGGATGACGGCCATAAGAGGCGTCGAGTTGAAGAAGCAATTGCAAGAGTTGCTTGACCTAGGGTTCATTAGACCTAGCGTCTCACCATTTGGGGCACCCATTCTTTTTGTGAAGAAGAAGGATGGCAGCTTAAGGATGTGCATAGATTACAGGCAGCTGAACAAGCACACCATCAACAATAAGTATGCACTCCCCAGATCGGACGACTTGATGGATCAGCTCCAAGGGGCGAAGGTTTTCTCCAAGATAGACCTGAGGTCGGGGTACCATCGGATCAGGATTATGGAAGAAGGCGTCCACAAAAGCGGCATTGAGGACCAAGTATGGGCATTAGAGTTCTTTGTAATGCCGTTTGGTTAATCAAGCGCTTGACAACATTCATGAGGCTTATGAGCGACATCTTGGGGAGTTTTTGGATACTTTTGTGATAGTATTCTTTGATGATATTACGGTGTATAGCGGATCCACTGGAAGAACACATTACAACACCTAAGGAAAGTCTTTGGAGAAGCTAAGGAGGCACCAATTATGCAGCTAAGTTGTGAGTGCCGCCATAGCGGAAGGTGGAATACACAGGTCATGTGATCTCATCAGAGGGATTTGGACGGATCCTGCCAAGATTGAAGCAGTCATACAGTGGTCGGTGCCGAAGAACATCCACGAGGTCAGAAGCTTTCTTGGCCTAGCAGGGGTACCTTCTGAGGAAGTTCGTGAAGAACTTTGCAAAAATAAGCGGCCAGCTAATGATTTTGGCGAGGAGAAAAAAAGTAAAAGTTAGGCGAGATCTTTGGCGGAAAAGCCAAAGTAGGATTGAGATGTTGAAGGAAGCTTTGACAAGCCCCGTCTTGATCTGCGGAAGGAGAAGGACAAGCTTGTGGCGGCGGATGCAAATAAGATTACCGCAGTGCGGTCGCGTCACGGGGAAAAGCGCAGTAGTGGCTTATGACTCTCGGAAGATGAGCGGCGTCGAAGCTTAGCGATGCCGAGCTCATGATCGGGGAGTTGCTTGCGGTTGTCGAGCACTAAGAATTTGGAGGCACTACATTTGGGGAGGAAATTCAGTTGGACCGCGGATTATGAGCCTCCAATGCGTGTTCACGCAACCACATCTCAATCGAGGCGGCGAAGGTGGATGGAGTTCCTCGAAGAATATGACTTTGATATAGTTTATAAGCCGGGAAGCTCAATGCGCTAGTAGATGCGCTTTCAAGGCATCCCTCGACAACAGAGTCCTTTGCAATGCAATCTCGACACTCACCGGCGACTTGGAAGAAGATCGAAGAAACCTTACAGATAGATCTGGACTTCAAGAAAGTGTGGGCGAGCTTGTGCAAGGAGGCAAAACGGATAAGGAGAGGGAGACCTTCAAAATTTTAAGAAGGAAGGTAACCTTTTGTACCATAAGAACAAGTTGTGTGTGCACGAATCATCGGGGGTGAAAGTTGATTCTCCACGACACCCACAGCGGTCCAATAGCTAGCCCGCGGGGATTTATGAAGACATATTTCCAAAGTGCTTGATAGCTATTTGGAACCATTATCGGTGCGAGCGCTAAGTGGGGGAAGTCATCGGCATGGACTTCATAGCAGGGCTCCGAAACGGCAAGAGGAAAAGGATGCCACGATGGTTGGCGACAAGTTGTCGAAGATTTTGTGCCTTGCGGGACCACCAAACACGGCCTTGGATCTGGTGAATCTCTTGGCGAAGGAAATCTTCGGTTTTCATGGCATGCGAGAGAGATCATCTCGGCGGAGACCGAAGTTCATGAGTGCCTTTTGGCGGGGATCTTTTTGCGACAATCGAGGCGGGCTGTCCATGAGTACGACCTATCATCCTCGGACGGATGGGCAAGCGAGAATGGACCAACGAAATTTTGGAAGATATGCTACGAAACTATGTGCGGAACAAAAGCGGTAAGTGGGAAGATTATATTCACTTGGTTGAGTTTGCTTATAATAGCACCAAGTAGGAATCATCGGATATGCCGTTCATGATCAACTTCGGCTACCAATGTCTAACTCCGGACACTTGGCACAATCATGTGTCAAAAGTAGAGATCTCAGAAGCAAATGTTGGCATACGGCAGGTTGGTAGATGCTTCGGGAGCGACTTCTCGCAGGAGGAGCCAACCTTCATCGAGGCCGAGGAGAGCACTTCGGGAGGAACAACAGAGTCGAGGCAAGAATCATTAGAGGAGCTGGCTAACACCATCGACCGGGGAGTTAGGCAGAAGGCGAGAGAGAGGGAATCAAAGGGCTCAATAGATGAGGAAACCAAAAAGAAGCATACGAGGAAATTGAAAGGAGATCACGAGAGCAAGAGAGGCGGGCAGGAGGGAGGAGGAGGAGGGAGGCCCACTCCAGGAGCCAAACCGAAGAAGAACACTCGAGGGCTGGATCCCGGTGCACGAGGCCGAGGCACGACGGCGAGAAGAAGAAGAAGGCCGAGAGGAAGAGGGAAAGAGAAGAAAAGGGAGGCAAAGGAGGCGAAGCAAAGAAGAAGCTCAAGGGCACAAAGCGTGGAGGGCCCAAGAGGAAGGCGAAAGAAGACCCGATGACAAAGATTGTCATCGAGGGCGGCGGCGCCGACAAGCCCCATCCTCGGGCGACTTCGGATGATGAGGATTATAATCCTAATCAAGAAGGTGGGAGCTCCTCAAGCCCCGGATGAGGGGGAGACAGGAGACCGAGGAAGCGGCGGGAAGCGGGATCAGCAGTATGCAGGTGCCTCCACCTTACCCAACATGGAAGAAGGGCAAAGACTCCAAGAAGCAGCCCCGACCTGCCGGGGGAGTCACGTGGTAGACCATCTTCGGGGGGTCTACCAAAAAAGTTGAAGCACGGGGGAATATATGAAGAAGTGGGAGGCCTATAACTCCTACTATCAGGCGAACAAGGTCACTTTTGTTGCAGGAGGACGGCCATCAAAGAAGCAGACTCTCAAGCCGCCTCAGAAGCCGATTCCCCCGAAGAAGCCAATGGCAAGGAAAGCCAATTCGAAGCATCCACGAGCACCCGGGAGATCAAACATTTTCAGAGAAGCTATGGCCTACTCATCCCTCGTGCACCATTCGCCAGGCTCGTGAAGGAAGTCATGCGAGAGTTCGACTCCAGCAAGAGAGTAACTTGGCGAGATCTTTGCTAGCTCGAAGAAGTAGGCGAGCAAAAGCTGGTGCGGCATTTTGAAGACTTGCGACCAAGAGAGTGCATGCACTATACCGCCAAGAGGGTGACTCGATGAAGAAGGACATGGACACGGCCGGCTACATTAAAAGGAGAGATAAACCCTTGTAAATAATAAATTTTGTTAATAAAAAGTTGTTTTGTGTAAATCATAGGTGCATAAATGTTGTTAATTAGGTTGAGTTAGCAATAATTGTCTCTTGTTCTAGTCAAATTGGACATCTTATGATCGATTAGTGAGAAATGTCTCACGGTATGCGCCAGGACCCCAACCTAAATTTTAGGTCGGCCTCCCAGCGCACACGTGAGTCTTTCACATCAAAAGTGGTCCCAAACATCTCCAAATCAACCAAGTAAGGGGTCAATCTTGCATATCTCAATGAGACCATTATGTTTTGACCCTTAGTTCATCTTGTTTAGATAAGTCTCAACCAAATTGGGCCAAATGTCTCACGGTATGCGCCAGGACCTCAACCTAAATTTTAGGTCGGCCTCCCAGCGCATACCGTGAGTACTTCCGACATTTTCTCATTCATACCATCTCCAATTGAACTCAAGTTTGTTGCAATAAGTTCATTAGATAGTCTTATTCATGCTCAAACCCTCAAATTAGCTTTCCAATCCTCATTTTGACTTCAAAATAGGTGAGATTTACCCAACCCAAAGGTTTTCCAAGTCATCCAAAATTAAGGGGTTTTCCCTTGCCTATAAATAGACCCCCATTCCTCACTTAGCATCCTAAAGGTTTGCTCCGACTTTTAGGCGATCTTTCAGCTCCTTAGGCTTCAACAATTTGTTTGTTAGTCAGTTCACTCTAGTCCAATGGCAGCTGGGACTTGAGGCGATGGTGCGGACACCGGTGGCCATGTAGGTGAGGCTGATGTCAATTCCATTTTCCAAGTTTTCCAGAAGGAGATAGATGTCCAAGCCACTCTGCAGGCAACCCCAGCCTATACGGAAGTGATGATAGAGTTCCAAGCTAGGGGTAGGACCGTCCTTAGTACAGCTCCCCCCTTGTCCAGGATATTTTGTCCCCAAGCAATCCCTCCAAGCAGCCTTGGGTGATGTCCCCAACATTGCCAAATATCTGACCAATAAAGTTGCTAGATTGCCAGACTACATGGTCATGTCAGCCAATAGGACCAAGTATTTTTCCTACACCGCTGCCCTAGCTATCTTCCTTTCTCACCGTGCCCAGAACCCAATCGGGGAATCCTCCATCCCTGCCATGGATGTAGATCCCTTAGCCTCTTCAGCAAAGGGTCAGCTCCTCTTGCAGTATCAAGCGGAAGGGCCGAAGGCGAAGCGCTCGACTCAGATGACGAAGACTACGTCGAGCTCGACCCCGACCAAGAGCGGCAACTAGCAGAACAGCACATACCGGTTTTCGAACAAGACCAGCAGACTCTCAGGATCGCTCCCCCGCTTGGGCTAGGTATCACAAGCCTAGCCCCCATCATCATCGACGGCCAGGAGTACTTGCTCCTGAGTGACATCCAGAACCTCCCCGAATGCAGAGCCAGGGAGTACCGACTTGATGAGTTGCTGTACCTTCTGCGGCAACAACTAGACATAGATGACTTCATCGACCGGGAGGCTTCTGACTTCCCAATCCATGTAAGAGAAGCCGACACCTACACCGGTGAGTCGACTTCAGATATCCAGGCGTACAGCAGCATCCGGCAAATGATGGAAGCTCGGGATCTGCCATCCTTAGAAGAATTTTACACCATCCAGGAACGTATGGGGATCCGTGGCAAGACCACGAACATTTTGATGCCGAGTTCTTCGACACAAGCTCCCACAGGTGTTCAGAGAAGAGGCGAGATCGACCTGAGGCGAATCACATCGACAGTCAGGGACTCCGGAGAACTCACAGAGATTGACGTCGACGAATATGCGGGAAGACATAGAACCGGCGCCCGACCTGACGACGAATCAACAGCAGCAGGCAGGGACAGGTCGCTAAGGTATTATCTTCCTCTACTGATGGACGGAAGGATAGCGGTCATACACCGCAAGTTCAGCCCAAGGGGCGAAGAAGGAGTGTTCATGCTCATCGCACTCTCAGGCTTTGGTAGCATGCTCAACTGCTCCCAACAGTTGACCATGTCATCCTAGTCAAGAGAACGATGGCACTTGACATCTTCAACTTCGCCGTACCCTACCAGCGGTAGGGAAGACTAGCCGTGACTGCGGCCTACACTTCTGACCGCAGGGTAGAAGACTTGGTGGCAGCCTTGCAGGGCGGGTCTCAGGAACTTGGGACGCTCGATAGGAACGACCCAAGTTAAGAAGTTTCTTCAGGATAACCCATCCTACCGGCGATTTCAAGAATAGTTAGACTCTTGATCCCGGAAGCATTGTAATTAAGCTATCATATCCTTTATTATAAAGTTTTAGTGTATGTCGTGCATAAAACCCTAAAACTTTCGACGGCCCAGATTTCACTTAAAATTTTGGACGGTCCTTGATTTTGTTAGAGTTGTTCATTTGATTTTCATCTCTGTTCCGTTTTCTGAGTGCTGGGTTTGAACAAGGCGGCATGGCTATGAGATTTGGCAGCCCAGGGCGAAAAGCCATAGGCGGGAGCAACAAAGCGAGGGGCAGCGACGGATTGAGCCAAGAAATTTTTGCCGAAATTTCAAAGGAACAACTGGGGTAGCGGTTTTGCACGGAAGCATTTGTATTAGCGGAGCAACGGATTCTAAGCCAAAGGCGGTCGGATTCCCGAGCCAAGGCAACGATTTTGATGTGGGCGGGCTCTTTGGGCCATGAAATCCGGAGAAATCCGAAATTTCGGCGAGAAGAAGCGGTGGCATGAGCAAAAGCGGTTGGGTTTTGGGCGAGCGCAGCGGATTTGGAGCATGGGCACCGGTTGCATGGGCACCCAATGATTTACTCATGCTTGGTTTTACGCATATGGAAGTATTGCGGGCTGAAGCACAAAATATACGACACTTTCGAGCGGGTATAGAGCTCAGCCCGGCTTTGCATCAGGCGGCGCTTTAAAGGCTGTGGCTAATGTCCTATTTCTCATTCTCAACTTAATTCATTTGAAGGTACATCTACTTGCTCTTGGAAACATCTTTCGGCATTTTTGTAAAGTCTACCGAATTGAAAGTAAAGTGGGGATGCGCTTTTATGTCTAGTATGTAAATGATGTGTTTTGTGATGAGAGCTTGGTGGAAGTTAGTGTTGTTCATTTCAAGTATTATTTTTCTTTGGTGACTAACATTTAGCATCGGCCAGGGAGGATTTTGTGGTGTGGATCTTGGTGTGGAAGCGATTGCTCTATCATCCAACACACTCGATGCTTACAAATCGATTTGTGCTTGAAAACACGTGGGAAATGGTTTAGTGTTTTTTGAAGCTTAAATAGCTACTATCCTACTCTTGGATGTAATTATGCATTACAAGTATGTAGATTT
The DNA here is from genome assembly GCA_021234155.1 of Isoetes taiwanensis. Taxonomy (NCBI): domain Eukaryota; kingdom Viridiplantae; phylum Streptophyta; class Lycopodiopsida; order Isoetales; family Isoetaceae; genus Isoetes; species Isoetes taiwanensis. Next base: position 11,471,823 of record JAJEKV010000002.1, read on the forward strand.
TAACTTAGAGTTTATTTAAATGATGGATGTGGGATGTTGAGATCTGATATTAACTTTATGGCGAAAAAAATTGGGTATGATTATTTCAAACAAAAGCAGGACATCATATGTGGGAAAACATGTAAAGTGGGTGGATTTTCCAGCTTGACGTTTACCTCAGGTGAACCTTACTAGATTGATGTTTGCACTATTCAAGTAGCTAGCATAGTAGGTGGAAACATAGGACCAATCGGTGCATGTGGCTTAGCAGGAGAGAGGCAGTGTCTTACAATTTTGAAGGGGGATTTTGATTCGATACATGCTTTAAGGCCTTCTACGGTTTTGGTTCTGGTGGATACTACAATATGAAATGCCTTCCATCTAACTGATTGAATTTAAAACACGACAAATTTTGCAGAAGAATCTAGCTATGATTCTTGATGTGCCTTTATTTGGTTTATTTGCATTGTGAGTGATGCATTTCTTTTCGTCATAGTACTAAGAGGGTGGCTTTTGATTTCAGATGTGAATATAATATTATGCAACTTTGACATGCTTTTTCAAACAAGGAGTTGAGAATCATTTGCCAAAAGGTAATGTTTTCTGACCCCTCAAGTTGTCATATTGCTTTTAATATTGTCATATTGCTTTTGGGGTTTGTACTTTTCAGTTAAATTGCTCTTAAGAAGTTCCACTGGAGCAGAAAATATGTTTTTGGATGCCATTGTTGAAGAAAAACCCCATCGAGAAAGCCAAGAATGCCAAGATGAGAACTAAAACCAAAAGCCAATTTTATTTTCCTTTACATCTAATCCACAGCAGAGATGTGCTACTGCAATAGGTCTCTTCAAGTGATGAACTAAATGTGCTTTTCTGACTTACAAGTTATTCATTTACAGAGAAGGAAATAGTCAATATGGTAGGAAAGGGGTGTTGTGCATAATCGCTCAGAGGGATGATATTTATTTTTGAATTTGCTGTAAAAGTTTGAAATGCTGCTCTATAGTAGTGCAAATCACATGAAAACATTCCTTGATAGAGAATTTGGATGGATTGAACTCATTATATATAATGACTCTATTGTGATAGAGTTTTTAAAGGGGCTGATTCATATGGATTCAAAGCTGTGATAGGTGAAAATGATTGTTTGCAATTCATATCTTTTTGAACAGTTAGGTGCTTTAAGTTGGGCACACAATGGCACAATGAGTGATTAGGTCTTTAGTACAACATTCAAAGCCTTTCTTACTCGATAAAAAGTAACCAATCTATTGTAGATGACCCAAAATTACAAATATGCAACTTTGTTGAAAGACCACATAGCTGCCCCAACATCTTCTTATTGAGTTCTTGGTTTTAAAGTTAAATATAAAAGAGGATCAAGATGCAATCACAACAATGACTAATACAAAAGAAACATGCATTTTTTATGTCTAATAATATGTATTGTAAATCTACAATAAACAATCTTGGATAGAATACAAAGATTCCCCTTTCTTTTTTTTTGAATCAACGTGCATCAAGTGATAGTGCGCCAACATAGACATAAATGTATTAGACGTGTGAATATAAATCAAAGTAGAGCAATGGAATCTTTTCTTTGACTCGCTAACACTTCTTCTGAAATAAATATGCAATCCCTTGAGGAGGAAGGATGGACAGATAATTTTGCATTACATTCTTAATTCTAATTCTATAGATGAAATGCTTGACAATTAATAGATGAAGTCCGTATAATTGAAGGTGTCAGACTACAAGAATTCTCAACTTATGCTCATCCAACTTAGGCCCAGCAACGCTGGGCATTTTTCTAGTATAAATATATTTCTTTTGCATTTTAAATGTTTTGTTGATGTATTTTACCTCCACAACTATATCAGCAAACACGCATAATGCAAACCAAATAAAGCTAACCGTAAGGCTATGATCTACTTGTGTATGCAGCTAGAGGTCCAAGAACAGCTGAACAAGAGTGGCAAGTCTGTAGAGATGAACAAACTTCGGCCAGACAGCACCCAGCAAGGAACCTGTACAAAGAATTCGATCCCATGACTCCCGAAGAGGAGATGACGCAGACGAGATCGGGCCTTCAGGAAATAAAGGCCTTTTTGGCAGCACAAGCAGGAGTTGGCCCAGATGACAACGTCCAGTTGCCGCAAGCACCACCTCGAAAGGCGAGAAAGGATAAGAAGAAGAGCAAGAGAAGGAGGTCCCCAAGCACGGACTCCTCCAACACAAGCTCGGATTCGGACTCCGACTCCGAGGAAGAGGTAGAAGAGGTGCGGGACCATAGGGATGGCAGACCCAAAGACACAAAGACTTCAGACTATTAGAAGAAGGTTGACTCAGTGTTCAGCAATGTATGGAAAGCAGTTGGAACAATTCTCGGGATATAACAGGTCCGGGATGGAAGCAGAGGCATGGCTAGATGAGATGAGAGAGTATGGCAATGCCTATAGCATGAAAGACAAGGACAAAGGCAGAGTAGCTACAACCAACCTCAAGGGAGCAGCTCGCATTTGGTGGAAGGGATACGCCAAAGCACATGGACTGAGCAGGGATAGCTGCAGTTTTCGGAAGTTCTCGAAGGCATTCAAGCGCCACTATGTGCCAAGGGAGCACAAATGTCACATGATGCAGCAATTCTATCGACTACAGCAGGGCAACAAGTCAGTGCAGAAATACACGGAAGAGTTCATGAAACTGAGGCTTTATGTGCCGAAGCTGAGCGAACGCCATGCAGTGGAAGGGTACATCGAGGGATTAAATGATGAGATAAGGAAGCTGGTAAGAGCAATCAACCCTCGAACAATATCATATGCGGAGTCGAAGGCAGTCAGCCTGCAAGGATCCGGCCCTCGAACGATGGGCGTAAAACAGCGGTACTATCGGGATAAAGGGCAAAGCGCCGGGGCGTTATAGCCCCGAAGCGGCTAGCCGGGACCGGCTAAAGCTCTATACAGTGGCAATTATGGGAAGCAGCAGGAGAAGAAACATGTTTCCTTCAAGGATAAGCATGGTGTTTTTTAGTGGCCCCGGCGGGCCAGTTGGCCACACATTCACATATTTCGTAAAATAGTTGGCCACGTCAGAGTAGGATGCATTCTCACCATGACAAAGGGTGGTGGCCAGTTCAAAGCACCATTTCATTGAATTCGCTTCATAAGTGGCCAATTTGATGTTTGCCAAATCTTCAAACCCCTATGGCGTGGCCATTCGAAAATGTTATGTGCACTAGCAACTTGTTGTGGTGGCCATTTAAACCATGGAATAATTTTATATTTCAAGGGCTATGGCCAAGCTCTATATTGGCCAAGTGTAGGAACATAATTTTGCCACCTGTAGGGGGTTGAAGTCTTTTTAGTTTAGTGCTAAAATTCTAAAAGCATTTCTAAGAATTTTTTTTTTTTTTTTTTTTTTTTTTTGCCCCTTTTTTTTTACTTGATTTGCAATTTACATCCCAAATTTGTTCTTCATCATCCAACTCGAATATGCACTTCATTGCCCCAACTCGAATCAAGGTTAGTTTCCATTTACCAAGTACTTGCAATATGGCTTTGGGTGAGATCAATCCTATCAAATCCATTTGCGCTTTTGCCTAATTCAACATGTTTAAAACATTCAAATGATCTTATAGTAATCTTAGTTAGAGAAGTTTAGCATGTATTTGTTTGTGACAACTGCATAGAGCATCATAGAAACTAGATATTTTCTTAGTGACGTGGCTATCATATTTACATTTTAGATGTATGGATATGGCCAATTCAAATTCTTGGAAAAAAATTAGTTTCATGGTTTTGCCATTTAAGTTACAACCTCTTGCTGTAACGATTCGGAAAAGGGCCAGGCCAAACTACGCTTAGCAAATTATCTAAGGTAAGTAGTGGCCAATATTTTATGCCCCGTCAAATATGTAAGGAGGTTAAAAAATACCCTGAGGATAAGCAGGAAGGGTCAAACTACTCGAAAGCAGTGCAGTCCTTTTTACAAGCAATGCCTAAGGAGAAGAGGCAGGAGTGCATTGAGAAACAGCTCTGCTTCAGGTGCTTCCAACCAGGCCACAGAACAGCAAACTGCCCTTTCGTCATGAGTGCGGCATTAGCAGAGTTGGGCGGATGGGACACTCCCTCTGACGATGACGGCGGAGAAGCACGCGACTTCATTCAGGGTGAGTGTCACATTTTTGCTGCCATAGATTCAGACCAAGCAGAAAATCAGTATCAGGTAATCTCCACAGTAGGGAAGGCCAAGCCAAGTCTTTCATAGTCCTGATAGACTCGGGAAGCACCCACAACTTTGCGTCTCCAAGAATGGTTGAGATGTTGAAGCTCAAGCTGTTGAAGTCAAAGCTGAGACCCGTGGTGTTAGCAAGTGGGGCAGTGAGACACACGGCAGGGGAGAGGATAAACTTCGACATCGATTTGCCAGGGATCAACATCCAAATGAGGGCAGAAGTGATGAGCATCGGGAAGTATGATTTGATCATAGGAATAGAGTATCTTGGACCAGCAGGAACCATCATTGATTGTGGGAAGCGGAAGGTGACCCTCACGGCGCCCAACGGCAAAATCATAGAAATTGCAGGTAAAGAAGTTGTTCCTATCATGCAGTGTATGTCTAGTAAGCGGCTGCTCAAGTGCATAAAGAGCGAGCAGGTAGCATATATCTTCAAGCTTCAGATCGAAGAGCCCGAGTCAGAAGAAAACAAGGAAGATAAGGTGCTCAGCAAATTGCCAAAGCAGATAGCTAAGTTGGTGAAGGAGTTCCATGATCTCTTCCCAGACGAGATCAAGCAGATCCCTCCTTACAGGGGAGTCGAGTGTGAGATAGCACTCGAACCAGGTACGAAGCCGACGAGCAAGGCTCCGTACAGGATGACGACGCAAGGGCTGACCGAGTTGAAGAAGCAATTGCAAGATTTGCTTGACCTAGGGTTCATTAGATCTAGCGTCTCACCATTTGGGGCACCCACTCTTTTTGTGAAGAAGAAGGATGGCAACTTAAGGATGTGCATAGATTACAGGCAGCTGAACAAGCACACCATCAAGAATAAGTATGCACTCTCCAGATCAGACGACTTGATGGATCAGCTCCAAGGGGCAAAGGTTTTCTCCAAGATAGACCTGAGGTCGGGGTACCATCAGATCAGGATTAAGGAAGAAGACATCCACAAAACAGCATTCAGGACCAGGTATGGGCATTACGAGTTCACCGTAATGCCGTTTGGTTTGTCAAACGCCCCAGCAACGTTCATGAGGCTTATGAACGACATCTTCAGGGAGTTTTTGGATACTTTTGTGATAGTATTCTTTGATGATATTCTGGTGTATAGCAGATCCCTGGAAGAACACGTACAACACCTAAGGAAAGTGCTCGAGAAGCTAAGGAAGCACCAGTTGTACGCTAAATTGTCGAAGTTCCACTTCGCAACGAAGAGGGTGGAATACCTGGGTCATGTGATCTCATCAGAGGGGATTTCGACGGATCCTGCCAAGATTGAAGCAGTCATACAGTGGCCGGCGCCGAAGAACATCCACGAGGTCAGAAGCTTTCTTGGCCTAAAGGGTACTCACGGGAAGTTAAGTGAAGAACTTTGCAAAAATAGCGGCCCAGCTACTTGATTTGGCAGGGCGGAAAAAGTAAAGGATTGGGCAGATCACTGGCAGAAGAAAGCCCAAATAGGATTCGAGATGTTGAAGGAAGCTTTGACAACCAGCCCCCGTCTTGACCACCCGGACCGAGGAGAAGGACAAGCTTGTGGCGGCCGGATGCAAATAAGATTGCCAGGTGCAGTCTTTGATGCGAGGAAAAGCGAGTAGTGGCTTATGACTCGGAAGATGAGCGATGCAGCGGTCATGACGGGGAGTTGCTTGCGGTTTATTGAGCACTAAGAATTTGGAGGCACTACCTGCTGGGGAGGAAATTCCACTTGGACACGGATCATCAGAGCCTCCAATACGTGTTCACGCAACCACATCTCAACCTGAGGCAGCGAAGGTGGATGGAGTTCCTCGAAGAATATGACTTTGATATAGTTTATAAGCCGGGAAAGCTCAATGTGGTAGCAGATGCGCTTTCAAGGCATTCTCTGACAACAAGAGTCCACTGCAATGCAATCTCGGCTCACCGGCTGACGAAAGAAGATCGAAGCGGGAAAGCTCAATGTGGTAGCAGATGCGCTTTCAAGGCATTCTCTGACAACAAGAGTCCACTGCAATGCAATCTCGACGCTCACCAGCGACAGATGCAGACTTCAAGGAAGTGTGGACGAGCTTGTGCAAGGAGGCAAGAACAGATAAGGAGAGGGAGACCTTCAAGAATTTTAAGAAGGAAGGTAACCTTTTGTACCATAAGAACAAGTTGTGTGTGCCTGAATCATCAGGGGTGAGAAAGTTGATTCTCCACGACACCCACAACAGTCCAATAGCTGGCCACGCAGGATTTATGAAGACATATTTCAAAGTGCGCAGCAGCTATTATTGGCCAGGGATGAAGAAGCAGATAGCTCGCTACATCAAAGAATGTCAGCTGTGTCAGCAGACGAAGGCAAAGCAGCTTCGAATTCCAGGAACGCTAAGTGGGAAGTCATCAGCATGGACTTCATAACAGGGCTCTCGAGAACAACAAGAGGAAAGGATGCCCTGATGGTTGTGGTCGACAAGTTGTCGAAGATGGCACACTTTGTGCCTTGCAGGACCACCGACACAGCCTTGGATACAACGAATCTCTTCACCAAGGAAATCTTCAAGCTCCATGGCATGCCGAGAGAGATCATCTCCGACAGAGACCCGAAGTTCATGAGTCCCTTTTGGCAGGATCTTTTTGCGACAATCCAGACGAAGCTGTCCATGAGTACGGCCTATCATCCTCAGACGGATGGGAAAACAGAACGGACCAACAGAATTTTGGAAGATATGCTACGAAACTATGTCTGGAACAAGCAGAGTAAGTGGGAAGATTATATTCACTTGGTTGAGTTCGCTTATAATAGCACCAAGCAGGAATCATCCCAGATATCGCCGTTCATGATCAACTATGGCTACCAATGTCTAACTCCAGACACTTGACACAATCATGTGTCAAAAGTAGAGATCTCGCATCAAATGTTGGCCGACATGCCGCACCTAGTAGAAGAGGTCCGAGGATATCTTCTTGCAGCAAGGAGTCGACAAAAGAGTGTCGCTGACAAGCACCGGACAGTCAGAGAGTTCCAGGTTGGCGACAACGTCTGGCTCAAGATCAAAGTGAAGCAGGCGAAGCTCCGCATCGGAAATTGTAAGAAGCTTGCTCCAAGGCGGGCTGACCCTTTCAGAATAGTCAAGAGAGTAGGTAACCAATCCTACAAGTTAGAGCTGCCAGCACACCTGAAAATTCATAAAGCCTTCCACGTGAGTTTGCTGAAGAAGCATACTCCAAATCCAGAAGAAGTCTTGGACACGCCAACGTTGTTGGAAATGACAGAAGAGCAGCTGGAGATAGTTCCAGAATTGATTCTTGATAAAGCCTTCAAGAAAACAAGGAGATCAGAGTTCCTCCAATATTTGGTCAAGTGGAAACACTTGCCGGTGGAAGACGCGACATGGGTACTTAAGAAGGACCTAATAAAGCAGTACCCACAGTTTATGGAGCAATGGGATGGCAAGATCATCTTCGAAGAAATCGGCTCAGGCATGTCGATTTGTATTTAGATTAACTTCATGTGTAGTTAAGATTAATCTACGCATGCAGCGTATGCTAGGTATGGGTTGCATGCGTATTTACCGATGATGGGACCACTACGGTGATCCCTAGGACGTGGTGTAATGTCATTGTAGGCATGACCGCGGTTTTGCTTGGATGAGTTGGAAGGTAGAGTAAAAAGTCTACTTCCGTCCCACGGAAGTAGATGATCTCGAGAGATAAGAGGCCATTCAGGAATGCATTGATAGGAAAGCACCTCTAGTCAATGCCTACGGGAAGGACGCCACCCTTCACGCCCAAGGCAACTAAAGGTGTAGGCATGCGTGTCATCCTAGGCATTATAGGGCACTGTCTCCACGGCCACGATGGAAGAAGCAACCTCTTCCTACGCCGGGAGATTAGTTATGCATTCATTTAGTTAATTAGATGGGTGGTTACCTTATAACCATAATTCTATTAATAATTAAAATGGTACTAACGTAGTGTCGACCTGCAGGCTAATAGAGCGCTCCGGAGGGCAAGGAGGTCGAGCTACGAAGACTTGCAACACAAATTTTGTTGGAATGTGTTGCAAGGAATGAAGAGTACCTCGAAGGATAATTGTATATGAAATTGTTAAAATTTAATAAACTTAATCCCAAGCCCGCAACACTCCTGTGAGAAAAGGGGATGCATGTGGGAAAGGTCGGAGACCATACAACAGTGCCCATCATGTGCGTGTGCTCTTCCAGCTAGACTATGCCTCAGTTTATCACCACTCTTCTCCTTTCTTGTGGGTTCCTCTACCCCCTGCGCACTTGCCCTTGGCTGCCACTGTGCATGCTCGGACGCAGGCTCGTTGGAGGCGAGCTGATGTGCTCACCTTGGAGGATCGTATTGGGGTAGTCAGCTAGCTTCGTGGGAGTTCTTTCGAGCTCGCTTTCGCCTGAGGGGCAGTGACCGAGCTATCTGGGAACACATGGCGGGGAGTATTCCGCTGCACATACCTATAGTCCCTCAGGATGATGTGGTGGGACGTGGTGTAATGTCATTGTAGGCATGACCGCGGTTTTGCTTGGATGAGTTGAAAGGTAGAGTAAAAAGTCTACTTCCGTCCCACGGAAGTAGATGATCTCGAGAGATAAGAGGCCATTCAGGAATGCATTGATAGGAAAGCACCTCTAGTCAATGCCTACGGGAAGGACGCCACCCTTCACGCCCAAGGCAACTAAAGGTGTAGGCATGAGTGTCATCCTAGGCATTATAGGGCACTGTCTCCACGGCCACGATGGAAGAAGCAATCTCTTCCTACGCCGGGAGATTAGTCATGCATTCATTTAGTTAATTAGATGGGTGGTTACTTTATAACCATAATTCTATTAATAATTAAAATGGTACTAATGTAGTGTCGACCTGCAGGCTAATAGAGCGCTCCGGAGGGCAAGGAGGTCGAGCTACGAAGACTTGCAACACAAATTTTGTTGGAATGTGTTGCAAGGAATGAAGAGTACCTCGAAGGATAATCTTATATTATAATGTTTTGCTGTAATTCCTGGATCCAGCCCTAGATCGACTATATCGAAGGGTCCAAATTTTTGTCTTTTTTTTTGGCTCGACTCTGTTTTTACCATTAGGCTTATTTCTTCCAAACTTACCTTTCTAGGGTTTCTTTACGGCAGAGCAGCGGGCTTTGAGGTGCTCCCAAAATTTTATCTCTTCCTCTTCCGTTGCAATATGTCCATGGCGATCTACACGAAGGTGATCCTGCTCTTGGTCCTGCTATAATTTTTCTCTGTGAAAAAGACCATTGGTTTTGGGCTTACTCTAAATCCTAATCTTTGCCTTGTAAATTGTTATCGGTCATGTCGGGTTAGAACTACGGGTTATGGCTATGGGCGTCACTTCTTCTGGCGAAAACATGCGGGACGTTTTGTAGTCTTCAAAGGAACAGTCCCTCTTCAACCCGATGTGAGCTCCTTCATTATTGTATATTTTTCTTTTTAGGGCTTGGTTCGCTTGCTCCCGGTCAAACATCAAATCCTTCATTGATAAGCGGTGAGCTATATGAGACCGAGAGTTCGTTGTGTGCTTAAGGTAATCTTGCCGGATGGTCATGGGTGAGACGGATGGTCATCTTTGCTAAGTTTCTAGGCCACTCTTCTTAAACCCATATGGCTTGCCATCAATCTTGTATCAATCTGTTCTTATATGCAGCTGTATGTCTTTGCATATTTGTTGAGATCAAGTAAAGCGTGCGGGTAGCCTCGGTATTACATTGCATGTAATGTGGTATTGTTTGTTTTAGGATAAAATACATTTGCTAGAGGTCGTTGTAATCTAAGATCTTTCTTGATTGTTGTAAATGCGGGGATATGGAATTGACGGCGGTGAAATCACAATGTATTCTATCTCAATATTGATTGTGACGGATCCAGAATATGGCGAGAAAAATATCTTATGAGTCTTTGCAACTTTGGTAAATTCTTGAGAAGTAGCTCTTATAGCATTCATTTTAGTAATGCAAATATCGCTATATGGATTTTGCATGAGTGTTGGAGGGTGAGCCTTTGTTTGAGCATCAAATGTTCTGATTTACCACATCCAAGAATTGCCAATCGGGCATGGGCACAACCGACAGGCAATGTTAAGCAGGCTCAAGGACCATTCATACAATATGTGGAAGTCGCATGCGTTTTAGATGGCAATCATACTACGAAGCAGATCATTGTACCAATTCGGGAGACAACTTGGTAAAGTGTGCATTGTTTCAAATTTCTATATCTTTTCCTCCTTTAGATGCTTCAGATGCAGGGTTTATGCTTATTCATATAATCAGCTTTGTCGAATGGCAAATGGAGAACATCTATCTATCTATATATAATAATAAAGGCGTTTTGTGATAGTCTGTGCGCGATCTTGGCCTTTGAATTTTTTTAACTTATTTTCATTCGTTGATTTTAGCGGTTTTGTTTGATGCGACGGTGCTAGATCAATAGCTACGAAAACCGACCTGAACAATTTTGCTCAATTTTCTTCGAGAAGCTTAGATTCACTCGGATCATGGAAGCTTATGATCGATACCTATTTGCCTTGTTCTGATTGCACAAGAACCAATTTGTTGGCCAGTTCTAGATGGCAGGATTGCCATGCAACTATTACAGTTCATCCCTTGCTTACGCTTACGGTGGCCAGGGTAACTATGTTTCCTTCTTGGATCAGATACTGTCTCTTTGTGTTTTTGTGGCCACGTTGTAAATCTTATGTTCTCTTCAAATTTTTTTTTGCCAGTTTCTAGATTTTTAGGCATACTCCTGTAGATTGTTTGTGGCCTTGGGCTAGATTTTTGAAATGATTTGGGTCACGGCTGCTCCAAGAATCCAGTAGGGTCATTCACCGAAAGTGGCAACAAGGGAAAGTTGTCATCATTAAAGAATGTGCAAAAGGGAGAGTTTGTCATTTATTACAGAATGTGCAAGGAAAGTTCTAGCAAAAATTTTAATGCTAAGAGATGCGATGTGCTTATTAGAAGGTTAGAAGGGCGGTGAACAAGATGACCCGTAATGCAAAGTAGCCAAGGTGTTTCTGGCAAAAATATCTATGAGACATCTCATTCTTCTTGATGGAGATACCCTTTCCGTGAATACATGTTTGCAATCATATTCCAAATCAGTCCTCTAACTTTGTTGTGAGCTCTGCACAATCAGTTTTGTGTTTATGCATTTTGTTGCAAGTAAAAGTATTTGTAAGTTCTTTTTCTGAGCCCTTGATCAGGTGTTGAACACTTTCCAAGCACAAAAGGTAGCTTCTTGGATGATTTATTCGGTATATTCTTGAACAGGTAAAGCATGAGGAACTTAGAAGTCATTAGCCATTAAGGATGTAATAATGTTACTCAAAAAAGCCCGAATAAAATTGGCATACAAATGATTAAATTGAAAAGTGTGGTACATCGGTGTAAATGCCACTTCTACTATAGACAAGGTTTTGAGAAGCTAACAGATTTATTTGTCTTGCGACAAATTGCTGTAAGCATGTTCGTTAGTTGCATTTTATTTTGCGAGAGACATCAAAATCGAGTAAGTTTAGACATGCACATGATGTTGCGGTACTCAAGCTTTATGTTTACGTGCAATGTTAGGGGGCTGATTACCAGTGGATCAGTAGAGTTTGAGTTGAGTAGAAGGTCATCCGAATTTGGATAACCACTCTGTTTCTCACTTTATATGATTGGTAGGGTATTTATCCGGAAAAATATGCCCTTTAAACTCTAATATCGAGGCATGCATATAAAAGCGAAAGTAATGATTATGAAGCATCTGAGAATCCTCTGAGTAGAGAGAATCTATTATCATTTAAGTGTTGAATTCATTTACAAGAGATAAATTGGACATGCTTTGCTAGGTTTTCTTTGTTGTGTTTTGATGTATATCCTTCTATAATCGTGAGTAAATTTTCAAGTTCTACACTTTGGATTTTGCAGCAAAAGCATTGGGTGATGCTCTTTGTTTCCATCAAAGATGTGACCCCTGACATCTCTTTACCTGGAGAACGTCCCATGATTGAGGTAAACTTAGCCCCATTCCTCTTAATTGGCAGCATAATAAGGTATCCGCATTTGCAGGAACAAACAGTGGAGCTCTTTGAGAAGTCCACATATTACATTGTCAATGTCTTTTTGATGTAACGTTGCAACCCCAAGTCAATTTTACAGGGTGGAGTTGATGTAAGCGTTCTAATTGAGTACTCATAGGTTACTGGTTTGTAGATATATGATTGAATCCATATAATTTGATCAAGCTCTTGTTAACCACACCTCCATAAGATGACATGCTTTACAATCTTAGGTACCAGAAGGGAATGGCACTGGGATTGTTTGGGACAAAGATGGTCATATAATAACAAATTTTCATGGTAAAGCTGCGTTCTTCCTATTATTATTCGAATTCGTCTAGGGGTCTCTTAAATGCTACCCATGTCGGTTATAGCTAGCGCATTGTCGAAGAATAACGGGTCCCGGAAAGTTGTTGCCCGTACATCTCTACTTGTTCAAGATGGGTAAAAATATAAACATTTCTTGGCGTTTATGTGGTGTATTTATCTTGATTAATGTGCATGGCAGTCGCTATATGGAGCAATTTCAGAAAACTTTTCAAGCAACTCGGTTGGCGTGACAAGACGAAAGACCTTCTTTGTTTTGAAGGTACTTTCATTGTGTGGCAATGAACTCAATAAGTAGCATGCAACCTACTTTGGTTTCTTTTGACGGTGGATGCTCTGCGAGAGATTCTTCACCCCATAACCTTAGGGCCGGTCATCTGGGTTGAAGGTGGGACAACGGTGTTATTTTGCAATCCATTTGGATTCAACCACACTTTCTTTGTTGGAGTTATTAGTGGTGCGAGCAGAGATATATTTAGTCGGTGGTGTAGTCATTGGAGGTGGCATTCAGACCGATGCATCTATCAATCCACGGAAATAGGTTATTGATACTTTTGTTCGTGAGTAAATGCGAAAAGAAAATGAATATCTACTACGATGATTGGTTGGAGTAAACATCAAGTTGCGTCTCATTATCTATCTAGAAATGCATTTTCTCAAATGATCTTTCAAGCAAAATCATGTACGGAGAGTCTTCAATATTTCAAAAGCTAATGATTTGTGTCCAACCAATGTCTGACCTTCTTCTCATGTGAATCATTAGTCATTAAAAGCACGGACTAATCTTTGTAAGACTTGAATTGCATCTCATGTAATGCTACTGGATTCATTTAGATAATTTAACATGAGGGCAAAGAAGTACGGTTCGAAATTGGACTTGTGTTCCTTTCTTGGATAGGCGTTTCAATGTGAGGCGTTGTGAATGAGGGAGGCGGAGGAGCCACAATTTGGGATGTGGTGAGCCATATTCACGGAAAAATTTTAGATGCGGATTCCAAACCACTACATTCTGATTTGGTAACTGGCTAAAAACCTTGTATGCAGGCACAACTGATATCTGGAGTCAGCTATTGCCACGCAATGGTATTGCATTCGCCCTCCACTTCTATGAAGCTGTATGTATTTCACCATGGCCTCAATGGAGGATGCTTATATTTAAACTCGATCCAAGCAGGAGATTTGTCATCGAGATTTGAAGCTGGAAAACACATTGCTAGATGGAAGCCCGCTCCATGGATTTAAAATTTGTGACTTTGACTATTCAAAGGTAAGCAACTTCCTACTTTGCACATATATTATTGGATTGGTGGTGTTTATGATGTGAGTGTATGCTTGTCGTATGCGGTCTTTCTCTCTTGCATTCTCGGCCAAAATCAGCAGTTGGCACACCACATCACACGTAGCACCGAAGTGTTATCTAAGAAAGAGTATGATGGTAGCATTATGTGTGAATCTTTTGGATATTTTATTTCAACAAGTTACTTCTTTTGTCAATACAATTGATTAGTTCTACAGATTGCAGATGTTTGGTCTTGTGGTGTCACTCTCTATGTCATGCTTGTAGGAGCTTACCCATTTGAAGATCCTGAAGACCAAGAAATTTTAAATTAAAACTATTGCAGTAAGAGAAGTCATTATTGTCGACTTTGGTTCAACATCAATATTGCTAATCAATACTCTTCCAATGCAGAGGATATTAAGTGTGCAATATGCTGTTCCGGACAATATAGAGATATCTGGCTGAAGGACGACATCTTCTTTCACACATTTTTTGTTGCAAACCACGCAAGAGTAAGCATTTGAATTACGACTTGTGAGCCAAGGAAGATGTATAGCCAACCAACTTTGCTCTTGCAGCGATATCACCATTCCAGATATTAGGAACCATCAATGGTTTTTGAAGAATTTGCCAGCTGATCTTATAGAAGGTGCTGATATCGGTAATGACCTTGATGATCCCAACCATCCACCCCAGAACTTAGAGGAAAGAATGCGCATTATTCAAGAAGCTAGGGTACCTCCTGCAAATACGGGACTTGGCCATTATCTTGGCGATCTTTGGTGCGGATTTAGATGATATGGATCTGGAAAACGATGCGGATCTTGATGTTGACAATAGATGGCGAATTTGTTTTGTGCCTTATGATGGCACTGTGTGGGAGACAGGATCCATTTCATTCAGAAAATAGGACTTTTTCAGGCAGGGGCATTGTTGCCATTATCACAGCTTGCCTTGATTATGGTGGCCAACTTTTAGAGGTTTCAACCAACAAGATGTCATCTACCATGTGAAACTTTAGAAGCTCCAAAGTCTTCTGAGCAGTGGGAACAAGATGAAGGAAGCTTCTGCATATGGAGACAAAGTAGATTAACCCATTAATATGGGGTATTTGCAGAAACGTTGCCTCTGTGCGGTAGTTTTTATCTGGGGCACTTGCTGCTCATTATTATCAAAAGGATAATTCTGGGAAGGGACTCGCAATAGACACAAAACCGGCCGATAGATAGGCTTGTCATTCATCACAGCAGCAGTATACAATAGTTTGAAGAATATAGAGGGATAGCCGACCATAGGGACAATATCGGACTACCCCACAAACAGAACATGCGCATAGGCAAGATAGAAGGATAATGGCGACAACTTCTCATCGGGATAAAAAACCCCGCCCTTTCGGGTTTTCGAGGAAAACCCTAATGAGAAATGGTCGCCAATAGCCTTAAATGTGTTGCCTGGAGAACAAGAGGGTTGATGGCAAACGCGAATCAAGCAGGACCCCAGAAGACGGCGAAACCGTAGAGGTGTGAGATGGAGAAGTGCAGGAAATGGGCTGTGGGTGAGCAGAAAAAGAACCGGGCCCCCGAAAACGACGAAATCCTGCAAGCACCACAAAAGAACCCCTAAAAACACCCGTGAAAAGGTTAGAGAAAAACAACATGCCCGGCGCGGAGAAACCACCCTGCACCAAGAAGGTCCCAAATATGAGCGAAAAAGAACACAACAAAAAGAAATAGCATCACCCCTAAGGTGGAAAGCATCACCCAACGGGTGGAAACCAATATGTGAAAATATGCAGCACCCTCAAAGTGAAAACAGCATCACCCGCAGGTGGAAAAGAATGCGGCAGAATGCCGATGAAAAGAAACCCTGATAAGAGCAACACTCAAAGGTGGAGAACAATAATAGTGCATGAACAACAAATGTAGACAAAAAAGACGCAGACCCCACATAACAGGGTGGGAAGGGAGGGAAGCAACGGAAATAGAAGAAGGAGCTGCTGTGAGAAGACGCCGATAACTGAGCCGAAAGAGGAACGGTCCTGATATAGGAGCTCGTCCCTTCCCAGAATGTCGATCCGATGGCTCGGATCGATGCTATTCTGGGAAGGGACTCGCAATAGACACAAAACCGGCCGACTACCAGAGAACTTCCTTAACTATAAGCCGAGTCGCCGGGAAACCTCCAGTCGTCGGGACGGAGGATCGAGGAGATGATAAGAACCGGTGGAAATTAGGCGCTGGAGGATAGTCAAGGCAATATTGACCGAAGGTATGGTTAAGGGTAGGATATAATTCTAACGAAACAATATGCTACCGTTAGCAGAAGGGTTGGGAGATTGCCCGAAAAGACACGTAAAGACAACGCAACCTTAAAAACGATGACGAGACGTCCAGCAAGATAGGGTACATGAAGGAACATCGCCAAAATATAAACTGCCAATAAGAAACTAGATACCAGGTGTGAATAAGTGCATAGATAAGAGACCCAACAATATCCTAAATGCAATTTTCACAAGGAAAAACAACTCCAATGTAACCTTTAATTCCATTTGCAAGATGCATAAGATACCGACTAAATTTTCCCTTCCCTTTCCGCATTTCTTTTTTCCTTCTCCTTTCGTTTTTCCAATGCCCCTTTTTCCTTATCTTTTCCCCTCGAGGTGAAAATAAACAGCAGCACCTGCAGATGGAGATAGCATGACCCATAGTATGGAGAAAAGCGTCACCCAACGGGTGGATAACAATCATATAAAAAGAAATATGCGTCACCCTCGAGGTGGAAATAGAGCATCACCTGGAGGGTGGAGAAAAAGTGTCACCCAGCGGGCGGAAGAAAACATGATAAATAGAAATGTGCGTCACCATCACGGTGGAAACAAACAGCACTACCCACAAAAAACGGTCCACAAAAAACGCGACATCGAGAGAAAGATAAGCATCAATGGAAAACCATAAAAACGTTAAGAACACGAAACAAACTAAAAGTGGCCATTAGAACGTGCCCAAGATAACACCTTGTGTACAACAACGTAAGACACTCCACATCTAGATAAAGAGAAGCATAAAAAAGAAAAAATGATCCAATAGAAACCCATGTCGCGAAATCTCAATGCGGTGCCAAAACACAATAAGCATCATATCCAGATAAAGTTAAATAGCAAATGGCCAATGATATATAACGAACATACCAAAAGAGAAAAAGATCCACGATAAGTGCAAAAAGCCCTCATAGACAGCTAGAAATGGATTTCACGAGATAATGACAATCAGGCAGAACCAGTACCATGCACAAAAATAAAATGTGTCCAATATAACACCTTGTGTACAATGGTCAACGTAAGAGACCCCCCCATCAAGACAAAGAGAAGCATAAAAATGAAAGATGATCCACTAGAAAGCCATGTCGCAAAATCTCAAGGCGGTGCCAACGCAATATGCATCATAGCGAGATAAAGCCAAATAGCAAATATACCAATGATATAGACAAGCCGCCAAACAATATACATGTGCAAAAACATACCCGATAGAAACCCTCTAAGGATCAAGTTAAAACCACGCAAATGCACCCATAAGTCAAAAAGGCAAATGCTCGCACATCCTCCTAAAGAAATTTCAAACCAACTGAAGGACACACATTAGAACAACCGAAGAGGAAAACACTTTCATAAGTAACTTATGACCATGCAAAAATGCCTGAAAAGTAAGGAATAAATGCCGAGCCGCAGCGGCCAAAACCGGCTGATGAAAGCGGTATTCCACCCGATGAAGAGAAGACAATCCCCCTCCCCACGTGGGTAGTCGGATAGGCTAAGGGACGTAGAGAGGAAGGAGAGGAGCGAAAAAGAGGGCCGCCGGACGGAGGATCGAAGAGATGATAAGAACCGGTGGAAAGCAACCGCGGAAGGATAGTGACGGGGCATGCGAGCGTTGGCAAGGGAGGTAAGGAAATCGTATGACCGCGGGCAAGTTGGTTTCGGTTAGAAGGGCGAATAAGAACATCAACGTGGTACAATGAAAAAGAAAGACAACGTCCATGCGTAGAGGCGGAATATAGCTATAGAAGCCGTGAGGGTGGAGGGGCCGCGTGAGAAAAACCCAAAGGGAAAATAAAGGGAGAATAAGGGGACCTCCTGGGGGAAATAAGCGAGAGGTGGTTCATAAACGATAAGCCCAGCCGCTGCGAAACCTCCAAGTGTTGAGTCGGGTACGAAGCACGTGGCAAGGGTGAGACGAAGAAGATCGCCAACGACCGTGAGCGCGAGAAGAATTGGAACATGTAGAAGGCACCTATGAGCAGTTAAGGAGAACAAGAACGTGCATAATGGTGAAGCGGCAAGCTGCACAACGACAAGCACTCAAATTCGTGTGAGTGATTAGAAATGAGGAAAAATCAACAATTCATGAAAAAGAGAGGATAGCATCACGGGAGGGTGGAAAAAGCATCACCCGGGTGGAAGAAAAACATGATAAAAGCGCAATCCGGTGTCCAAATATAGCTAAATAGCAAATATTACGTACAATGGTAGCGAGCTAAAAATGAAGTCCCCGAAAAAAACAACAAAGTTATGTTTTAAGCCCAAGCATAAATATGAGAAAAGAGGAATGCAAGCCAATGAACAAATCAACAAGAAACGAACCACAGACAAGAGCCCAACACGATCGCCTTAATAACAACATGCACAATGCTAGAATCCCCAAAACCACATCAGATAATAGACCGAACAGAAAACAGAATACGAAAAATGATCGAATGAGCAAACAACTACGTACAAAGAAATGAGAAAAAATCAACAATTTATGAAAAAGAGAGGATAGTAGCACCCGGGGGTGGAGAAAAGCATCACCCAGCGGGTGGAAGAAAAAACATGATAAACAGAAATTTGTGTCCAAATATAGCCAAATAGCAAATATGATGTATAATGGTAGCACAATGCATAATGATAGCGAGCTAAAAATGAAGTCCCCGAAAAAGACAACAAAGTTATGTTTTAAGCCCAAGCATAAATACGAGAAAAGAGGAATGCAAGCCAATAAACAAATCAACAAGAAAATAACCACAGACAAGAGCCCAACGGCCTAAAACACGATCGCCTTAATAACAACATGAACAATGCTATAATCCCCAAAACCCCATCAGATTATATACCTGACGTAAAGCGAGAATATGAAAAAATGATCAGTGAAGCGAGCAAAATAATGGACGAAGCTCCCCATAACCGAAAAAACATGGAAAGAATATACAATATGAAAATACTACATGAAGTCCAAACCAACGAGGTGAATAGCACATGTACAAATGACGTGTAATGATAGGGCCAGAAAACCGAAAACTGAAAAGAACAATTGCAAGAACACAATGCCAAACGACAAGGTGCCAAACAGGACTTGGTGGCCCCTAGCAAAGAGGGTCATAAGATCTGTGCAAGGATTTGGAACAAGAATAGGAGAGCGAGGGTGTAAAGGTCTGGTTCAGGTTAGCAGCGGAGAACAAGAAGAGAACCCCTGGTATCACTCATAAGAACAACCAATAAAAGTCAATAGGTGTAAAAGAATGCTACGAAGGGACTTACCATAGTAAATGTGGGAACACCAACCGTCTACCCGACCCCAAGCAAAAAAGCCTCAACACATAGAATACGTTAAACACAGGCCATATAGCAATATCTAAAATAACGGAGATGGCATGCACAAGTCAAGTCACGCGATCTTAAACAACTGGGATGACATACCGAGATGGAGCCCGCATGGGGGAATGGTCCACCTGAATGGATGTGACAAGGACCGAGAGCGCCTATCAATGGAGAATGCGACAACGAATAATCGTGTTCTAGGTAGAGGTTGGTGCAGAAACACCCGCTAGTAAACTAGGGTAGAACGTGGCCGGGTCACTTGGGTGGGCACTAAATCAAGTGGAAGGTGAAGAATAAAATTGAGAATATGAATGGTTCATTATTCAAATATAAACGAAAAATGAAAAATGACCAAATGCAGAACAAAAATGCAAAATTTCGGGGTCCATGGTATCATATCATCAACAGAAACAATGGGAGGGAGTTCAAAGAAAACAACCACCGTGAAAACAACAACTGAGCCACATAACACCCTAGATAGCAAATGATTATAAGTGCAAATCCCAATAGACCTCATGACAATGGAGCAAATGCAAAAAACAAGTAAATGTCTGTCATACAATCAACGAGTCCCAACAACATCATGAACAAGGCAGAGGTCAAAAAACTACAATATGTACTAGACCAAGGAGGATCTTAATAGCTAGCCGAAGACATCGCGGGTCGGAGCAAAAAGGAAGCTCAAATATAGAAAGAGATAAGATGGCCAGGTTCGAATGAAGAAGTCGAAACATGTGGGGTCGAAGGGAAAAAGTGAGGTTATGGCCAAGAGTCAAGAGGAGAGGAAGGTCAAGAGGGCCCAAATTGGGGTGGAATCTAATGAGATTAGCAAGATAAGAAAGTAAAACCAAATAACACACACATGTTGTAAAAACCACCCATGGTATACTAGTAAAAAATCTAATGAATGCCTCAGAACAATAACTCCTTTATATAAGACCCAAATATCTGTATATGCAATATACCCCAACTAGATGAGCAAACACAAATTCATAAAAAAGCACGTATAGGAATGATCCGATGTTAACAACACCATGAACACAGCATAGATCAAAAAAGTGCAAAAAGAGAAAGAAAAGCAATCAAAGCCATGAGGATGAATTCAACAATAGCCAAGAAGACCGATAACAAATATAGAATGCAAGTGCGTATAAGGAAAATAATGGCAAGACTAAATTGGCAAATGTAGCATCCTATTGCAAACGATGGCCAGAAAAGTGAGACTAAATATGACTCAACAAATTTATCACCTCATGGAAAATAATGTCTAGAAATGCTATTCCCCAATGGATCACACGCCCTTAGAAGAAAACTGAAAACATGAAGGGTTCATTATGCAAATAAAAACAAAAAAACGAAAAATGATCAAATGCAGAATAAAAATACAAAATTTCGAGGTCCATGATATCCTATGATCAACAGAAACAATGGGAGGGAGTTCAAAGAAAATAACCACCATGAAACCACAACGGAGCCACATAACCCCTAGATAGCAAATGATTATAAGTGCAAATCCCAATAGACCTCATGACAATGGAGCAAATGCAAAAACAAGTAAATGTCTGTCGTACAATCAACGAGTCCCAACAACATCATGAACAAGGCATAGGTCAAAAAACTACAACATGTACTAGACCAAGGAGGATCTGAATAGCTAGCCGAAGACATCGCGGGTCTTAGCAAAAAGGAAGCTCAAATATAGAAAGAGATAAGATGGCCAGGTTCGAATGAAGAAGTCGAAACATGTGGGGTCGAAGAGAAATGTGAGGTTATGGCCAAGAGTCAAGAGGAGAGGAAGGTCAAGAGGGCCCAAATTGGGGTGGAATCTAATGAGATTAGCAAGATAAGAAAGTAAAACCAAATAATACACACTAGTAACAAATCTGTGCAAATGAATGCCTCAGAACAATAACTCCTTTATATAAGACCCAAATATCTGTATATGCAATATATGCCAACTAGATGAGCAAACGCAAATTCAGAAAAAAGCACGTATAGGAATGAACCGATGTCAACAACACCATGAACAAGAGTGCAAAAAGAGAAAGAAAAGCAAGCAAAGCCATGGGGATGAATTCAACAATAGCCAAGAAGACCGATCGCAAATATAGAATGCAAGTGCGTAGAAGGAAAATAACGGCAAGACTAAATTGGCAAATGTAGCATCCTATTGCAAACGATGGCCAGAAAAGCGAGACTAAATATGACTCAAGAAATTTATCACCCCATGGAAAATAACGTCTAGAAACGCTATTCCCCAATGGATCACGCGCCCTTTATGAAGAATGCATAAGATGAAAAAACCATTAAACATTAAAACCTTCGAAAATGCATAAAACTGATAGATAGCTAGGGTCAAAAAGAAAAAAGTTAGCTAAGGTAAGAGGAGACGGTTAAGATGGCTACTATTCTTACATAGGGAGGAAGAAGCAAAAAACGAAAGAGATAGGGAGGCAGGAAGAAGCCAAAAGTAGGTAGAGGCAGGTAGAAGAGGAACGGTGGAGAGCGGCAAGGAGAAGAGGGAACGGGGAGCCACCTGCGGCAATCCCTGAGCCAATCGGATGGCCCAGATGGCGGTTCCAGAATAGGGGATCTGAGCTAGAACTGATCATACCGTGAGTGATAACATACGGGTCAGAGTCCAGATGGCCATAGCTCGGACCGCATGGCCCGGAACAGTCCAAGATTATCTCGAACCGATTTTGATCGCTAAGCCAACGGATGGTCGGATGCAAAGAAGGTGCTAGATCTTTGGATGGAAGATGGCGGATCGCATGGCGGATCTGCGCTCGAGCTTCCCTTCGGCACCAATGGGCATGCCGGAACAGGGGAAGCTCGCCCTCCGCCGCGATGAAAAACGACTCTGCACAAAAAATGGAGAAGCACAAAGAGGCTGCTTTGTGACGCCCCTAGGATCACCGGATGCAATCAAGCATGTATACGCTAACAATCGCTGGTTGCTGCCACTCGTTGTACAACCCCAGGCTCCCAAGTCGAGTACTGACAAATTTAGGATCAATGAGAAGCGCTTCACGCCTATCTTTGCGATCAAAGCATCGAAAACCAACAAGAGAGGTTGGCTGCGGCCGAATCCTTATGTTGGGATCAACCCGACCATCGAAGCCAATCCGAAAGAAGGATATGTGAGTTAGAAGCCACCTAGCCATGAAAAACCAGGCCAGAGAGGATGAATCATGCATGACTCCGGAAAAACCGTGCAAATAAGAAACAAAAGCAATCCGCATAATCCGAAAGTGCTAATCAATCGAGTCCCCACCAAATGCTCACGAAATCTGTAAACATCAGAAAAATGGCTTCCCAAGGAAATTAGTAATAACCATGTATGAGAAATAAAGAAGGTGAGAGCCACACAGCGCTTTTGATTGTTCCAACTTCGCATCAAAACATGTGAAAGCCGGATCTGCGGTTTGAATGCTACCATAACATGCAAAAATTCGATAAGAAGAGATCGAGAGACTTGAAGGCAAAAATTCGGTAAGAAGAGATCTAGAGACGGAGGAGGGGATCGATGGTGGAGTCACATGAAAAAGATTGAAGAAGAAAAAATTGGACCAACAGAGAGTCATGGGTAAAAGGATTAGAAGGAAGATAGGATCAGGTTAGAGACGTAGGAAAAGGATTGAAAGAGGAAGATTGGAAGCAACGGAAATAGAAGAAGGAGCTGCTGTGAGAAGACGCCGATAACTGAGCCGAAAGAGGAACGGTCCTGATATAGGAGCTCGTCCCTTCCCAGAATGTCGATCCGATGGCTCGGATCGATGCTATTTACTCTTTCAAGACTTCTTAATAAACAAGTAAATTTTCAATTGATAATTTGCATGTGTTATAGTTTAGATGATGAAATTCTTGTAGTTTAAAATGCCAACCATGGACATTAATTCGTTTTTTAACAGGATCTATATTCTATAAATGCGTTTCAATCTGTTCTATATTCTATAAATGCTTTGACTTCTTAGTTACATTCGTCACCAAGAAAGTCGACAATAATTGATTTCTCTATAAATGACAAGGCGTTGACTAATTGATAATTGCATATAGATGAATATAGATTTCTCTATAAAGTCTTGATATCAAAAGTATTTAAGACTGAAATATTCCTGATTTTTGCAACACATAAATAATGCAATACCATGTCAACTTTAAGGCATATATCCTGCATCCTTCATCCGTTTGCCTAATGTCTTCAACATGGCATAGATCTTGTCACTTTGGGCGTGCCCTTTATCTCCAATAGTAAATTCATGTATCTCATTATTAACCTCAATCCATTCCTTCCCGTGTTTTATATGGAGCATTAGTGCGATTCGACATGAGCACGTAGCAAGAAGAATGATGGGCCTTTTTGGATGACGCGACGGCTAAGAAAATCAATCATGCAATTATAGTGGCGAATATCTGGCTGGCTGTAGTTTTTGTTGTAATGATTAGTTTACTTTGAAAAATGGAAACCTAGATGTAGCGTCGTGTTGCTTTATGCTTTTGAAGTCACTTTAAAACTTGGATGTATACAAATTTGGCTTCCTTGAGATGGCAAGGATTGGTAATGAATGATGGTCATCTGCAAATCCAAATTATTATATCCCATTCCATTCGTGCAAACAACAATGTGGCATCAATAACAAGAATCGTTGAGTTGTATGGATATATAATGTGATGCTTTCTTTCAGATATATGTGCTATTGCAGGTGCTAGATGGGTATGCTCCCCTCATCCCAACGACATGGAGATGAAATGAAACTAGCCATGAAGGTAAGCTAGGTTTTGTATCCAATTTACTTGAGATGCGGTTGAAAGGAGTATTTCAATTCGACATTCTCTCGAAGGAAGTAAATTATTCATAGATACCAAGTAGCAAATTTCTAGATTGGTGCATATAGTTCGGATATAAGTTTGCAAAGTAAAAGGCTCGATATATGCAATGAAAAGCATGTCTCTATAATTATTTGCATAGTCATGCTAAAACTATGTTATTTTGCATTATTAAATGTGCAATCACCTTATAAGCAGCAATACTGGGCATTTTTCTAATAGATGACACGCCCATACAAAACTTCAACTGCTACCCTTCAAGATTGTCGATGCTGGTTTACAATGAAATCATTGACAAATGTCGACATTCGCTCATTGCAATAGAAAATATGCAAATATGCAGTGATGATAGTCTCTACACTCGAAGAGTTTAAGCCACTTTGGAAAAAGTGAGAGATTCAAGAGACTAAATAGGTAAGAAAGCTTTAAAAGACAACACTTGAAGTCGACACACAAATTCACCTGCATCATATGACCATTCCAAAACTTAATAACTTATGTTCAAGTTCTAAGCTCAATAAATAAAACACTTTAGAAGGACAATATTCAACTTCATGTTAAAACAAACAATTGTATATGTCCAACTTGACATTCTCACTATATTTTTATTAATTTTGAATTTAATTTCAACGAAAAGCCCAGCAACGCTGGGCACTTTTTCTAGTCAAGATATATTTCTGAGAATTTTGTAGCAGAATGAGAAGTTCAACTAAGGCAACTTCTTAAATTTGACATGCCTTAACTTATAAAATATAGCTTGGTGATGAGTTCTATTGTATCTTGAGAGCTGAAATGAGTGTTGTTTGCTATGCCAGTCAAACTGTTGAAGCCATTTGCTGTAGAAGATATTAAACTTTGAAAAATTACCAGTATTTGTGTATGGGATTCAAATGTTAAAAGCTCAATGGTTTATAGTTTTTTACATTTCTCTGTAAAAGGGCAACGAAAATAGAAAACTCTATGGTGGTTTGATTCTACGAATATTTCTTCCTGTTCCAACTTCCAGTTGTTTGATTAATCATGACTCCTCTGCAGTTAAAGCAGAGCTCTAACTAAAATTGCATGCTTATATGATTTTTAGCAGTAACTACCTCCATTGTGGAAGGACAATTGACCAGCATGATCTACAGGTAGAAGATCCTCTCAATTCAAATATTGTGATGCACGTTTTGGCAAAGGTATAAATAGATAAGATAAATATTTTAATGTCACACGAAGTTCCTTTACAATTTTAACTATAAATTTCCTTTACAATTTTCTCACACTTAACACAAACAAATAACAAACAACTAATAGATGTTTAACATTGCCTGCCTATTATTCCCTAGAAAATCTAAATGGTTTATGCATTATATAACATGTTATTCCCTATAAAATCTCACATAACATAAGGATAATGGAAAAATGACTTGAAATAAAAAGACATAGGATAATGGAAAAATGACTTGAAATAAAAAGACATACTTAGTAGTCAATATATGTGATTAATTCCTCTGGCTTGAACATTGATAACTACAACCCTTCATTAGTGCCTAGAAAGTCTCACATAACATAAGGATAATAACATAAGGCTAATGGAAAAATGACAACTAACACAAACAAATAACAAACAACTAATAGATGTTTAACATTGCCTGCCTATTATTCCCTAGCAAATCTCAATGGTTTATGTATTACGTAACATGTTATTCCCTAGAAAATCTCACATAACATAAGGATAACGAAAAAATGACTTGAAATAAAAAGACATAAGATAATGGAAAAACGACTTGAAATAAAAAGAAATACTTAGTGGTCAATATACCTGATTAATTCCTCTAGCTTGAACATTGATATCTACAACCCTTCATTAGTGCTTAAAGGCTATGTACTACATAAATTAAGAGTCAATATTGGCAGACAACCTACGTATACCCCATCTAGAGACTTAAGGGTCAATATTGGCACATAACCTGCATATACCACATCTAGAGACTAACATTCTTATTGTCTAAGACTCGAACACATACAATTGCTATCCTCTAAACTAACATTCTTACTGTCTTGAACACGTGCAACTGAATACCCTACATCATCATGCACGTAGCAAGAAGAATGATGGGCCTTTTTCAGATGACCTGCACGGCTAAGAAAATCAATCATGCAATTATAGTGGCGAATATCTGGCTGGCTGTAGTTTTTGTTGTAATGATTAGTTTACTTTGAAAAATGGAAACCTAGATGTAGCGTCGTGTTGCTTTATGCTTTTGAAGTCACTTTAAAACTTGGATGTATACAAATTTGGCTTCCTTGAGATGGCAAGGATTGGTAATGAATGATGGTCATCTGCAAATCCAAATTATTATATCCCATTCCATTCGTGCAAACAACAATGTGGCATCAATAACAAGAATCGTTGAGTTGTATGGATATATAATGTGATGCTTTCTTTCAGATATATGTGCTATTGCAGGTGCTAGATGGGTATGCTCCCCCTCATCCCAACGACATGGAGATGAAATGAAACTAGCCATGAAGGTAAGCTAGGTTTTGTATCCAATTTACTTGAGATGCAGTTGAAAGGAGTATTTCAATTCCTGACATTCTCCGTAAAGGAAGTAAATTATTCATAGATACCAAGTAGCAAATTTCTAGATTGGTGCATATAGTTCGGATATAAGTTTGCAGTAAAAGGCTCTATATATGCAATGAAAAGCATGTCTCTATAATTATTTGCATAGTCATGCTAAAAACTATGTTATTTTGCATTATTAAATGTGCAATCACCTTATAAGCAGCAATACTGGGCATTTTTCTAATAGATGACACGCCCATACAAAACTTCAACTGCTACCCTTCAAGATTGTCGATGCTGGTTTACAATGAAATCATTGACAAATGTCGACATTCGCTCATTGCAATAGAAAATATGCAAATATGCAGTGATGATAGTCTCTACACTCGAAGAGTTTAAGCCACTTTGGAAAAAGTGAGAGATTCAAGAGACTAAATAGGTAAGAAAGCTTTTAAAAGACAACACTTGAAGTCGACACACAAATTCACCCGCAGATCATATGACCATTCCAAAACTTAATAACTTATGTTCAAGTTCTAAGCTCAATAAATAAAACACTTTAGAAGGACAATATTCAACTTCATGTTAAAACAAACAATTGTATATGTCCAACTTGACATTCTCACTATATTTTTATTAATTTTGAATTTAATTTCATCGAAAAGCTCCAAAGAACGCGGCACTTTTTCTAGTCAAGATATATTTCGAGAATTTTGTAGCAGAATGAGAAGTTCAACTAAGGCAACTTCTTAAATTTGACATGCCTTAACTTATAAAATATAGCTTGGTGATGAGTTCTATTGTATCTTGAGATTTGAAATGAGTGTTGTTTGCTATATGCCAGTCAAACTGTTGAAGCCATTTGCTGTAGAAGATATTAAACTTTGAAAAATTACCAGTATTTGTGTATGGGATTCAAATGTTAAAAGCTCAATGGTTTATAGTTTTTTACATTTTCTTGTAAAAGGGCAACGAAAATAGAAAACTCTATGGTGGTTTGATTCTCTTAATATTTCTTCTGTTCCAACTTCCAGTTGTTTGATTAATCATGACTCCTCTGCAGTTAAAGCAGAGCTCTAACTAAAATTGCATGCTTATATGATTTTAAGCATTAACTACCTCCATTGTGGAAGGACAATTGACCAGCATGATCTACAGGTAGAAGATCCTCTCAATTCAAATATTGTGATGCACGTTTTGGCAAAGGTATAAATAGATAAGATAAATATTTTAATGTCACACGAAGTTCCTTTACAATTTTAACTATAAATTTCCTTTACAATTTTCTCACACTTAACACAAACAAATAACAAACAACTAATAGATGTTTAACATTGCCTGCCTATTATTCCCTAGAAAATCTAAATGGTTTATGCATTATATAACATGTTATTCCCTATAAAATCTCACATAACATAAGGATAATGGAAAAATGACTTGAAATAAAAAGACATAGGATAATGGAAAAATGACTTGAAATAAAAAGACATACTTAGTAGTCAATATATGTGATTAATTCCTCTGGCTTGAACATTGATAACTACAACCCTTCATTAGTGCCTAGAAAGTCTCACATAACATAAGGATAATAACATAAGGCTAATGGAAAAATGACAACTAACACAAACAAATAACAAACAACTAATAGATGTTTAACATTGCCTGCCTATTATTCCCTAGCAAATCTCAATGGTTTATGTATTACGTAACATGTTATTCCCTAGAAAATCTCACATAACATAAGGATAACGAAAAAATGACTTGAAATAAAAAGACATAAGATAATGGAAAAACGACTTGAAATAAAAAGAAATACTTAGTGGTCAATATACGTGATTAATTCCTCTAGCTTGAACATTGATATCTACAACCCTTCATTAGTGCTTAAAGGCTATGTACTACATAAATTAAGAGTCAATATTGGCAGACAACCTACGTATACCCCATCTAGAGACTTAAGGGTCAATATTGGCACATAACCTGCATATACCACATCTAGAGACTAACATTCTTATTGTCTAAGACTCGAACACATACAATTGCTATCCTCTAAACTAACATTCTTACTGTCTTGAACACGTGCAACTGAATACCCTACATCATCATGCCACATCTTCCATCTTCGACGTTCTTGGAATGACCGAATTTGAAAAAAGGAACCAAAACATTTATAGGCTCCCAACTTATGCCCAGCAACGCTGGGCACCTTTACTAGTTGTATATGAAATTGTTAAAATTTAGTAAACTTAATCCCAAGCCCGCAACACTCCTGTGAGAAAAGGGTATGCATGTGGGAAAGGCCGGAGACCATACAACAGTGCCCATCATGTGCGTGTGCTCTTCCAGCTAGACTATGCCTCAGTTTATCACCACTCTTCTCCTTTCTTGTGGGTTCCTCTACCCCAAAGACTGTTGCCCTTGGGCGCCATCGTGCATGCTCTGACGCTAGCTCATTGAGGCGATTGCTGGCCGTGCTCACCTTGGAGGATTGGTATTGGGGTGGTCAGCTAGCTTCGTGGGAGTTCTTCGAGCTCGCTTTACGCGAAGAGGCACGATGGACCGAAGCTATCTGGGAACACGTGGCGGGGAGTATTCCGCTACACATACCTATAGTCCCTCAGGATGATGTGGTGGTGCAGGTTTGGAAGGTTCATCCGGATGTTGTGTCTTCTTGCTTTGTGCGGTCTTCTTACCGGGTGCTGGCTATTCATGACACTTGTCGCCCCTTTAGGCAAGTGGTCTCTGCGGCTTTCGGGTTCTCGATAAAATTTCGGTTTGGACGTGGACATGGAGCTCACTTCCCCCACCGAAGGTTAGGGTGCTTCTGTGGCAGGTGGTGCACCGCTGTATCAGGGTGAATGCCCTTGTGAGTCGGTTTAGGCCGGGTGTGAGCCCTCTCTGCCCTTGTTGTCTGGTTTTATGCCCCTCACTTGCGTGCTGCCACAGGATTGGGTTAGGAGCTGTTTGGTGAGATTGACTAGCCGGTGATTCTTTGCTTCATGTGTATGTACGGTGCTTGGCGCTCTTGCGGTAGCAAGCCTTGCATCTGTGCGTGGCTTGGTTGGTGTGGCTGATTTGGAAGCGGCGGCGGTTGTGGATCTTTCGTGGATTCGTGCACTGCAACCTCTCGATTCCTCGACTCAGGTACAAGCTATTACAAAGCTTTCTGGTGTTCCGGGGAGTAGTAGAGCGGAAGTTTGCCATTTGGCGTGACTTCTTGGGTGTTGCAGATGGTGATGGTCGGTTTGTACAGCAGTAGAGTTGCAGTTTTTCTGTGAGTTTGCTGTGGAGTGTCGAGGTATCGCTGGCTCTTTGGGGCAGTTCTCCTTCCTCCTCACTTGCTTTGTAACATTACCATTCTTTTAATATATTGATGACACAGTTCTTCAAAAAAAAAAAAAAAAAAAAAAAAAAAATTAATAAACTTAAATGTTGTGTTAAGTGAGGCAAATAAGTACCTTGTTTTAATGAAGTTACGAATTGATAAGTTATTGAATAATGTAATGTCGTAATAATGTTTTAAAAATATTACCTTGGAGCAATTCTAATAATTGTGTAAGTATAATAGTAATAAATTGTATGCATCAAGTTGGTTGCAGGACAAGAAGATCCCAAGGTGGGGAGACCCACGATGCTGCGGACAACATCATTTCAAGGTGGGGAGAATGTGACGTTCAAAGACGAAGATACGGTCCCGGGACGATATCAGATCTTTGCCACAAATCAGCATTACGCTTATCCCGATTGACGTTAATGTACGTAGGCGTGTAGCCAAGCAAGTAGCACCCTAGGGGGCAACTTGCAAGTGTGTGCACATTTATTCATGTGCACATATATTCATATGTACACAACTATCCATGTGTACACCTTAGTCACTTAATAAATAGAAGCAAGTGGGCCACACCCATTTATCGCACATGCTCAAGGGCTAATGAAAAGCCCTAGCCCAACCCTTAGTCTATATAAGGCATAGAAAACCCTAACTTTCCATTTTCGTCCACAGCCTTCTAGAACTCTGTTTTGCTTTCCCCAAGAGCCAATCTCGCCTCCCAAAGTCTGTCTGAGCAGTCTAGCTCATCAGCTTCCCTTTCTAGCTTCATCTTCAAGCAGATCTGCAGCATGGATGCGTTCAGAGCAGGAGGAGCGAGCCAGGGATCAGGTATTTTGCCAATTCGATAGTCTAAACCGCCTCCCGGACATAGAGTAAGTAGGTTTAGCCTATTGATTTGCCCATAGCAGCCATCTAGATCCCTAGATACCAAGCCATAACTAAAGAACCTAACTCTGTGAATTAGATTAAATCTTGTTCTTTAGTTCTTTTGCGATATGTATATGATGATGATCTCTGTGGAATCATTGTATTGGGAAGGGGGGTAGAGACCTTAAAGCCTAGTAGTTGATGCTCCTAGCTAGCCCTCTTTAATGCACTATTAAATTCGGCCTGTGTACAAGAGCCACACCTGGTTGTGGGTGGAGGGGCCAGACTGGCTTACAAGGAGGTTCATGTTCTGATCCATGATCACGTCCCTCTGGTAGTAAAGCCTATCGGGGACTATTGTGTACTAGACCTAATGCTCTGCCACTGCGTGAGGGCTTTGCATGGGTTTGACACTCTTGAGGTGGTGTACACCTTCCATGGAGTTCAAGTCGAGTACGGGCAGTGGCCCTCTAGTCACCTTGAGTCAGCATGCCAATCTCTGGTGGGAGCGATCCCTCCCTGCCCCATCGGAACTGGGGAGATGCAACCCAGGAACAGCCCCCTTGGCTATGCATCCGGCGGGCTACAGTCAGGTCCCAACACTTTTCAACTTACCTGCAAAGTGTGCACAAGAGGGGTGGATGGAGTGGACTACCCTAAGCCATGTTCTTATGCCAGCCAAATCCATTTGCCATGAATTCTGTCTGCAATGACTTCTGGAGACCCAAGCCGTCAGTCATCCCCTTTGAGTCTGAGCCTTGGGTAGGATCTCCATATGTGATGTACTGATCTTCGTCTATGCAGATATGTGATGAGCCATCCTCGTGGTGGTCATGTGATGTTGAGGTAGAATACTGACATGTATATTTACGCTTCCGCAGCTAGGTAGGCCCTGAAGGAAGACATGGTAAAATGACCCCTTCATTCTTCCCACTGGAACTCATCAAGGTTGCAGTGACACGTGGAGGGCCTTGTATCAGCATGGAGCTGGTATGGGGGATGAACTCCTGTTTGTATACGGTGAGTGCACCATATATGAGTAGGGGACATCACATCCGATGGCTAGGATTAGGCGCGCACATATGGGGGTCTAAAAATAAACAAAAGAAAAGGAAGATGGCGAGGATTAGGCGAGCATATTTGACGGTCTAGAAATGGACAAAAGAAGAGATACTTAGATTTTATTTGTGCAACCATCGAACAGAACATCATCAAGCGAATAAAATGGTATCGACCCAATAAAGCTTCAAAACTTTGGAGAAGAGAGTCACTTCTCATTTTTTTAGACACCATTCCGACATCTCAAAAGAAAAATAGACCTATGGAAGGAATTTGTAGAGTTATTTCTATCACTGGAGTTCTGAGTACAAGTGTCTTGTATTAGATTGAAGGTCCAAATTCGCCATAAAGCAAGGAAGCAAAGATTAACGGTCTACACTTGCTATCTGAAGCCCCAAAAACAAAGTTTGAAGATCCCATTAAATGCCCAACCTATGTAACATCTGACACAAGGATCCTGAATATGCATTGGTGTATAAGAGGAATGATGGGTTCAAAAGCTTATATGAACAAGCACACTAATTCTGCTCAAGCACTTAAGGTAAATATTCCAATTCATTGTTTCTCTTAAAAAGAGATTTTAATTTCTATATTTCAACTTCATGTTTACACAAAGTGGCTTTGCTTCTGACACGTTCTTTTTAAAAATGGCATATTTTCGCCAGGTAGTTGAAGCCCTGATTTATTGCTTTGAAAGAAAGAAAGAATGACTTTTATTGTCCATGGAGACCAATCGGCCTATGGGACTCAATGAAGGAGCGCAACAGGCTTATTAATGTCCGGATGAGAGGTCGCTTCTCTACCCGACTTTATCTTTCACTCTTTTGAGATGGAGGAAATATCTTAACTTATTGGGTTTATGCTTTATCTCTCACTCTTTAGAGATGGGAAAAATACAGGTTCAACTTTCTAAAATCTATGCTTTATATCTCAGTCTTTTGAGATGGGGGAAATATAGTTCCAACTTACTAGATTTATGCTTTATCTCTCTCTTTTGAGTTCAAATAACATCAGTGACTATTAAGTATTTTGCATAAAGTGAAATATGTAGCCACATACAAAAGGATTTTTGAACAAAGGGATGCTAGAAATGTAAGTGTACTATGTAATTCACCTGGAGGAGGGCCATTATGCCATGTAGGGTTTTGAGGCGGCGCAATTAGGTGAAGCAATCGATAAATCCAAATATAAGAACAATATTAGAAGATTAAAACCATCGCTTTAAATATGATCCCATTGTGTTGTATTGTTTGTTCAAATCAAAGAGCTTTATAACTCCCAATATAATAAAAGCTAAATTGTAGACTAATCAGTTATAGGTTCACGACATTTGCAGAGTAACTAACTTTTTAGGAAGTCCTATGCATGGTTGCTATTTATTTATTTTATTTTATTCTATTTTATTGTATTTTATTTTTGCTTTCCTTTTTAATAGAGCAATGCTCTGTGTTGTTGGGCCTTAGAGAAATCTAAATAAGAAGTTATTTACCTATGATATGGAGAAGCGAGGGACGAAGACCTGTATGAAACAGAAGGCAAGTTGTCTCAGGTGAGTAAGAATTGCAAATGTTCTTTAGCACATTGCATCTTATAAGAGGCAGAGGCAAGCAACAAGATTGTGGAAAAGTTGGCATTTGAGGGGGAAAACTTAACATCAACAGTCTGTTAGTTGAAAATTTCCAAAATGGGGTGCAACTCTGACTATACATGGCATTATTTTAACTTCTATGAACAACAGACTGTAACAGGTTGATTTTGAATTTTGTGTTTGGGCAATTGGTGGCAGGGCATTTAACTCCCCTTGATAGGTAAATGCTTTATCTAAACCATATTTCCAAAAGCACATTGATGACCCATTCCAAGGTGGTCTTAAACTATACGACCCTTATATCGAGGATTTTGCTTTTACATATGAAGATTGGGAATAATATGATTCTCCAAAAGAACTTCTTTGTAAGGGCGATCGGTCTTCTTGATGGAATCACCTGCCGATAGAAGCACGATAGGGGTGTACATAAATTATACACAATGCACCTTTTCTGTACATAATAATTATTGAGTAGGCGTTATGCTAAGAATCTTAAAATAGAAATATTTTTTATTTTGAGGTTGTTTCTTGTCGTGCTCGAGCTCGAATAGAGCATTCTTGATATGCTGCCCAATTTCTCGTCCTAGGAAATTCCCTAAACGAATTTCTCTTGCAATGTCGAAGTTGGTTGCAGCAGAAAGATAATCATCGAGGTTGTCTGCAAAAATGGGTATGTCTATTTCACCTCAGCAACCTTCTAATTTGACTTTTGATGACAAAAACAAGAGGAAGACAACAACTGAGGTCATTTCTAGTTCTAAGAGGCGCCTAGTAGCAGAATAATCTGAACTTGTGGAGGCCCAACATGACAGAGGCAAAAATGCAGAATAGGCTTTCAAAGATTTGAAGAAATTGATGGAATTAGAATGGGGACCAAAAAACAAGTGGGGAATTAAAGAACATTTTGTGAAGCCATCTTGGAACAAGACTTTTTATAATACATGAGATGGTTTTGGGAAGAGGGAGGTCACAATTGGAATGGCCCACCTTCGGTGGGCTTTCCATGTGATTATACATGAAGAGTAGGATAGTAATATATGTGTAGGCATCGAAAAACAGGGGTTAGTCTCTTAAGTTTCCTGTCACAATCCTTCTTTTCCAGTTTGTGTGGTTTCAGTCAAAATTCGGCAAATAATCATTAGCTTATAATTAAAATCTAGTGGAGCATAACATTTACTGGCAAATTATATAATTAGAGCTATTGGAGATTTCAAAACCTAAAAGTTATCTGGCTAGAGCTATTGGGGATTTCGAAGCCTGATGTGTGGGGTATTAATGTGGCACATTTATTATGACATTTTTATTTTGCAAAAGTGGCTTACGTTGGACATGTATTGGATTGTAAAGCATTTTGGTCCAACATTCTGATTTATGATGCCAAGCAAGATTATTTGACAATGCGATAATTAAACTCAATATATATTATATTCTTCTTCTGCATTTGTAACCCTCTCTTGTCCATATCCATAAAAATAAAAAGGCCATAGATTTTTGCCGCAGTCCATAAAATTGAAACAAAACTTGTACAACATACACCTCCTAGCAAAAGCATATCGAACACAAAACTATCAATGGTACTTCTATCCAACTTTGTTGGATCTGTAATTCTTTTTCTCTTGAGAAGCATCCGCAATAACTTTTTAGCATATAAGAGAATATGAAAAGGTGCTCTAAAAGTAATATAAAAGACTTCGAAGAAAATTCAAATGTTCAATATTAAATGAAAGATGTCGTGGAACTCACTAATTCTTGCCAACCTGTTTTCACAATCTCAAACCGCCAAACCCAATCTGTTGCTCATAGGCCGAATCTAATCCAAAAAAACCATGGCATTGCTTTTTTATTTTTAAATGGTCCAAATTTGTTAGTCTGATGTTACTTCTGCAAAGACAAAACCCTATCTCATGCACTGCTCATGAATAAAATGCCTTCATGTGGCAATATGCTTGCTCCATCTAGTCATCAAGCCTTCCAAAGGGTCACATGCATTTTTTCTGTTTTTTCGTCCTTCTTGTTTAGATGACTGAGATTGGGTTCTTGGCATGCACCTGCAAAGCAGATCCATGATACCCGGATGCCCTAAAAGGCTGCCACAAATGCTCATGGATCAACAAAAGAAGGTGGGAAGAAACTCTAAGAACAAGAACAAAGCAAAGAATGAACAAAACTAAATCATATTGATGCTCCAAAAGGAGGTGTTCCAAAACGTGAGCAAAAACCTAAACAATGAGAGGAAATGCTCTCTTTAAATAGTAGAGCAAAACCCTAACCCTAACTGACATCTCACCTACCACAGGTCTAGGCTAAATCTGGGCCATAGATTGTGGGGTCCAATATGACAAATACATGTGGCCTATGCCACCTGCCACATATGTGGGCTAAATCTGGGCCCTAGATCAAGTGGTCCAATGTGATAAATACATGTGGCCTATGCCACTCATACATATGTTTAGCCCAAAGGGATAACACTCCCCACCAAACCAAACTATGCGAGAACCTTTATAACATCGGGTTAAACATTTACAACATTGGCCAAAGTGAGGGAATGCTTGAGAATGTCGCGAAAAGTCTTGGCCCAAAAATGCCAATGTCGATGAAGTACAAAAATCATGAGAGGTTGAGAAGGCTGTCACCACTTCTCTTGAGCTTGCCACGAGCTCCTTTAAATCCACGTAAGTCGAATCTAATGTTGAGAAGGTTGTCACCACTTCGTGAGAGCTTGCCACTTAGCTCCGAATACATCGCCAATCAAAGTGTCTTGTAATGAGTTGAACAAAAAGGAGGAAACGAAAATTGTTGAAGGGCGGAAGGCCCCTAAGTCATCTTCACGCCATTTTTGAACTTGAAAAGTTGAAACAAGGAGTTGAACTTGAAAGAGTTGAAACATAAGTGATTGAAGGGGCGGAAGGCCCTAAGTCATCTTCACGCCATTTGTTGAACTTGAAAGAGTTTGAGCAGCTAGTTGAACTGGAAGGAGTTGAAATTGAAGGGGCGGAAGGCCCTAAGTCATCTTCACGCCATTTGTTGAACTTGAAAGAGGCTCAACCGCCATGTATTATGGACGGTCGAGATGGATTGAAAAGAGTTGTCTCTCAAACGCCCTGCATTTGGGTCGATGAGGTAAGCTTGAATGTTGAGGAAGATTGCTGAAAAAAGGCCTACACACGCCATAGGGCTGTGCGAGGTTTTTTTGGGACAAGGGTGCAAGGAAGATCTCCAAGAATACAACAAAAGTTGAGGCGTCCCCCAAAATGTGCCGAAAATATGCTCCAGATGCTGCTTGCGTGAAAAGTAGATCAAATATGCTCCAGATGCTGCTTGCGTGAAAAGTGGATCGAAAGTTGTGCTTGAAGGGGCAGTGACAGATTGTTGAACTCGTTTGAAGTCATACTTGCATGAATTTTACCTTCAAAGGCATAATGGTCGGGCTAGATATCTGGTATGAGGAAAAACGGCTTCAATATTAGAAGGGGTGAAAACACAAAAAATGTGGCCCATCTTGAATGGTCGTCTAATTCTCTCTATGGAAGAGAAAAAATTATAAAAGATATCCCTTGGATGACAATGTGTTGACAAATAGAGTGTGCAGGAAAGGAACTCAAAAATTTTCACGCCGTGGGGCTGTGGATATTGAAGCATTTTTTTTTTATTTTTTATTTAGCACACCAGCCCTACCGGGCCTACAGCCTTTCCTCAAATTCTAGCCTATCCACGTGTAATTTCCATGTCATCAAAATCTGATGTGGGCTATTTTACATCGTCAGATCTCTACTCTTACAAATCTAAGGCCAGGGAAATTAGAAAATCCACCAAAAATAGGGTAAGGAAATAACTTATTCTTCCGTTATTGCATCATCGAGCTTGTGCTCTATTGATTTCGTTTCCTGCTCTCCAGAAAGGAGCATAGAGGCCGGTAAACGCCTCCTTTTTTCTTTTTTTTTTTGGCATGTGCTCGTGTTTTTTCTTTTCCTTTCT
Source organism: Isoetes taiwanensis (assembly GCA_021234155.1). Lineage (NCBI taxonomy): Eukaryota > Viridiplantae > Streptophyta > Lycopodiopsida > Isoetales > Isoetaceae > Isoetes > Isoetes taiwanensis. The sequence continues at coordinate 11,509,511 of JAJEKV010000002.1, forward strand.
CTTTGTGGAGGTCCGGTGATAGCACTCTGCGGCCATGGTGCTTGGCCGCCCCTGACGCTGGCTATATCAAGGTTGCCTGATGTTTTGCTTGCTTTGATGTTTATTTCTTCTGTTTAACTAAATGCAGATTTGATGGCTTCAGAGTTGAATGGGATACTTGACGTTCATTGTTGCCGTAAGCATTTGAAGGCAAAGGTATAACATGGTAACAATCTGCTCTGCAATTTGACCTGATTCTTCTTCTGTCTTCTTCTACTGCGTACAATTTTAGCCTTCTTTAGGAGTATATCTAAAGTAGAATCTAAGATATCCTAAATGCATCTCTGTCACCCATTGCAGCAGTTTATCTCTAGTTGGTCCGCTTTGAGTCTGGAGCTTTGCAAATCTAGGTGAGGTATGCTCTACAACTTCTAACTTCGTCTTTGGATTGTGCCATTTTTGGACACTGTAACAGGAATGCATAGAGGCACAACTTTGTTGGATCAAGCCCAGGTATCCCTTTAAGTTTTTCCTTAAGCTTTAGAAGTCCCAACATGCATAGATTTCCGTAAAAATGATAAATCGTGGCTGCCAATATTTTATATAGAATGGTCAATCCAGGATACGCATGAGATGAAAGGGCTCTAAATGGAACTTGAAAACAAGAAATTTCATTTGCACTTTCCTATAACAGCAGAGACTGAAAGCATGGCAGCACCTAAACTTGCAATCCGCTATGAAGCAGCAAGTTGCTGCATATCTCTACTCCATGGAACTGTGACAATAGTGATGGCAGCATATGATGTTTATTCAACAAAATGGAAGCTGGATGTCCCAAATACCAGATCTGAGAATATACTAATGGAGTACAGCATTGCATATTTCTTGGTGGATCTGGCACATATCTCTAGCAGTGATCACATAGCAACTTCAACATACATGGCATCATTTTCTTTTCTTTTTTATTCTAGCGGTGAATTAGTTTTAGGTATTCACGGATTCTGTCTCTTCCTTCAATTCTCTTGCTTTCAATCCAAGAATATGGACTTTGCTAGGCTTTTGTACTGAAAGTCTTGTCGAGTCTTGGATTTAATCCCTCGTTTCTTCCTCTTTTGCAACAAATCTCCGTTCAAAATGTCACCTATTTGTCTTTATGGCTGCTTAAAGTAAGCCATTTATGCCGTCGTTTCTTCATTTCCAAAAATCTTTGCCATCAATGCAATACGTATTTGAAGGAGACAATTTGTATTCAATCTGTTGGTTTGTTCTAGATTTCACTTGGGACTTCAATGGCAGTTGTCGGTGATCTTTAGCAGGTTTAAATTGCAGACTTTTTTTGTGCATGATTCTTATGTTACATGATAGCAATTTTGTCTAATCTAAACATGTAGGGTCTCATTTTGAAGAGCGGTGCCTCAAAGCACTGGAACAATAATCTTGACACCCCTTGACAGTTCCAATTGACATATCAGGATTGCCCTATCTGCAGGAGGTAAGTCTTTCCATGATTGTATTGTTGTACTCTGGACTTAATATATATATTTTTATTCAAGTGTAGAGCTCTGGACAATTGCAAGGATTCTTTAGTTGATACATTATTAGCACTGTAAGAAGCGATCACAATATGTTACATAGTATACAGATTCCTTAGTAAGAAGCTTGAACATGCTCTTCAGATCTTGAAGCCTGCTACAGAGCTGAATACAGTCTCAACCATCATCCAATTAAATTGGGATTATGTCAACTCCAAAATCACGCCAACCTGCTATTGTCTTCTAGGGGGTTTTTGTTTTTTTTAACCTTTTTTTTTGGACTTCAAAAATAACATAAGGTTGCGATTCACGTGTGACTTTTCATATGCGAATTGAAATATGCAGAAATGAAGAGCAAGTTGCTAACATAGATGAGACCAAAATTGCTTGCTCGATAGATGATAATATTAGGTTTGATAACAACAGATTGCATTATTTGCGAGGCAATTTCAGACTCGAAATTATCGATACATGGCACAAATATCATACAAAAATATCATATATTCCAATAAAACATTAAAGAATCAATCCATGTTTTTCCACGTGTTTAACAAGGTGTGGTTCCATGTCAGCCGTTCTATCCAGTTCTGGGTACGAATCTAACACTTCACCCACCGTCTTCCCCATAGCCAAATTATGCATAATGGACACAAACTTCACCAGAAAATCATCTGTCGCAAAGTTTTTTGGATGCGAAGATGGTGGATTAGGGGCCTGCGTTTGATTGTAGAAGCATTTGAGAGCATCATCATCCACTATGATTATATCATCCTTATTCTCGATACCAAGTTCGGTCCATCATGTTACTCAAGTGTTTGATGAAGATAGGCTTGCTGTTGGATCCTTGGGATTCTTGAACTTCACACATTTGTTACGATCCCAAAGGGTCAACCAATGTCCACGCATTTCCCCAGTGCCTCCAAAGTATCCTTGATGTTCCTTAGTTCCATGGATGACCAAATACCAACTCGAAATAACCACAATGCCTCGCCTAGCATCTCCTTCAAGTGCGCCGTGGATAGATCCACTTGGTGTTTGATTCTCTTTGGTGTCCGATGAAACCGTTCTCTAGCCACTTTATTTTTCGGAAAAGTCTTGCAAAGGACTCCGTTTAGGTCGAACACCACAACCTTCTTAGAAACGCAATGGAAGCCGAAACATCAAACATGTATCCGGTCAAGAAGATACGATAACACAAATAATACAAACGCGCCAAGCGTGATTTAAAATAGTTATAACCAAATCGGCTTCTCGGCGTGATTTAGTTTGACAACGAAAAATAATCAAAGCACGCTTGGCGCGATTTAATTCAAAGGTAATACAAATTAAATCACGCAGTGGCGCTATTTAAATGGGCAAGGCCATACCTATCATCTTGGTTTCCATTTGCCGTCGGGCGTCATTCTCCTTTCGCAACCCTTAATCTTCGTCTTCTCCGATTTGTTAGAATTGTTATTTTCTATTAGTTAGTTTTCGTCCTTCACAACTGACATTATTTTACTATTGATTTGGCAAAACAGTGGAATCACTAGAAGCCTTCGTTGCCTTCATTTTCGGTTTCCTGTCAATTACTTCATTGTTAACTGTGAATCTACTCTGTTGTTGCTTGCATCACCCCGCAATTAATGTAAAATATTCCCTAAGTTATTTGCCATCCGATTACTTTGAGCAGCCGGTTTAGCAAACTATTTGTTCATTCTTGCTTTCCTTATCGTCAAGCAGATTACTAGGTCCCTCACCAGAAGCAAGCGTCCACTTTCGAATTGGACAAGTCTACGAGACTTTTGATTCTTGATGATTTCAGTTGCCATAAGGGCCTTTAGAAGACTTGGCAAGCACATGCATGAGGAATGGTTCAAGAAAGTCTTTGGCCCTGCTCATCACTCACAAAGCGTTGACATCTTCTTGCACCCATAAGAGCCTCTCGGGCAATATAACCTCAACATGAAGCTCCAAGCAGGTTGTATCAATTGGAGCAAATGCCTCGGCGAGGTAAGGAGCCATAGGCGGGGAAATCATTTTTTTTTATTTAAGGGGCCCTTCTCCTTAGTTTGTAGCTCGTGACTTGATTTTCCCACTTAGGAGGGGGTCCCGATCCTCATCCTCTTCGACTCATCCTGTTACGATCGATCCTGATCCGTATGAAAGAATATAGTTCTTAAGTCCGGATCATCTAGAAGAAAACATTCCCATGCAATCGCTATTGTCACCCCTTGGCCTTAGCAATATCATATTCGGCCGTCCGATAGCATGGCTATCATAATAAAGATCACATGTGCCATCTTTCGTGCCGTTCGCGACTCATTATCCTTAACATCATATATTAGGCATCCCTCCCTAATAACTTTGAGGCACTCCGGATCATGAGCGGCCGGATAGTGCATGCGAGATGTGACTCACCAAAGGACAAACGATGACAATAGTGAAGGACCTCTGGGTTGTCAATCCTATCTTTGGTAAAGAAGTCGTTGTAGTCCTTCTCGTTCATGCCCATATCTCCTCTCCCACCCCTTTGTCCAACACAAAGAGTGATATATTTTTAAGGCGGAAGTTGATTCCGGCAAGAGACCTTGTACCCAATGGAGACTGAATACTGGACAATGTCGTCTTCTCCAGTAATCTTCTTCACAAGGGCCACTTTTCTTCTCAACTCAGCCAGTACCTTAGGGGGTAGAGTCTCCTTATGTTTTGTATTTTTAGCCTTCCAATTCTTTAGGAAGTCCTTTGACCAGAATACAAACTTCTTGATGTCATAATTATTGACCTTGTATTTGTCCAAAGAATCCAATTTCAGATAATGCCACATCCCCCGATAGCCTTTGTAACTCAGCTCCTACAGCTGACTTCATTGTACGTACATCCTTTACATGGCTGCAGCACTCAACGAAGGACATCCTATCCTTGGTGAAAGCACCCTTCTTGTATAAGACTTCCTTCTTTAAGCACTTTGGTCTAAAATCCAAATGGTCTCAGCGTCGTCTAGCCCCTGAGTCTTTCTCATCTCTGTCACATTCAAGTCAAATATGCTTACATCAACAGGAGGCACCCTACCCATAGTGTCTGGCAGCTTCCCTTGTGCATAAGCGTCCCAGAATTCATTCCACTTGAGCCATACTGCCTCCTTACAAAACACAATCTTATACGAGTCTGTTGGTCGACTGGCTTTGGATGAGCTTTCGAAGGATCTGCAATGTCATCACCACCTTTTTCTTTGATTTTCTTGCGGTCTTCTTCTTCTCAGATAATTATGCGGCGAGTCCGCTCCAGCAGCTTGAATGCCTCAAACTTTGACCCGCCCTGTCTGGTGGGCAATGGGCAGCCATATTCCACCCACTGTTGACGGGCGTGGCGCAGTTGTTCAACGTATGGACTGCAATAGTACAGACATTGAATTAGTATCATAGAATAGAAACACGTCGGGCGCGATTTGAATAGAATTGATCAAGAGAAAAATCACGCCTGGCGTGAAATGAATAAAGTTACTAATGCAATCCACGCCAGGCGTGCTTTAAAATCAAACCAATTCACGCCAGGCGTGTTTTCAAATCAATCGAATTCACGCCAGGCGTGTTTTCAGATCAATTGGTTGACTTGAAAACACGCCTGGCGTGAATCGATGATTTGAAAACACGCCTGGCGTGAATTGGTTTGATTTGGCTGCGCTGGCGTGAATACAATTTATGAAACCAGGTAGATTTGAAAACACGCCTGGCGTGAATTCGATTGATTTGAAAACACGCCTGGCGTGAATATTAAAATGCTAACATCCTAATGCAGTTAGTTACCTTTTGTATAGAAATGTCTTCCCCATTTCATTCAAAGTTGCGCTAATCTCAGCCAAATCTGCAGGTGAAGTATTGGCATCCAAGATACGACACCTCCTATACGCATAGTGATTGTAGAACGCGTTTTGGCCTGCTTGTTCTTTGCTCGATGAGGGCCTTATACGTGCCTCAACACGAATCTTTGCCGTCGATGGCGATTTAATTTAATATTTTCATTTAACATTAACTTCGGAAGTTCGCCCACACAAAGCAGGCTTGTTCGAGATCATATCCCAAGGTAACACATCCGCTGGCATAGGCATTTGACCTGGATTACTAATCATGCTCTGAACAATCTCCATGGCATGTGCTGGATCATATCTTCTGCTAACATAAATGGAGCTTGGTGAACGGATGAGGGACTTCACATGGATCGCAAAAGTTTCCTTAAGACCCAATGGATAATGGTCAGAGTATTTATTCAAACTTGTTCATGGCCTCTAGCTGCGCCACGGCATCTGTTCATTCTAAAAACGAAGCCTCCATGCCTTCGACAACCGAGAGTTGAACATCCTTCCCTAGATCTAGGACCCTCTTAGAAGCTTTCAAGTCAGCTAATTCCTAGCTTGCTGCAAATAGTGACTTGGTGTCGGTTTAGTGAACATGCCTCTATGCACAGCTGTAACCCCTTGGCAAATAGATATTGGCGTAACTGCTACATTGGTTGGCCAACCATACTTAAAACATGTCTCACCGTTCACATCTGTCTTCATGAGCGTATCCTTGTATCGCAGAGCTCTCGGTGAGTAAGTCTGAGCAGATCTTTCTTCTGCTTCTGTGTAATCTCCAAGAGCAATTTGCAGTTGGTGTCATCCTCTTCCTCACAAGAGATTAGGATCCCTTGTTTGGCCATCTTGTCTGCTTCCTTTTTCCTCGAGAAGAGAGTTAAGTCGAGCTTGCCATTTGTCTTGGCAAGGTCAACGTACCACTCGGCACCCTCGTCCATTTCCTCTTCAGGGCAGGCAGGGTCAGTGGTTGCTATAAGAATCGGCCCTTCATCATCTAAGGTGAGATCATATGGCGCATCCGGGTCGCCGATGCCCTTGCTTTCTTGGCGTGATTAGAACCCGAATTATTAGGGTTTTCTTCCTCTTGAGCACCGCAAAGAAGATGAGCACTTTTAGAGTACTTTTCGTAACAAGAGATCACGCTTGGCGGCATTTAAACCTAAATTAGTACAAATCACGCTTAGCGTGTTGATAGCTCCTATTATTGACCATGCTATGCGTGAATTTGAAACTAAATTATTTTGCATCCACATTTTAAGCTACATACCCTTCATGAATCCATATTTCACACTATTTAACCTCATTGAACATTGCTATCTCCAACTGTCTAACACCGCTATATTCTATATATAAAACAGAGCAAAATTATGTTCTCTGAGCGGACAATCGAGCATTGGCGATGTTAATACTTAAAATTCATGCAAAGCATAATAACTCAAACTCATGCAAAGCATATTAAGTGAAAGGAAATATCTCAAATTCATGCAAGCATAATACTCTCCACACGTGTGTGTATACGTGGGCAAATTAAATACCTTGAATAGGGTTACGTGTATTCTGTATTCGATCAACGTCCTCTGAAGCTTGAGAAGTCTGGGGTTTTGGGATTCCTCTTCCACCGCTTCCTCGCCCGTCCGCCTCGACCTCGATTAAGCTTTTAGAAGACATCTCAGGGAAATGCCTAGTAGCAGAGTCGGAAGGTCGGCGGGGATCTGGCGCTCGAGCTGCTTCGAAGAAATAGCTTTTTTCTACTGTCTACGAAATAGAAATTTGAATTTCAAGAAAACACAAAATCTGGGTTTGAAACATTCTTGACACATACAAATAATAATGGCGAAGACCCGTCCGTGACTTCTTTCATTAAGTTTTAAAAACCAATCTACCCAAAAAGTATCATAAATTTATCCCTAAAGCGTAGTTAACCTAATCTTTCTTCTAATTGAATTTTCCGGCCGCGGAGTTTCCATAAGCCCGATTTTCTCAAATCAGCCAGAGACTCAAATCAGCTTCTCAAGAATGGCTATGCACTGATTCTGGTACTCATCTCATTCCAATAGCTTGAACATTAATTTCCAATAGTAGGTGTCTGAATAGCAATTTTCTGCGAAGGTAGAAGATGAATGTTTCATGTTAACTACAAATCAGAGAAAAGGAAAGTAGGATTATGCAAGATCGACTCCATCGATCCGATAAACTGTCATGGAATTCGCTTTCGGGGATAAGTATGTCCGATTCTGATGATTGCTTCTTTGCGCTATGGATGAAGCTTTACCTCAGAGACACCGGTGGGGATACGGTTGGAGAAAGTGTTGGAACATTTGTTGCATGGCCAAGAAACCGCTTAAAAAGGTATGTAACATGTATTACATTGTAGAAATATAGAAGTAGACAAAATTTGTTGTATTCATTGGAAAAAGATTACAATTGTATATAATCTGGATAAACTGGATAAAACCGACAAAATCCCGGACTCTTTGTTTCAAGCCAGGTCCTCTTTGAGTAGGCTGGGCTATCGACATCTCCATTTCCATTGGGGGGCATAGTGAATTCTTCCGTAAAACCCGGCCAAAAACACCGGGCTCTAGCTCCACCACCCCTTTGCTCCACCTCCACCTCCACACTCCACGCTCTGCTCCTGCTCACTTTGCTCCATTGGTTGAACCTCCAATGCATCGTATAGCGCTGCGGTAGTGGTTCCATTAGTTGAGCCATCTCCATTGCATGTTATATCCACTTTGTGGTAGTGGTTCGTGTTGGGGCATCAGGGCATAGAGGCTAACCACTAAGCCTTGACTCCTCATTTTGAATCTCGGTGGCGGATGCGAGATTCACTCTCGATCAATGCATATACCGCATTCTCGAAGTGATTAGATAAGAGGCCAGCCGACCTAAGATGCGTTGCAAGGCCCCGAGCCCAGATCTATCATTGCCTGGCGCTCTGCGCCATCATCATTACTTGATCCAAGTACTCCGGGGGTTGCAAGATCGGTGCTCCGTGGGACTGGTGCTAAATTTGCGGTTCAACCGACTGGAGATTGGAGCCGAACTGAGCTGGGCTGTGTGATTGCTGGCCCAAATGTAATTCCAATGCATCTTCGCCACCAACCGGGTGATTAATGTAACTTGACATCTATCAATAGGAAGTGAGCGGAGTATCAGTATTCACGCCTGGCGTGTTATATTTATTTATTTATAAACTTAGAAACTAAGAGACATGCCCGGCGTGTTTAGCGTAAAAGTTGAAAGTAGAGATACAATTGTTTGCACTTTCCGCGGTAAACCGCTATATAGGGAAAACTATACACGCCCGGGCGCGGCACCAAAGCAGAGAGAGGAAAAAAAAATTGTACAGATAGATAAGTAAATAGATAAAGGCCAGGCAATAAGTGCACTTTCGAGAGAGGGAGAAAAAAAAAGCATACGGATAGATAAGTAAATAGATAAAGGCAGGGCAATTATTAAATCTATGCATGCTTTTTTTTTCTCTCCCTCATTGAGTGCACGCCAGCAGTATTCATGTTGAAGGCTAAGGTTAGCATAAACACGCTTAGCGTGTTTCAAATATTATCTTCAGATTTTTCTAATGCTTTCTACTACACTTATTCGTAATAGAAACTTGCATGCAATAGCATGATTAATTCAGAAGAGAAACTCAAGAATTTACTCAAAACAAAAAAGCGGATGAAGTTTATAAAAACTATTCCGGTTTTCATAAACATCATTCGCTTCCTGCACCTCGAGCAAATGCAAAAGCTTGTCTTCTTGGATTAAACCCGCCATTGAGATGCAACTTAAAACTAAATGAAAACTAACCTTGAGTTCGAGGTTGGGAAGGATTCAAGAATCGGAGGACTATGCTTGTGGTTTTAATTCCGAGGCTTTTCGATTCATGACCTTAGTCCTCCGCTTTTGGTTTTAATTACGAGTCTCCAGATGTCCCCTCAAGGATGCTTTCTGAGAACAAAAGGCGGAGTCTTTTAGTAAGTTAGGAATTGCCGAAACCAAACATCTAACATTGATGAATATAAATCTGCTCACCAAGATTTCGGGACGGCGGGTCAAACACAGCAGAAGCGCAACCGGCAAATCGTATGAAGGAAGGAAGAAAATGTAGGAACTTTGAGAGCGTAAAATGGATTTATATAGGCACAATTAGAAATAAGTTAGCGTGAATAATTGATTGCTTGAATTAACACGCCTGGCGTACGGTCTTCCCGCCAGACATGACATGTATATGGTATATATGAAGAATATTGCATTTCATGCAATAAATTCTCACGGCATTTTATTCCATTTATTGCATTCGAAAAAATAAAAATTAGAAATTTTATATAGGCTAAATTAAAAATGATTTTAAAGGCAAAATTATGAAGGCTAAAAAATGACTTGTAAGGTTGGGGAATTGTTTTAGATCGTATAGGAAAATTTCCTATGGTTACTGTGTTTGATTTATAGTGTTCTCGAGACTTTGTTGAGACAAAATTTGCAGATACAAAATTTTAGAGAAAACAGCAGACGAACAGGAGACAAAATAATTGGAGAAAACAGTTGGATTTAATTCAAATAATTTTATGTACAGAAAAACTGTTTGAAGAACACTGTTTGAAGAAAATTTTATGAAAACTGTTTGATTTCATTCACAAAAGTTATATGTACAGTAGGTAAGCCCGAAGGCTTGTAAGCAGGTGCCCGAAGGCTTTTCACAAAATTACATGAAAAAATATGCCTGGGAGGCGTGTGCAAAACTCAGAGTAAAATCAAAAACAAAAGGGCGCCTTAGGGATCTGCATCATTGATCTTCCACGCCCGGAACAAAAAGAAGAAAGAAAGGTGTTAGAAAAGAAAGGTGAAAAAAAAAAAAAACAGACATGCAAACTGGCTCATCTCTCGACCATTCTAAAAACTGGTGAATTCTCGACCTTCCTCCTCATCCTCTTCCTCCCCCCTCCTCCTCCTCTTGGAGATTTCATTCTCTGTTTTGTGGTCAAGCCAACCTCAAGCGAGGCGGTCATGTGCTCTTGGGAGGACATCTCCTCCTCTTCCTCCAACTCCTCCTCTTCCTCCTCTTCCTCCTCTTTGAACTAGAGGAATCGAGGAGGAGCTCAACTCCTCCTCTTCCATGTCGAAATCGAATCATCCTCTGAATCGGAATCAGAGGAGAATTGGGCAAGAAAATCTATGAGGGGGAAGAGGGGTTCTTCAAGAAGCGTCTCTTTGACGAGACCTGGGGTTCTTCATGAAGTTCGAGCGACCGATTTTAACGCTTCATGGCGGGCAGAAAAAAAAATTGGGACAGAATGGTCTTGAGAGCGTGAACCGGATTTATATAGGGTTAATTAGCTCTTAGCGTGAATAATTTATTGCCTCAAATAACACGCCAGGCGTACGAAATTCCCGCCAGCTATATTATCTAGGGTATATTATTATGGATAATAAATTCTCACGTCTATTAGTTATAAATCATATATCCAAATTTTCGATAATTAAAATTTGGATATATTTATATAAATGTCATTTCCTTGTTGTTGCCATGAAAATTCTTGTTTTAAATGATTTCGTTTACGCCCATTGTTATTATTATATTAAACCTATTTCCAAGGAATTTCTTGCTTTTAAAAAAATTTGATTTACCTCTACATATTACATAAATGTACGTACTTTTTTTTTATCTTATGGTGTAATAATTTTTTCTTACTCATTGACTAAAAAGGGTGCAATTTGCCTAGGTCAATGGTGCCTCTCCAACTCAAGATGGTATGCAACATATTGAAAAGAGCAATATCAATGAAAAACCAACTCCTAGCAAGAATGTTGAAGAAAAACAATTAGTCCTCTATAGTAGGGTGCAATGGAGGAACAAGAAGGTGAGAATCATGCACAAGTGCAACAAGGAAATAGTAGGCCAAGGAGTCATTGTGCTAGCAGATCCCGGGTCAATTTGTTAATGATGAAAGGCTAGGGGAAGACAATATTGGTATTGCAATTTCGATGTTGGAAGACAAATTGGAAAGGTAAAGGTTTGGGTGACAAGGAATGTTTTGGTTGTGTCAAGCAATTGGAGGTTCCTTGCATCATGGCATGGCCTATAAGTAGTGTTCAATTTGTGGAGGATTATATTTTTCCGAGCCCGAGGTTGTTGGGGACAATGATTGTCTTGATATTGATCCATTGGCGAGTTGGAACTCTAAACCTAGGCAAAGGGGAGAAGTATCGGTTGCAGACATTATCCTAGCAAAAGAGCCAAGTTGATTAGTGACACCATATGTGAGACAATGGTGAAGGTTAGGGGCTCAGATTGTTGTTGGAGTGATTGTATGCAATTCTTCACAATAGAACAATTGGTGGAAGCAAGAGCCACTTTTCAAGAGTACCTTTGTTGATGAGAGGAGGACCTACATGTACACAATCTTGAGCATGCACTTCAAGATGAAAGAAACCCAAACAGAAAAAGATACCCTTTGCTAGGCAAATGGATATGTGCAAAAGCATGGCGGAGTATCCATGCAATTCCAACTTCTTCATGGCATAATTGGCAAAAAAAAAAAAACATGCAGAGGGGAGCAGGATTGCTTTACATGGAAATAATGGTTTGTTGAGACCAACAGCTAGGACCTTGGCTGCGAGGAGATATTTGAAAAATATATTGATTTCAATGCGAGTCTATGCCACATAAAAGCGAAGGGATGAAAAGGGAAGAGCGGTTGTTGAGAAAAGGTTGCCATCACATTGTACTCAAAAGAGTATTTTGGAAGAAGTGAATTCCCTACTTGAGAATTGGGAATTCTTCCAATATCCCAACCTAGCTTTAGTAGGTTATGGAAGAAGCATTTCAATCATGTCACCATAGCAACTTCAAACAACTTTGCAAAGTGCAATTTATGTGCTAAGTTGAAGGAGACTCTTGATAAGACTGTGCAACCTAGTCAAAGGGCTAGGATAAGGGAGCATATGAAGGACCATAAGTGACCAACTATCATGTAGATCATGTTATTGGATGTGGAGGACTTTATCCGCATTGGAACCCAATAACTATTTATGTATTATACATGACAAGATGGACCAGCAAAAGACTTGTCTTCCACAATTCAAGTACATACCAAAGTCATGTGGAAGATCATACCCTTTCTGAGATCTCAATGATCGGGGCAATCTTGCATGGGTAGAATCAAACCTACTATGGCCATTTTAGTTTGGAGTTGTGGAGTGATGGTCCAGATTTTCATATTGGGAGTATCATGAGGTGTTTGAGAAACTATGAAAATGGATACAATGGTCACCTCCAGGACCTTCAAACTAGCTGGGCACTACATAGAGCATTGTTAGATGGAAACCCTAACAATATTGAAAAGTTCAGCAAGGCAAGGTTTAGGAAGCATGGGTCTAATGAACATGTTGGAGTTTCAACTTCACGTGCTAAACCTCAAGATCTACCCAAAAGGTTTCTCTTGCAACTTGATAATTGTGCCGCCAAAATAAGAACAGTGGATATTTTCTTTCCTATCCTACTTAACAATTTGGGGATATTTGAAAGAGTTAATTTAGGGTTTCTTATGCCGGGCATACCCATGAGGATGTGGATGCATTATTTGGCAAACATAGTTGTATACTTGAAGCGACAAACAGTGACCAACTTTCCTAGGCTAATGGAAATCTTGCATGAATGCACTACTCCAAACCCTATAGCTTCTCTCATAGAAGAAGTGCCCGATTGGAAGAGCTTTGTGGATGTTATACATTGGATCTTGAAGGTCAATCCAGGCCTCTGCAGTTCACTTTTTGGGTGAGAGATGGGATTCCAATCTTCCAATGGAAGATGAGACCTTGAGGAGAGGATGAGTGGAGAGGAGGGAGGAAATATGGCGTAGAGATGAGAATGGCAAGCCTATGATACCTCTAGGTCAACCAAAAGCTTTAAAACCTACTGAAGAAGTGAAGCAATTGGGATTGACTAAGGAAGGAATCCAAGACTATATAAAGCATTGGCAAACCAATCCAGATGACACCAACCGTGCCTTGGTGGCTTACTGGAAGAAGGTGATTAACCTGTTGGGGGAGATAGACACATCCTCAGATGAATTGAAAGAAGGGTGGTTGCCTAAAACTAGGTGGAAGACCTTAGCGGTCCGAGGATTTTGATGACTTGTAAGTAGCATTCGCAAGCAATATGCTCCTCCTCCTTCTGACAAACACTATGTTGGTCCTAAGAACAATAGGCCAAAGTTTCTAGGCATGGATGCTTATGAACCTTCCACTGACTTGGAATGCCACCAATTTGTGGTAGTAAAGCCATCAGATTTAGATACATATCCAGTGTGGTTGGGGTTCACTATCTCTGATATTTGCAAAGAAGAAGGTAATATTAACTTCAACCATGTGCGGGTGGAATGGTGGTGTCCAAAGGCATCAGTTGACCAACGACGGATAAAGAAAGGTACTCAGATTGTTGGACAAAGAGATGGAGGAGAAACTGAGTGATCGATCTTTGGCTAGACTATGAAAGTGTTTTGTACTCATGGACTCCAAACACTATTCCAGCTAGAAATGCGAGAATTGCAATACCTCGGGATGTCGGGAAGAAGGCTATGATATCATTGGGGGTGCTTGAAGAAAGTTGAATAACTATGTAAATTTTTGTTATCACGTTTTTTATGATATGGTGCTATATTGTGAAATATTGACTATTTTGTAAATAACATGATATTACGTTTTCATAATTTTGAGGTGAAATGTGTGAATTTGAATATGCTACTAAAACATGCAATATGAAATTTGTCCCAAAATTAAGACATAAACCCAATTTAATTGAATGATGGTTTCTCTTAGAACTCCTCAGATTATAGTTTGTGCTACACTTAGGAATGTAGAAGAGGCTCTTGACTCTTGAACAAATGCCATTGATTCTGAAATTGTTTACGATAATAGCAAAGAATGTAGTAATATCAGAGACGTTATTCAAAGGCAATGTGCAACATTATTCACTTTTTATGTACAAAGAACTTCAACTTCGGAGATCTTCAATCGTTTATCAATGCCCCGGTGATATCATACCATTGGATTAAATGCCACAACCTAAACATGATGAAGTCTCAGAGGACACCATGGTGTGAGGCTTAAATGTAGGTGAGCATATTCATCTCTCATTTTCTTTACATCACTAGATCAAGTAAAAATCAGATCTTTTCGGATGATTAAGCCTTTCTAGATGGAACATTTTATGAAACCATTGCATAAGAATGAATCAAACAGAATATGCTGGAAAATAATTAGAATACTATATGCTAGAAGGTTGACCAAGAGGGCCTTTTCCTTCTTATTCTTATCTACTAGGCCAACCTGTGAGATTTCAATAGGATAGAATCATTAAGTGCATACATTTTCTTTTCGATAGAAACCGGTCTATACTATTTTTAAGGAAAATGTTTATTGTTCCTCATATCGATAATCCTACTTTTCATTCTTTCTTGCTTCTAAAATGGATTTCTCTCTATTGCAGATTCTCGTCAAGCATTTTTATCGAGCCAAGCAATGATGCTTTGGAGCTGATCCACAAGTTAATGGTTCCAAGTCAATATTTGTGGTAAAAACATTCAAAATTTGGTTACATTAATGCCAATTGGTATTTAACATATGCAACATCACGATTGTTTATGTGGGAATTGCAACTCTAAGTTAGCGAGGATGAGGTCTTGAATCTGCTAACAGGTCTTGACATACTTTGCAATTTTTAACCTGCTGCATGTACCCTTGCACTTACGAGATCTGGACAAGGCAACGACCAAGCTGAGAAACAGAAGATCCCTTCAAGAATATGAGCGCAACTTATTATGGCACATGCCACTTTGACATGTGACACTTTGATGGACATAGCCACTTTGCCTAGACTGAATCTACCTAATCTTCTATGTAGGTAGCATATATATCTAGATCTTGATCTTTTCAATTTGTGCTTAATGCAAATAAATCTTGTGCATGAGATTTCATCCTGCTCATGTCCATTTGTGTCACATCCGTGTAATAAACCACCACGGTGTGTAATTTAACCTATGGTCAAAACTCTGATTTCTAGAAATGAAAATTTTGTTCTCACTGTGAGCTATGAGCACAGCGAAGGTGTAACCATAAAAATGAAAACATAATATGAAAGCGAGCCTCTATTCTTGGAGGTTATCACTCTAAAAGAATTATATGATGGTCCACATCCTTCCGAAGATCCTTAGAGTGAGACACATTATTAAGGGTATTAGAACTGCATCAAATTAGGTTTTGTTCGTTTGCTTTACCTTTTATTTTGTGGACTAATCTCCAGGTGGAGTATTTCTATGGTATGAATATCATGTTAGTACAAATTATAAAATGCTTTTTTGTCATGCAAAAATGCCCTTTCATGATATTTTTATTAGAGCAATTGGTTTAAGCTGATATGTAACCTTGTCTTTTGTTCAATGAAGTTTCAATGATCATATTCATCTTTGTCGTATAATGCGGTTTCGTGCATGACCATATTGCAGCAAACATATTTATTTTAAATCCCCTTTGCATTTTGTCTTCGCCCCCACAACAAACACATGGCTATGCCCCCACAACAGACATACCACATACAAGTGGACTATAGAAGATTTACATGTGACCTTGATATTTGGCCTAGCAGTTTTCATAGTAACGAACAACGTTTGTGCAAGAAAACCTTGTGCAATGGCTTGATATGTGAAAATGGTTACTGATATAACACGTTCAAGGTAAAATACATTGGCTTTGGCATCGTATTTTTAATGGGTTCATGTTGAAGGTCAAGATTGTTCTTATAAATGTATAATGAAAGAAAAGGGGGAGGTGATATTGGACCTAGTTATATTTCCATTGTAGAAAGTTAATTTAAGGAATTTTTTCACCAATGATTGCCTCATTCATTCAACGCTCAAATGCTTCTTCCTGCATAACATGCATGTCTAGTGTTAGAAGCTCCAACATTCATAAGCATGTTATGCATGTCTAGTGTTAGAAGCTCCAACATTCATAAGCATTTATACCTTCTGACTTTATTTGTGCATGCAAATTAACATACAGTGTATATGATAACCTCAACGCAACACTGGACAAGACAAAAAAAAAAAAAAAGTATATTGGTCACCAAGATAGTAGTTTTTTTTTAACATCCAATCTTAATGCCTAACAACTTTGACCTTGGTAGTTTTTTCTTTTTTAATAACCAACTTTGACCTTTTCAATGCCTTTGACTTTGACTTTAGCCATCTGGTGTGCCTTTTGCTACGGTGCTTCGATCGGCTCCCGAAACTAAGTTGAGCCGCCAACTGGGTTCGCCCAAGCGAACCCCAAAAATTCGCCCAGGCGAACCCGTCGGATTCGCCCAGGCGAACCCGCAAATGACGTGGCGGGGGCGTCGACAGAGCGGGATGCCTGCGTGGCGTTGCTACCGGGTTCGCCCAAGCGAATCCCAAACCCGGGTTACTCTGACATATGGCAGATCTATGCTGGTAGATGGCGACTGCGGATTGTTGCCCTGTAGGGTTCGCCCGAGGCGAACCCATCGGGCGAACCCACCGCAACAATCGATGGCAGAACGGCGAGCATTATGGCGAGCATTGATTGTGCCTGCGGGTTCGCCCAGCGAACCCAACCGACGGCCAAAGACATCGAATTTTTTCCTGTTCAATCCAACCTGAATCTGCCTCTTCGCCAGATTGCTCTGTTTTTAACCTCGCGAGCCCAAAGTCTGCAATTTTCGCATTCAATCCTTGATCCAACAACACATTACTGGGCTTCACATCGCAGTGAATCACTGGCGGATCGCATTTTGAATGCAAAAAATCAAGCGCTTGTGCCAAATCAAGCATAATCCCAAATCTGGTCTCCCAATTTAAGGCCTGATACAAATCGCCCACATCAAACAACAATTCCTGCAGGCTCCGGCGATCCATATATTCATAAACCAGCAATTTCTTACCATTTGAATCCTCGGAAGAGCAAAATCCGATCAAACCCACAACGAATTTTGAAGTCCCAATTCTTTGCATGATAGAAAGTTCGTTTTGGAACTCTCTTTCGCCCTGAATCGAGCTTGCATCAAGCTTCTTTACTGCTACAAGCTCACGTTTGGAAGAATCCCTTTATATACACACCCAAATCCGCCCTGCCCGAGCTTCCTGGCGCTGCTAAATCACGCCGTAGCTGCTTTTAATTCTCTGTAGCTGAATTTTCTGATCCGAACAAATGGATTCAAAGGAGTAGGATGATCCAAAGGGGTGGTTTTATGAGATTTATACTTGAAATAGAGTGCCAGAATGATAGAAATTAGGATCATAACAGCAGGGGTGGTTTTATGAGATTTATACTTGAAATAGAGTGCCAGAATGATAGAAATTAGGATCATAACAGCGGCCAAAACTTCGGCAATAGAGAGCCCGATTATCAGAGCCTGTTTGTTTGAATGATGAACTGATGGGCGAATTGTTGCATCTCAGATATCGCATAAAAACTCGGTGGGGCTGGGCATAAACCGGTGAGGGCCGCCATCCCCGACTTCCACTGCCATCCGCTGCCATCCGCTGCCACCGACGCAGATAACCCTGGTTAGGGGTTCGCTTGGGCGAACCCGGCAGCAATGCCAAGTAACCAAGACGCCCTGCCACGTCTTCAATCCGGTTCAATCCGGTTCGCCGGGGGGTTCGCCTAGGCGAATTCTTGGGGTTCGCTTGGGCGAACCCGATTGGTTCGCGAACTTGGTTTCGGGAGCCAATAAAGTGCGATTTTTGCTAGTTAGCTTGCGTTTAAACGCATGAAGTGGACACTTTGAAGCAATTTCGTGAGTGTCCACGTTTGCTCACTTGTCGCCGGATAAGAAATTTGTGCACGTGTGGATGGGCTTAAAATCGTTGGATTTGATCGACGGTCACAAAAAATTAATGAAAATTCCAGCGTGTCTTGCGAAGTTAATGCCGGCGTTGGGAAAGCTACGGCGGAGTTCTTGAAGAAACGATGGCGGGGCAGAGTTCTTGAAGAAACAAAACAAGGTATTTTCTAGGAGGGAAGATGGCTATGCGAAGCGGAAGGGCAGATTGGCAAATATGTCGACTTATGAGTCTAGGCTAACACCAGTTCATGCCACAATGCTCAAGAATTTCCTCCCGTAAAGCACGCCTCAAGGCATATTGTACCCTTGCAGGTTTTAGTCGATTTTGGCTAGGGTTTCTGGCGAGAGGTTTTCACGAGACATCACTGGTAGTGATGCGAGCTTCAGCTATATCGCGAGGGCATAAAATAGTCCATGCAGAGCAGCTTTAAACAGAGCTATCCGAACGAAGCAACTACAAAGAAAAATCAGAAATCCTTTGCAAATCTGGCGAAGCTATGGCAAAGAACTACAAATAAGTATCGTGTCATTATTTTTTATCATTTTGATGCTTCTTTCTATTTTGCAACGATTCATTCTTATGCCTTCTGGCTGATGCAATTGGGTAAACCTTTGTTGCGTGTAGAACTTTTGTCTAAATCCGTGTTATTTTTTTTTTATGTTTTGCTTTTCGTTAAGAAAGGCCAGTGATATATGGACTCGAAGGGTCGATCTCGCATTAGTTCAACATCCCGTTGTAAATGCATCCTGTAAAGATGGCAAAGCCTTTGTGTATAATGCTAGCATCAATATAGCGATTTGCAAAGTGGCTATAGATGGTGGCTTAATCACCCTGTGCTCAAAGATGCGAGATAAGGTATTGGTTTTGGAAGTTCTAAATGAATACTACTTTCCGTTGATTCTTATTCGGTTAATCTCTAGGTCGATATTTATTCACTCTCCAAAGCATGGAAAGAGCTTGTTGTCAAAGCACGCATGAAGCAGCTTGCAACCTCATGAATATAGCATGTATAACAAGCATCGATTTGTTGTCTATTATAGTGTAGTATCTCATATCCTTTACATACTAGATAATAGTTTGTAGGGAACCTGAACCTTTGTTCTAAATACTTTCCTTGCTGTTCTAGCAATAATCCTGCTACCCTTTGCTATAATCTGTTTTTTGATAAGGTAATGATTTAGACCTATGTTGGCGATGGGCTTGAAAAATCAAGCCAATGAAATTCACTTATAGAAATTGATTTACGAGCCCCTTTTTTTTTTCTAGAAGCCAAAACCCGGTGAGAGTTTATCAGTCTGATTATGGGTCTGTGGTTCACCTTGTGGACAACAAATGCATGTTGCTTTTATGACACGTGCATATGCTCTAAATGCACAAATCATTAACGGCTTCTTCCTTGTAGGGACGTTTGGGGATGTTTGGAGTTGACCGTTTTGATGCTATCCTACCTCCTGGCTCTGTAAGTATTTTGTTCAATTTGTGAGCTCTTAATACCTAGTCTGGGATATTTTAAATCATTCTTTGCTCTCCTACAGGGTGCAATCATGGTTGTCGGTGCATCAAGACAGACTGTAGTGGCAAGCAAAGATGGATTCTTTGGAGTGAAGAACCAGATGCAGGTAATGGTGTCTCATTTTGGATTATGTGTCTTTGCAAAGTAGAATGCATCGGGCGGGTTGACAAATGCTTGATTGTTTTTCGACTTTTTCAGGTGTGAATGTCACGGTGATCACGGGATAATATATGGTTTCGAGGGGGGAGATGTAGTAGATATGCCCCACAATTTACTTGGCCGACATCTATTTTTAGTTTTGGGGACTCTCTAACTGATACTAACTGATACCGAAGCACTTCGGTCCGTATACGAGGAACTTTGCTTATTAGGTTAGCATGTATATGATGCAGTGCAAAAAGTGTCCATATCAATTTGAACGCCAGGTATTTACTCATCCGCATCCAATAAACCGGCAGATAGCCACCACTTGCTTGGTCTGATCTCATTTTTTCAGATGGATTTCTTGCATGCATCCATGAAATCTGCCTTTTTTATGCATGCCTGTTGCTTCTCCACAATGATACAATGAAATGCTCGCCTTTCTTTGAACGAATACTCCACGCTCTATTCCATCATATCTGCAGATCGCAACCTTGAAGCTTCTGCCTAATTTCTTTTACAAGAAAGACCTTAATGGGTACGCATTTTGCTTCCATACTCTTGCATTTTCTTAGATCCGATTTCTGATGTAGTCATCTCTTTCCATAGCGCATGAAGCTCTACGGCTTGCCATATGAGAAAGATAAGGTTGGATTTAATCTTTCCTTTTGTTGCATATGATTTGGGCCTCTGCTTTTCCTGTTCCCTTTTTCAATTATTGTCTAAGATCTTTTTGCGGGAAGGAATGTCAAGAGTTTATGTGATGCAAATTTGTTTAATCTTTTTACAAGACTTCAGCCTCAATTGATAAGGCGCCCCCGCTTTTGAAAATTGAAATAAGGACTATTCCTGAAGGTTTCGAATGGCTAAAAGATGAACTATTCTGGGTCTTGTGTTTAAAATTGGTTTTGAAATTCGCATCAACATATTTATGGTATAAGTGAATATTCCAGCATGAACCGAAGAAAGCAGATCGATTTTTGTTGACGAGAATTATTCAGCTATGACACAGGAATTAATCATCTTTCTTCAAAAAAACAATACAATGTGCATGTTTGTAAGTGAAAAGTACTATTTTACTTGAAAATATGAGTCCATTTTATGTCCATATGAATTCTTAGCACCAACCTTTGCTCCAAAACTCACAAGAACGTTTTTAAAAGGAGAAATTTTTTATATGAAATTTGTTGGCCCCAAATGATTTTTTTTTTTATCATAAAAATTTTTAAAAGAAATTTTAATCTCTTGGCTTGGCTTGGCTTGGCTGTTGACATAATCTCTCGCACATAATATGTCAACCGATGTCAACTGCACTTGCTAGCCAACATGAGTCCCAGAAGAAAAAAGAGATTGCGCTTTGATATCTCATGCATTGGTTCAAGCCGACATATATGTCAACTGTGCTTGCTAGTCCGCATGAGTTTAATTAAAAGATATCAAAACTAGCTAAATTGTATATTACAAAACACCACCCATTTTCTTGCAATTTGCTATGCAATGTAATCAAACGTGCTTTTGACTAGTTTTATTTTTTTATTTTAGCCCACCAGCCTTACCAGGCCTTTCCTGAAATTCTAAGCTATCCACCTAGCAACTCCACCTCACCAAAATCTAACGTGGCATGAAAATTTGTCGTTGGATCTATGAATTTATATATCAACGGACAACGAAATTAGAAATTGCCAAAGAAAATAGGCACGGAGATGCCAAGGCGTCTCTTGCTCAAAGAGCTTCGACAATTTTAACAGGCAATTTCGTTTATGATTCTTGTCGAATTTTAAGTGCCCACAGATATGGCTTTTTTTGCCTCATTTCTCTTCAAGTTTTATTATAGTCTGCAACCGGCAGCCTTCATTGTTGGTTAGACCTAACAGAGCAATTTTTTGAGCTCTCAGTTCTGTCATGCCTGATATTGGGCTTTATCTGCTTCGCATTTCATTGCTTCCATGGATGGATGTAAATGGCACGCAAGGAGTTCTACGGAATTTTTTTTGCCACAACGGATTGTTTTATATGGCAACATATTGTTCGCAAGCAAATTCTTTCGTGATTAGTTTTTCCTTTATCCTCAAAATTTTCTTTTGCAGGAATCAACCCATCATCAGCGGAGTTCTGTTTCTTATCCATCAATTCATTGCCTCTCTGTATCCATCTTTTTGCTATGGGGTTTTTACCCTAGCTTTGCTCTGTTTTGCATTTTTCCCTGTTCTTCTGCCCGCTTAGGCATTTTTGGGGCCTTTCGCTGGCTATGGCAGTCCTTTAATGCAGCTACTCTGAGCTTCGCTTGGCTATTTAGACTCTACAATATTGATAGCTTGCCGTCACTGCCAATCATGTCCGCATTTGTTCTATTATACTATCCTTTCGATTAATACTGTATATTTACAGGTGATGGTGAAGGCTATACGAGGGAAATCTACATGCGTTGCTTGCTATTTCTGGCAAGGATCTCGATTACATGTTTCATCATGGCGGCAAAGCTTGTTTCAAAAGAAATTCTTGGACAAAGACTATCATTTTATCGATAGATTTCGTGGACTAAAGACCATATTTTTTTGGTTAGCTTTAAGTTAAAGCTTGAATCAAGTTCAATGGCATAGTCAATGCTTGTGTTGTATTGCATTTCTGGTGTTTCGGTGGCAATTCCTTACAAGTACTCTCAGGCTTGCAGAAAAAGTTGAAGCATAAACTTTTGGGAATGAAGAAGCAGTTCAGAGATTTGCACAACCGTGAGTAGAATGCCTATTGAAGAGCAAATTCATATTTAAAGGAGTAACTTCACTATCAGCCCCTTTTCAGGTATGTAGAAAAATTATTTGAATGTAATGCTCTGGAAATGGTGGCAACCAACTGGAGATGATGACAACCTAGAGTAGTAATGTGATTCCGTTTTAAAACACAGAGGATGACCCCTTCCTAACTGGAGCTTGCATGTATTGGCTAGAGGATTGGGCAGAATACAAAAGTGTTGTAGGGCCACCAGAACCCGTGACTGGCAAGGATATTCCTGATGCATAGGATCCATATAACGTTTGTGGCCCGTATTCATAACCAACAGTACATTATTCTTGTTTCCAGCACGGGCTTCCTGCTAACCAAGTTCTAGGATTTTTCTTTGAGCCATGCCTTCATCCAATTGTCAAGACTGCTCTTCCTTTTGGATGGCACGCAACCAAAGGGCAGTGTAGTTCTCTGTACAACAAGTGCAGACTTCATCCTCTTTCTTTAGCCTTTCCCTTAGCATTTTTGCCATCTTCAGGTTCATGATTTTTCAAACTCAAGTTTAAATGCAGCCAGCCAAATTTTCTTAGAACTTTGGAATTGCAGCACATGCCTCCTGGACTATTGCTCTGGCAGAAGACACTTTTCCTTTAAGCCACTTCACTGCACGAGTCAGACTGAGGACAATATGTAAGAGATTTCCTTAATGATTAAAGATTTTAAATCATGTGTGAGCTTAGAATCATTGCCAGAAGGCAAGATGATGCATGTATTGATAAATGGATTCAGATCTTATTTTGATTGAGAAATGCTCTAAGTGACATCTTTGGAAAGTCTGCACGCATGGTGGATGCATTCAAGATATTGCAAACATGAATGGAACTAAATTTTTCTCTTCAATCCTATGATTGCAGCATGCATAAGGAATGAGCAACATGAAAAGCTGGCCTGTTATTTTAACAAATGCAAAATCAAAATCTAGTATTGCTTCAAATCTAGCTATATGATACTGATCATCACTTATTATCTGGCAAACAACGTTAGACCTTTAGTACCACAGAATATCCACAGCCTAAATACATCTCATCTGAGTGATTCTTGGTGTTTGGATGGTTCTGCAAGCAAGTGGAGTTATTTGTCTATGCCTTAGAAGGCAATGTGTGCAGGTTCTAACAGGTTGAAAAAAGATCGTGGCAATACAAAGGCTTACAATGTTTGTTGCATCAAAATAACACCTGCTTTGCCTCAGAAGTTTCCTTCTTGCTTATGCCTATTATAAAAAATTTCACTCCTGGCCTATCCAATCTTGGCTTTAGGATTCATGTTATCAACTGAGGATGGGATGGCTGGATCAGCATTGGGTCTGCAATTGCCAAACAAGGAAGAATTGCTGCCATCTTCATATTTGATGAATTGGACGTTTGGCCAATGCATCATTAGCTTACCAACAAACTCGCAACTTGTTGCATTATTTTGTTCTTTTAATATTCACTTTTGTTTCTTTGTGCTAAAACCATAAAAGATCATTTCTAGAAAAACATACCTTGAAAATATCGTCTTTTAGGATTCTGAAAAATAAAGGCGCATTATAAGGTGTTGGTCTCTATCTGCTGGAGTAATGCAAAACCTTTATTTGCTTTACATTCCATGGAAGAAGAAAAGAGAAAGTTCCATTCAAATGCAATAGACATCTCCAATCAAGCATTGTCATTTATCTATGCCTAGTCATGCTTTTCCAATTTGTAATAAGCTTTGTATTCAAAATGAAAAGCTTCCTCAAATGAAATACAAACGAAAAAAAAAATAATAATACGATATACAGATTTAATCTTCAATTCGAATAAATCACTATAAATGTGAAATTACATAACACAAAAAGCACATTGTCAATTACGGTTGTCTAATGACACCACAACAAGCAAGTTTAACCTTGCCAAAGTCTTCTATCTAACGCTACACTTACATATCTAAGAAGTTTAGCCTTGCCAAAGTCCTCTCTCTAATGACACTATGCTTAGATATCTAACAAGTTTAACCTTGCCAAAGTCTTTTGGTGTGCCTTTTGCTAGTTTTTTATGTTTTTTCTTTGTTTGGTGTGGGTCACGCGTCCCACGCAAGGAAATGGTGCCACGCCCGTGATGGGCCGTGGGCTTCTGTTCTGGACCCATTCTGTGGGATGCCGTGGATGCAGCGTGGCCAAGGGCCATTGAAGTTGAGTTGATGCCTTCGATGGATGGCACCGCTTCCGGGAAAGGAGCACGCCAGAATGAATATAGTCATCAGACTTACGGGGCCGTGGGCTCCATGAGTCTCACAGCCCTAATCCAGAACGATTTGGCTTCACAGAGTCTCACCACGGCCCTGTAAGTCCTTCCACGACCCGTCAATCAGTAAATCTTCGACTTTCCACGACCAACAAGCCCACGGCCATCACGGCGTGGCTTCAATCTGCAACACCTTAACGCACTGGTCCTCGGTTTTCCACGATAAGATTCAATCTTGACCGTCGAATGGACAGCTGTTATCAGCTAGTAACACGCCTGTTCTTGAAAATTTATGGAGACAATCCCGTAACAGCCTAGGATTTTCTCTGCCCTTCTCTGCATCTGCCATAACATCCTAGGATTTTCTGAACAGGGCTTCGCTGCAGCTTTGCCGGAACAGGGTTGGGCTTCCCTTGCAAGCAAGCTACTAAAAACTCCATCGTTTTCTACCCCATCGTTTTCCCAAGTTCCATCCTCCCCACCTGCTGCTCAAGCTCGGGCGGCCATTGATTTGTGCCCCTCGCCGGATTCCAGCATCTCGGTAAAGCTTCACCTTCTCGATCCTGTACAATGGGGCAAACTGCCTCTGTTATGAGCCCATTTGATGACATTTTTGTTCAGGTATTCCCCCTGCTCTGTTATTCTAGTAATGCATCCTGTTTCCGACCCGGCAAATCCGGCGCCCCTGATTCCGGCCCCTGCTTCCTGCATCCGGTGCTGCTTCTGGCCCCTGCTTCCTCGATCGATCTGGCGCCCTTGCTTCTAGCCCAAGGTGCAAACCCTCGGACCAGAGCGTTAAGGGAGATAACGCCCTGGCCCTCGGGCCTTACCATAAAAAAAAATCTCGGCAGGCCGTAGCACGCCCTCGCCATTTTGGCCATGCCTCAACGCCCTCGGCCCAGGGCGTTATCTACCCCTTCACAGGCGTGTGTCTGCCAACCTTCATAGAAGCCCACGGCCATCACGGCGTGGCTTCTAGTCTGCAACATCTTCACAGCGTGGGCTTTGTGCGCTCACGGCGTGGCTTAACAAAAGTCTTGGAGACCTTTCTGCAACTCTCACGGCAACAAGCTTCAGGGCCACAAAAGTTCAGGGCGTGCTAGCAGTGAAGATTCAGATGCCGTGGGTGCCGTCACAGGGACAAAATCCTCGGTCGCAGAAAAAGACTTGAACTGTTACCATCAGGATCAGATCGATTCTGGTGTATTTCATGTAGCGGGCAGGAAAACTACTGCAGAACCTGTGGTGCTGAACTTACTCTGTTTCCATAAGGCCGTGATGGGCCGTGGCCGTCATTTTCCGCTGAGAGTCTCTATGCCGTGAGGGTTCTGAGGATTTGAAGCCACGCCGTGATGGCCGTGGGCTTGTGAGGATGCAGATCAAAGTGACGCTCTGTTAGTGACGCTCTGTTGGCTATCCACTGCCGGGACATACATGATCATGGAAAGCCGTGGACGATGAAGTTGGAAGTGTGGCCATGCTGTAGAATAAGGCCATCTATGTTGTGGGAAGCCCCAAAATGTGCTGTAAGTTGCTGATGAAATCAAAGTATCCTGAAAGAACTCGAGAATGTGGGCATAGAGCAGAGTATGATAAAAATGCTCTGGCTGAAAGAGGCGAAGTGTGTCCAGATAAACTGCTTGTTCATGTCCAATGCTGTTGCTGCTCCTATTCTTATTGTTTGCCAGAATGAACTGAAGAGATCCTTGCTTACGGTTAGTGCAAGGAGGTATGCAGAATACTTGCAAGATGCAAGGCCTGTTATATCTGCCCGTGAATAGAGACTCCTATGTCGGCAAGTTTTTGAAGGTCGATGGAGCACAGAGAAGTATATGCTTGCCGGAATACAAAAATATTTGCCTGTTAACTTATAGACATCGATTGGAATGAAAGGTGGAATTGATCTCCTTGCTGGAAAAAAGAAAGCCCCTTGCTTTGCGGGTCGGTCGGTTTGCTTCAAAACGGCAACAGAAAGGTTGAGATGGAGGCTCCAAAATAAGAGTATCCTTGTGATGCCTTCCACTGATTTGAAACTGTAAATTATACTGATGAAATAACAGAGAATCCAAGTTAACAGATGAGAACACAATGAGACAAAGAATACGAGTGATCAAAAGGTGATTGTATTATCAAAATGTGCACTGTTTAAATACAGATATCTCCATGAGGTAAGCTTAGATCATGGAGTAATTCATGCCATAATTCCTTCAACCGCTTCAACCGCTTAACTACTTGCCAAACATGAAATAACCAAAATAGTAAACTCAAATAAACACTTAATGTTTAACATCCCCACTTAAGTGTTTACCGTCTTTAACCCAATCACTTCAAGAAATTTCTGAAACTTGATGATTCCCGTGAGCTTTTGTCATTGCATCAAGAACCATTTCTCGGGCCAGAGGGACGATAAGCCAACTTCAAGGTACCTGTATTTAAGATATCTCTGATATAGTGATACTTAATATCAATATGTTTCATCCTCTTGTGCTCAGCCGGATCATATGAAACTTTCATGGCTCCTTGATTATCTGCCATCAGTGTCATTCCTATGCTGTCATGAATTTTCAATTCAATTGCTAACCTTTGCAGCCAAATGGCTTCATTAAAAGCATGTGTAATCGCATAGAATTCAGCCTCGCTGGTGGATTGGGCAATGCATCTTTGTTTGGAGCTACTCCAACTTATGGTTCCTCCCTGCAAGAGTAAAAAACATAACCCGAGATGAATTTTCTCGGCCCTCATCCCCCCCCCGGTCAACTCAGGGTATCCAACAATCTCCCCGGGCCGCCATTAGCATCAAAACTTATTCCAAGCTTGGAGGTACCGCAAGAATGTACCTTAGACACCTTTTGAGCGAGCAACAATGGCTATGCTTTGGATTATTTGCAAACTGACTTAACTTAGAGAGTGTCAAGGACAAGTCAGGTCTTGTGGCTACTGCTGCAAAATTTAGAGTCCCCAAGATGTTCCTGTACTGCTCATGAATGTAAAACAGGCTTTCAAAACAAGACTCACCTGAGGCAACTAAGTTTACTCCAAACTCAAGAGGAGTTGCAACCGTCTTACAATTGGTCATGCCCACCCTGTACAAAAGATCAGCCAAGTATTTTTCTTGATGTAAAAACATCTTACCTTTTCCTTGTCATAATTAATCAGATGCCAAGAAAGTGATGTATCATGCCTAAATCCTTCATTCTGAATTGTTTATGGAGTTGCTCTTTCAAGCAATACTAACTCATTCTCTCGAGTCCGCTAAGATGATCAAATCATCCACATAACATAATACAATTACACGTGAAAAGGTATGAATCGAAAAGTAAACACTGTGGTCATTTGCACTTACTTGGAAGTCAAGCATAAGGAGCACTTGATTCAATTTGGAATACCAAGTTCGGGCCGCCTGCACCATATATTGCCTTATGCAACTTTGCATCACATTAGATCCTTTTGAGTAAAACCCTCCTGGTCTGTGCTAAATAGAGTTCCTCCTCAAGTTCCCCATGCAAAAAGGCATTTGTGACGCCCATTTGGTGGATGTGATAATGTTGTTGACATCCGTATGCCAAGATGGTTCTCACTGATGTGAGTCTAACTATGTGAGCAAAGGTCCCGGCCATAATCTATCCCATATACCTGCGGTAAAGCCTTTGGCCACCAGCCTTGCTTTAAAACGGTCAATGCTGCCATCACTATGGTATTTGATTTTAAATACCCATTTGGATCCTATTATGTTTTTGTCAATTGGTTTTTCAACCAAAGACCAAGTCCCAGCTTCTTGTATTGATGCAAGTTCAGCTTTTATAGCAGTAATCCACTGATCTCTTTCATTGCTATTAATGGCCTCAAGATAAGTTTGTGGTTCAATAGCATGCTCCATGACGTAAAAAGACATAATCTTGGAGCCATGCAGAGGTCTCCTATGGCATGCAGTGTGCCCACAGCCAGCAGTAATATTCTCGTTGTATCGCCAGGATACTGTTGTATCATTTTCCCCTAATGGTTCCTCTTCAACATCATTAGGTTCTATGGCATCATTCCTTTCATTTCTGGTATTCTCCAAAGGAATTGTTGGTGCAGCAGGCAGAGTTTTGCTGGGTACTTCTAAGTCTGCTATGACAACAAAGGTTGATACTTCTGGCTTAGCCTGAGGGAAACAATTTTCATATTCATTGAATTCAGCATGGCAGCTAATTACTAGTTTCCGAGTCTCAAGATCAATGAATCTGTATGCTTTTCTATTACTGCAGTAGCCTATAAACATGCATGCCTTTACTTGACTCCCTAGCTTTGAGTTTGGAACATTTAACTTTACAAAAGCTTTGCATCCAAAAACTCTCAAATGTTTAAGCATAGGAGATTTACCCCGACCAAATGTCTTCGTGAACCTTGAATTCAAGTTTGGCATGTGAAGAAGCTCTTATCAAATAGGTCGGGTCAGAAGTTATAGCTTCACCCCAAAAACAAGCTGGAACTTTCATGCTTAACAATAATGTCCTGGCCATTTCAATGAGGGTTCTATTTACCCTTTCTGCTCGACCATTCTGCTCACTAGTATATGGTGCAGTGAGTTGGTGTTCAATCCCATTCATCATGAGAAAATCCTCAAAAGCCTTAGAGCAAAATTCACCTCCTCTTAAGGTTAAGATTTGATCTCTAGTTCCTTTTTCAACCAAATTGCTTGAAGATGCAAAAATATTCAAAGCATTGATTCTTAGCTTTGAGTAAATACACAAATACCTTTCTGGAGAAATCATCCAAGAACACAAGGAAATATTTTGATCCTGCAGGTGTAGCTGGACTGATTGGACCACATAGGTCAGTGTGCAGCAGAGCAAGCCTCTGTTTTGCATGTGAAATGGAAGCCGGGAATCTCCCCCTTGTGATCTTGCATTGTAAACAAATGTTGCAGGGTCTGGTGAATACCTTGCCAATCTTCACAAATCCTTGCTTGATCAGAAATTCCATCCGAAAGGGGGCGATATGCCCGAGCCTGTAATGCCATAATGTTTGCTCGGAAGGAGCTTTCACCGCATAATGTACTCCTTCAAGAATTTGAGGTGAACCAAGAATCTCATACAAGTTGCCCTTCCAGATATTGCTCGAATCAAGACTTGCCCATCCGCATCTAGCACCTCACAACTAGAGGTAGAGAACTTGATTTCATTGCCTCGTGATCGGTTAGGTCGGCCGACCGACAAGAGATTCTTTTGCAAACGTGGTACATGCAGAACATTTTTGATAGTTGTGATAGCTTTTCCAAATAGAATTGAAATACTACCTGTTCCAATTGCTTCCTGAACATGGTGATCTCCCATGCGAATCACCTTAGGGCATGCAGTAGCTGGTAATTAAAGAAAAGTTCTCTTTGTGAAGTCATATGGCTTGTAGCTCCGTAATCCATGTACCACTTGAGTTAGGCTTCCCTTCCATCAATTCTAAGGCAACAAACAGAACTCCCCATGATTATCCTCCAGTTCTTCAAGTATGCAGTTGTGTTCCTCCTCATAATTGTCAACACATTTGTCTTCCTCTGCAACGGCTGCTTGCTCTCTGGGTACCGGAGCAGGGGCTCGACAATCTCTTTGCCATGTGTCCAGTCTTTTGGCATCGAAAACAAGTTGCTTTGTTTTTATCAAATCGAGGCTTCTTTCCTCCATTCTTTTCCCTTTTTTTTTTTTTTGTTTCATCAACAACAGCAAGATCCGCCACAAGATGTGCCTTGTTCTCGATTCCTCGACGAATGACTTCAAATTTTCGGGCCTCTCCAGCTTTGTCGAAAGTGTATTCCGACAACCGCCTTCCATATTGATAATGACTCCTTCAAAAGTCAAAGGTAAACCGGCATAAAGATGCTTACCTTCTCATCTTCCGTGATATCGACACCTAGTTGGCTTGCAATTCGCCCAGCAGCCCCCTCATGATGCATGCATGCTCATGGAAATCTCCTCCTCACCAAATGAAGACTATAGAGCTTTTTTCTTAGAGCAAGACGGCTTTCTCGCTAAATCGGAAGCATAATGGTTCATAAGAACCCGCTTAAATTGCTTGTGGCATGAAAGTCCCCTGACCAATCTTGCAAGGGTGTCATCTAAACCAGAGCAGATCACCAATCGCGCCTTTCGGTCCTTCTCAGCAAGGTCCGAAGCAGATTCTAGAATAACCTCAATGGTTTCTTCATCAGTGCCCTCAGTAGCACTAGATCCGGCAGGAGTGCCTTGATTCACACTCCCTGTCGGATTGACAGCATCCCAGAGGCCCTTATCCTCCAGGATCATCTGGATCCGCCATTTCCAGAGCATAAAATTTTTCCCATTGAACCGGGGAATCACCTTCCATTCAATGCATTCTGTTCCGCTGTTTCCATCGCATGTGTATTGAAGGTGGTTTACTCAAGGATTATGGAATTCAGTCAGGATAATGACAGAGTCAGAGTCAGAGCAGTTACATGCGTGGGCCCATAACCTATAAATTATACTGATGAAATAACAGAGAATCCAAGTTAACAGATGAGAACATGATGAGACAAAGAATACGAGTGATCAGAAGGTGATTGTATTATCAAAATGTGCACTGTTTAAATACAGATATCTCCATGAGGTAAGCTTAGATCATGGAGTAATTCATGCCATAATTCCTTCAACTGCTTCAACCGCTTAACTACTGGCCAAACATGAAATAACCAAAATAGTAAACTCAAATAAACACTTAATGTTTAATGTAAACTCTGTGGTTTGTGGTTTTGGAAAAAATTTAGAGAGTGCCATGAAGGAAACTCAGAACTAGCATGAGCTATGCGGGTGTAGTCCAGATTCCAAGAATAGCCGCTAAGCCCGAGAACTCTAAGAAGATTGGTGTTGGCTCTAAGAATAGACTTGGTCGCAGCTTTGAAGGACAGGATCAAGGCTTAAGCTTGCTTGAAGAACTGAGCTTTATTTTCATGAAACATCGCAGACGAATCAGACAAATCGGCTACAGCCACAAAGGGGAGAGCCTTAAGCAAGGAAAAATTCTGAGAGATAATCCGTTGTGTGCCTGATGTTCCCTGAAGAATGAGTGAGGAATCGATTGTTAAAAACTCGATTGGGGGCCATATGATGTTGTGTTCGCCAGAAGGAAGGCCAGAGATTGCGAGGCAGAGCTCTGATTCTGGTTTGAACAAAAGGCTAAAAACTAATCGCCCGTGTTATTTTCCGCCGCTGCACAAGGCCAAGCTTAGGATCCGTGAAATGGCAAAAATCAGAGCTGTGAATCATGATAGGCAAGTGGGCCTTGCATCTCAGGGTTCGAAAAAGTGGGGGTTTGGCTCGAGGATTGCCAGTTGAATCTCTTAAAGTCCAGTTGGGGTTTAGGGCTACTGCGGGTGGTTCCAACAAAAATTTCAAACATATGGCTAATTGCATGTAAAGATTCATCCAAACATGCAAATTTCTAGTTTAAAGGACTCGGGATTTTTTGAAAAGGTTAGGGGACCATATTAAGCATGCCATGCCCTGGCCTGGCTGGGCGGCAAAGTAGATTTGCAATTGCACATCTTAGTAGCCTAGGTAGTAATTAATTGGAATTACATTTATGGTTTGGGCTTGGTCAACTCTTCCTCTGCACTCTCATAAAAACAGGGGTTCTAATTTTATGTTTCAAAATATGTGGACATACTTAGGGGATCGGGCTTATGGAAGTTAGTGGGGGGCACTTTATACCATGAGGACACAACTAATAAATGTAAATAACAAAGAATGTTGGGAAGGTTCAGGATTTGGAAAAATTTGGGATGGGGGTCAGCTATGGAAGTTGATTTGGGGGTGTGGAGGGGGGGTATAGTATTCCATTGCACTAGCACATTTACCAACAGAAATAACAGACCCACCACTTGGGTAGTTAAGTTTTATGGCCCATTATCTTGGTTGAATTTACCTTGGAACTCGAACACCAGGTTCTATATACATCATTGGGCTAGCATATGGTTTGACCTATTATCTAGTGGTATCTGGGTTACCTTCACACATTCCAAACTAAAGAAATTTTGGCACATATGTTTAACTAGAAAATGTTTTGACCAGGTGGGGGTGGAATTTATAAACATTGGGGTAGTACATAGGGGAATGGGTATCTTCATAGGATGTATTCCTTCAAATAAGGAGAAGAAAATACAAATTAAACCTTTGTTGACTTCTTTCTACAACTTTGAGGAATCTACCCCCACACGAGAAGTCAAAGTAAGGATCAAGTAGGCCCATATGTTTTACTAGAAATTGTTTTGTCCAGGTGGGGGTGGAATCTATAAGCATTGGGGTATTGAAAAGGGGAATGGGAATCTTCTAGGTTCTATTTACTCAAATAGGGAGAAGAGAATAAAATCTAAACCCTTGCTGGCTTTTGACCACAACTTTGGAAGACGGAGAAGTCTAAGTAAAGATGAGGTTATAGCTCGCCCCTTGTCGATTAGTTATTTGGGATCACCAAGAGAGGCTACTTTCCCCGCAAGGTATATCTATCCAGGTCCATGTGCCCCACATGCATGAAGAATCTATCTGGTGACAAAATGTGTAGGTATTTGGTTGGATTCTACTACAACAAAGATGAAAATTGTATCTTGGAACCTTAGGGGAATTAAGGGAGTTCTCAAATGTGGCAGAGTGCTGGCAGCCATTCGCTCTATGATGGCGATATAGTTCTTATTCAAGAGCATAGGCTTCCCGATTTTGAAGCGAGCTCTATTGAAAATGGGTAGGCAAAGGCCTATACCTCACCCCAGCCAGCAGCTAGGGGAACTAAGGGTGGTACTTGCATCCTCCTGGAGAGGCCTTGCCCGCCCAAAATCCTATTATGTCGTTAGGGACGGCCGCTGGCAAGTGGTTGTCTTTGAAACCATGGGTTATAGCCGGATATCATCAATGTATACGCTTCAAATAAACCCGTTGAACGGGCAGTTATGTGGGAAGAAATTGAAAGATGGATTAATCTTCAGGCTGAGGTCACGGAGAATTGGATCTTAGGGGGTGATCTTAACATGACGGACGTGGTGGGATCGTAAAATTGATTACATAGAAATCTGCCGAGGATGAGAATAGATCTTGGAACTCATTGCTTGACAATGTCAATTTAATTTGGTCCCCGCCATCCAATGCCACCTTTCCTCCAAACAAGCAAAAGGGACAAGACAGAGTATGCTGCTTGCTGGATAGATTCTATATGGCCAACAGGTCTGCATGCTTTATGGATAGGTGTTATGTGGAGGGGGAGTTGGCATTCTCCCATTCAGATCATGTTCCCCAATGTTTGGTGCTGGAAAACATCCCCACTGTATGAAAGAATGGTAATACTCCGTTCAAATTCAACACGTCTTGGCTAGGGAAAGAGGCATTCTGTAAGCCCTTTAGGACTTTTGTCTCCTCTCTCCCTAACAGAGCTAACCCTCCTAGTATAAAGGCCTGGGTCGAGAAGACCAAGCTTATAAAGCCTTGGGTTAAAAATTGGGGTAAGAACAGAGCTAAGGAGTTTAAAAGAGAAAAAGACGAGATATACAATCTGATGAGATTGGTGAAGCAAGACTTATTAGCAGACCCGTATAATATTGCTAATCAAAATTTAGAGGAGGAATTAGAGGGGAAAGCCAGAGCAATCGAAGAGATAGAAGCTAGGGGGGCGACTGTTCGCTCGAAAACCAAATGGTATGCTGAATTAGATCATGAAAACTCTAAATGCTTCTTCAGAATGGCTGGGGCAAGAATGGCAGATAACAAAGATCCTATCGGCCAAGGATGATAACTCAAATGTATTAGAAGATCGCCAGGAAATCAGATCATTTATAAGGGCCGCTTTTGAAAAAACAATTTAAGGAAGACCCTTGCCTAACTCATATCATCCGGAGATTAGCTTCCCCGGATGAACAATCTTGACTGGGGGAGAGGGTTACCCAAGATGAAAATAGACTTCTACTCCGTAATCTGGAGAAGGATGAGATTCACAAAACTCAGGTTTCTAGCAATGGGGAAATCCCCTGCCCAGATGGTTTTCCCCGAATTTTTGTTGAATTTCGGGATGTGCCGGAAAATGATTTTTGTTGGAGCATGGGCCTCTTGCTCCCTTGCACTCCGACACTAGCAAAATGGTTTCATCACCCTTGTTCCAAAGGTCTCAAGGCCTTTAAGCCTAGGGAATGGAGGCCCATTGCACTCACACAAATACCATCTATAAAGTGATTATGAAGGCTATTGCTAATCATCCTGAAATCTATTCTCAACAGAGTCATTGGGAAGGATCAATCGGCCTTCTTGTCGGGGAGGTATATATTGATAACTACCTTTGCAAAGAAAGGAAGGTCTACATTGGTGCCAAAGCCCAAACAAGAATGTGTACCGATCAAGATGGATTTTAGAAAGGCTTATGACTCCCTAAGATGGGATGCCCCGCGATGCGGTCATGAGTCGCATGGGATTTGATTCACGCTTATTCTCCGGCTATGGGGATGAATAGTGTTGCATCCGCCTCTGTTAGTTAATGGGCAACCATCCTGGACTGCTTAATCTCAAGAAAGGCATAAGACAAGGCTGCCCCTTGGCTCCTTACCCTGCTCCTCATTATGGTAAACCGCTATCCGTAATGGTCCAACTAAAAGAGTCGAAGGGAACCTAGAAGGGCTTACCTTCCCCCAAGGTACCTAAAAGTTAACAATTATGCAAGACGCAGATGATACTATTATGTTCCCTGTATGATGATAATAGCTTTCACTCATTTCGAGAAATCCTTCGCCTTTTGAGGTTATCTCTAAATTGGCCTCAATGCAAATAAATGTACAATGTCATGGGTTTTAAAGTGACATTGATCCCCGAGCCGTGGGTCCGGGCTTTCCAATTGTGGTACCGGAGGGATAGTTACACTCCTTGGTCTCCCTCTATCTCTCTCTGATGGTCTCAAGGGCCTCTGGACCCCTATACTAGACAAACTCAGAAGGAAAGTGGGTCTTTGGTCTACTAAGTCCCTAGCCACCTCGGGGCGTGTGAAAGTGGCTAATACAAACCCTAATGGCCTCTCATATCTATTACTCGTCAGTTATGGTTTCTCAAAAGGAGATCTATAACCAAATGCAGGTTATCATCAGGAAATTCATCTGGGGAGGAATGGCAAAAGTGGCTTGGGATGAGCTCTATTGTGATAAAAAAGACGGAGGGCTGGGATGCAAGGACCCTTTCTTACAAGCACGTGCCTTGGCGTACCTAAATTTGTATGGCGGACATTACAAGGTGAGTCCTCTGAATCATCTCCTGCTTTAAAATTTGTATCTTACTGGTTGAAGCAAGGTAAACTCCTACACAAAC
Source organism: Isoetes taiwanensis (assembly GCA_021234155.1). Taxonomy (NCBI): domain Eukaryota; kingdom Viridiplantae; phylum Streptophyta; class Lycopodiopsida; order Isoetales; family Isoetaceae; genus Isoetes; species Isoetes taiwanensis. The sequence continues at coordinate 11,545,677 of JAJEKV010000002.1, forward strand.
CTTCTCTCCCTAGAGATGAGCTGGGTGCCCTATACTATGGCTTCAAGGTGGCCCCCGGCACGGGATTGTGGATGAGAAAGATCCTCCAGGCATGGGGACATGTCCCATGGATCCTCCTAAGAATGCAGGTGGATTTAGCTTATTCTGGAACATTAAGATTTGGGAGAGAAATGGTCTTCCTTTGGCTCTCTCACACCCTCATATTTTCATCAAATGGAAGAGTTTTGGAATAACAATGCCGCAACACCTTTGGGTTAATGGAAAGTGGGTCCACTGACTACGCTCATGACGTAATCTGTGCCCCGGAGAAGGAGACCGAAGTATTGAAGGAAATCTTACTAATGCTACCAATATATCCGTACCACGGCCTTGTGAGAAATGGCTACTTGATGGGCAAACACATTATAGTGTGGCAAAGATCTATAGTGCCATGTGCCAGGACAGTCCCCTAAAAGCCGAGGAAAGGCTAGGAGTGAGTAATTTAGTAGGTAAGAATGTTTTAGCTTAACTCGTGGAAATCTATCCGCTCCGTGAAGATCCAGCTTCTTTAGATGGATAGCTCGCAAGGGGACTCAAGACAAGGGAAAATTTGTTTAACAAGGGTATCGTGAGGGGATGATAAATGTCCTCTTGGTTGTCTAGCCACGTAACTCCATCGAGCATCTCTCTTCCTCCGCCCATGTGTATGGAGTTCGGCAAAGTGGGTTTGTCCTATTATTGGGCTTATGATGCACCAATTGGTATGGCCGTGAGGTGGTATTGGTTTCGCATAAATGTCAGATAGAAGCCTCCTTGGTAACTGCACTCGGGTGATTTGGAAACATCGGTGGCGATAGCCCGGGTGGTCAAGTAGTCTCTATCATGAAGCTAAAAACTCCTTCAACCTAGAAGTTGCCCTGATGGCTTTGTCATATCATAGAAACAAAGGCAAGGAGTACAATAAGGAGCTTGATAGATTAATAAGGACCCTGGTGGGGTTCTATTCCTTCTTTAAATGCCATTGGGTGGATATTGATAACTCGTTGATGAAGTGGCCATGTCCAAAGGGTTCGTGATTCCTTAATTGTCCGTGTTTAAGAATTGCTAAGGGATCTAACAATGGAATGGAGCTGCTCTCTCCATGTAGTACCCACCCCTGGGAGAAGAAAGGTGCTTACCATTATAGTACCCTACAGGTGGAGAAGACGAGGAGATGCTCTCTATAGTACATGTGTTTTGACCCCCCTGAACATCCTTATTGTTCTGCTTACCCTTAAAGGGTATCTGTTGTACATATTTTTTCAACTTTCTATATATATACTTACCCTCAAAAAAAAAAAAAAAAAAAAAAGTTAAGAGAGCGGGGTCTATATGAAAGCATGTGAGAAAGGTTGAGGAATCCTCGATACTAAGATGTTTTTCTACAAGAAGGTGAAAAATTCAGAACTAAAAGACGTAGAACACTTGACAGGTAGATTATCGCACATCATCTTATGTCTAGGTTACGCCTTAGCTCACATCACTTAAGTGTGGAAATTGGGTGATGGGGAAAATTTCCAAGACATAGGTGCATCCGCAAAGTTTGTGATGGTGATGTGATTGAAGATGAGGTACACCCGATATTATATTGCTAACATACCGATCTTGAGGCATAAGCATGAGATATTCTCGTAAATACCACTATAGGTATTCTTTTGACTTACCATCCGCAACCGCTGACTTTTTTTTTTGATGGAAGTCATGAGAGTAAGAGAGATGTCTATAAAGATTTATAAAAGCTTCGAGTATTTATGCAAGAGAGGAGAATATAGACTAATGATGCCCTATGAAGGGATCATTAAATGTTTAAGAATAGTATATAATTATGTTGATGTTGTCTTTTAAACCCGATGGTCTCATAGATGTTAATAAAAAAAATTTCTTTCTTTTCTTTTTCTTTTCTCGCCATTTTACAAAGCTCGCTAAAAAAGAAAGATTGGCAACTTGAAGATCGAAGTTTTGCCTGCATCCAATAAGGAACTCCACCCATGAGTTTTTAGATCTCTCAAGATCGCTTTTACTAAGATGGAGTCTTTTCTTTAAAACTAAAAGTGGCAAAGGCTCTAACAGCTTCCATGTTTTGTTAGATCAATTTATTCCACTCAAAGAATAAGATCTCGCCTTCAATTATGACCCAAAAAATGATTTTTAGTTTGCTTTTCAAATTCAAGAAAAGGTGTTAATGGGTTAATCGACGGGCTGATTCTTTTGGATATCCAGCCACCAGTCCTTTGCAACACCATCTAGATGATGCTCAACAAAATATAAGTAAGTGTCTTCATCATCCTTAGTTTTGGCAAAATATGAATTCAAATCATGTTGCCATGCAAAAAACTCATCCCCATCACTAGTAGCAGTGGAATATGTGTTAAATTTAATTTTGATATTGGCATCCGCTTTTGATGCCTACTCACGTGGGACGCCTCAGTAGCTTCCCTCGCAATTGCTCCACTTGGGTTCAAGAGAATCCAGTTCTTCTGCTCAAAGAATGCGAAGTCTCAAGAATCGCAAGATTCTCTCTCATGAACGAATTATCATGCTCCAACTCAAAAAGTTTCTCCTTATAACTTTGCAGAAGAATCGGCCATCGAAACTTGTTCCTCTGATACCACTAAAACAAACTCTTGACGTTGCATGCTATCTCACCACCCAACTACGAAGCTCTCGCCTAGAACACATCTTCCCCGTGAGCTCTCCCCCGAGCAACTATATAGCATGAATTCCCTTTGGTCCTCCTTTGGACCAAATCCTCCTTTTGGACCAATGGCCCGAAGGTTCAAAGGCCCATCTAGCCCAAAAAAGCCCAAGGCCTATTTCACACATCCTTGACATACATCATTCCCTTCTCTTGATATTGCAATAGTCCTCTACTGCAAAAGAGCTTTTAAATACCTTTTTTAGCCATCCGAGCATAATCCTCCCTTGTCTTAGGCCTACGAGTAGAAACCCGCCCTTGATATCTTCTTGTCCCTGCTTCCCCTTGCCATTGGTCCTTATATTCCTCAAGAATATTTGAATAAACTTCTAAAACATTGCCACGCACGCACTCCATGAAGCGCCCTTCAAAGGTTTGTTCGCAAACTTTACCAAATAGTGTCTTGAACCACTAGTGGATTTATCTGCCAAAACTGTTTCTGGTTCTAGAACTTCAGAATCATGAATCAATTCTAGCCTTTAGGAATGACTATATCATGCATTTTTAAACTTGAGACAATCTCAATTGATATGCATTTTCATTGACCACTTTAATAACTTGAAATGGTCCATGGAAACAGGGTGCCAACTTAAGATCTTTCTTGCGTACATCTTTCTTAAAGTGGCCTTTATGGATCCTCATCCATACCCAATATCCTTCTTTAAAAACCATTGGTTGCCGCAACTTAGATGATTTATTTGCAAAAGAAGCCCGAGCATCTCGAATGCGAGCCTAAAGCACGATGAGATCCTTCTCCTCGATAACCAAATTATCAGCAACTGGAACATCCTCACACACTCGAAAGAGTGGCTCCCGTACAGGCTGGCCATAGATCATCTAAAAGGGGTCATCTTTATGGTAGACTGATAGGCGTTGTTGTACACAAGTTCAGCAATGGGCAAATACTCTTCCTAATGACCTTGATGTTCATTGACAAACCCTTTTAATATGGAGCAAATAACTTTATTTACCACCTCAGATTGACCATCAGTTTCTAGATGAAAAGCAGTGGGGATGCTTAATTTCGTTCCAAAATGCATATTCAATGCCTTCCAGAATTTACTGGTAAACTTTGTATCACAACCGGATACAATAATCTTAGGAAACCCATGCGATCGGATAAAGAGCATAGCCGCACTATAAGCTGTCAACTTATTCGAACAAGGAATGAAATGTGGTGCTTAGTTAAACAATCAACAACCATCTAAATGACAAGATATTATTGGTAGAACTTTATGGAAAACCAACAATAAAATCCATAGTGGTCGCTCCCGACTTCGGCTCGAATAGGTAAGGATAAAGGAACACCATGAGGTTTCTTGTTCGCTTTTATTTATCTTTCGGCAAGGGACGTAATAACTAATATGAACCAAGACATCTCTTTGCAATCCGTGCCAAACAAAGTATGGTTCAACCTTTGCCAAAGTCGCCCCACGCCACAATAACTCGCAAAGAGGTGCATCATGCACCCTCTAAGAATAAGTGATCTAAAGTCACTAACAATACATAGCTTTATACCTTTATATGAGAATTCATTAAGGATCTTATATCCATATGCATTGCCACTTTGAGCCAATAACTAAATATCCTTATAAGCATGGTTAGTGGCATACAACGACTTCATTTCCTGCAAATGGATCGTCCATTAAGAAATCATATTGCTACATAAAAGCAACCCATTTCAATTGCCTTTCCGATAATGTTTTCTGTGAGAGAATGTGCCTAATGCTTTGGTGGTCAGGCAAAATATGAACCGTTGATCCTAAAAGATAATGTCATTATGTTTTCAAAGCATGAATCATAGTAAAAACTTCTTTACCATAAATACTATATCTACTTTTCATGTCAGAGAAGTTCTGACTTTCATAAGCAATGGGATGACCATCCTGCATCAAAACTGTGCCCAAAGCCATACCACTTGCATCAACACATAACAAATAAGATAGCCCAAACTTTGGCAAATGCAGAACAAGAGGATTAACCATGGCATCCTTCAAAACTTGGAAAGCAAACTAATGATTATGATTCCATTGGAAAGGAACATTTTTTTCATAGCAGTAAATACAGATCTAAAGTTAAAAATGCAAAATTCTTTGCAAACTTCTTATAATAGCTGCATAAGCCCAAAAAGGAACGCAATGCAGCAACCGAAGTAGATACTGACCAATCCACAATTGCTTGCACCTTACTGAGATCCACTTTAAGACCCTCAGCGCACACAATATGATCCAAGTATTCGATTTTCGATTGGAAAAAGACACTTTTCTTAGCTTTAAGAGGAATAGACTCCTCCCTCACCAAGCAAAACCTCTCGCGAAATGCAAGTAATGGTCTTCCTGACTTATTAAAACTAACATGTCATCAAAGAAACATGCAACGCCAAGAGTCTATTTTAGTGGTATGAGCAACAAGTCTCGATGGCCGATTCTTTTCCGCAATGTTAACTTTGAAGACGAGGAATTCAAGGAGAAACTTTTGAGTTGGAGAATGATAATTTGCTCACGCTGAGAGAAACTTGTACCGCCGAGGCTTGCATTGCCGAATCAAGAAAATTGGATTCTCTTCGAAAGATGTGGCATAATTGCGCAGTCAGTCAGAGCATTCATGTAGTGGTCGCAAAACGGGTGTCAATGTCAAATTTGAATTCAAAATGTATTCTGCTGCTATTAGTGATGCGGATGAGCTTTTCACATGACTACGGAATTTGAATTCATATTTTGCCAAAACTGAGGATGACGAAGACACTCTGTTATATTTTGTTGAGCATCATCTAGATGGTATTGCATTGCTGAGCTGCAAAATTGGATTCTCTTCGAACGCATGTGGCATAATTGCAGCAGGTTGTAGAGCATTCATGTAGTGGTCGCAAAACAAGTGTCAATGTCAAAATTGAATTCAAAATGTATTCTGTTGATATTAGTGATGCGGATGAGCTTTTCGCATGACTATGGGATTTGAATTCATATTTTGCCAAAACTGAGGATGACGAAGACACTCAGTTATATTTTGTTGAGCATCATCTAGATGGTATTGCAAAGGGCTAGTGGCTGGATACTAGAAGAACTAGCCAGTCAATCAACCCATTAATACCTTTGCAAAATTTGAAAAGCAAATTAAAAATTATTTTTTGGCTTATAATTGGAAGTGAGATCTTATTATTGAGTGGAATAAATTGACCCAACAAAAAACTCATAGGTGGCGTTCATTGTTGGGTACGGGCGAAGCTCGATCTTCAAGTTGTCAATCTTTCTTTTGGCGAGCTCTGGAAAATGGCAGAGAAAATAGAAGAGGAGGGTCTGGCACTCACAGAAGCCATTAATGCTCAACCGGCCTCACGGTATCTATGAAATAGGCCAGTGGCTTTCGGGAGAAACCAATGGGATCTACCCAATGTCCGGGTATTCAAATGCTGACGCCGACGCTTGCGCGATAATGAACCCGTTAGCCAAGGAACCAAAGGAATCTTATGAAGCACGCAAGAAGTGGCTAATGCGGGAGAATAAGTATTTTATATGTTATTCAGTAGACCATAAGTTTTATGAATGTCCTCCTTATCTTGAGAAGAAAAAAGGGAAAAGAAAAAAAACCTAAGCATGTTCTTAAGTTTGAGACTAAGAAAGAGGGCAAAAAGTAAGAAAGTAGCTTTGCTCGAGGAAATAGAAAAGGGAAAAAGGTGGCTACCGGTCCGGAGAAATTGGATACGGATTATGTTGAGAATACTATTCAAGAAAAAAAGTATATATCCTATTCGATCCAGGTATGGAGTTTGCCACGATAGTCCTAGAATAACATCCACACCTCCAAGGTCAGAAACCATGAAAGAACGTTTGCTGACATATCCCTGAGTTCCTTTACCAACCTAGTAGAAATGAAATCAAATTCATTACCGGATTGAATAGGATATGTACTTTTTGATCTTGAATAGTAGCCCATTATTGTAAGAGACTACTATTCTTAACATACCGTGATCCCATTTCTCCTGCATAAAAGAGCTACCTTTTTCCCTTTTCCATCTCTTCAATGGAAGCTACTTTCTTAGTTTTGTCTTCTTTCTTAGTCCTAGACTTAAGAACAGGCTTATTTTCTCTTCTTTCCCTTTTTTCTTCTCAAGATAAGTAAGACATTCATAAAACTTATAGCCTGTTGAATAACACAAAAACACTTGTTCTTTCTCAAGATTAGCCGCTTCTTACATGCTTGATAAGATTCCTTTGGTTCCTTAGCCCCCAAACAGTTCATTATCCGCAACGCCGACAAAGGCATTTGAATACTCCTGCATTGAGCAGATCCCATTGGTTTCTCCCGAAAGCCACTTGCCTCTTTCATAGATACCTTGAGGCCGTGCTGAGCATTAATGGCTTCCATGAGTGCCAGACCCTCCTCTTCTACTTTCTCTGCCATTTTTCAGAGCTCGCATTGGCAACTTGAATATTGAGCTCAGCCTCTGCACTCCAACGATGAACGCCACCCATGAGTTTTTATACTTCTCAAAAGATCGCTTTTACTAAGTTGGAGTCCTTTCTTTAAAACTCGAGGCGACAAAGGGCTAACAGTTTCCATGTTTGTTGGGTCAATTTATTCCACTCGGCGATAAGATCTAGCTCCCACTTATGACCCGTAAAAAACAATTTTTAATTTGCTTTTCAAATTCCACAAAAGTATTAATGGATTGATCGACAGTTCTTCCTCGATATTCAACCACTAGTCCTTTGCAACATCATCCGGACGACGCTTAAGCAAAAATAGCCGAAAGTGTCTTCGCCATCCTTAGTTTTGACAAAATATGAATTTAAACTCGTAGAGCTATGCGAAAGCTCATCCGCATCACTAGTAGTAGCGAATATGTTTTGAATTCAATTTTGACATTGGCACCTATTTTGATGCCACTATGCGGATGCCCCGCAACCTCATCAAGAACTACGATATTCAAGGCTGAAAAATCCAGCTTCTTGCGTTTCAAAGAATATGAGCCTCAATAACTGGAAGTTTCTCTTTTCATGAGCGAATTATCATTCTCCAACTCAAAAAGTTTCTCCCCTTAAGTTCCTCGTCTTCAAAGTTAACATTGGCAGAAGAATCGACCATCGAAACTTGTTGAATCGACTATCGAAACTTGTTGCTCTGATACCACTAGAACAGACTCTTGATGTTACACGTTATCTCACCACCCCATCACGAGCTCTAGCGAGAACACCGCTCTCCCTCGAGCAACTATATAGTATGCAGCCTCTTTGGTCCTCCTTTGGACCAAACCCTCCTTTGAACCAAAGGCCCAAAGGCTCAAAGGCCCGCGTGGGACAGGCCTTTTTCCCACGTCCTGAATACCTAAGGCATATTCGGTCTTACAGGTTGGGAACAAGCAGATTGTTCATGTAAACAACTGCCGCAGATATGGAGTCCATTATTTGTAGAATTATTTGAAATACCTTACAGGTAAATCCAAGCACAAGCGAAACACAAATGGGGTCGCATATGCTACACGTTGTTCATGTTCCTCCGAACAATGTTGCAGATACACATCAGAAATGGTACTCAGAAGTTTGAAATTGAGAACTGTGTGTGGCATTGTGATGTGAATGTTCTACATAAATTCCTTATAGGTTGAGACAACAACCAAAAATCACGTACTCAATTTATTTATGGTGGAGGGAAACAACCCAGAAGAATAGATCAGCCAGCTTGCTGGACTGTAAAATGTTATGTTCACAGGGGCAGCTCAAGGAAGCATTGTCTGTTTTAAGTCTCATGACGGCTCAAGACATTGCAGTATATTCGGATGTCTATGCCTCCGTTCTGCAGGTATGTCTCGATATGCAAGCTCTGTCAGAAGGAAAATTCGTACATGCACACATTATCAATTGCCAATTGATGTTAAACATTTTCTTAAGTAACGTTTTAATGAACATGTATGCAAAATGTGGTAACCTCATGGATGCACAAAAGCTATTTAGTAAGATGGTAGAACGAAATGTATTTACTTGGACAATTATGATCAGCGGATATTTGATAAATGGACATGCCAAGGAAGCGTTGAGGCTCTTTCGGGAAATGCAAAGATCAAGTATAATTCCCAATAAGGTGACATTTATTTCTCTCCTGGGTGCATGTGCAAACTTAGGGGATATAGAAATAGGAAGAGAATTGCATACCCTCATCACCGGGCTTGGGTTCCAGAGTGACATCTTTGTCAGTAATACTCTACTTGACATGTATGCTAAGTGTGGGAGCATTCAGGATGCCCGACAAGTATTCAATGGAATGGCTGAAAGAACTGTGGTCTCGTGGAATGCCATAATTGCAGGATATGCTCAGCATGGAGATGGGAAAGAAGCACTCAATTTGTTTCATCAAATGCAACAGGAAAATATTGAGCCTGACAAGTACACATTTGTTACTATATTGAGTGCTTTTGGCATTCTAGCAGGTAATGGACCAGGTAACCAGACACTTGAACAAGGTAAAAAAATTCACATGGAAATAATTAATAGTGGATTTGATTCAGATGTGGTCATTGGGAATGCCCTTATTGACATGTATATTAAATGTGGAAGCATAGGACTTGCATGTCAGGTATTTCAGGAGATGCCTTTCCGGAACATAATATCATATGCCACTACTATTTCTGGGTATACACATTCTGGGAATGCACAGGAAGCTCTCAAACTTTTTTACCAGATTCTGAAGTTAGGATTAAAACCTGATACTGTGACATTTGTAAATGCACTTCATGCTTGTTCTCACCTGGCAGACTTGAAACAAGCACAAAGAGTTCATAGCCTTGTTATGAAAGATGGGTGTGAATCAAATGTCATCATTGATAATGCACTTGTTGATATGTACATTAATTGTGGATGCTTCAAGGATGCTTCCCAAGTATTTTCCCGCATATCGTGTCCATGATGTGGTGTCCTGGACCCTCATGATTGCAGGGTGCACAGATCATGGCAAGAGTGAGGTAGCCATCAGGCTTTATGACCAAAATGTCGAAGGAGGGATCTCGCCAGATAAGCTGACTTTTATCACTGTTCTTAACGCATGCTTGCATAGCAGCCTTGGAACATGGAAGACTAATACATCTAAATGTTATGAAAACTCACCATTACTTGACGTTGATGTGCAGAATGCAATAATTGACATGTATTCTAAATGTGGAAGCATAGAATGTGCCAGATTCTTGTTCAACAAGATGACTGTCCGTGATGTGGTTTCTTGGAACTCAATGATAACAGGGTTTGCCCAGCATGGTCATAGTAGACATGCTCATAACCTTTTTCTGTTTATGCAGGAAATTGGTATTAAGCCAGATCATGTCACATTTGCTTCTGTCCTTTCTTCCTGTAGTCATGAAGGACTGGCAGATGAAGGCCATCACTACTTAAGTTCAATGGCATTTGATCATGGTATTTCAATTTCACAACATCACTATACCTGTCTAATAGATCTTCATGGACGAGCAGGCTACCTAGATATAAGTGAGGACCTAATGAACACAATGCCTTTCAAAGTTGGTGCTATAGAGTGGATGTGTCTGCTTGGTGCTTGCAGAACTAATCTCAACCTCAAGTTAGCAGAGCATGCTGCAGGAGAGATTTTCAAGTATAATCCTCTTAATCCGGCAGCCTTTGTTTTGTTATCAAACATATATGGTGCTCTTGGTAGATGGGAGGACAAAGCAAGGATAAGAAACTCATGGAGGATCAGGGTGTGAGAAAAGGAACCAGGGCGCAGCTGGATTGAGGTCAATGGATCTGTGCATTCATTTGTTGTAGAGGATGTCTCACATCCAAAAACAGAACAAATCTATATAGAGCTGCAAACTTTATCTGAACAGATTGTACGGGCTGGATATGTCCCAGATACTAGGTTTGTTCTACATGATCTGACAGAAGAAGAGAAGATATTCTCTTTGTGTCATCATCATAGAAATTGGCAATAGCCTTTGGCTTAATTAGTACACCTCAAGGGACAACAATCCGAAGTTATCAAGAATCTTCGAATATGTGGTGACTGTCATAGCGACAAAGTTCATCTCAAAGCTTGTTGACCGGGAAATTATTGTCGGGGATGCAAAAGCGTTTTCACCATTTTAAGGGTGGGACTTGTTCATGTAGAGATTACTGGTGAATAATTGAGTAATGTAAAGAAGAGGCAAACATGGAAATTATGAGATGTTCGACTTGGAAGAAGATATAAGGTGGCAAACAAACAAACTCACACAAAGGTTGGATTTCTGGTCCCTGATAGCTTTTTTTTCTGAAATTTAAATCTTGTTTGCTAGGTGTCTGTGACAGGTTACACTTGTCTGAAAAGCCCTTATATTACGCGATTGAAATCCACTTTTGTGGGCAAAAGATGGAGAATGCTGAAACAATTTGCTCTACAAGTTGATTGGGAGTTCCAGAGTTTATAAGTATATGGCATCCAATCTGCACCAATTTTTGCTTTTGTGTACCAGACTGCAATTCCTTTACAACATGAATTATGAGGATCGACCTGGCAGCTTCGTTAAGAGGTTTCAATGGGCATGGTTATTTCCATTGTGATCGAACGAAAACCCATGGATTCCTGCTAGAGAAGATTGACAAGGTCAAAATTACAGATTTTGGCGATTGATTCAGTTGAGGAGATATCATAGAGCACCCAAGTTTATAGATTTCCACCAAAATGGTTATTTTAAGGAAAGACTGAATATCATAGCTAGATAATATGCAATAGTGTTGGAGGAGGGTAGCAGCTTGGGCGCACAAGGTTGGATCCTTTTTGTTTTCAGTTTGAGACATGTCATTTTGCTGTGTTCTTTTATGCAACATGAAGCTTGTAAGCTTGGGCTCTGCAGAGTTCACATTTGAGGACTTCCTTGTGGTAGTTATGCCATACTTTTGCTCTTAGTGCAAAACTGTGGGAATAGATTTTTGTGGAGCAACTCTTCTTGGAAGACCAACTTCCATCAGGTCCCTTTTTTGTCTTCGAAGTTCTTTTTTGTTGCTAAATTATGTAGGTTAACTATTTATGGGGTCTCTAATATATATCCTTTTTGTGTATGCAGCATTGGAACTATTCAAGCTCATTGGGTCTGCCATACAAGATTTTCATGCTAATGACAAGGACGATCTTGATCATTGATCCAGGCTCTTGTACCAAAGTAGAAGTCTTGAGGAGCTTTTCTTGATTTTCTGCAGGTTCGTTCCTCACTAACCTCCATGCTCTCGCCTTATGGCGATCCTTCAAAATATCCAAGGAGGAAGCGGTGATGTATTCTCGGGTTTGTCCTTTCTAAGACTAATTCTCTTTTTCTTGTGGCAGTTTTTCCTCACAAGATTACATACTAACCGCTAAAAGGGCTTAGTGGGCTCCAAAGTTTTATCCCATGCCCTATGCATACTCCACGGGACACATTACTCAAGTTGTAATGTTTGAGTGGTCTAACCGCTTTGGGATTCTACCTCAAAATGGGAAAAGGTCTCTTGCCCTACTTTGTCTTGTTCTCTAGCATTTGTTCCAAATTAGAGCTTATAAACTATGACCATGGCAACCCTCCCATTCAAATAGGCAATGGGGTTATCTGTTCTTGATGTTTACATGGCATTCTCCTCAAGAGTGCGAAGAGAATCTTTTGGATGATGTGGCTGTTCTCTCGCCATATAAAAATCTCAAGGTACTTTGTTAGAGAGTATGATGACATGGCATCTCCGAGTCATCACATGTTGTCGACATGGCACACTACTATATAGCCATAGTCACGCTCATTAGTCCGAGTTCACTCTAGGAGTCTTTAGGCTCCTACTCTAGTTCGTGTCTTTCCTTTTATCCGGTGTATTCTCATGTTATCATGGTATCGAGCCTATCCGAAGGTGAAGGTTAGCAAGTCGATTAGAGGTGGAGGCATTCTAAGGCTTGATCAACTGGTGTAGATTAGATCAGTGAATCTCAAGTGTTGGTGAGAAAATCCCAAATCGGGTGAAGATGAAGCAATTCGGTGAAGCCTGAATGGCAAATTGAGCTGGAATGGCGGATTGCAGCCGAATTGTGGTAAATCCTAATCGGGATCGATTGGATTGGTAAATCGACTTCGCGGTGTTGAAGGAGAACGACCGTGTTTGGTGAAGATCGAGAAAGATTTGGAGCGTTGGCTCGCGCCCCGCAACAAATATTGCATCTTGGGAGCTATTTTCAAGGATTGGAGCAGATCGGTATGTATTTGGTGAAGATCAAAAAGATTTGAGCGTTGGCTCTGCGTCGCAACAAATATTGCATCTTGGGAGGAGCTATTTTTGGCGTATGGTATCTTTTGGTTATTTTTGGCTTGTGGTTTTCTTGGGATTTGGTCGGATTAGGCTAAATTTGGCGTAGGGAGGACACTGGAATTGGGTCGGATTTGGAGTAAATTTATAGAAAGATTGATCTAATCGAAATAGATAAAAGGATATTGGTATTTTCTTGTTGAAAAGTGAAGCGGGGAGGGTTTTTGCACCGTTAATCTCGTGATCAAGATTGTGGCAACAAGACGTTGTCGATTTCAACGTTGGTACAGCATTAAGATTTGCATTTGCGGAGTGATCTAGATTGCTCAAAAGCTATTGATCGAACGGAGTTATCTGTTGCAATGGGGTTTTCTTGGTGAAGATTTGATTCATCTCGTTGGGAATCTGGTAGATGTGCAAACACAAGACTAGATCCGGGAGTCTTGGCGGTTTGACGAAATTGTGCAAGCACAGGGCGTAGGACTGGGAGTTTTGCAAATCTGCAGGATTCTTTTCAGAAAAAAGGTGTGTTCGATTTTTTGGCTTCAAAATCTGGGTTTCGTGATTTGATAATCTGAAAGGATTTGTGTTAGTTGTGAGGGCAACGTAACATACTCTACGTAAAGTATTTAATGTGTTAGGATTCTTGATCTGAAAAAGTTTGTGAGATTTGGTTAGCACTCTAAAAGTTTACAATGCTTCCCGTGTTGAAAGAGCTTGTAGTCCCGCTTAAAAGATAAGTTTCTCAATCATCGTAACTATGAAGAATGGAGATGTCACATGACATGGTCTTTAATTTCACTACGATTTGTGGCATGTTGTAAGAGGACACAGACTTTCTCGAATTACTCTTGATAATGATTCTCTAGTTACACGAGCTATAAAGCTAACTATAGCACATCCTTACAGGTTTAAAGATTTGGCAAGCTACGTTTCTTAGTTCCCAAGAGCTTTGGGACTACTTGAGATCAGAATTTGGGCAGCAAGATTCTATTGAACTTAAGTTTCGAGGCAAGAGCGAGAAAAAAGGTGAAGAAGAGGGAAAAGCGAAGCAAAGGAAATTGAGGAAAAGGGAGACAACTATCTGGAGATATCCACTTTTATGGTTCCAGTTCTGAAATCCATGACTTGTGTTTCTCCGCTTCTAATTATCTTGGAAATTTTTGGAAAAGTTTCCTTTGCATGGCAGATCCAAAGACAGACGCTGGCATATTGAAAAGGATCATGATGGTTTGATACCAAATTTTCTTTGATGATGTAGATCATCTTGCGGGGTTTAATGATACATCAAGTTTGGGAACGAGATTGTTTGAGAAAAAATCAAATGTTAGCAGAGTTGCTTTCGAATTCGCAAGCACGTTACGAGATCAAAATGGCAGCTTAGAGGTACCCCTTCTTGATGAATTTTTAGATCTTGATGAATTGTCTTCGGTGTCACCAACCTGTTATATCCGGACTATCTTTGGAAAAAGAATTGGTTTTGGAATGCATTCCTTAATCTTCTTTTGGTTCTCGGTCCATGTTACTTGACTTGGATCTGCAGTATGAAGTGATTGAGAGCAATTGGTTTCTTCATAATGATGACATTGCACTGGTTTCTCGAGATGAGCAACATACGGGGACTTACATTCTAATTCATGGCGTAAGAAGAAGAAATGATTTGTGAGCTTCCATGTTCGGAGATTGATAAATAAAAGTAGTGATTTTCAGTCTCATCTATCTCTGGGTTTGTACACATGATCTTCCATTTCATGTGAATGTACACATTCCATTTGCTTGTCCACATGATGGGAAGGTGGCGGATCAACATTTGGATGATTTTTCGTGGTATATCTCTTATGTTGGCGGTGAAGGAATATCCAAGCGATTACGGTAACTTCGGTGTTTGCATTTAAGAAATCAGGTATTGCTTGTTTTGATACACCTCCGGAAGGTTATGAGTCAATGGTTAATTCTGGCGGACGAGTTTACCACGGCGGTTTGTAGTGGGATTACCGGGCAAACTATGGCGAGAAGTTCTCTAAGGCCTATTATGATCATGATCTTATCGATTGTTCCGCTATGATCTACCGTATGTAATATGGAAATGTCTTATGACACTAACACATGGTTTGAGGTCCGTTATGGAAGATATACTATGAAGCACTTCAAAGATAGCAGAACACGAGGGACTATTGATACATTTGATATTCTTTTTCAAGAAGAGAATGGTACAGAGGAAGGAAGATTTGGTCCAAAAATTAAATACAAGGACCACTCATGGCTTCTTCTCACGGTTAAGCTTACTCTATGTTACTGATCGCTTGATCTCGTGGGGATATGTATTGTTTCCTTTTACGTTAGTAGGATTTTGTTTTCTCAGGCATGCATGTCATCAGGGGGGATGTTAGAGTATGATGACATGGCATGCTGAGTCATCACATGTTGCTGACATGGCACACTACTATATAGCCATAGTCACGCTCATTAGTCTGGAGTTCACTCTAGGAGTCTTTAGGCGCTCCTACTCTAGTTCGTGTCTTTCCTTTTATCCTTCAGTGTATTCTCATGTTATCACTTTTTATATAGGCCTTAAATTTGAGGTCCTTATTTATAGATATTCATTAGAGCCATTCCAAGTACAGGTCATTTTTAGTACCAAATCTGCTTCTTTGTAATAAAAAATGGCTCATTGGTCAGCGTTGCTGTTCCATTAAAATTGGATATGAGGGCACCTTTCTACCTATAATTTTGAAGTGTTGGAAGTCACTACTGGAACTATATTTGCTACTATTCTGGCAGATTTGTGCCTTTGTTGACCAATTAGTATGTAGCATTGTCCTAGCTTATTTGCTATTTAAAGCTTGAATATTTGGAGCATTCAAGTCCAAATATGTTTTATTTAGTGTTCTAATGCCGTTGCTAAACACATAGAGGATTACCAATCCTCATGTTTTTCTAATTTGAAGAGGAAGCGGTGGATACACTTTCATAGCACAAGGATTGAAGATGCTTAGAAGGGGTATGGAATGTCTATTTGTTCAGTGATAGTCTCGTATAAGGAAAGACCCGTTATATGGCTTCAAACTTAGTTCTAGGTTTTCAAGCACGTTGATGTAAGCCCTAATAAAAAAAAAGATGGCCAATTTTATATGATGAGGGTGTTGAGAACATCATGCAAACAATCACGGACAATAACTCATATTGTTCAAAGCAGGTGAAATACTAAAATGTGAGAATTTTTATGCATGTCAATGTCAGGTTGGATTGAGTTTAACTATATCCAAAGGGTGCAAAGGAGATTACAACCTTCCCTAAAAATAAGGAGTCCAGTAGTTTATTGTGGTACATATTTTATAAGAGATCTTTGCATAAATGGACGGCTACAAGATTTGGATACATGTATATTATGTCAGAAAGGCGCAGATAGGCAGGTTGGATTGTGTTTAATCATATCTGAAGGGTGCAAAGAAGATTACAACCTTCCCTAAAAGTAAGGAGTCCAGTAGTTTATTGTGGTACATATTTTATAAGAGATCTTTGCATAAAGGACGGCTACAAGATTTGGATACATGTACATTATGTTGGAGTAATTAGTACATTAGTAACTGGTGAAGTTATTGAGAGAGCTTTGTTGAAGATGATAATAATGCGAAATGGAATGCTTATGGAAGTAACCTGATTTTACACAGATCAAGCAGAAAATTTATGTGTTTACTTCCTTGCCATGAGATTAGTGCATAGCAAAAATATATCTGATATATGTACTCATAAATTAACCATGGGATTGATTTATGAGTATACATATCGCATGGCTTCTTTCAATATCATCTCATGATTTACTAACTCCAATGACACAACAAAAGTTAGAAACAATCGTTTTAAGCAAAAACATATAAAATGTATGCACAATAGATAGTCTATTTCTCATTTTGCAAATTTAAATTATTGTTCATTTTGTCCAAAAAAATATATGCACAAAACCTATCCTTTGTGATGGGCCTGGCCAGTTAACCTTTATGGTAACTGGAGATCCCATCAATCTTGATCATTGGATCTACTTAAGCCTAAAAACTTAAGAAATTAACTCAAGCATCTGCAATAATAACACTTAGGTAAAGAATTTAATCTTTGTACATATTCCAGGTCCCAAATATATACTTGCCCATTACTCAGCAATATCCCCGCACACAATGAATGATCTTAATAATTGTAACTTCAAGCCCATATATAATAATAATAATAATAATAGTAATAATAATCAAGTTTATTGAATAGCAATCCACACACTTCTACTCTCGCCTTTCCGAAACTTGGCTACTCTCCGGAGCATATCACACCTCTGCTTACACCATCAACCATGGGGTTAGTCACACGGACTAAGTGGGGATCGGGGATCTAGGATGTCTAGCATCAACAATACAAAGCATTAACCTATAACAACAAATTTAACCTTTACCAGAGCCTCACCCCCGCAATCCAAGTCCAACAAGCATGACCAATGCAACTTAATTCCAACAAAGAAGACCACATATATAATAACCAAGCAATCATAGCATCAACATTGCAACCAATATTCCTCCTGGTCCGAAAGCAAGGTCAACTCTACCGATCGGGCCAGGTGACATAGAGGCGGGGTAACCACGTGTGTACACACCCATCCACGCCGGGCGTCAAAGATTGGAGGACCACTTAATCGTGCATAATCAAGATAATGGTTAAACTCTTTATGATCAATAGTTCAATTTATGATATAAAGGTTTTGAATATGAATTTATGGTGGAAATTCAGTATACCTAGCTACTACCAATCCCAAGAATCTAATACAAATAACAGGGGACTGGGTTATGTTTGGAAACTCCTAATTAATTGGAATTACATTTATGGTTTGGGCTTGGTCAACTCTTCCTCTCAAGACTCTCATAAAAACAGGGGTTCTAATTTTATGTTTCAAAATATGTGGACATACTTAGGGGATCAGTTATGGAAGTTAGTGGGGGGGGGGGGGGGGGGAGGCACTTTATACCATGAGGACACAACTAATAACAGAAATAACAAAGTAATGTTGGGAAGGTTCAAGATTTGGAAAAATTTGGGATGGGGGTCAGCTATGGAAGTTGATTTGGGGGTGTGGAGGGGGTATAGTATTCCATTGCACTAGCACATTTACCAACAGAAATAACAGACCCACCACTTGGGTAGTTAAGTTTTATGGCCCATTATCTTGGTTGAATTTACCTTGGAACTCGAACACCAGGTTCTATATACATCATTGGGCTAGCATATGGTTTGACCTATTATCTAGTGGTATCTGGGTTACCTTCACACATTCCAAACTAAAGAAATTTTGGCACATATGTTTAACTAGAAAATGTTTTGACCAGGTGGGGTGGAATTTATAAACATTGGGGTAGTACATGGGGGAATGGGTATCTTCCTAGGATGTATTCCTTCAAAAAATGGAGAAGAAAATACAAATTAAACCTTTGTTGACTTCTTTCTACAACTTTGGAGGAATCTACCTCGACACGAGAAGTCAAAGTAAGGATCAGTGTAGGCCCATATGTGTGGCTAGAAATTGTGTTGGCCAGGAGGGGGTGGCATCTATAAGCATTGGGGTATTGAAAAGGGGAATGGGAATCTTCTAGGTTCTATTTACTCAAATAGGGAGAAGAGAATAAAATCTAAACCCTTGCTGGCTGGAAGAATCTACCGCAATGTGAGAAGTCTAAGTAAAGATGAGGTTATAGCTCTGCCCCTTGTCAGATTAGCTATTTGGGATCACCAAGAGAGGCTACTTTCCTGCAAGGTATATCTATCCAGGTCCATGTGCCCCACATGCAGGAAGAATCTATCTGGTGACAAAATGTGTAGGTATTTGGTTGGATTCTACTACAACAAAGATGAAAATTGTATCTTGGAACCTTAGGGGAATTAAGGGAGTTCTCAAATGTGGCAGAGTGCTGGCAGCCATTCGTTCTATGATGGCAGATATAGTTCTTATTCAAGAGCATAGGCTTCCTGATTTTGAAGCGAGCTCTATTGGAAAATGGGTAGGCAGTGCCTATACCTCACTCAGTTGTGCAGCTAGGGGAACTAAGGGTGGTACTTGCATCCTCTGGAGAGGCCTTGCCCAGAAATCCTATTATGCTGCTAGGGACGGCCGTTGGCAAGTGGTTGTCTTTGAAACCATGGGTTATAGCTGGGATATCATCAATGTATACGCTTCAAATAAACCTGTTGAACGGGCAGTTATGTGGGAAGAAATTGAAAGATGGATTAATCTTCAGGCTGAGGTCACGGAGAATTGGATCTTAGGGGGTGATCTTAACATGACGGACGTGTGGGACCAGAAAATTGGATTACATAGAAATCTGTCAGAGGATGAGAATAGATCTTGGAACTCATTGCTTGACAATGCTGGATTTAATTTGGTCCCGCCATCCAATGCCACCTTCTCCTCGTCAAACAAGCAAAAGGGACAAGACAGAGTATACTGCTTGCTGGATAGATTCTATATGGCCAACAGGTCTGCATGCTTTATGGATAGGTGTTATGTGGAGGGGGAGTTGGCATTCTCCCATTCAGATCATGTTCCCCAATGTTTGGTGCTGGAAAACATCCCCACTGTATGAAAGAATGGTAATACTCCGTTCAAATTCAACACGTCTTGGCTAGGGAAAGAGGCATTCTGTAAGCCCTTTAGGACTTTTGTCTCCTCTCTCCCTAACAGAGCTAACCCTCCTAGTATAAAGGCCTGGGTCGAGAAGACCAAGCTTATAAAGCCTTGGGTTAAAAATTGGGGTAAGAACAGAGCTAAGGAGTTTAAAAGAGAAAAAGACGAGATATACAATCTGATGAGATTGGTGAAGCAAGACTTATTAGCAGACCTGTATAATATTGCTAATCAAAATTTAGAGGAGGAATTAGAGGGGAAAGCCAGAGCAATCGAAGAGATAGAAGCTAGGGGGGCGACTGTTCGCTCGAAAACCAAATGGTATGCTGAATTAGATCATGAAAACTCTAAATGTTTCTTCAGAATGGCTGGGGCAAGAATGGCAGATAACAGCATCCTATCGGTCAAGGATGATAACTCAAATGTATTAGAAGATCAGCAGGAAATCAGATCATTTATAAGGGCCAGTTTTGAAAAACAATTTAAGGAAGACCCCTTGCCTAACTCATATCATCCGAGATTAGCTTCCTGGATGAACAATCTTGACTGGGGGGAGAGGGTTACCCAAGATGAAAATAGACTTCTACTCCGTAATCTAGAGAAGGATGAGATTCACAAACTCTGTGCTCTCTAGCAGCGGGGAAATCCCCGGGCCCAGATGGGTTTCCCCCGGAATTCTTTGTTGAATTCTGGGATGTGCTGGAAAATGATTTTACCAGAGCAGTCTGTGGAGCATGGGCCTCTTGCTCCTTGCACTCGACACTAGCAGCTGGTTTCATCACCCTTGTTCCAAAGGTCTCAAGGCCTTTAAGCCTAGGGAATGGAGGCCCATTGCACTCACAAAAGCCATCTATAAAGTGATTATGAAGGCTATTGCTAATCATCCAAATCTATTCTCAACAGAGTCATTGGGAAGGATCAATCGGCCTTCTTGCCGGGAGGTATATATTGGATAACTACCTTGCAAAGAAAGGAAGGTCTACATTGGTGCCGAGCTTCCAAACAAGAATGTGAACTGATCAAGATGGATTTTAGAAAGGCTTATGACTCCCTAAGATGGGATGCGCTGCATGCGGTCATGAGTCGTATGGGATTTGATTCACAGTTTATTCTCCTGGCTATGGGGATGAATAGTGTTGCATCTGCCTCGGTGTTAGTTAATGGGCAACCATCCGATCTGCTTAATCTCAAGAAAGGCATGAGACAAGGCTGCCCTTGGCTCCTTATTGTTCCTCATTATGGTAAATCTGCTATCCAGAATGGTCCAACTAAAAGAGTCAGAAGGGAACCTAGAAGGGCTTACCTTCCCCGAAGGTACGGAAAAGTTAACTATTATGCAGTACGCAGATGATATTATTATGTTCCTCAGGTATGATGATAATAGCTTTCACTCATTTCGAGAAATCCTTCTGTCTTTTGAGGTTATCTCAGAAATTGGCCTCAATGCAAATAAATGTACAATGCTAAGGGCTTCAGAAAGTGACATTGATCCTCGAGCCAGGGGTCTGGGCTTTCCAATTGTGGCAGCTGGAGGGATAGTTACACTCCTTGGTCTCCCTCTATCTCTCTCTGATGGTCTCAAGGGCCTCTGGACCCCTATACTAGACAAACTCAGAAGGAAAGTGGGTCTTTGGTCTACTAAGTCCCTAGCCACCTCGGGGCGTGTGAAAGTGGCTAATACAGTCCTAATGGCCTCTCATATCTATTACTCGTCAGTTACGGTTTCTCAAAAGGAGATCTATAACCAAATGCAGGTTATCATCAGGAAATTCATCTGGGGAGGAATGGCAAAAGTGGCTTGGGATGAGCTCTGTTGTGATAAAAAAGACGGAGGGCTGGGATGCAAGGACCCTTTCTTACAAGCACAGGCCTTGGCATTAAATTTGTATGGCGGACATTACAAGGTGAGTCCTCCAATCATCTCCCCGCTTTAAAATTTGTATCTTACTTGTTGAAGCAAGGTAAACTCCTACACAAACCTTCTCTCCCTAGAGATGAGCTGGGTGCCCTATACTATGGCTTTAAGGTGCCCCCTGGTACGTGGACAGGGATGAGAAAGATTCTCCAGGCATGGGGACATGTCCCATGGACCCTCCTAAGAATGCAGGTGGATTTAGCTTATTCTGGAACATTAAGATTTGGGAGAGAAATGGTCTTCCTTTGGCTCTCTCACACCCTCATATTTTCATCAAATGGAAGAGTTCTGGAATAACAATGCTGCAACACCTTTGGGTTAATGGAAAGTGGGTCTGCTGGACTACGTTCAAGGACAGAATTCAGGCTCCTGGAGAAGGAGACCGTGAAGTATTGAAGGAAATCTTACGGAATGCTACCAATATATCTGGTATCACGGGACCTTGTGAGAAATGGCTACTTGATGGGCAAACACATTATAGTGTGGCAAAGATCTATAGTGCCATGTGCCAGGACAGTCCCCTAAAAGCTGAGGAAAGGCTAGGAGTGAGTAATTTAGTAGGTAAGAATGTTTTAGCGAACTCGTGGAAATCTATCCTGCTCCGGTGAAGATCCAGTTCTTTAGATGGATAGCTCGCAAGGGGACTCAAGATAAAGGAAAATTTGTTTAACAAGGGTATCGTAGGGGATGATAAATGTCCTCTTGGTTGTCTAGCCACAGAACCTACTGAGCATCTCTTCCTCTGCGCATGTGTAGCGGAGTTCTGGCAGTGGGTTTGTCCTATTATTGGGCTTATGATGCACCAATTGGTATGGCGAGAGGTGGTATTGTTTTCGCACAAATGTTGTGATAGAAGCCTCCTTGGTAAACTGGCACTCGGGTGATTTGGAAACATCGGTGGGCGATCTGACTCCGGGTGGTCAAGTAGTCTCTATCATGAAGCTAAAAAACTCCTTCAACCTGGAAGTTCCCCTGATGGCTTTGTCATATCATAGAAACAAAGGCAAGGAGTACAATAAGGAGCTTGATAGATTAAGGACCCTGGTGGGGTTCTATTCCTTCTTTAAATGCCATTGGGTGGATATTGATAACTCTGTTGATGAAGTGGCCACGTCCAGTGGTTCAGATTCCTTAATTATCCAGGTTTGAGAATTGCTAAGGGGATCTAACAATGGAATGGAGCTGCCTCTCCCTGTAGTACCCACCCCTGGGAGAAGAAAGGTGCTTACCATTATAGTACCCTACAGGTGGAGAAGACGAGGAGATGCTCTCTATAGTACATGTGTTTTGACCCCCCTGAACATCCTTATTGTTCTGCTTACCCTTAAAGGGTATCTGTTGTACATATTTTTTCAACTTTCTATATATATACTTACCCTCAAAAAAAAAAAAAAAGTTAAGAGAGCGGGTCTATATGAAAGCATGTGAGAAAGGTTGGAGGAATCCTGGTACTAAGATGTTTTTCTACAAGAAGGTGAAAAATTCAGAACTAAAAGACGTAGAACACTTGACAGGTAGATTATCGCACATCATCTTATGTCTAGGTTACGCCTTAGCTCACATCACTTAAGTGTGGAAATTGGGTGATGGGGAAAATTTCCAAGACATAGGTGCATCTGCAAAGTTTGTGATGGTGATGTGATTGAAGATGAGGTACACCTGATATTATATTGCTAAGCATACCAGATCTTGAGGCATAAGCATGAGATATTCTCAGAAATACCACTATAGGCATTCTTTGACTTACCATCTGCAACCGTTGAACATTTTTTTGATGGAAGTCATGAGAGTAAGAGAGATGTCTATAAAGATTTATAAAAGCTTACTGAGTATTTATGCAAGAGAGGAGAACATAGACTAATGATGCCCTATGAAGGGATCATTAAATGTTTAAGAATAGTATATAATTATGTTGATGTTGTCTTTTAAACCTGATGGTCTCATAGATGTTAATAAAAAATTTCTTTTTTTCTTTTCTTTTTCGCCATTTTACAAAGCTCGCAAAAAAAGAAAGATTGGCAACTTGAAGATCGAAGTTTTGCCTGCACCCAATGAGGAACTCCACCCATGAGTTTTTAGATCTCTCAAGATCGTTTTTACTAAGATGGAGTCCTTTCTTTAAAACTCGTGGCAAAGGCTCTAACGGTTTCCATGTTTTGTTAGATCAATTTATTCCACTCAAAGAATAAGATCTCGCCTTCAATTATGACCAAAAAATGATTTTTAGTTTGCTTTTCAAATTCATAAAAGGTGTTAATGGGTTAATCGACGGGCTGATTCTTTTGGATATCCAACCACCGGGCCCTTTGCAACACCATCTAGATGATGCTCAACAAAAATATAAGTAAGTGTCTTCATCATCCTTAGTTTTGGCAAAATATGAATTCAAATCATGTTGCCATGCAAAAACTCATCCCCATCACTAGTAGCAAAGTGGAATATGTGTTAAATTTAATTTTGATATTGGCATCCGTTTTGATGCCACTACGCGGACGCCCTGTAGCTTCCCCGCAATTGCTCCACTTGGGTTCAAGAGAATCCAGTTCTTTGCTTCAAAGAATGCGAGTCTCAAGAATCGCAAGATTCTCTCTCATGAACGAATTATCATTCTCCAACTCAAAAAGTTTCTCCTTATAACTTTGCAGAAGAATCGGCCATCGAAACTTGTTCCTCTGATACCACTAAAACAAACTCTTGACGTTGCATGCTATCTCACCACCCAACTACGAGCTCTCAGCTAGAACACATCTTCCCCAGAGCTCTCCCCTGAGCAACTATATAGCATGAATTCTCTTTGGTCCTCCTTTGGACCAAATCCTCCTTTGGACCAATGGCCCAAAAGTTCAAAGGCCCATCTAGCCCAAAAAAGCCCAAGGCCTATTTCACACGCCCCTTGACATACATCATTCCCTTCTCTTGATATTGCAATAGTCCTCTACTGCAAAAGAGCTTTTAAATACCTTTAGCCATCCGAGCATAATCCTTGTCTTAGGCCGGCGAGTAGAAACCTGTCCTTGGATATCTTCTTGTCCCTGGGCTTCCCTTGCCGTTGGTCCTTATATTCTCAAGAATATTTGAATAAACTTCTAAAACATTGCCACGCACTCCATGAAGCGCCCTTCAAAGGTTTGTTCGCAAACTTTACAAATTGTGTCTTGAACCACTAGTGGATTTATCTCGCAAAAACTGCTTTTTCTCGGTTCTAGAACTTCGTAATCATGAATCAATTCCGCCTTTAGGAATGACTATATCATGCATTTTAAACTTGAGACAATCTCAATTGATATGCATTTTCATTGACCACTTTAATAACTTGAAATGGTCCATGGAAACAGGTGCCAACTTAAGATCTTTCTTATGCACATCTTTCTTAAAGTGGCCTTTATGGATCCTCATCCATACCCAATATCCTTCTTTAAAACCATTGGTTGCCATAACTTAGATGATTTATTTGCAAAAGAAGCCCGAAAGCATCTCGAATCGCGAGCCTAAAGCACGATGAGATCCTTCTCCTCGATAACCAAATTATCGAAGAATCGAACATCCTCACACACTCGAAAGAGTGGCTCCCGCATGGCGGGCCATAGATCATCTAAAAGGGGTCATCTTTGTGGTAGACCGATGGCGCTTGTTGTACACAAGTTCAAGAATGGGCAAATACTCTTCCTAATGACCTTGATGTTCATTGACAAACCCTTTTAATATGGAGCAAATAACTTTATTTACCACCTCAGATTGACCATCAGTTTCTAGATGAAAAGCAGTGGGGATGCTTAATTTCATTCCAAAATGCATATTCAATGCCTTTTAATTTATTGGTAAACTTTGTATCACAACCCTGATACAATAATCTTAGGAAACCCATGACGGATAAAGAGCATAGCCGCACTATAAGTCGTCAACTTATTCGAACAAGGAATGAAATGTGGTGCTTAGTTAAACAATCAACAACCATCTAAATGACAGTATTATTGCGAGAACTTGCGGGAAAACCAACAATAAAATCCATAGTGGTCTGCTCCGACTTCGCTTCTGGAATAGGTAAGGATAAAGGAACACCATGAGGTTTCTTGTTCGCTTTCTTTATCCGGCCGGGCAAGAAGGGACGTAATAACTAATATGAACCAAGACATCTCTCTGCAATCCAGGCCAAACAAAGTATGGTTCAACCTTTGCCAAAGTCGCTCCCACGCCACAATAACCCGCAGTAGGTGCATCATGCACCTCTCTAAGAATAAGTGATCTAAAGTCACGAACAATACATACCTTTAGACCTTTATATGAGAATTCATTAAGGATCTTATATCCATATGCATTGCCACTTTGAGCCAATAACTAAATATCCTTATAAGCATGGTTAGTGGCATACAACGACTTCATTTCCTGCAAATGGATCGTCCATTAAGAAATCATATTGCTACATAAAAGCAACCCATTTCAATTGCCTTTCCGATAATGTTTTTCAGGAGAGAATGTGCCTAATGCTTTGGTGGTCAGGCAAAATATGAACCGTTGATCCTAAAAGATAATGTCATTATGTTTTCAAAGCATGAATCATAGTAAAAACTTCTTTACCATAAATACTATATCTACTTTTCATGTCAGAGAAGTTCAGACTTTCATAAGCAATGGGATGACCATCCTGCATCAAAACCTGGCCCAAAGCCATACCACTTGCATCAACACATAACAAATAAGATAGCCCAAACTTTGGCAAATGCAGAACAAGAGGATTAACCATGGCATCCTTCAAAACTTGGAAAGCAAACTAATGATTATGATTCCATTGGAAAGGAACATTTTTTTCATAGCAGTAAATACAGATCTAAAGTTAAAAATGCAAAATTCTTTGCAAACTTCTTATAATAGCTGCATAAGCCCAAAAAGGAACGCAATGCAAAGCAACAAGTAGATACTGACCAATCCACAATTGCTTGCACCTTACTGAGATCCACTTTAAGACCCTCAGCGCACACAATATGATCCAAGTATTCGATTTTCGATTGGAAAAAGACACTTTTCTTAGCTTTAAGAGGAATAGACTCCTCCCTCACCAAGCAAAACCTCTCGAAATGCAAGTAATGGTCTTCCTCGGACTTATTAAAAACTAACATGTCATCAAAGAAACATGCAACGTCAAGAGTCTATTTTAGTGGTATCAGAGCAACAAGTCTCGATGGCCGATTCTTCTGGCAATGTTAACTTTGAAGACGAGGAATTCAAGGAGAAACTTTTTGAGTTGGAGAATGATAATTTGCTCACACGAGAGAAACTTGTACCGCCGAGGCTTGCATTGCCGAAGCTGCAAAAATGGATTCTCTTCGAGCGCATGTGGCATAATTGCAAAGCAGTCAGAGCATTCATGTAGTGGTCGCGAAAAACGGGTGTCAATGTCAAATTTGAATTCAAAATGTATTCTCGGCCGCTATTAGTGATGGATGAGCTTTTCACATGACTACGAATTTGAATTCATATTTTGCCAAACCGAGGATGACGAAGACACTGTTATATTTTGTTGAGCATCATCAAGATGGTATTGCATTGCCGAAGCCGCAAAATTGGATTCTCTTCGAACGCATGTGGCATAATTGCAAAGAAGTTGTAGAGCATTCATGTAGTGGTCATAAAACAAGTGTCAATGTGAAAATTGAATTCAAAATGTATTCTCGTTGATATTAGTGCCGGATGAGCTTTTCGCATGACTATGGGATTTGAATTCATATTTTGCCAAAACCGAGGATGACGAAGACACTTTCGGTTATATTTTGTTGAGCATCATCTAGATGGTATTGCAAAGGGCTAGTGGTCGGATATCTAGAAGAACTAGCCAAATCAATCAACCCATTAATACCTTTGCAATATTTGAAAAGCAAATTAAAAATTTTTTTGGCTTATAATTGGAAGTGAGATCTTATTATTGAGTGGAATAAATTGACCCAACAAAACTCATAGGTGGCGTTCATTGTTGGAGTGCTAAGCTCGATCTTCAAGTTGCCAATCTTTCTTTTGGCGAAGCTCACGGAAAATGGCAGAGAAAATAGAAGAGGAGGGTCCGCACTCCACGAAGCCATTAATGCTCAACCGCCTCACGGTATCTATGAAATAGGCCG
The DNA here is from genome assembly GCA_021234155.1 of Isoetes taiwanensis. Lineage (NCBI taxonomy): Eukaryota > Viridiplantae > Streptophyta > Lycopodiopsida > Isoetales > Isoetaceae > Isoetes > Isoetes taiwanensis. The sequence goes on from JAJEKV010000002.1 coordinate 11,573,311, forward strand.
GTGGTTTCGGGGAGAAACCAATGGGATCTCCAATGTCCGGGGTATTCAAATGCGCGCACGTCGACGTTGCAGATAATGAACCTGTTGGGGCCAAGGAACCAAAGGAATCTTATGAAGCACGCAAGAAGGCTAACGCGGAGAATAAGTATTTTATATGTTATTCAAGAGACCATAAGTTTTATGAATGTCCTCCTTATCTTGAGAAGAAAAAGGAAAAGAAAAAAAAAACCTAAGCATGTTCTTAAGTTTGAGACTAAGAAAGAGGGCAAAAGTAAGAAAGTAGCTTTGCTCGAGGAAATAGAAAAGGGAAAAAGGTGGCTCTTGTCAGGAGAAATTGGATACAGATTATGTTGAGAATACTATTCAAGATAAAAAGTATATATCCTATTCGATCCGGGTATGGAGTTTGCCACGATAGTCCTAGAATAACATCCACACCTCCAAGGTCGAAACCATGAAAGAACGCTTAACGACATATCCCCTCGAAGTTCCTTTACCAACCTAGTAGAAATGAAATCAAATTCATTACGGGATTGAATAGGATATGTACTTTTTGATCTTGAATAGTAGCCCATTATTGTAAGAGACTACTATTCTTAACATACTCGTGATCCGATTTCTCCCAGACATGAGCCACCTTTTTCCCTTTTCCATCTCTTGAATGGAAGCTACTTTCTTAGTTTTGTCTTCTTTCTTAGTCCTAGACTTAGAGCGGGGCTTATTTTCTCTTCTTTCCCTTTTTCTTCTCAAGATAAGTAAGACATTCATAAAACTTATAGCCTCGTTGAATAACACAAAACACTTGTTCTTCCTCGCATTAAGCTTCTTACATGCTTGATAAGATTCCTTTGGTTCCTTAGCCCCAACAGTTCATTATCCGCAACGTCGATGCGTGCATTTGAATACTCGGACATTGAGCAGATCCCATTGGTTTCTCGAAAGCCACTTGCCTCTTTCATAGGTACCTTGAGGTAGGCTTGAAGCATTAATGGCTTCCATGAGTGCGGACCCTCCTCTTCTACTTTCTCGCCATTTTTTGAGCTTCGATTGGCAACTTGAATATTGAGCTTACCGCGTCCAACGATGAACGCCACCCATGAGTTTTTATACTTCACCGGTATCGTTTTTTACTAAGTTGGAGTCCTTTCTTTAAAACTCGGTGACAAAGGCTCTAACAGCTTTCCATGTTTGTTGGGTCAATTTATTCCACTTTCGGCAAGATCTAGCTCCCACTTATGACCCGGAAAAACAATTTTTAATTTGCTTTTCAAATTCCACAAAAGTATTAATGGATTGATCGACAGTTCTTCCGATATTCAACCACTAGTCCTTTGCAACATCATCTGGACGACGCTTAAGCAAAAAATAGCCGAAAGTGTCTTCGTCATCCTTAGTTTTGACAAAATATGAATTTAAATCCCGTAGCCAGCTACGAAAAGCTCATCCGCATCACTAGTAGTAGCTTTTAATATGTTTTGAATTCAATTTTGACATTGGCACCTATTTTGATGCCACTACGTGGACGCCACCCAGACCCCACTGCAACTACGATATATATTCAAGGCCGAAAAATCCAGTTCTTGCAGCAAAGAATATGAGCCTCAATAATCGCAAGTTTCTCTTTTCATGAGCGAATTATCATTCTCCAACTCAAAAGTTTCTCCCCTTAAGTTCAACATCGCGTAAGAATCGACCATCGAAACTTGTTGAATCGACTATCGAAACTTGCTGCTCGATACCACTGTAACGGACTCTTGATGTTACACGTTATCTCACCACCTCATCACGAGCTCCGGCGGAACACCGCCTCCCTCGAGCAACTATATAGTATGCAGCCTCTTTGGTCCTCCTTTGGACCAAACCCTCCTTTGAACCAAAGGCCCAAAGGCTCAAAGGCCCGCGTGGGACAGGCCTTTTTTCCCACGTCCTGAATACCTAAGGCATATTCGGTCTTACAGGTTGGGGAACAAGCAGATTGTTCATGTAAACAACTGCCGCAGATATGGAGTCCATTATTTGTAGAATTATTTGAAATACCTTACAGGTAAATCCAAGCACAAGCGAAACACAAATGGGGTCGCATATGCTACACGTTGTTCATGTTCCTCCGAACAATGTTGCAGATACACATCAGAAATGGTACTCAGAAGTTTGAAATTGAGAACTGTGTGTGGCATTGTGATGTGAATGTTCTTACATAAATTCCTTATAGGTTGAGACAACAACCAAAAATCACGTACTCAATTTATTTATGGTGGAGGGAAACAACCCAGAAGAATAGATCAGCCAGCTTGCTGGACTGTAAAAATGTTATGTTCACAGGGGCAGCTCAAGGAAGCATTGTCTGTTTTAAGTCTCATGACGGCTCAAGACATTGCAGTATATTCGGATGTCTATGCCTCCGTTCTGCAGGTATGTCTCGATATGCAAGCTCTGTCAGAAGGAAAATTCGTACATGCACACATTATCAATTGCCAATTGATGTTAAACATTTTCTTAAGTAACGTTTTAATGAACATGTATGCAAAATGTGGTAACCTCATGGATGCACAAAAGCTATTTAGTAAGCTGGTAGAACGAAATGTATTTACTTGGACAATTATGATCAGCGGATATTTGATAAATGGACATGCCAAGGAAGCGTTGAGGCTCTTTCGGGAAATGCAAAGATCAAGTATAATTCCCAATAAGGTGACATTTATTTCTCTCCTGGGTGCATGTGCAAAACTTAGGGGATATAGAAATAGGAAGAGAATTGCATACCCTCATCACCGGCTTGGGTTCCAGAGTGACATCTTTGTCAGTAATACTCTACTTGACATGTATGCTAAGTGTGGGAGCATTCAGGATGCCCGACAAGTATTCAATGGAATGGCTGAAAGAACTGTGGTCTCGTGGAATGCCATAATTGCAGGATATGCTCAGCATGGAGATGGGAAAGAAGCACTCAATTTGTTTCATCAAATGCAACAGGAAAATATTGAGCCTGACAAGTACACATTTGTTACTATATTGAGTGCTTTTGGCATTCTAGCAGGTAATGAACCAGGTAACCAGACACTTGAACAAGGTAAAAAATTCACATGGAAATAATTAATAGTGGATTTGATTCAGATGTGGTCATTGGGAATGCCCTTATTGACATGTATATTAAATGTGGAAGCATAGGACTTGCATGTCAGGTATTTCAGGAGATGCCTTTCGAACATAATATCATATGCCACTACTATTTCTGGGTATACACATTCTGGGAATGCACAGGAAGCTCTCAAACTTTTTACCAGATTCTGAAGTTAGGATTAAAACCTGATACTGTGACATTTGTAAATGCACTTCATGCTTGTTCTCACCTGGCAGACTTGAAACAAGCACAAAGAGTTCATAGCCTTGTTATGAAAGATGGGTGTGAATCAAATGTCATCATTGATAATGCACTTGTTGATATGTACATTAATTGTGGATGCTTCAAGGATGCTTCCCAAGTATTTTCCCCGTATCGTGTCCATGATGTGGTGTCCTGGACCCTCATGATTGCAGGGTGCACAGATCATGGCAAGAGTGAGGTAGCCATCAGGCTTTTATGACCAAATGTCAAGGAGGGGATCTCGCCAGATAAGCTGACTTTTATCACTGTTCTTAACGCGCGCTTGCATAGCAGCCTTGGAACATGGAAGACGAATACATCTAAATGTTATGAAAACTCACCATTACTTGGACGTTGATGTGCAGAATGCAATAATTGACATGTATTCTAAATGTGGAAGCATAGAATGTGCCAGATTCTTGTTCAACAAGATGACTGTCCGTGATGTGGTTTCTTGAACTCAATGATAACAGGGTTTGCCCAGCATGGTCATAGTAGACATGCTCATAACCTTTTTCTGTTTATGCAGGAAATTGGTATTAAGCCAGATCATGTCACATTTGCTTCTGTCCTTTCTTCCTGTAGTCATGAAGGACTGGCAGATGAAGGCCATCACTACTTAAGTTCAATGGCATTTGATCATGGTATTTCAATTTCACAACATCACTATACCTGTCTAATAGATCTTCATGGACGAGCAGGCTACTTAGATATAAGCGAGGATCTAATGAACACAATGCCTTTCAAAGTTGGTGCTATAGAGTGGATGTGTCTGCTTGGTGCTTGCAGAACTAATCTCAACCTCAAGTTAGCAGAGCATGCTGCAAGAGAGTTTTTCAAGTATAATCCTCTTAATCCGGCAGCCTTTGTTTTGTTATCAAACATATATGGTGCTCTTGGTAGATGGGAGGACAAAGCAAGGATAAGAAAAATCATGGAGGATCAAGGTGTGAGAAAGGAACCAGGGCGCAGCTGGATTGAGGTCAATGGATCTGTGCATTCATTTGTTGTAGAGGATGTCTCACATCCGAAAACAGAACAAATCTATATAGAGCTGCAAACTTTATCTGAACAGATTGTACGGGCTGGATATGTCCCAGATACTAGGTTTTTTCTACGTGATCTGACAGAAGAAGAGAAGATATTCTCTTTGTGTCATCATAGCTTAGAAATTGGCAATAGCCTTTGGCTTAATTAGTACACCTCAAGGGACAACAATCCGAGTTATCAAGAATCTTGAATATGTGGTGACTGTCATAAGCGACAAAGTTCATCTCAAAGCTTGTTGACCGAAATTATTGTCAGGGATGCAAAGCGTTTTCACCATTTTAAGGGTGGGACTTGTTCATGTAGAGATTATTGGTGAATAATTGAGTAATGTAAAGAAGAGGCAAACATGGAAATTATGAGATGTTCGACTTGGAAGAAGATATAAGATGGCAAGCAAACAAACTCACACAAAGGTTGGATTTCTGGTCCCTGATAGCTTTTTTTTCTGAACGAAATCTTGTTTGCTAGGGTGTCTGTGACAGGTTACACTTGTCTGAAAAGCCCTTATATTACGCGATTGAAATCCACTTTTTGTGGGCAAAAGATGGAGAATGCTGAAACAATTTGCTCTACAAGTTGATTGGGAGTTCCAGAGTTTATGAGTATATGGCATCAATCTGCACCAATTTTTGCTTTTGTGTACCAGACTGCAATTCCTTTACAACATGAATTATGAGGATCGACCTGGCAGAAACCGTTAAGAGGTTTCAATGGGCATGGTTATTTCCATTGTGATCGAGCGAAAACCCATGGATTCCTGCTAGAGAAGATTGACAAGGTCAAAATTACAGATTTTGCGATTGGATTCAGTTGAGGAGATATCATAGAGCACCCAAGTTTATAGATTTCCACCAAAATGGTTATTTTAAGGAAAGACTGAATATCATAGCTAGATAATATGCAATAGTGTTGGAGGAGGGTAGCAGCTTGGGCACAAGGTTGGATCCTTTTTTGTTTTCAGTTTGAGACATGTCATTTTGCTGTGTTCTTTTATGCAACATGAAGCTTGTAAGCTTGGGCTCTGCAGAGTTCACATTTGAGGACTTCCTTGTGGTAGTTATGCCATACTCTTGCTCTTAGTGCAAACTGTGGGAATAGATTTTTTGTGGAGCAACTCTTCTTGGAAGACCAACTTCCATCAGGTCCCTTTTTTGTCTTTCGAGTTCTTTTGTTGCTAAATTATGTAGGTTAACTATTTATGGGGTCTCTAATATATATCCTTTTTGTGTATGCAGCATTGGAACTATTCAAGCTCATTGGGTCTGCCATACAAGATTTTCATGCTAATGACAAGGGACGATCTTGATCATTGATCCAGGCTCTTGTACCAAAGAAAGTCGCAGGAGCTTTTCTTGATTTTCTGCAGGTTCGTTCCTCACTAACCTCCATGCTCTCTGCCTTATGGCGATCCTTCAAAATATCAAGGAGGAAGCGGTGACAGGTATTCTCAGGTTTGTCCTTTCTAAGACTAATTCTCTTTTTCTTGTGGCAGTTTTTCCTCACAAGATTACATACTAACCCCTGCCAAAAGGGCTTAGTGGGCTCCAAAGTTTTATCCCATGCCCTATGCATACTCAGAGGACACATTACTCAAGTTGTAATGTTTGAGTGGTCTAACTGCTTTGGGATTCTACCTCAAAATGGGAAAAGGTCTCTTGCCCTACTTTGTCTTGTTCTCTAGCATTTGTTCCAAATTAGAGCTTATAAACTATGACCATGGCAACCCTCCCATTCAAATAGGCAATGGGGTTATCCTGTTCTTGATGTTTACATGGCATTCTCCTCAAAGAGTGCGGAAGAGAATCTTTTGGATGATGTGGCTGTTCTCTCGCCATATAAAATCTCAAGATTTTTTATATAGGCCTTAAATTTGAGGTCCTTATTTATAGATATTCATTAGAGCCATTCCAAGTACAGGTCATTTTTAGTACCAAATCTGCTTCTTTGTAATAAAAAATGGCTCATTGGTCAGCCTTGCTTTTCCATTAAAATTGGATATGAGGGCACCTTTCTACCTATAATTTTGAAGTGTTGGAAGTCAGTACTGGAACTATATTTGCTACTATTCTGGCAGATTTGTGCCTTTGTTGACCAATTAGTATGTAGCATTGTCCTAGCTTATTTGCTATTTAAAGCTTGAATATTTGGAGCATTCAAGTCCAAATATGTTTTATTTAGTGTTCTAATGCCGTTGCTAAACTGTAGAGGATTACCAATCCTCATGTTTTTCTAATTTGAAGAGGCCGGTGGATACACTTTCATAGCACAAGGATTGAAGATGCTTAGAAGGGGTATGGAATGTCTATTTGTTGGTGATAGTCTCGTATAAGGAAAGACCCGTTATATGGCTTCAAACTTAGTTCTAGGTTTCAAGCACGTTGATGTAAGCCCTAAGCAAAAAAAAAAAGATGGCCAATTTTATATGATGAGGGTGTTGAGAACATCATGCAAACAATCACGGACAATAACTCATATTGTTCAAAGCAGGTGAAATACTAAAATGTGAGAATTTTTATGCATGTCAATGTCCCAAATCTACTGTTTGAAGATAGGCAGGTTGGATTGAGTTTAACTATATCCAAAGGGTGCAAAGGAGATTACAACCTTCCCTAAAAATAAGGAGTCCAGTAGTTTATTGTGGTACATATTTTATAAGAGATCTTTGCATAAAGGACGGCTACAAGATTTGGATACATGTACATTATGTTGGAGTAATTAGTACATTAGTAACTGGTGAAGTTATTGAGAGAGCTTTGTTGAAGATGATAATAATGCGAAATGGAATGCTTATGGAAGTAACCTCGATTTTACACGATCAAGCGTAAAATTTATGTGTTTACTTCCTTGCCATGAGATTAGTGCATAGCAAAAATATATCTGATATATGTACTCATAAATTAACCATGGGATTGATTTATGAGTATACATATCGCATGGCTTCTTTCAATATCTCATGATTTACTAACTCCAATGAAACAACAAAAGTTAGAAACAATCGTTTTAAGCAAAAACATATAAAATGTATGCACAATAGATAGTCTATTTCTCATTTTGCAAATTTAAATTATTGTTCATTTTGTCCAAAAAAATATATGCACAAAACCTATCCTTTGTGATGGGCCTGGCCAGTTAACCTTTATGGTAACTGGAGATCCCATCAATCTTGACCATTGGATCTACTTAAGCCTAAAAACTTAAGAAATTAACTCAAGCATCTGCAACAATAACACTTAGGTAAAGAATTTAATCTTTGTACATATTCCAGGTCCCAAATATATACTTGCCCATTACTCAGCAATATCCCCGCACACAATGAATGATCTTAATAATTGTAACTTCAAGCCCATATATAATAATAATAATAATAGTAATAATAATCAAGTTTATTAAATAGCAATCCACACACTTCTACTCTCGCCTTTCCGAAACTTGGCTACTCTCCGGAGCATATCACACCTCTGCTTACACCATCAACCATGGGGTTAGTCACACGGACTAAGTGGGGATCGGGGATCTAGGATGTCTAGCATCAACAATACAAAAGCATTAACCTATAACAACAAACCTAACCTCAAGTAGCCTCACCCCGCAATCCAAGTAACTAGTCCAACAAGCATGACCAATGCAACTTAATTCCAACAAAGAAGACCACATATATAATAACCAAGCAATCATAGCATCAACATTGCAACCAATATTCCTCGGGTCCGAGCAAGGTCAACTCCTACCGATCGGGCCAATTGACATAGAGGCGAGGGTAACCACGTGTGTACACACCCATCCACGCCAAGGCCCAAAGATTGGAGGACCACTTAATCAGGCATAACGTTAAAACCATACGGTACCAACGCCTCCGATGTTCAAATAATACTATTTACATAGCACTGCATAACAACCGAAGTCTAGACCATCGCACCTAGACTCCGCCCCGAGGTCTATGTCAAAGAATTATACTACACATAGATCACAATACTATAAATTCCACCCAATATCAACTAGGCACATTTCCATATCAAACTTACCTTAGGAATTCCATAATTTACACCTCATGCAACAAAGGAAATCCAGGTTATCACAGATAAACATTACTATCTCTACCATGCAACATGCAATGCCCGGTGCTTAAGCAAAATACAACCTTCACTAATATCTTATTACTTTTAACTAGATCAACTTCCTTCAAATTACTACTTATAACCTTAATGACGGTGGCTTCCATAACCCTGCTAACTAGTTTAAATTCCTCAAGACCCATTCCTACTAGTAATACCCCTAGCATATATTTTATCTTTGCTAATTTAGTTATTTTCAAGGGTTTAGATATATAACTAGCTACCTTGTTAAACTACACATCCCATAATCATAAACACTAGAAAACCCTAGGCGTAAGGCTTGATCCCCACTGAAATCCCCGCTTTGCTTTTCTCAGACTCCCAAAGAACGCTCCCGGATCTCAAGACGCAACTCGCTCCTTCAGCAATCCATCTGCAATCTATCTCCTTCCGAATGCGTCACCATCATATAAAAGACTTCTTTCCCATGGAAAACTCCTTCCCAAGAAATCAAGAATAATATTGTTGCGCTTATATAACCTAGCAATGCCCTTGCATGCATGCATGCATGCACACACTGCATGCATGGACACATTGCATGCATGTATTCCTAGCACATAATCATTTATTTTACCATTGAAAATGCACTCTTATATAATGGCAACGTTACTTACATCTTAATGTTGCTGCTAGGTTGCTAGGTCCGTTACAGTCTCTCCTCCAAAAATTCAACCCATGTCCTCATGGGTGCATCTTAGAGCACTCATGAAAAATCTAGTTTGTATCTCCCTTTGTGACATCTTCCTTGGAACAAACCCAACCATTGATCTAAAAGTAATTTTTTATAGTCTGCCTCCTTAATTCTCCAGGTCTCTTCCCTTTATGTCTTCACATCTTAATCCTCAATTCAACATACTCCCAAATGAATACAATTTCGTCCCTCAGAACTGACCCATCCTTGTCAAACACAATTGCTTAGCCTTCCAATCCAAGATGATGCCTCTCCAAACTTGAAAGTTCAAAGCTAGCTTCATACAAGTAATTTAAGCTAAAGGAAAGATACATATTAGAAAGCTCCAATGCATGGCCCTTCTACCATTCAATTTAACATACCGCCGAGTCTAGAACTAACTCAAATATTATGAGTATACTCTATGCATCAGAAAGAAGAACATACATATCCAATTCAATATAATAAGTAATGCACATAGGAAAAAAACCCACCATTCCAAAGAGATACACATGTCGAACTAGATATGTAATCTCTCGAGACTTCTTGGGTGGCCAAATCCAAAAAGTAACAAGCAAAATACATAATCAAGTCCCCCAGTCTGGGTATCTTATAGCTAGGTAACATACTTAAGTTGATACAAGGGATCCCATAAGAATTATAACCCATGGTACAGAGAATTCCTCTACGAGTTCATCCAATGACATTGAAGTATCCTAGGCTATACACTTGACCTCTATATTTAGCCTACTTCCATGCATATTTCCCCATCATACTAGTTAGTCTTTGAACAAGATTTTATAGGCACCAATTGCCGTTAATTTCAATGAAGCTCTTACTTCATGTATTTCGTTCACAACTTCAATCCTTTGACTATATCCTTAATCAAGTAATGCAATCACCATCCCTCCATTAATCTACAATCACTTCTACCATGCCAAATAATTACGATACATGGAAGCACCATTACTAGAAGTGCCTACAACTCTTCTATTACATTCTAAGATTTCCAAAAAATGGCACTTCCCCATGTCTATACATTCCCTCGCGCTTTTATCTCATGTCCGGGCTTTATCCGACAACTCTTTCGCTCAACTTCATGGTTTACCTACTACCATGATTAAATATGTTATTCTATTCATCGCCTTCTTCTTCCTTATGGGTGTAAATATGATAATGTTACCCAAAAAGCACCGTCCGGGACAAGTGCTTTAGGTGCTTGAGGTGCTTTTACTCGATGAATTTTCGTTCAACGACCTCGGGTTGTTACTCCGTAAATAGTATGCATGTTTCGGTTTGGGAAGGGATCGATGACATGGATGTCCCCACGCCGAATTGCGAGCAATCCTCATGTTTGGCGGGATCTCAAGTTGGCGGGATTCTTGAGGAAAGTTTTCTTGGATTGTCATTCTTCCCAAGCTCGCTATCATGGCTGAAAATTCATCGGCAATTCTCAATTCTAATTCCAATCCCAATCCCAATTCCAATCCCAATCCCAATCCCAATTCCAAGGCTCCATTGCACCTCCATTTTATGGCCAATTCTCGAAAAGCCTTGATGATCGAAGAGGAGAATTTATCCGAATTTGAAGCCAACAGAAAAGAGAATCGAGAAAGAGAATGAAAGAAAGGGAAAAAGGAAAACATTCCACCAAACGAGAGGAAGAGAAAACAATGGCTTAGTGAAAGAAGATTGCGTGAACTCTCAAAAAGAGTTAGATGATTCTTTTAATCACATTGTCGAACGCTTCGAGGATTTGGATAAAGGGAAAGTTCTTCAAAGACTTTTCAAGAGAAACAAACATTTGCCATGCAAAAGCGTGATGTACCGGATCCCGTGGATATTGCTATAATGAAAACCATGATTGTGAATGTTAGAGAGACAATGCAGCACAAAAAAATGCAAAGAACAACCGATGTCCTCCAAGCAAGAAAGAGCACCCTTCAAATGGCAAAGATCTTCGATAGGGAGGGATTAATCAATCTGCAATTTCAAGGGTTCTATCGCTCCAAGAAAAACTATTGCCATGGCATTTAGAAGACGTATATTTGCAGAGTGTGAAGCTGACCCTTGGTCAATATTTGGAAGGAAGAGAAGAAGTGACGCATTTTCAGCTGAAGAAATATCCACGGTGAGGAAGTTTTGGGATGAAAATACTAGAGTCTCACCTTATAAGAAGCATGTGAGGAAGCATTTGGCTGAAAATGGTGATAAAATTGATCATCCTATTCATTTGCTAGAGATTACACAGGTAATAGTTTCGACCAGAAATTTGGAATGTTGTGCACTAATTCTTTCATTCATTTTATAAAATAACTAAATTTATTATTAGCACACCAGCCCTACCGGGCCTACGGCCTTTCCTCAAATTCTAGCCTATCCACGTGTAACTTCCATGTCATCAAAATCTGACGTGGCTTATGTTGGACCAACTTCCATGTCATCAAAATCTGACGTGGCTTATGTTGGACCATCAGATCTTTACTTTCACAAATCTAAGACCAGGGAAATTAGAAAAGACCCCAGAAAATAGCAACGAAGATGGGAGGAGGCGCTTCCATTGTCGTAGAACATCGTTTCCGGTGTTGTAGTTTTGCTGTCGTGCCTTCGTTCTTCCTGCTTTTCCTCCCTTGTTCAAGTTGTGTTTAAGTTTTGTTAGCTTTTTTTTCTCCCGCCGTGCTACGGCTAATCTCGTCATAGCCCTATTTCTTATGGCCAGTGCAAATTATACGTAATGGTGCTCTAGGAACCGAACCTAGACAGATTCATTGGGCATGGCAAGGATTGGGCTTATCTGAAAGGATGTAGTTTTTGAACAGACGCTTCTTTGTGCCTTTAGCTTTCAGAAAATCCCCAAAAAATGCTCAGCAGTTTACAGGTTAAGCCAGGCCACATTGACAAACTCTGTCAGTTTTGCGCTTTGCTCTGATCCAAACATGCTATTGAAATGCTTGTTAATTCTTCAGAGCTCTAATCTACAAGTTGGAGCTCTCAGTATTTCAAAATGAGCAAAAAATCCCTCTCTTTATTGCTCCTGAAATAATCACTAATCCTATAATTCGTGCAATGGCATCTAGAGCAAGATCTAGCTCTCCATTTGCATTTTCCTACAATGGTAAATGGTAAATTGCCGGACTTCAATAGAGAAGCCTCTTATTCATATGGCCATTCTTTGTCTGGGTCCAAAAGTTCACGAAGATCGGTAACACCAGGCAGAACTCGCAGTTTATCTCTTGGAACAAATATGAAAGCCCCTTCTCCACCTCAGTCATATGCATCGTCAAATTCTTTATCCACTGGGAGCTTCATGTTGGATTACCCAAACTCTGTAAACCGAACAAAGGAGAATATCACAGTTACGTGAGATTTCGTCCCCTCAGGTAGGGCTTACGAAGAGTTAATAATATTGTAAGAAACATGGTGCATTGAATGGATCGGTAGTTGTTCAGCTACATCTAAATTGAAGTAAAATTTTCATAATATCAATGCATGTATGCTTGTTGCTTAATCATTTCTTTGTTGGTGCAGTGCCAGAGAAATTCAAAAAGGAGACGAGGTTTCGTGGTGCATGCAGGGAGATACAACTGTGCACAGTGTTTTTAACAGTGTTTTTAACGAAGGCACTGCTTATGCATATGGTATAATCTCATTGCCAGATAACCGTATCAATCAGAGTTATGCGTAGGATAGCAAATCTCGGAGATACACCCAATGGAGACTGAAGCTAACGGAGTTAAGGCAAAAAATTCTTCCGGAGCTATGGCCCAGGTTTCTACTTTTTCTAGAATTTTTACTTTTGCTAGTTAATTTGGAAAAAATGGATTTTCTTAAGTATGCGACACTATGAACGAGGCAAGCCGGCTCGTTGGAGGTAAGATCCTCTTTATCCACATTTTGGCTCCTTGGTTTTAGATTATTTGATAGAAACAGGAAATGATGACAATAGGAGCCCTTCTGAATCGTTCTGGAGGCAGGAATCACAATAGATAGGAATTATTCTGAAGTTTTCTCCTTCACTTCATCGCAGACACAAGGTCTCAAAATCTAGGCATTTGTTTTATTTCGGCATTTGGAGCAATTCTGGCTCTTCTTTAACAATCTGAAGGCTATAGTCTAATGTTCAGATCTGTCAAATTATCGAGAGTACTATCTGTCACTAGCCAACTATCTGATTCTTCATTCTCAAGCTTTTGACATAGTTCTAGATAGATGATAGCTCTGAATCTCAGAGATCTTTGCTACAAAAAATAAAAATAAAAAACCAAAATGCCATGCCTATGAAGCCAAATTCGGTGTTTTGCGAATCTATCTAATCTGCAGACATGAAGCGGCAGATTTGCAAACTGGCTCTCTAAGAAGTAAATGGTCCCTGATATGTGCTCGTGTCTTTTATTTTCCTTTCTCTTTGCGGAGGTCCTTTCTCGTTGATCAATGGATCCTTTCCCACAGTTCTGGGTGATGTTATGAATGGTGTTCGAAACTTTGGCAATAGAGCTCTAGAAATGCTTCTTATTCTAAAATACGGGTGAAACTGGCATTGTCAGGTTATTTAGCTATGGTAGTCACAGCGTCCTTCTTGTTTACCCTTTGTTGCTTCTTGGATCCAAGAGATCAGAGCACCACGAGATCAGACCTCCAAACGTGTAAAACATTGAAGGTAGTTTCTCATTCGGCACTTCACTTTAATATCAACAACACGTTGAACACCACCAACAACCAACTTCTGGCCACTCAGGAATTATAGATTTTCAATGGTTGGAGACAAGCAGATCATAGTTCTTTGTTGAAAAGAAAGCGCATTCAGCAACACATTATTGATACGACGCCCTTATACACATGTATGGCAAATGTGGAGCTTTGGAGGAAGCCAAGAAAGTATTTTTTAATATGAAAAGCGGGAGTATCTTTTCATGGAATGTAATGATGCATATCTATATCCAACAGAGTTGGTCTCTTGAAATGTGATGATTTCAGGTCTTGCACATATGCCTGGCAACTCTTTCAATAAATGCCTTATCCTGATATCATATTATGGACTGCCATGATTGCTGCTTATGTACAGCAAAGAGATTTGGCAAAGGCCTTTGATCTTTCAAACAGATGCCCATGAGTGGTCGCAACTTGTGCTCCACAAGGGCACCTAACTCATTTGTGCCTAACACTGCTAATCGGCTACACATAGTCATGGTTGTATGTGGAACTTATTTTGTCTGGACGCCTTGGGCTGTGGATTCTCCAGTGCATAGTGCAGACCAACATCAAGCATTAAAGTGCAGACCAGCAGTTTGGACTGTGGATTTCCCAGCATTTAGTGCAGTCCAGCATCAAGCATCAAAAGTGCATACCAGCCATTTCACATCGGGACAGCTTCCAATCTGTCACAAGATATTTGTTCTTTTCTGTAAGGCTAATTTGTTTATCACAGGTACTCCGATAATTCCTCACATCTCAATCAACGGCTTGAGAACAGCAAAGTTGGTTCATGGCATCAATGGGTTGAACAAAATATCTTGGAAAAGGTTCTGCTTTGCTGAGGCTGATCTGGAAGGTCCGACCTGCATAAAGTCAGCGGATTAGCCTCATAGCCTTTAATAGAAGCTATATCTAACAGAAAGAGTTTTTGTGAGATTTGCAACAGGGCCAAATTTTATGTAAGTTATTCAAGTCTACTCAAGGTTTTGTGATTTTTTGCCAGCCCTTTATTGCAACATGACTAAATTACCAAAGGAAACGTTCAAAGCTGAGGCCAGAAGGTCATTGCCCAAGTACAAGAGAGAAGGAACCTTTTGAACATAAAGATGTCTGATCTCGAGCTTTACCATGGTTGACAATCTATCTAATTATTACAGATGAAAATTCTTCTGAACTCGGCCCGCCCAAACTATTGTTTGGTCCTCTGAAATGTACTTCCCTTGAACTGTTTTAGGGTTAAACTATCTCGCTTGCCATGGCCATTCCTTGTGTTAAAAGTTTTTCCTCAGTAGATGAGTAGATGTTATGAGTAGATCTTGTTATGAGTAGATGAGTAGATGTGAAACAAGATGAGTAGATGTTATGAATATAGTAAACACTCAATGTGAAATGGATTTTGACAGTACATACTTGATATGCCAGTTCTCGAGTATGACACAAGACAAGAGCAGCAACCTAGTCTGAACAGGCTCAACTTGCTGCAATGTTTAGAGAACAAACGCCACCGCTCTCCCAATTTCTGAAATAGGATAAATTTCGGAAATAGTTTCACATGTTACTCATCTTGTGTGAAACATCTTGTTTCACATCTACTCAGAAAGTGTCTACAAGGAAATATGGCAATTCGCAGAGACTTACTCCAGTTTCAGAAGCATGTCCTATTGCAGGATATATGCTTTATATTAAAGGTGGACTTCATTTCCGATAAATAGTTCGAGGTCAAGTTTCATCATACAATGCGTTGCAGAACTTATGTGATGCGTTCTTTGCTATTCTCATTGGGAACAATGGCATAGTCTTCATCTTTATTTCCTGCAGCCGGCAGCTTGGGAGGTGAGCATTTAGGTTTTGTTAATTTGGGCAATGTGTCTAAATTGAGTAGTATCAGAGACATTGTTGATTTATTACGTTTTCTTTTGCAAACAAGCACAGACCAGCTCACTTGTATCTCAGGGGATGCCTTGACTCATTCATACCTCTGTTCTACAAGACAATTCAGAAACGATATTGCTGAGCCAATCATGAGATCCTTGCTACAATTCTTGTCTGATATACAGTCATTCCTTACCTTTAATCCTTATCCTTATTTTGCTTATGCCCATGAACCTCATGCTGTGAACTATGGAGGAGACTGTTTTAACGAGGTACACTTGGATCTGCATTTTCTTCGTTCATCTCTTAGAAAATACCGAAGCATCATCATGCATGCTGCAGCTGCAATGCTGCAAAGCCTCTGCTGTACTGCAATGGCAGACACCTATTGTACTTCACATATATCTAAATAGATACAACTAGTTAGATACATGCCACACATTTAATGTCTCAATTACACAGACATTGATTTTTAAATGTTTGCGAATGCCTTTTGCAAGAAAGCAGGACATACTATGCTGTGAATAAGTAATATTAAAGCTAAGTTGCAGCAGATGAGAATTATAATTAACATGCATAGTATGATGTTTTTATTGTTGAAAAAAATTCATCTTTTTGTCATCATTCTGTCATATCAAGGTAGTCTTTAGAGTTAAACAACTGATTCTGAGGATGCTTGGTTGCAAGATGGAGAGCATAGACCTGCATAGACTTCTTCAAGTTTTTCTCTGCATCAAACTTGTGCTTTACGCCAATGTTCTAACTTCCACTTAAGAGATCATCTGACGTCTTTTACCCACATATCCTCACAGTTTGACCACATTTTCTTTTCTCCACAACGTCCATCCTGCCTCGCATTTTGCCCGACATGGGGATTCCATCATTTTATTCTGGCCATCAAATTACGTTATGGCTTAATGCATATATCTGCCTTCAAGCGAACTCAAAAAATGATTTGAAGCCCTGCAAAACTGCAAAACGTATATGTTGGAAACGTATTGTAACCTATTAGAAAGATGTTGGAGACGGCCTTTCTTCACGTCGGTAAGATTGTGAGGCTAGCCTTTCTTCACGTCAGCTTGTTCCATGAGTTGCAAAACGACTTTGGATGGACCTTCCTACATTGGAGCAGGCAATGAAGAACACCATTTTTTTTTTGTGCACTGAGAATTAAGGAGCATGTCTCAATCAAAATATCATATCGTTTTTTGCAAACGCAGTTGAATAAGGTCCGAGAGAATTATTCAAGCATTTACTTACTCCTTTTATTGATGGTAAATATGCAGAGGCTAGATGCATTATCACAGGTTATGGAATATTGACAAGCGGAAGCTTGGCTTTATAACTATCTTCAAAGTGGAGAATGCTATTTTTTTCCTGCTAAATTAGGTGGAAAATGCTCTTGAACATGGGCCAACAGGTCGTTCGTTGTGGGATATTTTCACAATGCAGGTATAGTTGGCTTCCGCGTTCTTCACATTTTCTATGGGGGCCTAATGTCAAGAAAGGTCGTATAAAGAGTTCAGAAAGCTTACCCTCCATCTTAAGAATAAGTAAACATGCTTTTCTGCAATGTAGGAAAGAAAAATAGGTTATAATTCAAAGAGCTCAAATTAAAGTTGTTAACCGAGTAGGAAGCATCGCTCAAAAGGCATTTTCACGAGTGCTTATGTGGCATAAGAAAGAAAAGCCTCCAGTGCCCTTGGGAACTACATTTTAAGGAATGCAGTACTCCCCCATATTACCTTAATAGCCCGTGCCATCATTTTATTTCGGCCATCAAACGATTTCAGAAGTTTTTAATGTTGTTTTATGGCTAACAGGCTTCTGGCCTTTTTCATGAGCATGCATACATCTGCCTTCAAGACCTCATCACCTGGTTGACATGTTGGACATTCTGTGGCTACTCAGATCATAAAATGGAGCAGTTAATGACAGTTAGATATTTAAATACAGTGCTTTTAAAAGCTAATTGTGTATGTTTGTATGTAGTAAAGTGAATCATTTTGACAAAAAGGTAAGGTGCTGCTTGCTTTCACCAACTCTCCAAACCATCCTACTACATATGATTAAAAACACATTTACCTTAAAATAAGAAAATCAAATTCCAAACCTGACAAAACCGAATCTACTTCCAAATAGACACTAGTACCATAAATACCTAACCTACAACCTTTCTTGCAATTAAAGCATGTCTACGTTGCACATCTATCTCACCAAAATTTGAGATGCAACGCCTCAGCTGAGGTGGTATAGTATAAGTTGCACATCTATCTCACCAAAATTTGAGATGCAACGCCTCAGCTGAGGTGGTATAGTATAAACTGTAAGATTTTCAGTTTTAATGACACCAAACCTAAATAAAAATCAAACAAATCTTACCTTGAGTGATTTTATGTCATTCCTGCTATCTTGTATGGAAATATACTATACTTGTAAAAAAAAAAGCAACCTTGGGCATCATATTCTTCTGGATCTCAAGCTTTGGTAAGTTGTAGCTGACTCGATTCCTTTCTAGACTTTTAGGACCCTTGTTTATGGCAAGGTATGCAAGCATTTCGGTAAAAGCGTCTATGACTTTGTAGTCATCGGGATCAGCAGACACCACTTTCAAAGCTGTTGTGAAGGACCTAGAATTATTTCCATGGTTTTATGGAATCCATATATCTTGGGAAATCGATGTAAATGTGATGATGTTTATTAACATGTCCGGCAATGTGGAAGTAAAAACGACACTCAATAGAGTAGTTGTATCAAATTAACCATGAGCATTGTAGCATCTCAGACACCACCCAACCGCACATACACAAAGTTACTACGCGCCACCGGTTTTTTCTTTTCCATAAGACCTCTGAACTTCACGGTGAAGGCCACTTAGGAATGCACGAACTAGTAGGAAAGGCTCATAGCAATGATGCAGGGTAACATAACATATCAGTTCATATATTAGTGCCATACTTTGGATGAAGAACTTATTCTCACCACAGAAGAGCAGCCAAATTAAGTAGAGATGAGTAATAACTAACATGATATAAGTATCAATTTAGTCCTCAAGGTGACATGCTTCAAATCATAGCTCTGCTTGGAATGACCATTGTCTATGATTTCAAATATAATTGCCTACTTCCAGCTGTGTAAAACCACTTAACTATGGTTTACTTTACAAACTTTACTATGAATGCAGATTTGTGCAAAAATCAGAAAAAAGTTCGTTTTGCTGATGATGAAGCAGGACGCCATTATTTCCGCCGCTCAAGCACAAGCCTAATCTGTATACTGCCATTTTATCACCATGGAATTATAGGGGTTGGAGCTTTCACTTGCAGCTTGGAGCTGGAACTTTTACTTGGAGGCTAGAACTGCAAGGTCATACAGAGTATGAAAAATTAGAAGGTACGTTGATTTCTGGTTGAATTTCGTCCTATAGGGAAAACATCTGAGACAAAAAATGATGATTTTGCATTCCAGATTTGACTAGTTGTGGATGAAGTAGTGGTTGCAATCATGAATAGTCCCGGTACAGTTTTGTTGTAATGCAGATATTTGATTTTAAAGATGAAGCTCCAATGCAATAACAATTTTTTTTTTTGGATGTACAGATGGAATCATGCCATTATAAAATGAGGAAATAATGATAACACCCACATATTGGTGGTAAATTGTTTGTTTTGGCTATAGAACATCATTATATTTTGTGAAGAGGTACATTTAGCTTTAAATTAGACCAATATGGTCTGTACTAGACCATAAAATTGTATAGTTTCATTGTATAAACATTTTATGAGCAATGTTGTAACAATCAACTTGAAATGTATTGCTGTAACAGTGTAATTGTACCACAATAAATTGTGTCTTTACCAAAGACCACGGTGTGCGAACTTTGCTTTATGGATAACTTTCAATACATACTGTGTGCATAAGCATATTTTATAAGGTAATATATGAAGTCTGCTCATGCAAACATATTTTATAAGGGAATATATGAACTCTGATCAGTGCCAGTGCCGAAGCATCTTTCGAAAACTATAAGCATTTTGCAGTTTGAAAGTAGGCAAGAGTAGAATGCTTAAAAGAAGGAGCCCAAAGTCTTAACCAAAGTGCAAATGCCTAGGCCATGGTAAGGATACAGAAAAAGCAATTCGTTCAATGCAAGTAATTCTCTCATACACTGAAATGCTTACAAAATTCTCAAACATAACTAGATTAACTAGGCACGATGAGGTACTTGTACACATGCTGTAAACTGGCTAGGAGCTTCTTTCAAAAGCCCTACCGGGCCTACATTCTTTCCTCAAGTTCTAGCCTATCCACGTTGCACTTCCACCTCAGCAAAAAGTGATGTGGCATTAGTTTCCACCATTAGATCTTTTTTCTAGATCTAGGGCAATGAAAATTAGATAACTGCAAAAAAGGCATGAAGATGGCACCAGGCGCAGTGTTCGGACGTAGCAGTGCAACCCTCCTAACCAAGCGTGCAACCCTCCTTGCAATTCTAGGCTATCCACGTAGCACCTCCACCTCATAAAAAACTGACGTGGAATTAGTTTTTACCGTTAGATCTTCTCTTTTTTAGATCTAGGGCCAGGGAAATTAGATAATAGCCTAAAAATAGGCACGGAGATGGACTTCTCATTGCGTGGAGTTGCTCTTCCTCGCGAGCTTGGAAGTGCTCGGCCAGAAGTTTTTCAAGGAACGAGGGTAAAATGATTTGTTGTCCAGACAAAGAAACCCCATTTCTTCCCGATTTGCCCTCCGCCATAGCCAACTCTAGCGCCTCCTTTCTTCAATACCGCGCATTCAATATCCATAAGCCTTAAAAGTTGTATCAATCTCCGCCCTGCCTTTTCCCAAATGTTTTGTCTTTCCCACAGTGTTTGCAGCATTTTTCGGAATTGGAACTATGTCTGGTTGTTGATGCCCGCCTCTGGAGTAAAGAAGATCGGCATCAAGCGAGATGTTTGCCAGGTCTGTAGTGCGGCTATGGGACAGCATTATGATGCAGCCCATCACGATGTTGGAGCAGATTCTAGAGATAAGAGGCGAAATTGTTTTGAGCATGTGCACCATGTCTGTAGTGCGGCTATGACATTATGATGCAGGCCATCACGATGCTGGAGCAGATTCTGGAAGCCAGCGGTGCATTTTCTTATGGCTCAAATATGCTGAGCTCGATTAAATGGATGATGCAGGTAAAATGGCCACTCCTTTTGCAGCATAATAAAGCTTCTTACTTACAAGAGAGTACCATGGGAACAATCCAGAGATGTCGTAGCTTCTTCACAAGGCTGTTCGGGAAAGGAATGAAAGTGCTTATGCAGTTTATCAGCACCACCTTTCCAGCAGGCCAATAAATGTAAGGACATGAACCCTATCCCGTTGTCAAAGGTTGAGCCAGCATCCAAGATTGCAGAAAGATTCTGCACAGGTGGCATGTCTTTGGGTGCTCTATCCTGGGAAACACATCAGGCAAATGAATAGAATTGGTGGAAAATCAAATTCTGGAGAAGGTGGTGAGGTACCGGATACCCTTTTTATCTCCGATTCTTCTTATGTGCACATATTTATACTTCTTATATTCTAAAGCATTGTATACATTCTTGGTTATTGGTACTTGTAGGACCTATTTGATGGAGGCACTTGAGAGATGTAGTTGATAAGTATTCATCTACACTGCCGCACTTAAAAGGTTTGCGGAATGGAGACACTGCAGGAAGTGCAATTAAACAGGTAACAACTTTCTGCCGTTGGTCAGAACTTTATTGCTGATGTAGGACCATGTTGTAGGATCATGTTGGCTCGAATTTTCAAGGGACTTATTCAAGAGCATTGCAATACAAATGTTTGGTTCAAGTTTTTGATAATTCATAAGTTGTAGATTTGGGAGGCCATATGGAAATGAAATTTTAGTTGAATGAAAGCCTTGTCAGGCCTTGAAACATATGCATGATCATTAGTTGCCATTTGGATGTTGTGAAGCTGGAATACATCATGATTTTTCAGATCTCAACCTGATCTTCAAAGGGAATATTGCAACTCAAAACAATATTGCGTTTGCTCATTATAATTTAATCATACTATTTCCGGCCAACCGCTTGTTCAATGTGTTATGCAGCATGTAAGACCTAAGTGTAGATGGCAAAAGGATGCACAAAAATGAAGTCTTTGTAAATGATGATGTCTTTCCTTTTTGAGTAAACTGATGTATTTTCTAAGCTGTCCAAGGGATGACAAGTTCCACTTATATTCAGTTGCAGGAGGGAGTTTTCATCTTCCATAATTGGGTCAAGCGCGCTGGACAATTATAAAGAATCATTACTTGCTTTACAGGAGGAGATTAGGAAGTTGAGTGATGAATATAAGGACCTTACGCAGGTAATGTTTAAGCTTAATATCAATGTCCGGTCATTATCTAATCAGCTATCATCAAGTTAAATTTAACAGCCAGTGATTTGCAGTTATAGTTTTTTATTTTTGTTCGGATTCAGGGGTACTGAAGGATTAAGTGCTATATCCATGGTGCAGATAGTGGCTGCGGAGAACCTAATTCATGAGAATGGTTTTGATTCTTGGACGTGAAGTCAGTGATTGATACCAAGCTGTCTATATGGGAATCCTTCTTGCATTTCTTATTCAATTGTACTAAGCATGGGGCAATCATCATTTTGCCGCTTCAAAATTGATTTGTTTAAAAGTCCAAATTATCATTTGATTGATTCATAACAGGAATTCTGGATCTGGCCACTATTTTGGCCTCATAGAGAAAAGGAGAAAGAAAATGGTTTAACAAGCTTTTCGAAGAGTAATGCTATCCTGGTAAAATGATAACCTCGGAGACACACTTTCTGCTTATAAGGCAAATATATGAGATGCAAGCGTTAAAGTGGAATGTTAAAGTGGAATGTTGTTTGTTTGTGTTACCGTTGGACAAGGAGCGTAAGGCGCCAGGGCGTTTCATGTTGGCGTATGGTATGTGATTCGATTGGATCCTTGCTGGACCCTGCCGCCAATTTATCAGCTTGATTCTAATTATGCACACACATTACACAAGTCTATGCATATTTATTGGCCAAACAAAGGGTGCAAACTTTGGTGTTTTTGCTAAGAAGTTAACCTATTATTGAACTTGAGACCTCTTATAATTGCAACATATGTGCCCGCTCTTATACGGAAGCCCTATATAAACGCACCTCTGGCACAGTCGTTGTTACATGTAGTCATAAGGTTTGCTGTAGATGTTCATATGATTTCGGGCAAAGGTTGGGTTTGGTGATTGCCCCTTTTTTTTTTAAGTGGCTTTTTTGTAATGG
Organism: Isoetes taiwanensis; assembly: GCA_021234155.1. NCBI lineage: Eukaryota > Viridiplantae > Streptophyta > Lycopodiopsida > Isoetales > Isoetaceae > Isoetes > Isoetes taiwanensis. The sequence continues at coordinate 11,596,378 of JAJEKV010000002.1, forward strand.
TTCGATATAGAAATTAGGTTTTTCCATTTTTGGTCGCGGGCATGGATCCGACCTCCTGGGCATGCATCCGACCTCCTGGCTGCAGTAGGGTTGCCGGATATTGCAAGTGGAGTTGCAGCAGGGCATCTGTGGGTCTTGCATCTGTCGCATCTACTGCTGCATTATCTAGTTTACACAAGAGAGACGATTTTATGGCGGCCTTATGCCCGGATTCATGCATGCGCCTGTTGCTTAGCAGCGATGCCTTGTCCGTCGCACCATCCTTAACCTCGCCTTCGGGCCCGTGGGCAGCCGCTTTGCTAGACCTCACCATCATCTCCCTATGTCTGTTGATTGATTTTATCCTGTTGTTTCTCCTCTTTCAATATGATATTTCTACTTAATTGTAAAATCTTGCTCTCCTCGTTCTTTCCTCAGAGTTCTGATCATATCCGATAGCAGATCCGACCAATTTTCTTCCACATGCGTTGGCTATCTCTGCTCTGCAGCTTGCCTCTTTCTCTGCTCTCTTTTGCCTCCTCAGCAAATGCCGATATCGCTGGTCGCATGTGTCATGTCTGTGCTTGAACGAACCAATCGAAAATGTGCATGTATTTGCACATTTTGGTGTATTCAATGTTTATATGTGAAAATTCAATGGTTTAACAATGGTTTAAACTTAAAAAAAAATACAAAAGGTTACACTTAGCGATAAGGTTACACTTAGTGCTATACAAACTAAACTAACAAATGCGTTTTCAAATTGGTAACACGAATTTGCCCTCATTGTTGAAGCACCATTGTTGAATACTCTATGTAATAAAAAAAAAATGACACAATTATTTATTCTATTGCTTATAAATGAGTGCATTATTCTTGGACTTTTACTTCCTCCTTGGAACAAGGTCTACGAAAATACACGCGTCTACTTATGTGTGCAAATTGTATGTTTGTTCGTCTCCATGTATTGTTATTCTCGAGTCATGAATGACAGCAACTCCTCTAAGAATCAATTTGCAAATTGTATGTTTGTTCGTCTCCATGTATTGTTATTCTCGAGTCATGAATGGCAGCAACTCCTCTAAGAATCAATTTAAGATTGAAGACGTCTCTACTTATGTGCAACAATGCCGTGCACCCTTTGGAAATGCATCCTTTAATTGCAAAGTTAATATATTGATGATACTGCCACAAGAATATTTACATAAGCAAACATTCAGGTCTTTTAAGTTACTGCATTTTGTTGATTGCATCCTTGGTATATCATAAAATTGTTTGCTGATCCATCCCCTTTTCATCATCTTAGCAATTATAAAGGATAGGGGTATTATTATAATGCTTCTATTATAATGCTTCTACTGGCGTCTATTGTGACCAAGATTCAGGCCTTTACTTCAGCATGCGGGCTTATAGTTGAGAAAAGTAAGAACTTGGACTGTATACAAGCACCATTTAGAACTTATGGTTGTGCTGTGGTGCTGAGGTCCCTGAATTCTAAGTGGAAAAGTCTTTGCGTTAGCGAAATATGCTTGAGAAAGTGCTTGATAGAGAAATGCAACAAGGAAATGCCAAACTGACTAAGTTGTGGTGCTGAGGTCCCTGAATTCTCAGTGATGGGCAATTAGTATTGTAAGGAACTCCTACTGTATGTTCTTGTCTCCTGTGCAATGATTGCAGGAGACATGAACAACAAATTTATCATGTACTCCATGGTCATAGTTCATGCACGAAGAAGCTTGCATGTTCTGCCACAAAAAAGAAAAGATCATTTCATTTTAACCCAATAAGCTGCAATTGCATGGACCCTCATGCATTTGAACAAGAAGAAATGTTACATTAGATAACACCATTTTTTAAACAAACAATGCTTTGGAGGTATAAAGATGGAGGCATATTCTCTTGATCCTTTTGAAGAACTTATAGGCAGCTGCATATTTGTTTGCTCTTTAATATATCCACTTACAAGTACTCTTCTTCCAACAGGAATGTTTCTAACATCATCCTCAGAACGTTTTCTGTCAACCTATCTAGAAATCCCAGGATAATTCGACAAGCCTAAGCCTTCACCAGTTTGGCCTTGCTAAAGCCTTCTGGTGTGCCTTTTGCTAGTTGTAATTGTGTTCAGGTACAATTGTACCTTGCTTTCAAGAAGAAACATCCTAATATAAAGATGTCCCAGCAGGCTTTTGAAAAACTGAAGCCAAGCTATGTAAGAAAACTTCAAGAAAGGGAGACTTGTTGTTGCCAATACCATTTGCACTTAGAATTTGCAAGGCAAGCCATCAACAATATGAGGACAAATCCTTATGGTGTTCATAAGGATTGTAAGTGCCAGTGCAAGGTTTGTGGACCAGGTCTAATCTGCATGGCTAAGGAGAACACCATCAAATCAAGTAGTGATTATTGGAGAATGGTGGTCTGCCAAAAGGATGAGAGTGATGAGTGGCATAAGCATGCGTGTCTGATGCAGACTTGTACAAAATGTGGTTTAAAGAAGTGAGTACAATGTTACCTTTGTTTCAAACCTATAATTTTGCTTTCTATTTACCATGTTTGCTATAATGTATTGCAGGCTGCCAACATGTCCTAAGGAGAGGAGTAAGAGCAAGACTTACAATGTGAATTGGAAAGTATTTGAGAAGGTAATGACTTTCAAATTAGATTGCAAAGTGCATTTAGTGACTTCATTAAATATGATTCAATCATATGACTTCCATATCAGGAGCTGATAAATTGGCCTTAACATGGCAGGTAGAAGTCCAAAGGAAGAGGACATCATCTAAGAAACCTCCAAAGGTTACAAAATTGGCCTACAAATTGGGTAGTCCTTTTGAATTTAATGAGCATGCAAGAAAGACTTTGAAATCTTTTGTACCTCATAATTATAGAGCTCATTGGCAAGCCAAGGAATTCAGGAAATGCTTGGCAACACTTCAAGATGATACCATTGTTTCTGTCATAGATTTTGCTGAAAATTATGGATTTAAGATCCAGCAAGAAGCTCAATCCTGTCATTGGCATACTGACCAAGTGTCAATTCTAGTGCATATAACCTACAGGAGGATGAAAAAAGGAAGAAGAAGAAGAAAGAAAAAAGAAAGAGGAAGAGAACTCATGCAAGAAGAACAAGAACTTGGCCAAAGAGAAAAGGAAACAAAGTCTCCAAGGTATTGTGAAGGAAACTCATTTCTATATTAGTGATGACAAATTACATGACACAGAATATGTCCAACATTGTCTACAAATGCATGCTGATTGGTTGCAAAGTATTGGAGTTGAATATAAAAAACATGTGTTTTGGAGTGATGGATGTTCTTCACAATTCAAGTCTTCGAGACCATTCCATTTTCTTGGTAGATTTTATGGGAGAATGGGCAAGCATCTTCTATGGAATTTTTTTGCTAGCTCACATGGGAAAGGTGAGCATGATGGTGCTGGAGCAGTTATAAAGAGGATACTAACTCAAGAGCAAATGAAGTATAATGGATGGAAACTACAGTGTGCAAAGGAGGTAGTTGCTTTTCTTAAATGGCACTTTGAAAATCATCCATCTGATCATGACATCAAAAGGTAATTTACAGTATTTTTGTAGTGTTTTACAATTTTATTGCAGATATTTCAGCACTTCAAGCACTGTCCAACACTTAAAGCACTTGCTTTTCATATTGTTACAGATATTTCTGGGAGGTAGAGTCTTCAAAGATAGATAGATCAGAAAGATTGGAATGCCATACTTTAAAGGGAACTCAATTGCTCCACTGCATAAGACCATGTGACAAGAAGAACTCTTTGAAGGTAGCTTACAGAACTTTGTCATGCTTTTGCAACTACTGCATTCAATTTAAGTGGGACAAATGCATTAATATGAGTCGAATTGGTTTTTGGACAACCATTGAGTTGAGGTTGAAGGATCCTAAGAATACAGGTGATAGCAATGATTTGCAAGAAGATGATGAGTATGATGTTGAGGAAGAAGAAGAGGATGAAGATGATGTAATTAGTTCTATGATAGAAGTGGGTGACAATTTTGCTGTAAATGCTGAAGACAGGAATGAAGAAGGGGTAGACTTTTATGTACTTAGATGCACTGAAGCAAAGAATACTTTGCTAGAAGATTATAAGGATGGATGGAGAAATGTATTTGGGATTGAAGAAGTTATTGTGTCAGGACATTATTATAAACAAATTGATGGTGGTCTAAGGTTTCAACTATTGCAGAATAAGCCAGTGGCCAGTGTATACAGCCATCTCGTTAGACTTTCTAAATTTGACATGATTGCAGATGAAGATGACTCAGACTTGTATTTCATGGCAGAAGAAACTTGCCAGCAGATCATGAGTAGTCTACCACCTGCATCATAGAAGGTAATTTGTACAAAATCATTTCTGTGTCAATCTGCCAAACTGAGGCATATCTGCAGTTTAAATGTGAAAATACATTGTAATAGCTAGACAACAATACTTTACTACTGAAAATGTAACCGAATGAAAATGACAAAGCAGTTTTAAGATCGAAAACATTTAAAAGAGAAACAACAATATACAACAATATGCATACATATCATCCGCAAGATTGAAAGTTTCTAAACAATTTCGGATATCACAAAATTGAGGCATTATCTCAGACTCGTGATAGTATTGGCAATATAAGGTCTATAATTTTTACATGCCTCTTGTCCAAAATTGAGGCAATAAGTACTTCTACTAAGAATCGAGAACAAGTAATTCTTCAAGAATATTCTTCAACACTTCAAATAGTTCCGCAAATGCCCAACCGATCAGAACTGAAAGCACTCCCAAAATCAGCTACTAACCATTGAATTTGACCCTTGCAGTAGGCTTTGACCAATAGTTTATGCTCATCACCAATGTTCTTCTGAAATAGTGCATCGAGAACACCTAGGGATGTTCTTGTATAAGCTTCTGGCCTAGAATAGTGCTTCAATACACCAGAAACATCATGAACCTCTGCAGCTTGTCTGAGTATTGGAGGCAAGTATGAATTTAGGATCTCATCTTCAGGATCACATGTGAAAGTAGGCACCATGATGGAGGTAAATGGTGGGGACATAAAAGTCTTGTACACTTCATCATCTGCAAGAATAACATTATTTCCATACTGTGAGAAAGCTTCATACACTTTATGGAGTGGCTTCATGAAAACTGGGTTTGCAGATTCTAAAGGCCAATGGAAAGGCATCTCATCACAATATTTTTGGTCCCAAACAAATACAAAATCTTTTTTGTTCATGGGACATAGAACATCAATAACTTCATGAACATTGAAGTTGTTCATGGAGGACCAAATTGCTAAGTCAAACAACCTGGAAGCTTCTTGCAAGAACCTATGCACACCTGGCCTCAACACAACCATTTTGTTAGTTGTAGATGATCTCAATAACTGAGAACTCAGCCTTCTTAGGTCTTCTCTTAATTGATTTGTTATTCTGTAAGTCTTAACGAGCACGCCATTCAGATCTAGTATTAATAGTTTCTTTTTCATAGGTACAGCTTGCAATTCAGTACACCTATTAAGTAAAAGAACAATTCAATCAATGAATCAAAAGAATTATCAAAAGAATTATCAAAGTGAAATGTAGAATTATTAACCTCGAAGTTACATTTGTACTTTGCAACTCGGTAGACCTAACAATCATAAAATTAATTAAGTGAATACAGCTTCAATGGTTCCACAAATATTGAATTCAAATTAAAAAGTCATAAACCTGGAAGTTAAATTGGAAACATCTATGTCCTCATCACTTGGGACTATTTTCTTAAACCCCGAACATTAAAACATCATTTATGAATTAGTGCTCTCAAAGAGATGTTTGAATTTCCTCTAAGAGCATCCATAATTGCCGCAAAATCAGATTTATACCTTCATTGTGCAATGCATTGTGTTGCAAAGATTAGGCTCCTATACTTCAATTGTTTTTTACCTCGATTGGGATCTACACTTGCAATATCATCAAGGGTTGTCATTATATTTTCCATAATTTCCTTTTCAACACCCTCTTCATTCACCCGCAAGTTTTCCTCCCTTCTTCATTCAAATCAATGTGCATTCTTCTTCTCGATTACTTTTTTTTCTTGTTAGTTCTCTCAATCTTTTTCTTTTTCTTTGGTCCCAACTTGGTGACCTTCTTGCTACTTGAGTTCCCTTTCTTTTTGCTAATTAACTCATCCTTCTTTGGCATTTTTTTTTTTTTGTTTCTTCTTGGCTGGAGTGTCTAATATTTGACACTCAACTTCACTAGTATTCGAGACCGCCTCTGAATCCTCTCCAATTTTACCCTTTGCTTCTCAATTGTCTTGGGCTTGTCATCTTAGATTGATCCGGAGAATTTACGGCTCGCCCCTTGCATGTCTCAACCTTCTCTTTGTGCTAGTAGAAGGGGACTTCAACCGATCGGGCAAAACATCTTCAACATCGGCCGAAAGTATTTGATCCCAAATCTGGCCGAAGCTCGAAGCTACCTTAGGATCAAAAGAAGCAACCTGCTCAATTCTGTTGGAGTACTCATACCAAGTTCAATATAAAGGTCTTCGTGAATGTTACAGTCACATTTCAAACATCGCGCCTCTTTGAACAATGCAAAGACACATTACATGATATTCATGTTCACATTCAAGAACTACAGACATCTTGTAGTTATTATGAAAACTTAAACCACAAGCACTACAATAACTTTGCAAAAAACCTGGAAGCCTTCTTTTGATGGTGTTGATGCAGAAAGGAGAGCTGGTGATTTGCATCAGAGACTGAAGGTTGCTTGCATGTTCTTTTCCTCATTTATCTCAACATCCAATTGAATTAATTCAGCTTCCAATGCCTCCTTCTTCACAAGAAGATCGGGATCTCCAGGTTTGCAAACAGACTCCAAGGACTCACATGCATATTCTTTAAACATCAATTTCTTTTCTAAATCCCTGATTTCTAACTCCACTTCCTTTGTAATAACCATAGCTCTCTTCTCAGCAATAGTAGACTTTAGCCTTTCCATACCGCTTTTTTTTCGGACAAGGTTTTAAATATTTTATCATTGGATTTCTCATCGTGACCCGGACTAACAACAATATCTTGCATTTTCTTTCCCATCTCTGCCTTTTTATTCTCAAGCTTCCCTAAGTTTTCTGTCACTAACTGCAGGTTATGCTTCAAATTAGTCTGATCAAGACTAGGCTTAGGAATACCTTTGGCAGAAATAGCAGGCTTTGATTCAATTTCAGCTTTTGCTTTTTGAACATTTTTTTCGGCCTGCATTTCTTGTACATCATAACACAGGCCCCATATGAAGCCCAATTTATCGATGACCTTCGGGATCAGCGATTCGGGCAATTTTCCCATGCAAAGGCAAGAGCCAATTGTTTTCTTACTTCATTATTAGAAACACCATCTGGGTAAAACACACTCAATAAGCTTTCCAATTTTCTCCTCAAATGTGGTTGAACAAAGGCAACCTTGATTGCAGACTTCGACTTTGAATTAAAACTTTCCTGCCAAACGGATTCCCATTGTTCCTTCGTGATTTGGGTTGCTAGCCAATTGTATTTCATATGGGGCTGCAGACCCTCATTTGACAACCCGTGCATCTCAAAAAATCCTCCTCACAGCATTCGCTTCTTCTACCATGTTGCTTGATTCACGACGATTAGTTCCGGATAAACCATCTATATTGTGCACCGGAGAGGAATTCGAAACTCTGCTAAAGGATTTGCAAAAGGAATGAAACAGGAAATTGAGGGGAAGTTTGAGAGAGAAAATTGTGGTTTTTTTTTTTCCTTTGGAATGAAGGCAACCTAGGTGCTAAGTGCTTTCGCGTTTTTTGGATAGCATTACCATATTTACACCCTTATCCATAAGATGGATAACATTGTTCAATCTTGGCCAATCAATTCTTCAATGGATATCATTCTCTAAATATAAATGCGTAACCTGACCACTTTGTTCCATTAAGTGCTTTCTTATACTCCAAGAATTTTTTTCAACGCCAAGAACCTTTTCAAGGCTATTCTAGCCATAACCCTAAGGCCAACAAGTTTATAGACCTCAAATAGGACCATGATGTAATCATGACATTTCCTTCTACGTCACACATCTGCTATTTACACATTAGCTTCAATCCGACTATCATGTCAATCTTATTTTATAACTATATCTAAGCATTCTCAAAACTTGTCTTACAACCACCGTGTTGTAACCTTATCCAACCATAGCCTGGATGCTATCAACTTAGCAACTTATTGTTATTTTACCACTGGATATCAATATATAGATGCGGCCTAGTTTTCTCAATTTTAGCTTCAAAAAGGATGCACCTAACATCACATCAAGAATCTTATTCATCCGATATGGTGAGATGAACCTTCCCTGAATATCATAGGCATTATATATTATGCACTGCTTAATCCAAATTTTCTTGCCACCAAAGTATACTACTACGAGATCACATCTACACTATAAGGAGTGGTTACCAAAGTGAAACGCAATACCTGTAACTTAATCTCCCTCAAGCATCACTTCCATGCTATGCACACATTGGCAACCCTAAATCAAAGTTAGCCCCTTGATGACGTACATTTTTCTAGCTTATCTGCTTTGCAGGATAGAAAATCAACCAAGGTTATAGAAATACCATGTAATCAATTTCACATACCTTCATAAAACAATTTGTCACGCCTCCTCTGAGGCCGTCATCTCCACATATATTCAATTGAATACTATTAGCATAATCCAACAACCTCAACTTGAATCTAAAATTCGCTATCATACATCCAAGGATCCAACTATGCTCTGATACCAACTGTGATGGGCCTGGCCAGTTAACCTTTATGGTAACTGGAGATCCCTCAATCTTGACCATTGGATCTACTTAAGCCTAAAAACTTAAGAAATTAACTCAAGCATCTGCAACAATAACACTTAGGTAAAGAATTTAATCTTTGTACATATTCCAGGTCCCAAATATATACTTGCCCATTACTCAGCAATATCCCCGCACACAATGAATGATCTTAATAATTGTAACTTCAAGCCCATATATAATAATAATAATAATAATAGTAATAATAATCAAGTTTATTGAATAGCAATCCACACACTTCTACTTTCGCCTTTCCGAAACTTGGCTACTCTCCGGAGCATATCACACCTCTGCTTACACCATCAACCATGGGGTTAGTCACACGGACTAAGTGGGGATCGGGGATCTAGGATGTCTAGCATCAACAATACAAAGCATTAACCTATAACAATAGCCTAACCTTACCGTAGCCTCACCCCTGCAATCCAAGTAACTAGTCCAACAAGCATGACCAATGCAACTTAATTCCAACAAAGAAGACCACATATATAATAACCAAGCAATCATAGCATCAACATTGCAACCAATATTCCTCTGGGTCTGAGCAAGGTCAACTCGGCTGATCAGGCCAGTGACATAGAGGCGGGGTAACCACGTGTGTACACACCCATCCACGCTGCGTCCAGCATTGGAGGACCACTTAACTGTGCATAACGTTGTACCATACGGTACCAACGCCCGATGTTCAAATAATACTATTTACATAGCACTGTACAATAACCGCGAGTCTAGACCATCGCACCTAGACTCCGGCCCCAGAGGTCTATGTCAAAGAATTATACTACACATAGATCACAATACTATAAATTCCACCCAATATCAACTAGGCACATTTCCATATCAAACTTACCTTAGGAATTCCATAATTTACACCTCATGCAACAAAGGAAATCCAGTTATACGCTCGTATAAACATTACTATCTCTACCATGCAACATGCAATGCCCGGTGCTTAAGCAAAATACAACCTTCACTAATATCTTATTACTTTTAACTAGATCAACTTCCTTCAAATTACTACTTATAACCTTAATGACGGTGGCTTCCATAACCCTGCTAACTAGTTTAAATTCCTGCACCCATTCCCAGCTAGTAATACCCCTAGCATATATTTTCCCTTTGCTAATTTAGTTATTTTCAAGGGTTTAGATATATAACTAGCTACCTTGTTAAACTACACATCCCGTAATCATAAACACTAGAAAACCCCAGGCGTAAGGCTTGATCCCCACCTGGAAATCCTGCTTGCTTCTTCTGCACTCCCAGCAACGCTCCCAGATCTCTGCACGCAACTCGCTCCTTCAGCAATCCATCTGCAATCTATCTCCTTCCGAATGCGTCACCATCATATAAAAGACTTCTTTCCCATGGAAAACTCCTTCCCAAGAAATCAAGAATAATATTGTTGCGCTTATATAACCTAGCAATGCCCTTGCATGCATGCATGCACACACTGCATGCATGGACACATTGCATGCATGTATTCCTAGCACATAATCATTTATTTTACCATTGAAAATGCACTCTTATATAATGGCAACGTTACTTACATCTTAATGTTGCTGCTAGGTTGCTAGGTCCGTTACATCCTTGAATTGAATAGAATCGAGTTGAATTAATTTTTATCGTCTGTGGAGATCAATTGGCATATGGGACTCAGATTAAGGGGGGTTCATTTATATTAGCCATATAACACTACTGAGTGACTTTTAGGGGAGTTTATTTTTAATGAAAATAACATATGCGTCAACACAGGTATGTTTTTAGCAGGCTTGCCTACCCCCCTATAACAATTCCTCAAATTCTAGACTATCCACGTGCACGCCCACATCAGCGAAAATTATTATTGTCGGTTGGATATCAATATTTTCACGTCTACGGTTTGGAAAATGCTGAAAACTCTCTGGGGCTTCTCCACTACATCAGACTGACCCAGCGAGTGGGGGGAGTAGTATGAAATCTCTCTCTCATATGAGATCAAGCAGATTTCTCGATTTATCATTAGCAAGTTCTTGAAATTCTAGGTGCTCATTCTTCGGAGTCCTTTTTTTCCCTTCCTCTTTTATGCGGAGATACACTTCGGAGGATTTCACACGGTTAACATGTTTCTTTTCCTATTGTTCTTTTCTACACGAACGTGTGTCTGCTCTCTGATTCTCTCATTCCAGCATATCTGGTCGCTTGTTTTTTGGGGACAGAAATTCTGGATTTGAAGGAGTAGATTTGCGCTCAAAGTACTACTGATAGAACAGGTCCATATTTCTTTGTACTTCAATTTTATTGTCATATTTTCTGCTCATGTTCCATCCCGGTTCACTCAATATGGCTAGCTTTGCTGCCTTAGTCTTTTTTAAACGATTTCTCTCTATGCTTTGATCTCAGCCATTTGGGAAAGACCAAAAAGATAGAAAATTCATGGAACGGGTCCCCATATTCTATGAATCCTATGAATCATACGAAACTCAGTCCTTTCTGTTACAGAGTTGAATCTTGCAGAAAAATGAGTTATTTCGGCAGAATTAAAGGGATCCAACTTGTTTGTGCATAAGAGCAGGTTCCACTCCCTTTTCTAACTTAGTTTATATCTTTTCAAATACATTTGAGTTATGTATATCCTGCATTCCCTAGGCCTACTTCCGGGCTGTAGATTAGAATTTACAACTTTCAAGTCCCATCTGAACTCTTTTATCTTGTGTGTGAAGGTACACCGAGTTTTTTAGCTTTTTGAAGAGGAGTACACCAGCGTATTGACGTCTATAGTGATCTCAAGATTACACCTTTTGCAATTTCTTTGTGCTGCTAATGTATTTTAAACTAACCCTTTGTTCTACACAATGCTCTTGGTATGTACGTGTACTCGCATTGTTTATCTCAGACAATCATATGATCCAGTGATTTCTCTTGGTAATAGTTTTAGTCTAAATATGTATTAGGGAAAGAAGCGTGCTTCTATTAAGACATCCTGAAGTTGGAAACTTTGTTGACAAATGTCTAACACCTGCACCAAGTGGGTTGCATGACAACTTCTAAGAGATCCATTTTCTCATAGCGATGGAAATGGGAAAATTATAGAATGTTTGTCTATGAGAAGCATGTGCAAACCATTGACATGGCAGGGCTTGTGCCCGAGCTAAGGTGTTGATTAGAAGATGATAAGAAAGGTATGTTACCTTATCGTTTGATGGGGATATAAACCAGACATTTAAAATGTCTTAGAACCAACAGGACATGCTTCCAGTGCAACTATGTGGCTCAAGCCACTGTTGGGACAACTGAATTATACCTTAGAATCCAATCACTAAGTTTAGTTTTGACCACTTGAAAAATTGAATGTTGTCTCATCCGTAGAGTGTAGTGATTGCTGGATACGTTAAAGCAGGAGAAAGGTTTTGTGTCCTAAAATGCTTTAAAAGCATGCGAAGGAAGGAAGGAAGGAAGGAAGGAAGGTACTTTTATCGTCCACGGAGACCAATCGGTCTATGGGACCCAATACAAAAACGCAGCAAGCGGATTACTGCCCGGATTAAAAACCCCCAGAAGGGTTTTCGAGGAAAAACCGCGTGGCGACAATCAGCCCTGCCCGACAAAGCGTGCTAATCATATAAAATGCGAGAAACATCCCAATATATCTGTCATGCACCACCCCCGTAGTGCCTAGTCGGTGGACCCGGCGAGGGCAAAGGGTACCTCCCGGATGTATGACCCGGGCACGCATCTTGGCGGTGTGTTCATCGGCAAATGCAAGGGCACGTCCGGCCGTACTAAGGGGGCGTATCGGCCGGATCGGTGAGCGGGCAACTCTGGAAAGTGTGAGACTCATCCTCAATGGCACCCGTTTGGCAAAGACCTTGCGAGCCTGTCTGGCGGGGGCTCCCCAATCCACTGCGTCTCGATCTCGAAGATGGTGGGCACCTGTGTCGCGAATGGAGGCAATGAGTGCGCTTTTCGGAAGTATTTGGGAGCGAGGTAGAGCTGTGGGCCCGGGCTAACAGGGGTAGATGTGCTCCTTGTAATGGGCCATTTTGACCTGCTCTAGAGCAATGGGGTCCCGAGCTTGCCAAGGAAACAAGCATCTAGGTACTCCGCAGAACATCCACGATCGGCCATTGCGCCCGGTATGCATCGTTCTCCTGACGTTCCATCTGGCGAACCACTGATCTCTCTTACCCCTCCAACAGGCCCTAAGCCGGTGCGGACTCATGGCCACAGTGTAAGCCAGGTGCGGGAGCCGAGCATCACCCATAGTAACCACTTTCTGAAAATAGGGAAGGCATAAAACCAGACAAGGTGACATTGTTTGTAATGGAAATGGCAACCTGCCTATATTGAAATTGACAGGTTCGTCCATCAACATGCTATTTAGAATGGACTTTAAGCTTACGGTATTGCAAAACCTACCATTATGGATATATTTGCAAAATCTGAGAGCTTGGAGGAGACATAAAATAATTTAAGACTTAAAGAAGACAGAATTTAATGGAATGTTGTTTAGCCATATTGCTTTTAATGGTGAAGGTGTACTTGTATAAAGCATTCTAATGCCATGGGTTCTAAAATTTATGCAATGCCTTTGTTGACATATATATAATGCGGGAGCTTGGAAGAAGCATTTGACAGTTTTTGACAATTTAACATGTGGATACTTTCAGCATGTGAACAACATGATGACGGGTGTAGCTCTGGAATTTTTAGACTTTGTTAGGCTTCCAGCTCAGGAATTTTTAGACTTTACCAGACTTTGATAATGTCATCCCCTACACAACTTGACTTATATTGATTCTTTTGTTACAGAGCCACCTTTAACTCCTATAGTTGAGCAATGCAGTATGACAACATTTGTAAGACTTCACATTTAGGTAAAGCTTATGAAATCTCTCTAGGTTTGTTCCTTATCTACATATTTGTTTCATGTTAAAGCCTCTTATATTTCTAGTTGTTTTTTCTTATATTAAATAGATTCCATGAGGCCACAATTTAGTTATATTCAAAATGCCTATTTTCTTGCAAGTAGTATTCCTTCTAAGTCTTGGCATTTGACACTCTTTAATCATATTAAATGTACATCGTATGCAAGGTGGATAGAAATAACTAATCTATAACATGTAACTCAAAACTAATAGCATATGAGTTCACTCTTTCATCTCAAGACAAAGAAGGTTAAAAGATGTTTGCAACTTGATCTGCTATCTTCATGCCATTATTCCACAATTTACTTTTCTAATAGGTCGAGAACTTGCAATTCAATTACTTATTTTTATCATGAGACAAACTTATGAATTTTTCATTGAAGCCTATGTTGTTTACAATTTCAATGACAAGCAATAATCGCTGCTTTAGAAAATCCTCATGTTTTAGGCTTTCAGATTTTGTCATCCTATGAACATCGCTGTCATTGATATGGGAATGTTATTCCAGCAATCAATCCTACATATAGTCAAAACTGACGTGGAACCGTGTCCTAGCCACAAATGGAGAAAGAGAGTCAATGGAACCGTGTCCTGTCCACAAATGGAGAAAGAGAGTCAATGGTGTAAGACAACCCCATTTTTTGGTTTATTTCACGACAATAGTTATCAACCTTATAATAGATAGATAGATATAGATAGATAGTATTTTACGTCATGCCCGTTGGCATCCATGAGGACATATGACGGACCCTCGAGACTTGAACATAAGATCTCTTAATTGCTAACCTAATGGACTAGCCACTAAACCGAACAAGGGGAAACAATAACAATGCTAGTCTCTCGATGTTATGTTCATTTATTAGGTGCATAGAATCAGTTTGTGATAAACACATGGTGGATTGCATTGCCCTAAAATATTGTGAATCATGGGTGTGCAATGGCTCTTTATTAAGAAGCTTAAACTTCACTTCAAGAAATTATTCTTGGATCTTCCTTTCTTCTTATTTAGATGCTTTACATTGCTAAAACACCTGATCTTTCTAAAATTTGCAAGTAAGGTCAACAAGATAGCTTTAAGCTGTGTACTTCATGCTACAATAACAATGCTAGTCTCTCGATGTTATGTTCATTTATTAGGTGCATAGAATCATTTTCTGATAAACAAATGGTGGATTGCGTTGCTCTAAAATATTGTGAATCATGGACTGTGCAATGGCTCTTTATTAAAAAGCTTAAATTTCACATCAAGAAATTATTCTTGGATCTTCCTTTCTTCTTATTTAGGTGCTTTACATTGCTAAAACACCTGATCCTTCTAAAATTTGCAACTAAGGTCAACATGATAGCTTTAAGCTGTGTATTTCACTGGAGGCTATATGAATGCAAATGGAATTAAATCAAATGACGTGACTGTCTTTACAAACATGCTGCCATGTTGGCCTGGTGGATATAGGATGACTATTTTAATTCTATGGAAGACTCTTGAGCCATAACTCCAAGTGCATCTCACTATGGTTTGCATTGTTGATATTTCAGGTTGTACGAAAGCTCCATAGAAGCACAAAGTTTACTTCATAATAGTGTCACTAGACAGTGCATGGAGGATGCATGTGGCAAAGCATGGGGTTATGTAGATAATACTTTTAATGAGATCATTCATCTCAATTTTTCTTAGCTTTATATGTTGTATGTATAAGGGCACAATCATGAAGCACACAAAGGCACTATAAATTATAGTCAAATCTTGAGAAGAAACCATGCCATTAACTATTTGTCATTTTGTCATAGAGGCCTAGCAAGCTTTAACATAATTTTGTTTTGAAATGCTCATGACTTCATTTTAATCAGGAATATAACAAGATATTTAATGACATTGACATCCAGTAGAATATAGTGAACCTAACTACTACATTGTAGAATTTAAGTATGTTTTCTAAATTACTACAAACTTGAAGGAGTAGTTTGTATGGATTATTATTAGTGCCCACTCACACCACGCAAACCATCGTCAGGATGATTTATGCTCTGACTACCGAGGCTTGATTGATCTCTGAGCTTGGGCGACCAACTGTGTGGCTAATGAACCGGGGTGATTTACACATAGTTGCAATGATTCCTGGGGGAAGATCAACTACTCTTTTCAAAAACGGCTAGGAATTATCCTTAAAAATATGCATATGTTGCACGACTGTTGATGTACTTTCTAACGTTGGTTTATTGAGTAGAAAGTAAACAATATCATCTTAAATCACAATAGAGAAAGGATAAAAATGTTACACAACTCACAAAAAGAGGAAAAGGAACATTATCATTGAAACTAAAAAAAAATGTTACAAAAACGTAACAACCACAAGCAATAATACAAATTACTAAGAAATAATAAACAATCATATAAATGGAAATTACCTTTGGTTCTTGCTAAATGACCTAATAAATTCAATGAAATATAAGGACAACAACTAAACAAGATACTTTCTTGTTTGCAAAATTCGGTGTTTGCAAAATTGCTTCTTTGGGATTCTCGGCGGCAAAGTTATTGGACGGAAGGCGAGGCAGAGGCCGAGAGATCTGAGCCCCTCACCAGGCGGGATTGGACCCGACACTCAACCATTGACCACATCTTCACATTGCGAGCTGCGGTTGAAGAGGCGAACCGCCCGTCGGGATCTATATTGTTGCCGTGGATTTTGCAAAGGCATTTGACAGCGTGCCTCGGGAAAAACTATGGGCAAGATTGCGACATATTTGGGGGTTCCATTAGATTTGCAAAATGCAATGCTGAGGCTTTATGAAAGATGCTCGGGTCGGTTGCGCCGACAAGCCAACCATTTGATAGTAGTATCGGGGTTAGCCGGGGGATGCCCTCTCTTCCCAACATTGTTTGGGCTTTACATTGATCAATTGGAGAGCGGGCTTGGCGATAATGGGGCGGACGGGGCTCACCTTCTCTACCGGATCATCAGCGGTTAATATATCTTTGATGATGTGGACCTCTAAGCTTACACACCAGCGGACATGCAGCGACATCTCGATGCCACGGACACATTTTGTCAAGCGGACCGATATGCGGCGTCAACTTGGCCAAGACTAAGGTGGTTTTCATATCATCTTCCACGACGGTAGGGGATCCCCTCCTTAGTTACCAAAGGCGGGGAATGTGGAAGTAGCATCCACATACAAATATTTGGGAGTGGAGTTTCCGTCTACTATGCTGCGGGACACATCCATCTGGCTCGAGTTACGGTTGGGCTGGAAAGCACTATATGCAATGCAAAACAATAGTCATAGAAGCGAGTTGTATGATTGGACCCATCGGTCACACTGTTCAAAGTCTTAGTGGAGACTGTCCTTTTATCGGGGTTGAAGTATGGGGCCCGGTGTAGTATCCCTCGCTACTTGGAATGACTTGGAGGCGGTGTGAGAAAGCCTTCTTGGTACGAGCACTAGGGGTGAAGTCCACGGTCCCATATCAAATTCTCTTTGCGGGGGAAGCGAGTTCTTGCCTCTTGAGGAGCTGGCCCTTGATCGCCACATTGTCTATTTTGGAAGGTGGTCAACATGGACGATGCTTCGTCTCCCAAAACTAGCTTTATATCATGGCAATGGGGCCACAGCGCCTCAAGGCTCTTTGGAGGGAAAAAGAGAGCTCAATGGATGGCTAGATGGAATGTGCGAGAACACGGTGCATACATGTCCAAGCAGAGGCGGTCGCCATAGCTTGAGGCAATATCTTGATGCTTGCTTCATCATGGCAAGCTTTGGGATGCCGCCCTTGAGCAGTCAAGACAGCACACTACCGGCGCCACATAAATCCCACATTGGAGCGAGGCCCACAATGCTACTGCGCACCCACTTGCCCATGAAAAAGCCTTGAGACTCATTGCCTCCATTCGCCGAGGGGCACATCATCTTGGTGAGGCAGGCAGATGGATTGGTGGCGGCGTCGGGGCGAGCTCATCAATGCTACCAAATGGGAGTCATTGAGGATGAATCTCATATCCTTCAAAGTTGCTTGACATATTGTGACGTTCCAAGTATTTATACGGTATATGTATAAATATATTGACACGTCACCCAGTATAGATACGCCACCATGGGGTATAGTAACCTAGGGGGTTGACCTAAAAGGGATTAAATTAGCTATGCTAATTTAATTATTAGGATAATAAACTATAATTAAGGAATTAATATGTAAAGGGATAATTAAGTTAATTATGGTTTGGGAAGGTGCCACTTGGCCAAAATCGATTAGCTAACATGGTGATGCTAATTGGAGGCATCAAGGTGGATCACTACCCCCATATCGGCCATACCAGGCCGAGGGAGGAGCCGGGAGGAGGTGGCGCCACCTTTGAGGAGGCTGGCGCCTACCTACCTTTGCCCGGTGGCGCCACCCTTGCCTAGCGTGCACATGTAGCGAGGCTAAGCGTCAAGTCCCAAGAAGATGGGCGTAGCGATACTTGGCGTCCGGGAACTTCGGGTAGGTGGCTAGTATAGGTTGATATTCTAGGGTAGCGCCCCTATTGGGTACTTGTTGTGTTGTTTTGTCTGTTCTCTCTGTGTTTTACTCGTAGGAACTAACCCTTGGTTGTAAAGGTAAGTTCTCTTTATATTCTGATTCTGGATTTGCTCTCAAAGGATGGATTGATAGTTCTTCAGGGAAAAAATTACTAAAGTCATTTTTTAGATTAGCTAGAACAACTTTGGCTAATTTAACCCAAAATACATAGGAAAAACTTTCGAATGTTTGGCTAAAGTTGAATAATTTTCCTTTACTAGTTTTGAATGTTTGGCTATTTTTTGTTTGAACCTTTATATAAACTTTAGCCAAACATTTATGCTATGCCAAACGTTTTGTTGTACGAACATATTAATAATAGAAATCTACTAGTTGGAGAACAAAAAACTGTCCATCTAATATAGTATTAGCAACCTCTATTCCATAATCTTATGAATAATCTCATATTTTACATTAGCTATTAAAAAGTATGGCTAATCTATCCCTAAATGCATAGGAAAACTTTCGAACGTTTGCTAAAGTGGAAGAATTTTTCCTCTCCTTCTTTCTTATGTTTGGCTAAACCTTGGTGTAAGGGAGGTCAACTTTGAAAATATTTGGCGATTTTTTTCTTTTTTCCAAAAATTTCCTCCTTTATAGTTTAGCCGTACTTTTTCCAAAAATGTCCAAAAAATCGCCATTTGGCTAATATTAGCCGCTATTTTTTTCCCTGAAGTTCTTTGCATAGTCTTACTCTGGAAATGGGGGAAATAAGGGGGTAGAGACCTCTGAGGCCATATATTGTAGTATGCTCCTAGGTAGAGCCCTGTATTATCCCAATAATGCGGCCTGTGCACAAGAGCCCACCGAGTCGTGGATGCTATGGAATGGCTTAGCACCAAACAAGGGACACAGTGGTGAAGTGGGGGTGGGGTCTTGCACGAACAAAAAGGCTCCCGAGACTCCTACGGTGGACTAGGCCTAATAGCCTAGGCCCGGTGAGCTAGGCGCGATCGGGCGGGTATGGTTCCTCGACACTCCTGGTAGTGCAGAGGTGTGACCCCATGGGGCATCGTACTTTGAGTAGATTTAGAGGCAGTAAGTCGAGATACGGATGCGGGTGTTGATGCGCACGTATTCTCTAGTCCACCCATGGAACCACTTGTGATCACGGAAGGGGCGGCTTCCCGACCTGCCTCATCGGACGGGCTTCATGAACCATGTAGTAGGCTCGTAGGGTGATACCTTGAGTGCGTGTCAGGAAGGCTATAGTGATGCCATAGCATGATTCGACTCATCGCAAAGTGTGCAGGTGGGGGGCGGATGGAGTGGACAACCCTAGCCAATGTTCTATGCCGATAGCGCCATGTCAAGATTCGGTCTGGCGATCTCTTGAGACCTAGCCGTCGGTCGATCCTCACTTTGGAGTGCAGTAGGGGTAGAACCATGGGTTTGGGGTGTTTTCTTAGGTTTAGATGCATATTCTTTGTCGTTGGTATTTGGATGGATGCGCCACCCTTTGTGGTGGTTATTTATATGTGATTTATGCTGTGTGCTAACCCTTGTATTCACGCTTCCGCGACGTAGGAGCCCCATTGAAGGCGTGGGCCGAATGACCCCTTCGTGTCCTTCTTTCGGGCATCATATTATAGATGGCCCGAAATAGACGGAGGGCCCTGCTCATGGCGAGTTGGTCGCCATGGGAGGGGAAAGTCCCCGTATGTATACGGCCGAGGGTCGTATATGTTCAGGGAGCGTCACATTAATGTGACGTTCCAAGTATTTATACGGTATATGTATAAATATATTGACATGTCACCCAGTATAGATACGCCACCATGGGGTATAGTAACCTAGGGGGTTGACCTAAAAGGGATTAAATTAGCTATGCTAATTTAATTATTAAGGATAATAAACTATAATTAAGGAATTAATATGTAAAAGGGATAATTAAGTTAATTATGGTTTGGGAAGGTGCCACTTGGCCAAAATCGATTGGCTAACATGGTGATGCTAATTGGAGGCATCAAGGTGGATCACTACCCCCCATATCAGCCATAACCGGCCGGGAGGAGCCAGAGGAGGAGTGGCCACCTTTGAGGAGCCGGCGCCTACCTACCTTTGCCCGGTGGCGCCACCCTTGCCCTAGCGTGCACTGTAGCGAGGCTAAGCGTCAAGTCCCAAGAAGATGGGGCATAGCGATACTTGGCGTCAGTGAGGAACTTCGGGTAGGTGGCTAGTATAGGTTGATATTCTAGGGTAGCGCCCTATTGGGTACTTGTTGTGTTGTTTTGTCATTTCTCTACGTGTTTTTACTCGTAGGAACTAACCCTTGGTTGTAAAGGTAAGTTCTCTTTATATTCGATTCGGATTTGCTCTCAAAGGATGGATTGATAGTTCTTTGCATAGTCTTACTCCGGAAATGGGGGAAATAAGGGGGTAGAGACCTCACGAGGCCATATATTGTAGTATGCTCCTAGGTAGAGCCCCTGTATTATCCCAATAATGCGGCTGTGCACAAGAGCCCACCGAGTCGTGGATGCTATGGAATGGCTTAGCACCAAACAAGGGACGGTGGTGAAGTGGGGGTGGGGTCTTGCACGAACATAAAAGGCTCACGAGACTCCTCACAGTGGACTAGGCCTAATAGCGGCCCGGTGAGCTAGGCGATCGGGGCGGGTATGGGTCCCGACACTCCACGGTACAGAGAGGTGTGACCCATGGGGCATCTGTACTTTGAGTAGATTTAGAGGCGAGTAAAGTGAATGCGGATGCGGGGTCGCTGATGCGACGTATTCTCTAGTCCACCCATGGAACCCTTTGTGATCTGGAAGGGGACGCTTCCCGGACCTGCCTCATCGGGACGGGGCTTCATGAAACCTGTAGTAGGCTCGTGGGGTGATACCTTGAGTCTGCGTGTCGGGAAGGCTATAGTGATGCCATAGCATGATTCGACTCATCCGCAAAGTGTGCAGGGGGGGGGCGGATGGAGTGGACAACCCTAGCCAATGTTCTATGCCGATAGCGCCATGTCAAGATTCGGTCTGCTGATCTCTTGAGACCTAGCCGTCGGTCGATCCCTCTTTGGAGTCTGGTAGGGGGTAGAACCATGGGTTTGGGGTGTTTTCTTAGGTTTAGATGCATATTCTTTGTCGTTGGTATTTGGATGGATCGCCACCCTTTGTGGTGGTTATTTATATGTGATTTATGATGTGTGCTAACCCTTGTATTCACGCTTCCGCGGCGTAGGAGCCCCATTGGCGTGGGCGAATGACCCCGCCGTGTCCTTCTTTCGGGCATCATATTATAGATGGCCGAAATAGGCGGAGGAGCCACGCTCATGGCGAGTTGGTCGCCATGGGAGGGAAAATCCCCGTATGTATACGGTAGGGTCATTATATATATGTTGGGGGGCGTCCACAGTGGTATCGAGCCGTGATTTCGGTTACTTTCGAAATCATAGCGACAAACCCTAACTTCGCTAGTTCGGTAGTTAGGAGAGAGAATTAAGCAAGAGTGATTGTTTAAGTCTTTCATGTTTGATTTAGTGCTAGGTTAAGGTATTTGTAAATTCTAAGGAAGTCTAGGCGCTGGAGGACCCAAGTTTCGAGGAGCCATAACTTTTTGTGGGTAGCTTCCGGATGAAAGCGGCTCCAATGGATCGGGCACCTCTCAAATACCCTAGGGGCACGCGTCTCGAGGCAAAAGCGGACAACGGGCGCCCGAAAAAAAAAAAAAGGGGCGCTGAGGTATCCGAGGGTGTTTCTTTTTAAAATAAAAGCAGCGATATAAACACGTCGGCCCCATCTGATCCGCCGTAGGTATAAAAATACAGCGTCCGTTTTTTTTAAAAAATAAGTTTTTCCTTTTTCGCCCGCGTTTTGAACCCGTGACCTCCCACTTCCAACCCAACACTCTTTCCATCTTGCCAACTATCTTTATATAGTATATATGTTCTATTGCTTTGTTATACATATCTAATATCTGTTTTTGTCGGTTAGCGGTTCTTTTAAGAAAAAGGTACATCATGGGATTGAACCCCTGACCTTCTGCACCCAAGCCAACACCTTTACCAATAAGCCAACTTCTTTCTTGAAGTAATATAATGCTTTTTCTAGTATTTATAGTGTATCTATTCCATATCTAAATTAGAGGCATGCCTTTGGTAAACCCACATTCTGGAGGCAACAACTCTGCCGGAGCAAGCTCTTTCGCCATAGCCGTCGAAGCAAGCTCTTTCGCCATAGCCGTCGAAGCAAGCTCTTTTCGCCATAGCCGCCCGGAGTAAGCGACCTTGCCATAGCCATGGGAGGCGACCTTTCTACGCTATAGTCAACCCGGATAGCTGTTAACCATATAAAGTTAGTATCCCCTAGGAATAAACCGGTAGGGACGCGGTAGCGCCGGGAGATACGTAACTATCGAAATCAAGCGAGCCATTGATTAAATTCGGCTCCCTTTCCGAAAGGGCTTGTGGGAAATTGCCCGGGATTTTTAAAACCGGCACGAGGTTCCAAGCTTTTGCAACCCTCGCGCCGGGGAGGCTGCGGGGAGGCTTACCTCATCGAAATCTTGGCGGCGCCAACCTTTGCACCATACGCAAAGAGGGTCACCATCATGCCCAAGGACCTCCGGTGGCACGAAGGATCGAGGGGAGTTTCGGTGACTAGGCGACTATCTTCTTTTACGTTGTAAAAATTTTATGGACTTAATTATGTGAAATAGTCCAAATTTTGAAATCGTGACTATAAGAATGTTTTTGTATTCTCTTTCTCTCTATACTATCCCAAATGAATTTCTTTGGGAGACTTGATGTCACTATAATTCTGCTTATACCTTCTTATACCCAATATAGGCGGTGCGCATTGCCGTAGAGGCGGGACACCTTCGAGCGCCGGTCGACTAACTGCGAACAAGAACTTATGTTGATGAAGAGGCAATTAGTCGAGTTACAAACTTATGTGTTGAATGCCAACCCTCCTTAACCGTCTGGGAGGATGGACGGAGTTACCTCCGTTGCCGCCAAGCCCACCACCCCGGCTGACCACTTGCACTTTGAACCAAGCCCGTACCCCAAGAAGGAAGAACCGTTCCAAGCGCCATAGAAGTTCCTCAAGGGATAGTGCTACCTCTTCACCATCGGCCATACGTGTCTTACGAGTAAATGCGTATCATCGGGAGCACCCCAAAGCCGCCGGGACAAGGAGTACCATAAGGCGGTTGTCTGACCATAACTAGTATATGGAAGAATAGGAAACTAGCCCGGTTTGATGGGAAATCTAGGGGCGGACTGAATCTGAGAGTCTTGGTTGGCCGAAATGAAGGAGTTTGGCAAATCCTATGGCATGACGAGAAAAGGATCTGGGAAGGTCGCCACCACAAACCTTACGAGGAGCTGCCCGCATTTGGTGGAAGGGCTATGCGAGCCAAGCATCACGGGATGAAGCGAGGTGCAAGTTTAAGAAGTTTGCTAAGGCCTTTAAAGTCGCATTATGTGCCTCGTGCGCACAAATGCCGACAAATTCAGACCTTTACTGAGGTTAAGCGAAGGGTATGTCGATTCGGGCCTACGATGAGTTCATGCTTTGAGGCCTGTATGTACCGGGGATGAATGAAAAAGAGGCGGTGGAGGGCTACATTGAAGGATTGGCCCCATCCATTAAGCGAATGGTTAAGGCCATAGACCCAAAATCAGAGTTGCAGAGGCGGAGGCTAAGGCATTGAGCCTCGAGGAGGACACACCAAGGAACCAGTATCCGCGTCCTGCTCCTTACTCGCAGCCACGCCCGTCCACACCTTACCAACCCCGCTCGCCAAGTCCGGGGCCCTCTCAGCAGAACTCTTACGGCCGCCAGGAAAAGAAAGTCACCTTCAACATGCGACAAACCCGGATGGCCATAGACCCAAAATCAGTTCAGGCCGGAGGCTAAGGCATTGAGCCTCGAGGAGGACACACCAAGGAACCAGTATCCGCGTCCTGCTCTTTACTCGCAGCCACGCCCGTCCACACCTTACCAACCCCGCTCGCCAAGTCCGGGGCCCTCTCAGCAGAACTCTTACGGCCCCGAGGAAAGAAAGTCACCTTCAACATGCGGAGCAAACCGGGATAATGTCGGCAAGGAAGTTCGGGATCTCTTACAATCTATTCCCAAAGAGGCCCGAGATCAGTTACGCAGGGATAAGGCATGTTATAGGTGTATGCGACCCGGGCACTACATGCAGAATTGCCCTTATG
This sequence comes from Isoetes taiwanensis, assembly GCA_021234155.1. Taxonomy (NCBI): domain Eukaryota; kingdom Viridiplantae; phylum Streptophyta; class Lycopodiopsida; order Isoetales; family Isoetaceae; genus Isoetes; species Isoetes taiwanensis. The sequence continues at coordinate 11,620,864 of JAJEKV010000002.1, forward strand.
TCACCTGGTGCCCGGTGGCCATGGCCGACCTTGATTGGGGCGATCTCGAAGTCGACTCTACGCCGAGGAGGAGGCTCCCAATTACATTCACGGTGAGTCCCATATCCTTGCAGCTATTGAAACCGGCAATCTTTGAAAGTCGACTGCCCGTTATTTCCACCATAGGTCAAGTAGGCAAAGCAAACCTTTTATCATACGATGGATACGGGTAGTACACATAATTTTGCTTCTCCTAGAATGGCCCGGTATTGCGGCTTGAAACCTTGAGATCTCGGCCGAAGCCTGTCACCTTAGCCGATGGTAGAATCGGACATACGCATGGCGTCGCATTAACCTTAAGATGCGGTTGCCGGTGCACGGTTGCCATGGGTGCGAGATAATGGATATTGGCAAGTATGATCTTATTGTTGGTATGGAATTCTTGGCATCGCAAAAGCCAATATAGGCTGCGAGAAAGGGGAAGTTACCTTCAGCGCCGCTTAACGGAGCCAGCGTAACTATAAAGGTGACTCCTTAAACCCCATTATGCGATCTATCACCATCGGGCGGTTACATAAAGCTATCGTAAGGATAAGTTGCTTTGCATTATTAGGCTTGCCTCCATTGAATCGGATGCCAAGCGAAGCAAGTAGTTGATACCCTTGGGAAGGGATTGCCAATCTTCTCAGGGAATTTAGCGATCTTTTTCCGGATGAGATCGAAGCTTCCTCCTTTTAGAGGGGTAGAATGTGAGATAGCTTTGGAACCCGGTACTAAGCCTACCGGTAAGGCCCCGTGTCAGTATGAGTCCCCCGAGTTGGCGGAACTTAAGAAGCAACCGGGGAGTTACTAAACCTAGGCTTCATTAGGCCTAGTGTTTTCGCCTTTTTGGCTCCTATCCTTTTGTCAAAGAAAAAGGATGGCTCCTTGAGGATGTGCATTGCCTATAGGCAGCTCAATAAGCACACCATCAAGAATCGCTACGCTTTGCCTAGAGGCGGATGACCTAATGGACCGGTTGCAAGGGGCCAAGCATTTCTCAAAAGATTGATTTCGCTCCGGATATCATCAAATAAGGATTAAGGAGGAGGACATTCATAAATCTGCCTTTCGCACTAGATATGGGCATTATGAGTTTACCGTTATGCCTTTTGGATTAACTAATGCCGTTTAGCGATTAATGAATGATGTCTTGAGGCAATACTTAGATGATTTTGTTGTTATTTTCTTTGGCGACATTCTCATCTATAGTAAAACCACGGAGGAGCATGAGAAACATCTTGGTTGGCCCTAGAAAAGCTAAGGCGCCATCAGCTCTTTGCCAAGTTCTCTAAATGCAAGTTTGCCACTCCCCAAGGTGGATTATTTGGGACATATCATTTCAGCGAGAGGGCATCGCGACAGATCCGACCAAGATAGAGGCGATAAAGGGAATGGCCTATTCGGGTAATGTTTAGGTCGAAGTTTCTTAGGACTAGCGGGATATTATCGGAAATTTGTTAGGGATTTTTGCGAAGATTGCTGCACCTCTTACCGATCTTACAAAGCATGAGAAGGTAAAGGATTGGATTGAGCATTGGAAAGCAAAGGTTTAGGGAAGCTTCCAGCAGCTTAAAGATGCTTTAACGTCAGCACCAGTCCTCACATTGCCCGACCACGAGAAGGATAAACTAGTAGCAGCGGATGCGGTAAAATTGCTACTTGGTGGAGTTCTAATGAGGAGGGAGGGTTATTGCCTATGATTCAAAGAAAATGAATGAGACGGAGCAGCGATATCCTACCCATGATCAGGAATTGCTAGCCGTTGTCCGTGCTCTGCGGATATGGAGACACTACCTTCTTGGTAGAAGATTCCAGTTGGATCTGAGATCATCAAAGTCTCAGATTATTTATCCACCCAGCCGAATCTCAACCTCCGTCAGAGGAGATGGATGGAATTTCTGGAGGAGTATGACTTTGAGATTATGTATAAGCCGGGAAGCACAATGTGGTTGCGGATGCGTTGTCACGCCATCCTTTGGTAACCCGAACCCATTGTAATGCAATTTCCACACTCACCGGTGAGTTTGGGAAGCAGAGATAGAAACAGACCTTGACCACGGATCGAGTTTTCGTGTGATGTTTGGGACGGTTTGGCTAAGGAAGCTTCGCCTGAGATAAGGGCGTGAAGCTTTCCGTTCATATAAGAAGGAGGGCACCTTGTTATATTACAAAGATAAGTTGTGCGTGCACGAGACTTGAGGATGCGTAAGCTAATTCTCCATGGCACGCAACTTGACCCTATAGGCTGGACATGCGGTTTTATGAAAACCTACTTTAAGATTCGTTCCAGCTATTTACGGCCTTCTATGAAAAAGGACATTGCCGGTACATTAAGCGGTGTCAAGTGTGTCAATGAGACCAAAGGCGGAACAATTAAGGACTCGGAGAGTTGCAACCTTTGGATGTGCCCAGCGCTAAGTGGGAAGTGATAACCATGGATTTCATTGTGGGCCTTCCGCGTACTCTCCGTGGATATGATCGTTAATGGTAGTGGTCGACAAAATTGTCCAAAATGGCTCATTTCTTGCCATGTCGTACCCGCGGACCACGACCGCCGATCTTTGCTACGCTTTTGCAAAGGAGATCTTGATTGCGGAATGCCATGAGTTATTGTCTCGAGCCGGGGATCCCAAATTTGTAAGTGCTTTCTGGAGAGATTTCTTTGCTACTATCCAGACTAAGCTTGCTATGAGTACCGCATATCATCCTCAGACGGATGGTCAGACAGAGCGTACCAATCGTATTATAGAGGATATGCTACGAAGTTATGTGTGGAGTAAGCAATCCCAATGGGCTGACTATATTTATCTGGTCGAATTTGCCTATAACAGTATGAAACAGGAATCTTCCAGAATGTCTCCCTTCATGATAAATTATGGTTATCAATGCCTTACTCCAGACACGTGGCATAACCCCGTTTCTAAAGTGGAGGTCTCTCAGCAACTCCTCTTGGAAATGCAAGCTCTGGTCGAGGAAGTTCGTGGTTACCTATTGGTCGCATCGCGATCGCCCGGAAAAAGTGTAGCCGATAAACCGGAGGACCCCACGAGTCTTCGGTGGGTGAATCGGTTTGGCTTAAGATCAAGGTAAAACAAGCCAAGCTTAAGATTGGTAGCGCAAAAGCTAGCACCCGGATGGGCTGGGCGTTCAAGATCGAGCGTATTGGGGAGCAAGCATATCGCTGGATTTGCCACCCGGCTTGAAGATCCACAAGGTCTTTCATGTGAGTCTTCTAAAAGCGACACCCCAGTTCGGGAGCAGATCTTGGATACACCCACCCTACTTGAGATGACAGAAGAGCATTTAGATATAGTGCCTGAAGCTCTTCTTGATCGGGCTTATAAGCAGACTCGGAGGACCCAGATGCTGCAATACTTGGTCAAGTGGAAACACTTGCCAGTGGAGGATGCTACGTGGGTGATGCAAAGCGGACCTTGAGAAGCACTATCCAGGACTTCATGCGCGAATCTCAAGGCGCACCATCAACGATGCTATCAACCCCGCTCCGGGCGGTAAGCTTCAAGCCTTGATTCGCGAGAATCATGCGGTAGAGGGTAGATGCATCGTGGTTGAAAATAGTTACCGATGATGGGATCACTTTCGCGTTCCCTAGGGCGTGTGGTGTCTTGTCAATGTGGACATGACCGTGAAGCGCTTGTAGCATGTAGTAGTTCATAGCGCATTCATCTTGGCTATAATAGGAACTTGACCATTCCTTACATACAATGAATTGCGAACCATAGGCATGATAGGTTCCTTATAGATAAATTTTCTTTTATTTCTTATAGGGGTGGACCCTTCAACCCCAACCTAATTAGTTTGTCTATATAAGGCGATATATTCACATGTGAGCCCGATTGAGCGATGCGTGACCTGCCCATGTTAGAGGGTTCTTGATGACCGAACTCTTCAGTTTTATTTTGTCTACACATTTTGTTTTGTTGTTACTCGATGTTGGTATTGGACTTGGTCCTTGAACTTTTGATTATGATAATCATATAAAATGCACCTCGGTGCTTAAAAGCATTTTAAACTTTGAAGTTTTAATATATTTTTACGGAATAAGGAATTCCCTTCCTTTATAATGTCATGTACTACAATTGTATCTAACCCCAATCTTTGAGGACGACATTATTTTCTAAGGAGGGGAGAATGTGGCGTTCCAAGTATTTATACGGTATATGTATAAATATATTGACCGTCACCCGGTAAAGATATCGCCACCATGGGGTATAGTAACCTAGGGGTTGACCTAAAAGGGATTAAATTAGCTATGCTAATTTAATTATTAAGGATAATAAACTATAATTAAGGAATTAATATGTAAAGGGATAATTAAGTTAATTATGGTTTGGGAAGGTGCCACTTGGCCAAAATCGATTGGCTAACATGGTGATGCTAATTGGAGGCATCAAGGTGGATCACTATCCCCATATCAGCCATAGCACCAAAAGGAGCCGAGGAGGGCTGGCGCCACCTTTGAGGGCTGGCGCCTACCTACCTTTGCCCGGTGGCGCCACTTTTGCCTAGCACGCACTGTGTAGCGAGCTAAGCGTCAAGTCCCAAGAAGATGGGGCATAGCGATAACGGGTCAGCCGGGAACTTCGGGTAGGTGGCTAGTATAGGTTGATATTCTAGGGGTAAGCCCTATTGGGTACTTGTTGTGTTGTTTTGTCCATTCTCTCGTGTTTTACTTCGTAGGAACTAACCCTTGGTTGTAAAGGTAAGTTCTCTTTATATTACGATTTTGGATTTGCTCTCAAAGGATGGATTGATAGTTCTTTGCATAGTCTTACTCTGGAAATGGGGGAAATAAGGGGGGTAGAGACCTCTGAGGCCATATATTGTAGTATGCTCCTAGGTAGAGCCCTGTATTATCCCAATAATGCGGCCTGTGCACAAGAGCCCACCGAGTCGTGGATGCTATGGAATGGCTTAGCACCAAACAAGGGACACAGTGGTGAAGTGGGGGTGGGGTCTTGCACGAACATAAAAGGCTCCTGAGACTCCTACAGTGGACTAGGCCTAATAGCGGCCCGGTGAGCTAGGCGCCCGATCGGGCGGGTATGGGTCGACACTCCCCGAATGCGAGAGGTGTGACCCGCATGGGGCATCCTGTACTTTGAGTAGATTTAGGGCGAGTAAGTCGGGTACGGATGCGGGGGTCGCTGATGCGGCACGTATTCTCTAGTCCACCCATGGAACCACTGTGATCCTGGAAGGGGACGCTTCCCCGACCTGCCTCATCGGACGGGGCTTCATGAACCCTGTAGTAGGCTCGTAGGGTGATACCTTGTCTGGCGTGTCGGGAAGGCTATAGTGATGCCATAGCATGATTCGACTCATCGCAAAGTGTGCCTGGGAGGGGCGGATGGAGTGGACAACCCTAGCCAATGTTCTATGCCAGCCAGCGCCATGTCAAGATTCTGGTCTGCTGATCTCTTGAGACCTAGCCGTCGGTCGATCCTCCTCAGAGTCTCGAGCGAGGGGTAGAACCATGGGTTTGGGGTGTTTTCTTAGGTTTAGATGCATATTCTTTGTCGTTGGTATTTGGATGGATGCGCCACCCTTTGTGGTGGTTATTTATATGTGATTTATCTTGTGTGCTAACCCTTGTATTCACGCTTCAGCGGCGTAGGAGCCCCATTGAAGGCATGGGCGAATGACCTTCGTGTCCTTCTTTCGGGCATCATATTATAGATGGCCCGAAATAGACGGAGGAGCCTCGCTCATGGCGAGTTGGTCGCCATGGGGAGGGAAAGTCCCCGTATGTATCGGTAGGGTCGTATATGTTGTGGGCGTCACACATATGATCAAATCCGGATGCGCTATGCTGAGTTGGTCAGGCCTGGCCAGCCACTACATGTGACATTGAGCACGACATCCGTACGGATGCTAGGATCATACCTTCAGGAGGTCATGGACATGCGAGATCAGCTATGTCCTCGGGCACGCACTTGACATGTACATACACATTTATTTCCGCGATGATGTATACTTTATGCGGTTTGGCGGCATTCTTATTATGCGCCCGCCGGTTTTCCCTCGAAAACCCTTCGGTGAGGGGTTTTAACCGGACGATAATAAGTTTCTTTGCGCTCCCTCCCCGGGTCCCATAGGCCGATTGGTCTCGATTGGGCGATAAAAAACTATTCTATTCTATTCTATTTCAATTCATATTATAAATAAAAACCTACATTCTTCTGTTATATCACCATACTTTTGTACTTCCTTTCTTGCCCGCAAAATAATGTCCAATGCAACATATGAGTTTGCCCTTGCAAAACGTCTATGCTCTCATGATCTTAAGTTTGCATCGAGCGTTATTTCTCTTTTATTGGTTCGACCTGATCAAAGATTTGGCTATAGTTTACAAATGATGGTGCAAAGACAATTTTATACGCAAACTACATTTGTTGGACTACCATGGAAGCTCATACATGGATTACAAGGATGTAGGTCCCATCAGTTTTGAATTTTTGACAAGGGCATTTAATGTGAATGGCTTATCTTGCTTTATGATCTATACTACTTGTATATAAAGAGCATCCTTTGAATTCAATCATTTTGGCCCATATTTGAGTCATTGACTTAAATTCTACTAAGTAATAGGAAAACATGGTGTTTACATTTTGGGATTATTAAAAGCATGTCATAAAGTGATTATTTTGAACATAGATTGCTCATATATATTTAACAGTATTATGCTCCCAAATAAATTGCTTTTCTAACATGTTTGCCTCATGCCACCACATTGATAACATGTCTTATTATCTCAAACTGGAATATGTTTAAACTGCCACCACAATTGATATGTATTGAAGCTTGTCTCCTTTCAATTAGACCCTTGTGATCCTTCAAAATCCAACTGCCACAGAACAAATATATTGCAAAGGGACAAAACATTGTTGTGAGTTACATTATTACACATGGTGAAAATCTTGGTCAATAATCTAGATGCCATGTTCCATGGCTTCCAAGTTTAGATCTTATATGGTTTTGTCAAGTCTCCTTGGGCTTTGCTAACCCTTCCATGGATAATAGGGTCTACTTTGTTTGACAAGCCTTGCCAATTTGATTAATAGAAAACAATGCACTTTTGATCTGTCAGCTTCTACACTATTAGATATATTATCTAGCACATTGAAATAAGTGTTTATATGAGAGGGGTATATTTGCCACTAACAAAAAGGCTTGTACAAGTATGGTATGTGCAATTTTTTTGATAATATGAGACCTTATGGGAGGGGACTTTTTACCAAAAAAAAAAGCGTATGGGGAATTCGCTTTGGACTTATAGCTTCGATGCATCACCTGGAACCCAAACAAACAACAAATGTATTGCTTCTAGGATTAAAACCCACCTTTCTGAAGGGATTTCAAGGAAAACCTTGGCGTGTAATATGTATCTTTGAGAGATCGTACAATAATACTATACAATCCTAGTGAAGTATTTGAAGACATAAATGATTGCATGCATCCATGATGTCTTGGAAAAAGATCCTAGCAAATCCATTGAAATTAATTATCTAGCAAACGCGTGGAAGCGATTGGTTAGGCAAAATAAACTCAACATAGCAGGCTCGGATGTGACTGAATGCGGGACATTGCTGCAGTGTATGACATTCTTCTATGGCGCCCTGCTGGCAACATTGACAAAGTCTATTCTTGCGCACCTCTCGAGCCCATCTGCCTGTCTCAATTCGGAGGCAATGTGCACCTGTGCGAATTGAAGCTATCAATCTGTGATTTTTTAGTGAAAGACGGTCAGAAACATTCCAGACATCCTTTTATTGAAAATACAATGGTTCTCCACTTTAATTAGGTCACCCATGTCTCTGTAATAGACATGGAATTTCAAGAATAATATACAGGCCAACTGAGTTTATTCAATCTCTTAAGGGCTGTAGAATTCAATGCATGGCAAACTATGGAATATCCACATTACCTTGTCATCGTCTCCTATGAAATCCCTTGTTTCTTTGTTTGTCGAAAGCTCAAATGCATGATGTCTGTTCTAAACATCTTTGCTCCTTTCATAGTTGACATGTGCCCACGAGGATAATTCCTCTCGTCTTTGGATGTTGAATATCATGTAATAAAGCAAAGCCTAGTGTGTTAGAAATTTAGCACTCAACATAACAACATATAGCAACATATATTAAATCTTTTGTGGATCATCTTAACCTGCCACACACATAAGAACATGCTCTCTAGAGCCTTAAACAATACAACTCAACATGAAGCAAGTACAAAATTATTCATTTATCTACTAATCTTACTTGATGAATGGCATCCACGTAAGGAGCCAAGTGTGATCCTAGGGCCTTCACAAGTCGCATTAAGAGATAGTTTGCTATACATTTATAGGTAGACGAGCCTCTAGTTTGTCATCTATGATGATGTTACAAGATTGAAGAGATTGACAAAGGCATCTGACCACAATGATATCATAATGGATTCCACTCTCTAGAAGCAACACTCATGGTTACAAAACCCAATTCGCACTTGACCCAGTTAAGCAATATTGCATGAACTATGTCGAAACATTTCAAAGAGCTTTCCTGCTTCAAACAAATGAAGCTGCCCAATTTAAAGCACTGCCCAATTTAGAAAGAAACTGGTGCACAAGAAGCCTCTGCTTTATGACTGCTTTATCGTATACATAGAAATATTGCAATGGATATCCAATTTCCTCACGCAAGGTGCCTAGGGTTTGCACTTAGGTGTTGTCGCACAAAGGGTTGCCCTCATAGAGTTGGTACAAAATGTATTGGGTCAATGTATAAGATGATTCTGCATCTCAACCACATAGCATAACACAACAATTGAATGAAACTTATCATGCAATAATTGCTATATTTGAAGAATCCTATATTATAAAATCACGGCGTCTATCTGTCCGCCCGATCGATGGCCGAGATGGTCCCAATGTCCCTCGTCCCGATCGACGGCCCAGATTTGCCCTTTCGTCCCTCCCGCCGATCGACGGCTTAGATCCTACCCCCTCCACATTGGACAGTTTACGCCCTTTGAAACAAAAAGGCACATCTTTGTTTTTTCGAAAGGGTGTGCTTAGGAAATTTTGATCATGATCAAAAGCCATTGATTACGTCGAAGCTCTTAAGCTTAGGATTTTGGATTTTGGTTTGAAGCTTGAAGCCTGCAAAAACTCCAAATTTTGAGGTTCAATGTGTTATGCGGAAAAAAATATTAAATACATGCAGGCATCGGCCATTTAATTTTAGGGTTTTTACCTCTAAACTTCAGGCAAGCGTGGCCAATTTGGAGGTTCATTGTGATACTTGATTCTTTCATGAGCGAAATCGCCCGAAAAGTCGGATTTTTCTGGCGCTTCTGGTTTAGGGCATGCGTCCCACAAGTAACCTTTTATGTAAATACATTTCTTCAGATAGGCCGGATTTTCCTATCCCAGATTCAAATCCCAGTTCATCTTTATTGCTTGGTTGACTGTAGTATGTGAGCATGCATCATTTAGGGTGTGCTTTATCTTGCTCATCTTACTCAAGGAAGTGCCTGATTATTACCAAAAAACAAGTTCTTAAGTTTGGTACTGATGTAAAAGAGTCAAGTGCATTTATTTATTCGACGGAGAATGATTCAACTTCTGTACTGTGTAATCAGTATATATTAAATGCAATATATGCGCATTAGCATGCCTTGCATCCACTTCCTAATGAAGCAAGTCTAAGTCGAAACTTACCTTACATTTTTTAAAGTGAGAAAGGGTCTTTTGTCTACTCAAATTGCTAAGATCACTTTGTTTTCCTGGTGGCCTGAATTTGGCATGCTTTATATATGGCTAGACGCTTGATAAGATGCTGTAGAATGAATCGGAGCAATGTAGAGAATGGTAGAGATGCAGATATGGATGTATGACTGATTGTCGTTGGATAGCAGAATATGACTACTAAGGGAGATACACGGCTGGATTCTATGAGGATTGCATGAGGAGCATTTTTTTCTGGAAAATATGCAATATGTGCTTATTAGGATGTCTTGCATCTTCTCCTAATGAAGCAACTCTATGGATAGGCTTAGCAATGGACTTATAGTTTTTATTATTGGAAAGGGCTGGTCAACCACAGTAATTCAAGTATGTACCTTTTTCTGATTTTGAGTTATGCACAATACTAATGAACCTGGGTAGAAATCAGTAGTAGAAGTTTTGATGCCCAAATAGAGATATCAGATCCCTCATTATATTGATCTTTTAAATTGTTCCGGGGGCAGTTCTAAATAGCTTTTTGCTAGCGGTTGTGGTGTGTTGTATTCTATATGCTGTAAAAATGTTGAAGTAAGTATGCTTGCAATTTTTGAAAGAAATGCTAAGGGCCTTAAACCTCATGTTTGTTATTGCTTACATTGAGTATTTACACCATGTTATTCCAAGGATATGATCCGCATGTTGAATGGATTTTGTGAAGACAATGATGTTGATAAGGTTTAATGTGGTGAGTAATGGCTTAAGTTTGGTACTGATGTAAAAGAGTCAAGTGCATTTATTTATTCGACGGATAATGATTCAACTACTGTACTGTGTAATCAGTGTATATTAAATGCAATATGTGCGCATTAGCATGCCTTGCATCCTCTTCCTAATAGAGCAAGTCTACTTCGCAATTTACCTTACATTTTTTAAAGTGAGAAAGGGTCTTTTGTCTACTCAAATTGTTAAGGTCGCTTTGTTTTTCTGGTGGCCTGAATTTGGCATGCTTTATATATGGAAGACGTTTGATAAGATGTTGTAGAATAAGTATAAGAATAAGTCGTTGGATAGCAAAATATGACTACTAAGGGAGATACACGGCTGGATTCTATGAGGATTGCATGAAGAGCATTTTTTTCTAGAAAATATGCAATATGTGCTTATTACGATGTCTTGCATCTTCTTTCTAATGAAGCAACTCTATGAACAGGCTTAGCAACTGACTTATAGTTTTTATTATTGGAAAGGGCTGATCAACCTGCAGTAATTCAAGTATGTACTTTTTCTGATTTTGAGTTATGCACAATACTAATGAACCTGGGTAGAAATCAATAATAGAAGTTTTGATGCCCAAGTAGAGATATCAGATCCCTCTAATTATATTGATCTTTTAAGTTGTTTCAAGGGCAGTTCTAAATAGCTTTGTTGCTAATCAAATGGAAGAAATAGAGCGGTTGTGGTGTGTTGTATTCTATATGCTGTAAAAATGTTGAAGTAAGTATGTATCCAAATTCGTTGGATTCTTCCTACAGATTCTGACATGGCTTTTTACTATGGCTTGCAATTTTTGAAAGAAATGCTAAGGGCCTTAAGCCTCATGTTTGTTATTGCTTACATTGAGTACTTACACCATGTTATTCCAAGGATATAATCCGCATGCTCAATGGATTTTGTGAAGACAATGATATTGATAAGGTTTAATGTGGTGAGTAATGGCTTAAGTTTGGTACTGATGTAAAAGAGTCAAGTGCATTTATTTATTCGACGGAGAATGATTCAACTTCTATTCTGTGTGATCAGTATATATTAAATGCAATAGCATGCCTTGCATCCTCTTCCTAATGAAGCAAGTCTATGTCGCAACTTATCTTGCATTTTTTAAAGTGAGAAAGGGTCTTTTGTCTACTCAAATTGCCAAGATCGCTTTGTTTTTCTGGTGACCTGAATTTGGCATGCTTTATATATGGCTAGACGCACTAGAAAATAGAAAATAGGAACGACAATTAGCTGTTTATTGCATGGAAGTCGGTCGTCGTTCGAGCAAGTGTTGTCGAATTCAATTGTTTATTTTGTTGGTAAGTGTGACTTTTTGTCTTCACATTTTTGCAGCTTAATGCATAGAAGTGTCCACCGCTCAAACAACATTAGTTACAGGATATCCACAAAATACACAGACTAAAGGTTAGGTATTCTAAATGTTTAATAAGATACGTATTTTAACTGTTCTTTCTGTGGTCAGTTCAAACAACACTATAAGTAATATCTTGACATCCATTCGAAATATAATTTTTGTTTGCCACATTGTACTGAAGTTGTTGCTAGGTGTTTGCAGTTGTAGACAAAGACAAGTAGCAGACAACATTACACTGGGGTTTCAGGTAATTTTGATATGTATGTTTCTCTCTTTTTTCAAAATTTATCCTTTCTAATCCTTTGCAATATCATGCGTTTTTCAAAACTGAAATCTTTACACATTCAATCATGGTGGTTTCATTGAGTATCCCATGGTTGCTCCAAGTAATTAGAAAATAGGAATGTCAGTTAGCAGTTTATTGCATAAAATTGTGTCCCCATTCAAGCAAGCATTGTCGAATTCTATTGTTCATTTTGTTGATAAATGTGTCTTTCCGTGTTCACATCACAATACCTGAATAAAAGAGACAAGAATTTGGAATTCTGTTTTAAAAGGCATTAAATCTAAGAATTTCAATTTGGTCAAGAGACCGTGCTTTTACAATACCTCAATAAAAGAGACAAGAATTGGAATTCTGTTTTAAATTTGAGACTGTCCATTGTACTGAATATCCTTTGCATGACTTGCTTTATGATCCCACCATCACTAGCTCATATTCCCATTCCCATCATATAGGTCTTCCTAGATGCCGTCTACAAGAAAGCAAATTGCTCAGTCAGTCCATGTGCAAGAACTGTCAACTAAGGGGATGTCACACTCCTCAAAAATATTTGTAGGCAGAGATCCGGTAGTACCGTAGATGTGTTCAAATGTGAAGCAATATGCACGAAGTTGAATCTGCAGAATAAACAGAGTCGTGTAATGCAACCAAGCCATATATATATATGTAGTTGCTCACATCAACTTTCACAAGGGAGATGGCGAGGAGGAAGAATCCTCCAGTAAAGGGGAAGGGCGCGGGTCTCGGCATGCATGAAGAGGCGGGGGCTGTAGGAAGTGGCATGCAATTGGTGGCAGAGATGAGGGAGCTCTTGGAATCCCCTTCAGTTGAGAGGTATGTGGATTGCTCTTCCTCTCAATATAATTCTGAGACCCCAGTAGATTGTGTTTTGGAGACTCCGGTCTTGATCCCATCAAGCATACCCCCTTTGAAAACTGGATCTGTGATGCCCTCTTCCCCTGTGCTTGGGAAGGGATCACTTGCTGGTGATGCGCCCTCTTCTAGGGTGCATGTAGCTGATGTGCCTCCTGGGGTGCCCTTGGATACCTCTCGGGATGCTGTATGCAGCCCCAACTCTGTCTTGCCCGACTGGCCCGAACAATGATCTTGTTGCTTTCGCATCTTTCGGCCGGGTTTTCAGATTGGATCAAGCGCAAAGGCTCCGGGTGTAGGACTGCCGGGTGTTCAAGAGGCTCGAAATTTGTGGAGGATCATCATTACGTTGACTGCAGCTGACTCTTCGAGAGACTCCATGGATAGATATTGATCATACCGGACATGTTTGGACCATTGAGAATCTAGTTTCATTTTGCGGTATTGGGCTACTTCACGGGTTACATATTGGACACGAGGAGGTTTAGCTCTTGGCTTGCCTAGGACATCCGAGGCGGATTGGTTTTGCCCAGTGCTCGATCTCTGAAATTCCTACCAAATAATTTCTTCATAATCATGTTTGGGGCTGAGTCTTCCGTGCGGCGTTTGGTTAGTCGAGGGGTGGATACTTTGGGTGAATCTTATGTGTTGTATCGATGATTATACGCCCGGCAATGTCCACCGGTTCTTTGGTGGTTAAAATCCCGTGTTGGTTCCAGATTCAGGATCTTCCTCCTGATCTGATAGTGCCTGATTTCTTGGTTTCTATGGCTAATGGCCTGGGTGTATATTTGGCTCATTCTATTGTGCAGGTCCCCAAGATCTGTGTTGCTCTGCCTTTTGCTTTGCGGCTTTGTGCCCACTTCTCTTCGGTCGTAGTGGTGGTCTGGCATTTTCTCTTCCGATTGAAGCTTTTGAATGGGTCTGAGATCCGGCGGATGTTTCCATCTATTGTGCTACCATCTGACCATGTTGATGATCCTGCTGGTGGTTGTGATGTGGTAGGGGTTGCGGGTGCTTCTCTGGGGGACCGGGATTCCTCGTTCCCGAGGCAGAGCACCGCATGGAGGACTCCGTGGTGCGATGGAGTGGAGTTGGACGAGGTGGTGTGGTTGGGAGAGGTGGTGTGGGGAGGAGGGGCGTGCTTGTCGCCGGGCCGCCCATGGATGGATGGGGCTAGGGGCGTGGTGGCTCGGGGAGGGCCTGGGATGATTTGGTTGTGGCTAGGTCTGAGGACAGGGCTGTGGGAGGGGCTGGTGATCCTGGTGGGGATGTCCCGGTAGCGGTATGTGGTGGAGGCAGAGACTAGTGTGGCCCATGACTCTATGGAGGTGCCTGGGGGACTTCCAACACGTGTTGGAAGTGGAATCTCATGTAAAGCGGCTGTGGGTCACATTGCTTGTGATTAATCCTCTGGCTCTAGATGATGACTCTGTGGAGTGGGCTGATGGCCTGGTGGGTAGGCATGTGGGGCTGGACACTTCTCCTCCGGGATGAATAGGTCGATCCTTAGTTGGAATGTGCGGGGGGTGTGGTCCTCTAGTAGTAAGAGGGCCCGTGTTTCTTTGGCACTTCGGCAGTTGCGTCCTGATATTGTTTGCATTCAGGAGCATAAGTGTCACAGGGGTGATATGTCTAGGCTCATGAATATGGTTGGTAGGCAGTTTGCCTCTATTGCTTCTTCTTCTGGGCGGACTAGTGTGGGTACTCTTATTGCTTGGAGGATGGATGTGCAGGTCACATACTCGCGCTGTTGCATGTGTTTGGCCTGGTGGGCAATAATTAAGTGGGTTGGAGGGAGGGCAAGAGTGGGGATTGTTAATGTTTATGCCCCTAATCAGCCTTCTCGCCGGGTGCTTTATGGGCCCAGATTCGAATAAGTTGCGAGCCCTTGGTGGGTTGCAGGTCGCTTGGTTGTTGTTAGGGGACTTCAATATGGTAGGGCGAGTAGAGGATCGCTCTGGTTCTGGAACCCAGGTTGTGCATGGGTTTGAGAGAGACCAGTGGTCTTGTTTGTTGCAGGATTTAGCCTTGGTTGAGGTCCCTGGGGACTTATCTTTTACCTATTGTAATAGGCAGATTGGTGCGGGCCGGGCGTATGCTAGGCATGACCGGTGTTATGATTCTCCATGCGCCTTTGGATGGTGTGCCCTCTTTTGCGCCGGGGTAACATTACGTCTACCTCCATTTTCTGATCATTACCCTCAGGTTTTGTCCAGTCAGGGTGCAGTTGCCTCTCGGCCCTCTAGGACGGTGTTCCGTTTGAACACCCGGCTTCTGGCTGATGCGGATTTCTCGGCCCAGTGCCAGGAGTTGTGGCTTGATACCTTTTCATCTCTGAAGGGTATGTCTGGTATGGTGACTGCCTTGGCCAGGGTGAAGCATTTTGCCAAGGTCTTTGGTAGGCGGCGCGGTGCGCCAGGAGCGGCGATTGCATGGTCTTTATCGGGGAGTTGGAGAGGATTTGAAGTAGCCTTCTCCGATGGCATTAGGGAGAATGCGGTGTTGCCGTATTGTTGCTCTGGGAGCAGGTTAAAGTGCGGGGAGGCACGCGTGAAGGCGGCCCTTACGGTTGAAGGAGGGGACACAAGTTCGCGGTGTTCTTCGAGAGCGACTAGGCGTGGCGATATAAAGATCTATGGCGTCCCTTGCTTTGCCTGATGGCCGAACTTTGGAGATGCCCATTTCTCAGGGTTTTTCGCACAGCGCGCTCTTCCCTATGAGCAGGAGATGCAGGAGCTTGTTTTGGGGGCTGTTAAGCCATCTATTCTGCCTCACCAGCGTGAGAGCTTGGAGCAGGAGCTCTCCAGAGAGGATTTAGCGGTGGCACGTATGTGCATGGCCAAGGATAAATGTCCTGGGCTGGATGGCATCCCTGTGGAGTTCTTTCAGACTTATTGGAAATGGGCTGGTGAGTCGGTGTACCAAGTGTACCTTGAGTTGCTGCAGTCTTCTCAAATGGATAGGATCTTGAATACCGCACGCATTTCCTTGATTCCTAAGGTTAAGCAGCCTTCTACTATTAATGATTGGAGGCCTATCTCCTTGTTGTCCTCTGTGTATAAGATTATTGCGAAAGCCCTAGCAGAGAAGTTGAAGCCGGTGTTGACTTCTTCCATTAGTAAGGTGCAGTCTGGGTTTGTCCCTGGGAGGAACATTTTGACTAATGTTGCCGCAGCTTATGAGGGCCTTTATTGGGCCAGAAGAACAGGTCAAGGCATTGCCTATCTTAAGCTTGACTTTGTGTCCGTTAGGAGTTCTTGTCTGCCATGATGTTAGCGTTGGGCTCTGGTCCACGCTTTACGAGAACGATCATGAAGTCGCATAGGTCGGCACTCGCTACGGTGGTGTGCGGGGTGAACCCTCCGCCTTTTTCTCCTTAGGCGGAGGGGTGCGTCGGGGGTGCCCTTTTGGCCCGTTTTTGTTTACGATTGTGGTGGAGGCATCGGTTGCTTTTTGGGCCGCAGTGGAGGAGGGAGTGGTGGATGGGCTTGGATGCGGGGATGGTAGCCGCCAGATTATTAACCGGTTCTTGTCGATGACACTTTCCTCTTCTTGGTGGCGTAAGAGAGGAATTTGCGAATGTGAAGGGTTTGTTGGATACTTTCTCCTTGGCCTCGAGGCATTCTTGAATTGGCGTAAGTACTGCTCCGCATTATGGGCCCGGTGACTGCCTCCCCTTGTTTGGCTCTATTCCCTTGGAAGGTGCTTCCGGTAATGTGTGTACTAAGTCATTTGGGTATTCCTTTGGAGGGATGTTTCCATGGGGAGGGTGTGGGATGAGATTTTGCGGGGGTTGCAGAAACACCTCAATTGGTGGAAGGGTAGCAAGTTGTCCATCAGGTAGGATCACTATTGCCAAGTCAGTACTTTGTAGCACCCATGTGTATACAGTATCTGCGATGCTAGCTCCCGAGGGTAAGATCTGTGCTTTGGATAAGATTGTTCAAAATTTTGTGTGGGGCGGGGATGATGCGGTTATTAAAGTGGCTTGGTGGAAGTGTCTCTGCCCCCGGGAGGATGGGGGCTTGGCCATTCTGGATTTGGCGCTGCATAGTAAGGTGCTGGGATGGAGCATCTTCTTCGCAGTGCTGAGTACATTTGTTGTTCTTCTCTTAAGCCATTGTGTGGCGTTTGGGAAGCCGTCTGTGCATGTGGAGTTGCCCTGGGCACTGTTGTATGGTCTCCGGCCTTTCCCACATGCATCCCCTTTTCTCACATGAGTGTTGTGGGCTTGGAATCATGTGCGTGTGCTCTTTCAGCTAGATTATGCCTCAGTTTATCACCACTCTTCTCCTTTCTTGTGGGTTCCTCTACCCCTCAAGACTTGCCCTTGGGCTGCCACTTTGTGCATGCTTCTGGACCTTGAGGAGCCGTTGGAGGCGAAGGCAGATTCACCTTGGAGGATTGGTATTGGGGTGGTCAGCTAGCTTTGTGGGAGTTCTTTCGAGCTTCGCTTTAGGCTTGAGGGGCGTGGCCAGGGCTATCGGGAGCACGTGGGGGGAGTATTCCGCTACACATACCTATAGTCCCTCGGGATGATGTGGTGGTGGGTTTGGAAGGTTCATCCGGATGTTGTGTCTTCTTGCTTTGTGCGGTCTTCTTACGAGTGTTTGGCTATTCATGACACACTTTGCCCCTTCGTGCAAGTGGTCTGCAGCCTTAGGGTTCTCGATGGCTTCGGTTTGGATGTGGACATGGAGCTCACTTCCTCCATAGAAGGTTAGGGTTATACATTGGCGGTGGTGCACCGATCGGGGTGAATGCCCTTGTGAGTCGGTTTAGGGGTGTGAGCCCTCTCTCGCCCTTGTTGTGGCCTTCATCGTGAGGCGTGGAGCATTAATGCGGTTTTATGCCCTCACTTGCTTGTCGCCACGGGATTGGGTTAGGGCTCTGTTTTGGTGAGATTGACTAGCCAGCGGTTGCTACTTCATGTGTATCCCGGTGCTTGGGCTCTTGCGGCGACAAAGCCTTGGGACCTGTGGCGTGGCTTGGTTGGTGTGGCTGATTTGGAAGGCGGCGCGGTTGTGGATCTTCGGGGGATTCAGACTGCGGCCTCTCGATTCCTCGACTCGGGTACAAGCTATTTGAAAGCTTTCTAGTGTTCCCGGGAGTAGTAGAGCGGAAGTTTGCCATTTGGCGGGACTTCTTGGGTGTTGTAGATGGTGATGGTCGGTTTGTACAGCCCGGTGGGGAGTTGCGCTTTTTTACGTGAGTTTGTTGTGGAGTGTCGAGGTATAGCTGTCTCCTTGGGGCAGTTCTCCTTCCTCCTCACTTGCTTTGTAACATTACCATTCTTTTAATATATTGATGACACAGTTCTTCACAAAAAAAAAAAAAAAAAAAAACTTCTTTCACATGAGGACACTAGCTATAACAAGGATATAGATCACTATAAATCAGGGGTTGATTGAAAGCTGATTTAGTTCGCAATAACTCACTATAGTTTTCCTTCAAGTGCAATCATTGAGGAAGTCAATGGAAGAAAGAGTAAAGTTTATCGTTGTTCCTTTGATAATGTGCAAAGGTCTTGCGTGCATAGATTCAACTAATTTTTCATCCATATAACTTCTACATGCATTTCGTTTGTATTTATTACTTTACATTTGTATACATGTTGTGCAGGCAAATACTGACGAATCCATTGCATATATTGTGCACACATAGATAGATAGTTAGTTGCGTACAAGGTATGAAGTTAGAATACAATGAATACAAACAATTATTATTGAATTTCTATCTAATAGCTATACCCTCACATATAGAAAGCCCACTCAAGGTGGCAATTTTCTACTTCAAATATATTTGAGACCATATCTAGATGTCTAAATTGCTAATTATTGGTAGAGGCAAACATGATGGAGACTAAATTTCAAATTTTAACCAAATTAGGATTTTGTTTAAATTAGAATTTTGTTTAAATATGAAACAGAAACATGATCCAACATTCATTAACACAAGCAACCAATATAAAAAACAAAAGCCTGATTTAAGAAGGAAGGCGCTTTACATTTTTACAAACGAGGAGGAGTTTTGCAACAAGAAAACTAATCAAGGGACTACTGAGACTGGGTTTCCCAAATGAAAGGATACAAAAATCCAACACAAAAACTACACAACCACGTCTTACAATACATTAAAAACAATACACTGCATATACAAATTTCAACTTAACGTCACTTACTCATAGAGAACGCATTAGTGTCCCAGTATTCATATACAATCGCATAGAAAGCCCACCGAAGGTGGGCAATTTTCTAGTAGTGTATAATTTAATGTCTATATTAGGTTCCCAAAACTAGTATTAATATAAATCAAACATGGAGTAGGCCACAAGACATTTCAAGGCCATTAGCATATCATAAAGAATAACCTAAAGCTAGCACTAGCAATAAGGACATTATTCAAGGTGAGGTCATTTTTCAAGGTGACGGGGATTAGGGTCCAATGAGCAAACTTCATGTTCGAAGCTCCTCTCCATGTCTATTGCCTTGGAGGAAAACTATAAGCAAACACAAATCAAACAAGTACATAGCCGAGAAAGATGCTTAATGTGCAAGCAGGAGCAGGATGTTCAAACAACCTTACACAACTACTTAATATGATGATCAATATCCTCGAAATGATGTCTCAAACCAATAAAGTGTGAAGGATTTGAGTTCCTTTGAGTTCACACAATTTCGAAACTAAACAGAAACTTTTGGCTTTGACGTTGATGATAGATTTGAGGCACATTAATGATAAGTAGCCCCAAATTCCTAATTAGGATGGGGGCAGGAGTAAACTCTGCTAAAAGTTGATAAAAATAAATTAGGATTGATACGTACAATTCTGCTATTTTGTTTGCTTTCAACTACAAACTACAACCCTTCACATCTCTACATTTCAGACAAGGCAGGCTCCTGCAACAAGTAGAACATGTAAGAGTTGATGACTATGATCAGCAATATCAAATGTACCTGGTTTCCACCTCTCTGGTATTCTAGTTGCATATAAATGGCCCCCCAAGGTCATTAAATAGACCCATTGCAATTTCATAAACAATAGTTGTAATCATCACAGGCTCATCCCCATGCATAGCCAATTTATGCAACACAGGATCGATACCTAACACGTCCATTCCGAAAAATAACGTGCTCTGAAATGAAAGTCCAATAATTCGATGACTGGAAAAATGGGAGCAAAGAAATAAGGATAGCTGCAAGCCCCATAACAGTTATTGTTATCAAATACAAATTTCTCCAAGATTTCTCCAAGCTGGGCTGCACATAAAAGGAAACGTTGCGAGGTGACTGAGAGTGAAGCATCATGTGTGTTATGATATAAAAACTTAATACTGTGTGGCATGATAAATTTGTCTCCATGGCATAGCCGAGTTTTATCTTAACATCTTGTTTTTGTAATCCTTAAAAAGGATAGTTTCGACATGACCGTATGACTCCCATTTTAGAAAAGTTTGCAGAGAAAAGACCTTGTAACAGGGAAGTTCCTCCCTCTGCCCACTTGGATCTTGGAATTTCGAACAATTTTATAGCTGCTGCAGCTCTTCACATGCATGGTTTTTTCTTCCATTGTCTGTCTTTGTTTTGTGTGTGCCTTGTTAAAGCACCATATGCGTCAACACCATTATTTGGTGGCTTGAGAGTTCTTTTCTTGTCTTCCAGGCCTGGATGGGCCATTATCGACAGGCACATCATCTGATCTGTCTACCATCTGATCTGCCTACCAGCTATTCTCATCAACAAGATACCTAATATATGTAGAATGCAGCTAGATGCGACAAAATCAATGCCATTATTCCCTTCAAACCAAGAGTTGTGGACGGGCACTAGCCAGGCATTGTATAGGACAAGTTTAAAGAAGTTTAATAGATTTTGAGGAAGAAACATTGACAAATTACTCAGCAAGGATGGCAGTTCATGCATATCAAAGTATGACTAACTGGCATTATGTTATGGCATTCATTACCTCTTTGAATAAACACATTCACAACATGTGTTTCAGAATCCTCCTGCAAATATCGGCACTCTTGCAAACCAAATTGGCAAATGCTCTTGCAATCTAGGGTTTCAAGCTCCATAAATCAAGAGCATATTCCGTCTGCTCTGATTCCAATCTGCAAGATATTTCACTTAACCTCTCCAAGATAAAATACCAGAGAAAATCATAAATTGAACCCTTTCTAACCCTAAAACGTCACTTTTTACAAATACATCAGCCAAACCCATGGCCCCCCAACCAGTAATATCATTAAGGTTTAATATAAATTATCTAATAGAAACATCAAAAAATATAGCATTCACGAAACAAGACAAATGACATGTTAGATAAATCACGGATTTACCTGCTTCGGTGTCTCAAATATGGTGGATTTGCATGCTTCTAAAGAATGGGTTTTGCATGTTTCATCTCAGCAAGCTGCAATGCTGCATATTTCATATGAAGAAAATAAAGAAATAGCAAGCCACGCAATTTAGAGCATAGCAAGGTTTGAGCCCTTCTAAGGTTTGCAACATCGGGAGTAAAATACCTGGTTTAAATCAAAAGAGAAGCTCTTCGAGAGTAAAGAACCAACTCGGAAGCAACAATATAAAGATCCCACCGAAATGCTGATCCAAGTTCATCCTGCAATCTTTGCATCAGAGTTAGCAAAACAACTGAAAACGACAACAAATGATTTCAAAATCTCGCCTTGCACGATGTTTACACTTCTGATCCGATAATGCAGATATAAGGATCCACTTCCAAAGCCCTGCAGAGTCCATGAGTGCGATTCTGTGCGCTGAAATTTGTTCTTGGGTTTGCAGCAAAAATGAACTGCCAGACTTCTGCCGTTCCTCAGAGCAACAGGGTTCATTGTAGAAATTTTTTCCAATGCATCAGAACGAGGAAATTCAAAACAACTACCTGAATCGTAAGATGCAACAAGACTAGTCCTTAGAATCTTTGGGCCAGCAATCAGGTCGCCAGCCAACATTTCCCTGCATGTGTGCAGCCATCGTTGATGCAGTCATCGTTGACGCACGCGGGCTGAAACATCCATCGCCTGCCATTGCATTAGGTTTCGACCCTATACATTGCATTAGGTTGTGCTTTAGGATCCTTGTTGAAAATACGCTTTGCTCATTTGCTGCCTCCATAACAAAACATAGCTACAACCAAAAAGAGCCTTCTTACCTTTCACTTCGTCGTCTTCTTCCAGTCCAGTTCTTCGGCATTGCTTCAGGAGAAGATCCTTCTTCTCATTCATCTAACCAGCAATCGGTTTCTCTTTCTGCTTCAACTGCTTACTTACTTTCTAATATTCCACGCCTAGGTAGTATACCTTCGTTTCTACACTATACTTTCTGCATGCATCTCTACTTTCTGCTTCTAGTTCTCACTTTCTGGATGAATGCAAACACCGGAACTGCGTCTACTCTCCGGCTCATCATGCCCTCTGTAACGTCTGCTCAAATTTGGGCCCTTCTTTGCGTACAAACCGGGCATATTCCTTTCTCTTCAAAAAGTGAGCACCATGTCAAGTATTACATGTGAAGAACCAGCAAAAACAGGGTAAGGCCAAGCCAAAATTCCGGAAAACCCATGTGGCCCCTTTCATAAATAAGATCGAACAGAGCAGAGCAAGCCCAAAACATGGGAAGATTGGGGCGATCGCTGCTATGTCTTCTCTGCATGACAGCCTCTGTCTCGAATGCATTATTCGTATGCAATGTTCCGGGCAAGGCCTGTTTCGGCATTACCATACCCTGTCCATCCGGATGCCCCACCCAATGCGCAGTAAATTGCAACCTGTGTAAAACCAGCTGCGGTAAGGATTCAATTCATTTCGATAACGATCCTTGCCCATTGCTTGGTTCGCTTCGTTGATTTTTTTTCCTTTTGAATAGGCTGCAACAAACCCGGTTCCGTCTGCCAGGATCCTCGTTTTGTTGGAGGCGATGGCGTCGTGTTTTATTTCCATGGCCAACGGAATGCAGATTTTTGCATTGTGGCTGATACCCATCTCCATATCAACGCCCATTTTATTGGTAAGCCTAGGGATTCCAAACGAGATTTTACTTGGGTCCAATCCCTTGGTATCCTTTTTTGGCTCCCACCAGCTCTTCCTTGGTGCCAAAAAGGTTGCCACCTGGGACGATGACGTGGACCATCTCGAACTCTCTCGATAACAACCCTATAGTTATCCTGCCACTCAAAACGGGTTCAATCTGGAAGGACCCTTCTTCTGGGATTGAAATTACACGGCCTCAAACCACAAATGCAATCTCCATCCATGTCGCAGGAATCTTCAAGGTAGATGCTACATTGTTGTGCCCATTATCGATGAAGATTCAAGGATCCACAATTATGGAATCACCAAAGACAACTGTTTTGCTCACCTTGATATCAACCTTCGGTTATATAGTCTCTCGATAAAGTGGATGGAGTTCTTGGCCAAACGTATGCTCCAAGTTATAAGAGCAATGTTAACACCACTTCTAAAATGCCAACCATAGGTGGGGCAACCAAATATAAGTCTTCAGGTCTAATGAAGGCAGATTGTGCAGTTGCAAGGTTTGGTTCTATTCGCGAAAAGATAAACAACAAGCACTTTCCTCAGATGGAATGTGGAAGCTCCTCCCATGGCATGCTTTGTCGCCGCTAGTTAAGTAGTTCTTGGAACTACCTAAGGTGTATTTGTATACAATATACAAGTTTTTGTACTATAAATGGGTCTATGAACTATGGTTTACTTAAATCGGGAACAAAATCCAAGATTAAGAGTGACGGGAATGGTAGCATGCATCCAAATTCAAAGTCATGAAGTTTTAAGCTAAACCCTTTGCTTGATGGCCATTCAATCGAGCTCATCGTTGTTTATTAGATGGACACTTGGAATTAGATTTCATCTGATCACTCTACGATAACGAAGCAAGCTTTGTCTATAATCCTATTGGGTACAGCTTTATTCGAGGTGTCTTTGGCTCAGCGAAATTAAATTGCATCTCCTCTAACAATGAGCATAGATATTTGGTAAACAGTCTACATGCATCCACACACGTCATTGATAAACAAACTCTGATAAATATTTTGTTCCCTGCTTATGAACTTCATTTATTGTCTTATTCTTGATGTGTATCCAATTTTATTCGAGGCAAATTCAACAATCGTACCAAATGTACAAACAAAAAGCTTGTCCTTGACTCCTGGGTGAATTAGTTTTGGCTTTCTCAGGAACACTCGATGATAGACATTTCTGTATAGTTATACACTATTTGTAGTTGGAAGGTGCATTTTGTACTATAAATGTGTCCATGAACTATACGAACATCTGGGAATAAAATCCTCTACCTATATTAACATGCGTTGTAAGGCCCCAGAATATCATGCCTTACAATTTTGACAATGCTCTAATCCTTGCTTTATGATTACTCTACCACTGGGTCTTCTCAACCAATTCCCTTCGCCATTATGCTTTTGATACCTCAAGCTCTTCCATATACCGTAACTATAACGGTCCTAAGGTAACGAAATTCTTTGTCGGGCCGCACAAAAGGCGTTACAATCTGGGCACTATCTCGGAGAGAGTCTCGGTGAAATACACATGCCAAAAGACACAATCCACGTATGTACATAATGTGCTAGAATCATAGAACATGAATACAAAAAATTGATAAATCGGCCCAGTTTGAGCATTTCACCTTGTACATTTTGAATCTCCTGCCCTTTGAGAATGGTATCAGGGAGTTGTCTATCAAGAATATACCTTGCAGACAAGTACACAGCTGCATACAACTTCTCTTGGTGGTCCTACATTTATGATGGTCCTACAATTCTACTATAATTTGCTCTTGCTATTTTTGCAAATGTATGGACATTAAAATTATCACTAGATGCAGGTTAAAGTAAAAGAATTTAGTTGGTATTCCACAAGCTCCTTGCACTGCATATTCTAAAGGTAATATGTTATTGAAATGCATACTAATCTAGTTGGGGATGTCAATAAAGTTTTTGATCGTCACTCTATTCAAAACTACTCCTAAAAAAACAGGCATCCAAATATAGAGTGACTTAAAAATTGCAAAGGGTTGAACCTTGCACAATCCATCTCTTCTACAAAATGCTTGAGTTATTATTCAAAAAAAAGAGATGTTACACATGCAATGAGAGGTTATGCAATTTGTACATGCTTGACAAATTTGCAGAAGACTTAAAATCATTACCGGATCAAATGTTTCACATTCAAAGGATCCTTAGATCATATGTTTTGCATTCAGAGCTAAGGACCTGAATAGCTTTGAATAGCTTTAATACTTGCTCCTGACACAATTCTCAATGTGTGCAAACTTTTGTTCAAAACTTTAGTATAGACAACTACCGTCACCACAAAGAATGGCACCTACGTATACAACATCCAAAGTTCAAAAAAATGTCAAAATCTTGCCTTTGCAAAAGATAAACTCATGCCTCAACTTTAAAAATAAACGTGAAAGCAATAGTTCTTAAAATACAAAATGGCACCTACGTGTACATCCAAAGTTGTTGTCAAAATCTTGCCTTTGTAAAAGACAAACTCATGCCTCAATCTTAAAAATAAAGGTGCAAGCAATAGTTCTTTAAACACTTTGCCTTCACAACTTGAAGATATGCCATGAAACACTCTGGCGACATTTATTGCATGGAAATAGGTAATCAGGCTGTTACGGACGTACTTGAGGGTGAGCTTGCATTCACATAGTTCCCTGCAACTAGTTAATGTGGCGTTGGGGCCAACAAAGAAGTAAGAACATCGGCTTCATCAGATTACCCTATGGCCAATAAGCTAAATTCATATTTCGTGCATTCTCAATCACCTTTGAAAATTGCACCAACGTAACAAAGTTTTGAAGTAAAACTGGTTGTCATAAATAATCATTGTCCTGAAAGCGTTTGATTAGAGACAATGTTCCCATATGTCGATATTTATCTCATCGTGCCAATATGAGGAGTTAACTAATTGCTCAATAACGAGAGAAGCAAAACGATTTGCCAAATTAAGTAGCATGGAACCTGAAACATAGTTAACTAGGTATATTTACCTCATGCTCTGCTTTTCCAAAGGCTCACATTCACCTAGGCAATAGTTGCAAATGTACAACATTGAAATGCCCAATGAGAAGGAGCCTTCCCAGTAAAAATAAGGATCCACAAATAAATCTGCAAAATTATGGCAAAAGCCCAACGAGACGGGATTTATAAACGACCTGCGCATGTCTATATTACTATATAATGTAGACTTGAACATCTCAGGTAAGACTGCAGTGAATACACAAAGAAGGCAACGTGTATCAAGTACAAAGATCCACATTCAGAACAAAGACATTTATGCACGCTGCCATGGCAGACCATTTGCAGATCGAGACTGGATCTCACTTCGTGCTCAAATCATACTTAAGAGAAAGGCCCTGGAATTACCAGGGCTTCAAATTCTGACATCTAATCTGGGCATAAGAGAAGGATAAACCCAAATGTAGATGCTCAAGAACTTCCCATTTACACGTGGATCATCACTGCCTGCAATAAAAGCATGCCTGCCAATTTACTAAATAGATGCGCCAACACGAAGTAACATAATTTTATGCGCATAATTAGATGCAAAGCATCATATGAGAACATAAATACTTGCAGAGCACAGCATTTCACTGCAAATATGGGATTTGAGGAAGGCAGGTCTATAAACACTCTCATTAATACTATGGAACTGGTCGGTCTTGTAGCAGCTGGACAAAAAACTTGCTTGCAATAACAGAGCCAACACAGAGCATTTGGAGCTATTCTAAGAGATGTTTCATAATTTACCTCTTTAATTAAACCAAAATCTCCAGCATATGTGAGCTTATTCAACTGAGCTAAATAAAACAATGTAACTTTTATAAATTAGATAAAGTAAATTAGATAAAGTAAATTAGATAATAGGCATTAATGATGTATGGGAGGCAACCATCTGCTTCATTGACCTGTCTACAATCACATCATGGCTCATGCCACAGAAGCAATTTATCATAGCATTGCAAAATTAAGGCAAACAGAACCCCTAAATGAAGGTACTTTAGTTAGAGAGATGCGTGCTCACCGTAACAAAGATGCAAAGGACAAATTTAACCCCGAACCCATCTTTTTCCTATCTATTGATTTATTAATTACTTTTCTCATCTCTAGACATACGGTTGGAAAATATATGCAATGTGCACTCACAAGTGGTAGCTCGAAGCAAGTGGCACTTGACTTGGTAAATGTAAGGTCCCGGGTTTGCTAGCCACCAATTCTTCCCGCCCAATATGATGGTTCCAGGAAGGTGTTCAAGTGTATACATGAGGATCTAAAAGGCTCCATTCATAAAAGACATGATGGTCACACAAAATTGTTCACCATCATGTTGGAAAGGGCTCTAGTGGTCTTCCCATTAAAAAGCAAAGTGTTGCAAAAGGCTCTAGTGTGTCCCAGAAGGAGCAAGAATGACGCTTTCAGAGGAGGAATGCCCGGCAGCCAAGGATCCGTAGATGCCACCTTGCTTTGTTTGATTCTTAGATCAGCCATTACCCATTCTTTGTCCCTATCTAACCCATAGATGCCAAGAACTCGACTAATGAACTCTAACTATGTATGTTTAGGTTAGATTTATGTGATACTGCTATTTCAATTCATATGTTTCTATGATGTATGATCCGCTCTCAAGACTCGGTATTGGGAAGGGGGGGTAGAGACCCAAATCTTAGTGGATTGATCCTAGATTAGCCTCATTAACTTCTAATTAATGCGGCCTGTGCATAAGAGCCCGCCTGCGCTGTGGGTGGAGGGGCCAGACGGGCTGACAAGGGGGGAATTTGTCCGATGGCGCTTGATCCCCTCCGGTGTGTAAAGCCTAACGGGAACATTATGACTAGTACTAATACCTTATGCACTGCGTGTAACTCTGGTATGGGCTCGACACCTCTTGGGTGGTGAGGCTACCTTCAATGGGGTTGAAGTCGTAGATGAGCAGTGGCTCTTTAGTCTTCCTGTCATTAGCATATATCTGCTGGAGGAGAGACTGAATCTCCTCCTGCCTCATCGGGACTGGGGAGATGCAACCCAGGAGTAGCCCCTTTGGCTATGCCCCCGGAAAGCTATGGTCCAGTCCCAAAACTTATCAACCTATCTGCAAAGTGTGCACAGGAGGGGCAGATGGAGTGGACTACCCGACTACCATGTTCTATGCCAGTCAAATCCATTTGCCATGAATTTCGTCTGCTTTGATCTCTGGAGACCCCAAGCTGTTAGTCATACCTTGAGTTTGAGCCTTGTCTATGTTGTTATGATGATAGCTCATGTTGTTATGGTGGTCTCCCCCCTTCCGGGTGGTTATATATATTATTTTTTGTTATGTACTTACTAGAAAAAGTGCCCAACGTTGCTGGGCTTTTCTTTGAGCATAACTCAAAAGCTAATATTGATTGAAAGCAGTGGTTAGTGTGTATTTGTAGACGTTTAGTCTACCCCAACAGAAGTTAAAAGTATATCATAGGTGTTTGCGGGTTAATGTGCTTGTCCATAAGTTTAACCCTAGAATATCAAATCAGTGTCCAGTATGCAAGCGTGGATCTGAGACCATTGAGCATTGCTTTTTCATGTGTGAACACCTTAGAGAGGTATGGGACTGGTTGTTTTCCCTTTTTCAGGTTTCACTAACAAGTCAACAACTGCTTTTGGCAATTTACCCAAGTACCTGGACAGAGTTACAAGGCCAGGCTTTTCATCTAGCGCCAGGATGGTTGCTTTGGACTATTCTGGAAAAGACGAAGATTGGTAATCTTCAAAGGTCCGGATGTGGCGATAATCGTGTTCTCCAAGAAGCTCAAGGTTACATTGTAAAGTCGTATCATTGTTCTTCACTTGCCCCTCGCAAGAGGCGCATTGATTTTGAGGAGTTTTGGATGTGCACTCTTATGCTTAGGTGCTGTTGCTTCACTCGGTGGGTCTCCGCTTATCCGCCGAGATTTTATTCCTCGCCTCTGTGATTTATACTTGTATTTGACTCTTTGATTGAATAAAGTCCGACGCCCTTCAACAAAAAATCTTTTGGTTGTTTAAAGTATCAAAACTATATTTATAATGACGTTGTAAATGGTGTTAACTCAAGATGTGAATGAGTTATGAATGAAATTGGTATCATGTCTCCAAAGTGGTAGGAAAAAGGAAAGAACCAAAAAGACATAGAAGGTAACCGGATGCTTCAGCTATGACGTAAGTCCACCGAGATGTCTAATAAATACCACAATACTTAAAGATTGATCTTTAGAAAAAGCTTCTGGCTCCACAGATCCAAATCCATGTCCTAAAATTACGTCACATGTTTAATAAGCTGAATAATATACAACAAAGAGGAAAAAAACAGAAAAAATGCTATACGAGTCAGAGGGTTTACAAAACCGTAGCAGAGTAATATAATTGTTGATGTTTACCAACATGTCGTGTTTCTCCTCTTTCAGCAAAGATTTTCAAATTCTTCTCGCAAAGAAGCAAGTGTGGAATGATCCTCCTCTCTTATAGCAGCCTACATGCAAAATAAATTACACCGTAGTTCCATATAACTGTAATTCTTTTTGTGGAAGGAAAAAAAGTACCATCACTTTGCTAAAGGCTGTAACTTAGAAATGAGCTATTCTAGAAGATGGTGAACATGCATATGCCAACATCCTATTCTGCATCAAGAATCACATGACCTTTCCTGGATTATGGAGTCCAGGGGTAATTTTAATTTGTTGTCCCATAGACATGCCTACTAATTGTACATATGAAGATCACCTTAATGCCTTGTCCACTAGAACCCCAATGATACACAAAATTTGCACTTGGTTTATTTTATCTCGTAGATTAAGATCACTTAACATCATGTGAATTAGCATCTGTTCATTAAGTTGTTAACATCTAGGAAGATTAATAAGAGCCTTATAGATTTTGCCTCTTCAACTGTGGCCCTTGTTCTTTTCTAGAGTGTATAAGTAAAGAAAATCCTATATGCCTTGAAGATATGGCTTATAGAACTGATCACCATTTGGAGAACATATTGCACTACAATGACATGCAAAAGAAGCAGATGTAATCACTTTTCATGAAGATAACTGCAAGGAGAATTCTAGATGCCTTAAGGAATGTTTATGCGATTGAATAGAGAAGAAAAATGAAAGCAAATATACGTAAAAACTCATGCCTAATGAAGATTAAAACCCACGGCTCTCATAGTTGCACTCTCATAGTTGCAAGGCCACATCAATATGCAAACTTATATGTTCCTAACTTGTCTCAGATCGAGCTAATATTCAAAGATTTAGGACTTACCGCCTTATCCGTAAGCCGATTAGAATAGAATAGAATAGAATATACATTAATGTCCCTTGTGCCATGAGGCCCCCGGACTTGTGTAGCATGGGCGAGCTCTCCAAGTTTAGTAGAGCACTCGTGCAAATATCCCGGCCAAAATGGAGCAAGTATCGATCAACTCGTTGATGTGTGAAACAACTGATGTTCCCAACCCAATCGACCGAGATGCAAAACATTCAAAGGAATAAAGGGAATAATTGTGATAAATCAAATTAGCCTTACAAAAGGAAGAAAATCTTGTGATAGAAATAGGAAACTGCTCAAAGCAAACGGCTGGTCTGCACTTCTGGTTGGAAATTTGCAGAACAGACGTTCAAATAAAAATAGATTCCACAAATGCCCGACTCGAGCTGCGCCATAAACCTAGGTTGCATAAACGGCCAAACAAAAATAGGTCCTACAAAATGCCCGACTCTGCTCTTGAAGCTTGATGTTGTTCTGCACTTCTTGGTGGATTTGCAGGACCACAAAAAATGAAAATTTGAAAAGCAAAAACCACCATTGAAAAATGGAACAAGTAAATAAGGGCATCTACCAAGAAAGGTCGAGCCAGAAAGGGGATGCAAGTCGGTTTTGAGGCAGCCACAAAGAAATCAAACTGCAAAACTTGCCGCGGTGGCTAAGATATTTGCGATGAACAGAGTTTATATATTCTTTCTCAAACTGCAAAACTTGGTCGGATGCAAACGAACTATAGAAACCTGGTCAGAATTGGCGCAAAACAACAAAAAAGGAAGTCTCGTCCAGAAAGTCGACCACAAGTTTGCATGTGAATTCTTAGATAAACCACAAAAGCACGGTGAAGAAGAAAGGTTGTGGCCTAAAAAAAATTTACGTCATTCCGGCATTCATCTATGCCTTGTCCACTAGAACCCAATGATACACAAAATTTGCACTTGGTTTATTTTATCCTCATTAGATTAAGATCACTTAACATCATGTGAATTAGCATCGTTCATTAAGTTGTTAACATCTGGAAGATTAATAAGAGCCTTATAGATTTTGCCTCTTCAGCTGTGGCCCTTGTTCTTTCTGGGTATAGTAAAAAGAAAATCCTATATGTATGAAGGTATATTTATAAATGATGCCATTTGGAGAACATATTTTCGGCTGACACGAGAAGCGGGATCCATGTAATCACTTTTCATGAAGATAATAATCTGCAAGGAGAATTCTAGATACCTTAGGAATGTTTATGCGATTGAATAGAGAAGAAAAAATCGAGCAAATATCACATGTCATAAGTGATCTCATACATGTCGCGAATAGCTCGGGACCGATGGCGCTTCCAAGCGAGAGGCCGACTGAGAAAGGAGTTCTTCCGGGCGGAAATTACCACGCATTAGCGATGTACAGTAGGATAAAACCCGCATCTTCTAAGTAGCCGCTTACGTTGTTTGGGGGTCTCGGGTCTCGAACTCCTCGAAGATGCCTCTCAGGAGGACCCGTGGATTCAATGTGAGAGTCCTGGGACTATGTCACCGGATTTGCAAGAAGAGAAGAAAAGAAGAAAACGTAACAAATGAGAGAAAAGATGATAAGCTTCCTTTTGATATCACGATGAAATACATGAGCTCGCAATAGAGAGAAAATCAAGGGAGACAAGACTCAAAACTCATCTAAAAACTTATGTGCTAACTCTTACCATATATATAGTACAATGGCCTTGGGCCCAATATAGACACTCGACCGATCTTCGCTATTTTAATTCCTCGAAGGAGGCCCCGATTTGGTGTGAACGTTGAAGGCGTTCTTGAAGTGCCTGGGAATCACGCCATCGGCCGACGCCGGGCAAGATCGCGTCGTCACTTGTCCGGAAAGCCTCTTGTTGGATGTCGTACCAAAGGCTTTGACTGCGTGGTCTATTGCTTGGTCTTCTGTGGAGCCTTTTGATGTCTCAATCTCGTTGGTTGACTGAGATCCTTGAGCTTGACCTCGTCCGTCAGGAGATGTACGAATAGTCCCGTATCAGAGGCAATGTGACTAACAAAGTTCGGCCCCAAAGGTCATCTCCTCGAAGGTCCTTCGCCACGGACGGTAACTCTCCCACTCTAACTTGATCTCGACCGCCAACCCGGACTCAAACATCGACATTTTACCCCGAGACCAAGTTTCGCGGGCGAAGACCACCCCGCCCCGGACGCTAAAGTAGCTCATGTCCAACACGTCAGAAGTGAATTGCCTTTAATGAGGGTGTAATAACGCCATGTAGTGGGTTCGTGGTTTGTCGCAGAAAAATGACCGTAACTTGGTCCCTAGGGTAATTTTGTCGTTTCTACCTATTACGGCTAAGCCAAATTCCATTCGGCTTTTGTAACGCCCGAACTTATTAAACACTTAGTTTTCTACACCGCCGACCGCAGGACACTTTACATTTTGATGTTCTCCCGGATGATCTTGAATTTTTTGAGCCCCGCTCCGGTAAGTTACTGGAATGGAGAATTCAATCCAATGGATAGGGAAATCGTGTTCCGGAAGGGAGGCATTGGCATTTGCCCTCCTGAGGAGTTAATCGGTAGAAAGCCCGCTTCCAGAAATCCAAACCCCATTTCGCTTCTATTGCTTCCGGTTGCCAAACAAAATTCACCATGTCCCGCGCAAATCAATAAAACTCGACCTCCATAACGTAAACCCCATAATAACCTAGCAGTCCCATGGTGGTTTTATGCTTTTGAGGCCATACCGGGCCGATTGGACCGTGGATCTTGACAATGTCATGAGGTAGGGAGGCTGACGCACGGAGCCCTAAAACCTTCCGTAAGAAGTTCGGCCCCAAAGGTCCCTCTTTTCGAAGGTCCTTTGGCCACGACGGCAATCCTCCCAACCCCTAACCGCGGATTCCACCGCCAACGCACTCAAAACACCGACATTACCGAGACCATCCGCCGTAAGCGAAGGCCACCCACGCCCAAACATGCCACCACATATGGCTTCCACCATGCCAATGCAGGCTCCATGGGTCAAACATGCCACCGGAAGCCCAACATGCCACGCGGCTCATACGCCAACGCGGGTCTAACATGCCACGGAGCTCCAACATGCCACGCCCAACATGCCAAGTTGGCTCCAACGCGGCTACCTAGGCTTCAGCATGCCAAGGTGGCTCAAAATATGCCACCCAGGCTAACATGCCAATTGGGTTCAACATGCCAATGAGGGCTCCAACATGCCAGCTACAGGGCTCCAACATGCCTCGGAGCCCCAGTATGCCACCTAGGTTTCAACGTAAACGGCAGTTCCAACATGCCACCTAGTGGGTCTAATACGCCAAGGCGGCTTAACATGCCACCAGGTCCATGCCAAGGTGGTTCAAACATGCCACCTAGGCTCCAACATGCCCAGGCTCCAAACATATAACCCAACATGCCACCTAGCATGCCACAATCTAGCCCAACATGCCACCGGCTCAAGCTGCAAGACACGGAGTCTCCTCCAACATAAGTTGGCTTCCACGTATTACCTAGTTCAAGCATTGCCAAGGTGGCCTCAACATGCTTGCCTAGGCCCAACATGCCAATAAGCTAACATGTTACGAGGCCCAACATGCCAATCCAGCTCCAACATGGCTCGCGGAGCCTTAGCATGTTACCTGGTCCAAGTGCGTTTCACCTTGTTTCAACATGCCATCCATTCCAACATGCCACCTAGCATGCATTACCTAGGCCCAACATGCCACCGGTCCCCAACCACGGATCCAACATGCCAAGTTGGTTTCCAACGCCACACCTAGGGCCAAGGTGGCCTTCGACATGCCAACCATCGTTTTGAATATGCCACTTGGTCGCAATGATGCCACTGGTCCAACACACGTGAGCCTAACATGCCAGGCTCCAACATGCCACCTAGGGCTCTAACATGCCACCGCGCCAGGTGGCATGCTTGAACCCAGGTGGCATGCCCCGAGCCACCTTTTTGCATGTGGAACCTAGGGCGATGTTGGAGCCCCGGGAAAGATATTGGAGCCACCTTGGCATGTTTGAGCCTAGGTGGCATGTTGTTTAGGTGGCATGTTTGAGCCACCTTGGCATGTTGGAGTCCACGCGGCATGTTGGAAGTCCATGTGGTGCGTTTGAGCCACCTTGGCATGTTGGAGCCTAGGTGGCATGTTAGAGCCTAGGTGGCATGTTGGAGCCACCTTGGCATGTTTAGCACCTAGGTGGTGGTTGGAGCCACCTTGGCATGTTAGAGCCTAGGTGGCATGCGTTGGAGCCCACGGTGGAAGATGTTTGAGCCACCTTGGCATGTTAGAGCATAGGTGGCACATTGGAGCACGCGGGCACGTTTGAGCCTAGGTGGCACATTGGAGCACACGCGGGCATGTTTGAGCCTAGGTGGCATGTTGGAGACCACATGGCATGTTGGAGACCACATGGTGATGTTTGGAGCCACCTTGGCATGTTAGAGCCCGGTGGAGTATGTTGGAGCCACCTTGGCATGTTAGGCCCCAGGTGGCATGTTGAAGCCCACGCAGGCCATTGTTTGAGCCACCTTGGCATGTTGGAGCCTAGGTGGTATTTTCGCCCGGAGCCACCTTGGCATGTTCGAGCCTAGGTGGCATGTTGGAGCCAAAGATGGCATGTTTGAGCCACCTTGGCATGTTAGGAGCCTAGGTGGCATGTTGGAGCCCACGCGGTATGGTTGAGTCACCTTGGCATGTTTGAGCCACCTTGGCATCTTGGGAGCCCAAGTGGCATGTTGAGTCACCTTGGCATGTTAGGAGCCTAGGTGGCATGTTGGAGCCCATGTGGCATGTCCGGGCCACCTTGGCATGTTAGATCTTAGGTGGCATGTTGGAGCCACCTTGGCATGTTCGAGCCTAGCTGGCATGTTGGAGCCCATGTGGCATGTTTGAGCCACCTTGGCATGTTGGAGCCTAGGTGGCATGTTGGAGCCACCTTGGCATGCTCCTGAGCCTTATAATGCGGCATGTTGTTGAGTCCATGTGGAATGTTTGAGCCAGCCTTTGCAAATACTTAGGTTGCAAATCTTCTTAAACAACCCACCATATGTTCATCCTCCATAATATTCATTCACGTAACTTTCGAAGCCTTGTTATAGAAAGTATTCAATATCTTGCATTGCTATACAACGTAATCACGAAAGTAGTCTCGAAAAGTGGAAGTTAAGAATGCCCTCCTCCCTCACAATAGTAATACATGTTCCATATTCAATTTAGAAGAATGTTTGTGTGAAACAACTATGTGATACACTTGCTTAAAAAATTATCAGATATTTCCTGCATTTTACAACTAATAATAATATGCCCTCGCTATCTATAGCGCTGCCGCCACGGGTTTCTTTTTTGATGTATCGAGTGATCGAGAGATGGAGGCCACTATGATGAAGTGTCTAGAATAGCCATGCAAATGCAGAGTCCATCATTCAAATGCTCGGCAGTTGCCGAGCCCTCGCATTCGATGCCGACTTCAAACCATCGCTGGGAAGAAACGAGTAGTCCCCTGCCTTCTTCCCTTTGTCAATTTCTTTTTGCTTGCAAAGGCAAATCCAAATTGATTATTGGGCCACAGCTGAAAGGGGCTTCATCCTATAGTCAATAGGGAAGTACTACCCCGCCATAGCCGAACTCTATTTTCTAAATATGTGCAGTGTATGGATTGGGATGACAAAAGGGACGCATTGTTTTTCCGTTGTGCCCTATTTTCCGAAAGTATGAGAAGGCATGGCTCCAATCGGCCATCGTGACGCTTCTTCTCCGAAGAAAAGAATCGACGAGCCATATCCATAGCCATAGCCGCCCCTCGCCCCTTCGCTCGTAATTTCAGCAAGTGTATATAACGTAAGGGGAATATTCCCATGCAGGCCGCTGCTTCGGCCATTGTGCCACCCGCCTTGGCCACTTTAGGAAATTCGCTGGTGGATTTTCTAGAATTGAACTTTCCTAGTACATTGATTTGTGGGAAAAAAGCCACAACTATATTATATTTTTATAAAATGTTTTATCAACGACCCGTGATGGGTTAAGATGAACGCTACCGATTTCGATCCGTGTCCTCTCCTCCTATTGGCCTCAGGTTTTCGCTTTGAATTGACAAATAATTATCTCGGCCTTTTGGCGGCTCGCTATGGTGCTGCTCGGGCTTATGGCGACGGGCCCGCTTCCACTTCAGCCTATGCGCCCGGGCTATCCAGTTCTTCCATGCATGCCCATGGCATCTCGCCCATGCATGCCCACCGGCTAGTAAGCAATCCTAGTGTTTTAATTTAATATGGAAAATATGTAGGCCATATGGCCATGGCCAATATAGCAAGGGTATACACGAAGCACGCCCCGCCATTTTATATGGCGTGAATATAGCAAGACCCATGGTGTCACATGTTGAAATGAAAATAATAATTAAACTATGCAGTTGAAAAATTAGCCCACATGGATGGGCCCTGATCTCTAAGCTAGAGGTGGACTACCGAGATTGCAATCTTCGTGGTGTTATCCTATTGGTTGGACTAAAGGAATGGACGGTCCTGATTTTGAAAAAATAGACGGCTAAGATGGCGCATCCTCTTGGTTTCATTCTATTGGTTAACTTTTCCCCACCAGATCGTGGTTTTCATTGCGCCAGCCTATTGGTTAACTTTTCCCGCCTCTATCGGTTTTCATTGCCTGTGTGCCAGATGCACACAACCATGGCGATCCGGCTGTAAGGTATGAGCAAACATCCATGGCGGTAGAAGGTAGGCGGAGCACACATTCGCAGCCTTTGGCAAACCGACAGCCATGGCGATGGCAAATCTTTTGGTAGCTATGGCGATGGGAAAATCTTTGGGTACTGTGGCAATGGCAAATCTGTGTTTTGTTATGTTCTTAGAGGCTTGTTTTTCGCTTATTTTCTAAGCTTTGTTTCTCCGGGAATCCCAACTCTGAAAGCATAACATTTTCCGTGACTAGGAAGCTTGATCGTGAGCCGGAAGCGCATTATTTTGCTTGGGCTTGAAGGGTTGCGTCTTTCGGATGCAACTGATGGAACTAATTGCGGGTAGTGTTAGAACAACCCATTCATTTGCTGTTATGCCGGGAGCAACAGAAGCTAAAACAACCGCCCGGGCTTCCTTAGAATGATCTGCTTTTGGATGTTGCTTATCATATCCTATTTTGAATGCCACTTCATTCCTATTATTGGTCCCGGAAATCACTTCTTATCTTTGATCTTGTCCCCAAAAGCATTTCGAAAGCATTTGATCATCTAAGAGCCATGCTTTTTGCAACCATCTCACCTATTTTTGTTTTATGATTTGTTCCTCTAGGAACCATTTCTGACCCTTTACCTCTAAGATCGGAGATAACTAATGGCAAAAGATGATATTTTTGGCAAGAACAAGCAAAGACGATATCCCCGACACAAGAGTGGATTATTGATTCGTATGATTTTTCATAAATTTAAACCCCTTTCATCTTACAGCCTCGCTTTTACGAGATTATCCCCGAAATAATATCCATATGGGCGCCTTCTTGTTTTTAGTACAATTCAGCTTTGAGTGTTTCTCTCATTCTTGTGAAGCCATCATATTGGTTATTTTCTAATATAGAAGAAGGACTGAAAGCATCTTATATGCAAGAAGTTGTGCGATGTTCTAAATTTATGAAAATGAACTTGATATGAGGGTTTCTTGATCCTTTTCCCATAATGTTTTAGTTGTCCGTGAAACATGCTTATAGTCCGGACCTGCTCCATGATGAAGCTTATAGTCCGATCCGCTCCATGATGAAGATGTTGTGGAAGAAGAAAAGGAGAGTTGAGATGACGTTAGTCATTGTTTTAACCACACAACCATTAATTCAATTGTTTTAAACCTTAACCATTGAATGTTAATTGAATGTTATAATCCGGACGTTAAAATTTAAAATTTAGATTGCAATCCATCAAGATTGGCAGAGATATATAAATGAGAATGGAGATAACATGAATATTATGTCTTATGGACTTGTTTGGGTTCGATTCCCAAAAAGCTTTTTTTTTAACAATTAAAAATCAATGCAAAATTCATAATATATTAGCTTTTAAATTGTGGTTTATAGTAATTTTTATTTTAATGTGTGCCATGTGTCAACATTTGATTTGATAGAAGACATATTAAAACAATACCTTCTTTTTTCTACATGTAATACTAATGCTTTTTTATTTCAAAAGTATGCCACGGTCCATATTTGATTAGCTAGAATAATATTTTTTTATTTAAAAAGTATGCCACGGTCAATATCTCATTAGTTAAACAACCACATTAAAAAACATACATTTTTTCTACATGTTATAATATTATTTTTTACATGTCCTTATTTCGTGAAAACTATAGCTAGATTTCAATAACACATGTAGGGGTTTCGTGAATAAAAAAAAAAAAGGCCATACGTGATTTTTTTAGTTTTGCAAAACAACACTTGAAACAACATGTCCACATTGCGTAAAAAGAACACTTGAAAACATCGACTTTCTATTTCCTACGGTTCTTTTCTTTGTAGTGTTTTATTTCTAGTGTTGTAATTTAGTTTTTCGTGCAAGTGAGAATTAAAACCTACACGTGCTATTTTAAAGATAAACAACGATGGTTCCGCCTAAAAACAACAAATAAGGAAAAAGTACACGTTGACAAAATTCGTAAAAACCATGTCAATTTTCTCACGCATGGATTTTTCTCGCCAAAAGACCACAAAGGGGAATTTCTGCCAAAACCAATGTCTCTTTGTGCAACCGGATAAACAGCCAATGTGGACTTTGGGGTTATTTTGGTGTTGTTTTTGGCATAAAACAACACTTCCTGCAGACAACTAAAAACAATTGTGGACCAAAAAATTGGGGTCGGGGCAGGATTGTTACCCCCGAAAAATGTAGCCTAGTCAGTTGTTATGCATTCACTCCCTTTACACGAGTTGTAATTTAAGCATGTTGTCCAAATCCTTGTTACTTCCGAGCAGAAGGATCGAGGTTTCCCGGCTGGCTACATTTTTGCATTTGTGATCATCCTTTAAAGTTTGAAATATGAACATACATATTTTGCTATCAATAAGGCCTTACCTAAATGCCTTAAACCATCAAACAGAAACAGATCAATGCAATGAATGTCGCGACCACTAGCCATGCAGATCGTGCAGACTTCGAAGGGAGTTATAAAGTACTCACCCGGCAAACTCAAAAGCATGTTTAGGCCAGTTACAAAGAATATCCAGGTATGTATCAGCATATACTCAGAATATGCCCTTTATTCCACATGAGCGAGAGTTTGCCCTTTATGGACAACCCAAAAAATTAGACATTGAAATCATTCGGCAGTAATAAGTTTGGTGCACTCTTTTATTAGGTCCCATAGGCCCATTGTCTCTAGGGACGATAAAAACCCATTCTATTCTATTCTTATTCTAAACTCATGATATCGAGTTATTGCTCTTTAAGTATGACAATTTAAGGATAAGAGTGTAATTATGTAATGTGTTCCTTATTGGGGGCAGTTTTGTACCATATGATTCTTTAAGATTTTGATCGCTCGATGTACTCCAAGGTTTTGGTAGAATTTTTGCAAGTAGTTGGTTTTAAGGGGGCGATGCCATGTTATTTGAGGGTATGATACAATGTAGAAGTTCATGATATCTAATGGTGCACGAAGGATTGGACCTAATACATGACCCTAGAAAAAGCATAATACACACTTTCATGTGCCATGAAGATTTTGCAATTATATGATTAATATATATATACAAGAAATTTAATGCGTCCTACGGCGCATTGTTCCAGTTTTAGCATGTTCTTACGGTGCAAGGCCCTGTCGTGCTCTAGGTAACCAATGATTCTACTGAGATTCTCTTGTGATTCCTCTATGTTCTTCAACATTCTATTTACTATATCCATGAAGATTTCCCTAGATTCTCTTAGAATATTTTGATCGATGCGCTTACCCATGAGCATTTAGAACCTTCCAAAATAATCTATTTTGGATCTGTGCAACATTTCTAAAACACTTTCTATTTTTAGACTCAGGCGCTTACCTGAGCATCTAGAACATTTTGTTTTTTCAAGATTTATATTGTACACCTTTATTATGAAACATTTTAGAACATTCTATTGTGGCTCTTTGCAAAATCTTAAAAAAAACTCTAAGGTTTCATCAAGATTTTCTTAGATTCCCTTAGATATTATGAAGATTCCCTTAGATTCAACTAGATTTTAAGAGATTCCCTTAGACTTGTAAATATCTTCCTAGATTCTCTTACAATTTATGAGATTTCCTTAGATTCCCTTTAATTCTCCTGGATTCCCTTATATTCTAGAAATTTCTAGAACATTCTAGAACTTTCTGGAACATTCTGAAACTTTCAAAACATCCTAGGACTTTCTGGAAGTATTTCCCTATTTTCTTACATTCCCGA
Organism: Isoetes taiwanensis; assembly: GCA_021234155.1. NCBI lineage: Eukaryota > Viridiplantae > Streptophyta > Lycopodiopsida > Isoetales > Isoetaceae > Isoetes > Isoetes taiwanensis. Next base: position 11,661,656 of record JAJEKV010000002.1, read on the forward strand.
AGATTTTCCTAGATTCTAGAACTTATTAGAACAATTTGGGACTTTCTGGAAGGATTCTCTAGGTTACTATCTCGAATGTTATATTCTATTTTATCTTAATTAGGACATTACCCTTAAGTATATTTGAATCTTAATTAGGACATTACCCTTAAGTATATTTGAAACATAATTATTTTGTTTAAGGTCCAAGCTAGACTAGTCCTGTACAGAATAGGCTTAGCCATCCCACTGCCGATCAAGGCAACCAAAGTGGAAGACACGTATAGGCTTTTAAGTTCTACCACGCCTTGGGGATCATCATCGATAACCCCAAAGAACCAACTCCCAAAGCTAAACATACACCGGCCGGGTTTGAACCCCCAACCAAATGCACATTTATTTTGGCATTACTAGGCCTATACCAACTCACCACACATCCGCTGGGCAAAAACTTAGCCATACATGCACACTTTGTAGGCGTGATACCTCCTAGCCTTATGATGTCATTTTTTTTTTTTTTTTTTTTTTTTTTTTTTGTATTTAGAATGGGGGGCTAGGGGGTTAATGACCAGGGTTCGACTTCCCCCAATAACATAAAAAATTTTAAAAGCCTTCCTTAAAATTTGTTGAAAATACCAAGGCCCGAAAGCATGCAATGTGAGCAGAGGATTCGGGACCAAGGATTATGATCAACTGACCGAGGATCATGTAGGATATATCTAAAGCAACGGAGCCGCCGGATTTTGGACCGACGGTCGTGATCAGATCAACCTGGACCGTGAGGGATCAAGGGTACACATATTATATATAAACTCCCAAGCCATCTCACCAGTAGGATACGCCCCAAAGCCACGCGGAGCCGGGCTTGATTGGAACGGACTGGCCGGATAAGCGCGACAAACATAAGAACATATATAGAGCAGATAGATAGATAGATATTGATCTTTGACATGTAGTCCAAGTATTAAATTGAGGCATAGCCTCACTTAAATGCAGATACTTGCAATTAAAGGATCCATATAGTAAAATAGAATAGAATAGAATAGAATATAGTGCAGCTCCACCCTCGCAGGAAAACAACCTAGTAAACATGAAATTGCGCCTTTAACAATTGTACACCAACTAAATGAGGTTCAATTGAACATGCATGGAAAATGATAAGGGCACCATTCCTATATTATAGGGTTATGGTGACCCTTGTGAAAGGTGGTATAGAACATATACCATCCTATTTGTATAATCCCTATGCAAAGAGTCAGATGTAACAATTGAGACGTTTTTACACCCATCTGCTTTCACCAAATAAACTCTCGATGCAATTAAAATTACACCTGAAAAACCACAAACGACACTATTCAAATGACAACATCCCCCTCCCTTCAAGGCCCCTGGCCCCGGCCCCTCGCCATTCCTCAAAATCCCACCCTTGTTTTTTTATTGAAATCCTAAGAAGCCGTAAAAAGTTTTGGTTTCGTTCCAAAAAAAAAAAAAATTTGTTTCATGAAATGCTAAGGAGCCTTCCGTGGACGATAAAAATACCTTCCTTCCTTCCTTCCTTAAGGCCTTACTTAAGTCAAAGGTATTGATCCAAGAGCTTATGAAAGAGATACACATGTTTTGTGGGTACTCGCTCAAGTGTGGGCAGGAGTACCCTAATATCGCTCATCTTTGTATTTATTTTGGATAAATATTAGTTATTTGATCCTTCAAAAAAAAAAAAAAAAAAAAAAAAAAAAAGAGCTTATGAAAGAAATTAATGGTAGCACCTCATAACTAAACCTTGGATATTGTATACAACTGCAAACACGTATAATTAAATGTTATATTAGGAATTGTATTCGTATAGACATTTCATCAAAGGTGCTTGTGCTCGCTATCATTTATAGGTTCCAATTGGTTAACAATTAGTATTTTATGTAAAATTTTAGCTCGACCTTCATTACTTATATAATTTATTTATGCCTAAATAAATCAACATTTTAGCCATATAGAATAAGAATGAATAAGAATAAGAATGATTTTAGCCATATAGAAGATGGCTCATGACATTGGACTACAACTTACATGGTATGTGGTAATTTAAGCGAGTTGTCCAAACCCTTATTACTTTCGAGCAGAAGGATCGAGGTTTCCCGGCTGGCTACATTTTTGCATTTGTGTCCATCCTTAAAGTTTGAAATATGAACTTTAAACAAGAACATACATATTCTACTATCAATAAGGCCTTACGTAAATGCCTTAAACCATCTGGCAGAAACAGATCAATGCAATGAATGTCACAACCACTTGCCATCGCAGATTATGCAGACTTCGAAGGGAGTTATAAAGTGCTTACCCGGCAAACTCAACAGCATGTTTAGGCCAGTTACAAAGAATATCCAGGTATGTATCAGCATATATCCAGAATATGTCCTTTATTCCACATGAGCAAGAGTTTGCCCTTTATGGACAACACTACAAAAACTTTGGTCTCGCTATTTACATCTATTACGATGTCCGTGACGCCGCTTGAACGCCGATGAACGACGCCAAAAAGTCGATAACGACGTTTCCATAACGAACGCCCCCGCACGCCGCTTTACGACGCGCGCGCTGTCACATATACGCTGTAAGAATCCAAGGCCGCCTTAAAGCGACGACGAACGCCGCTCAACGAGACGTACATCGGTTGCCACGCAGCCACCGGCCGGGCGAAGTGCTGCGTCGACGCGGCAGCCCACGTGTTTGACGCCGCTTAACGCACGCCACCACACGGTAGCCACGCCGTCGAAGGCCAACAAGCAGCCAGGCCAAGGGCCGACATGGCGCCCACGACATCGCCGCCGCTTAACGCACGCCGCATAAGAGCGCCACGAAGCAACGCCGCTTTTGTATTAAAAAAAAAAAAAAGCAACACAAGTAGCCAAGAAACCAGCCACAAAGAATCAGAACTAACTTTATCGGGTCTAGACTAGTCTTTTACGCATCAGCTAGTTTTTGTCCCAATCGCCAATGAGCGCCTAAAGTGGAGGACATGTATAGGCTTTTAAGTTCTACCACGTGGGATCATGGCCAGATAACCCCAAAGAACTAACTCCCAAATATAACATACACCGGCCTGTTTGAACCCCACCAATTGCACATTTATTTTGGCATTACTAGGCCTATACCAACTCACCACACATCCGTTGGGCAAAACTTTGGCCATACATGACACTTTGTAGGCGTGATTAAATCCCACCTTGAGGAAGTTTTCGGATCCTAGGGGCAACTCTAGGGGCATCGCCGAACCTAGGCCATCTCCTAGTGTCGCTTGCAATGTATGACTTTTTGGGCATCCTAGGACCAGAAAGCTTTTTAGACAAGAACCAAGAAACTAACTTTTATCGGGTCTAGACTAGTCTTTTTACATTCAGCTAGTTTTTGTCCCACCGCCAACGAAAGCGTAAAGTGGAGGACATGTATAGGCTTTTAAGTTCTACCACGTCGGATCATGGGTCAGATAACCCCGGCAGAACCAACTCCCAAATATAAATATACACGGCCGGATTTGAACCCCACCAAGTGCACATTTATTTTGGCATTACTAGGCCTATACCAACTCACCACACATCTGGGCGTAACTTTGGCCATGCACACTTTGTAGGCAAGATTAAATCCCACCTTTGAGGAAGTTTCTTGATCCTAGGGGCTTAGGAAGGCCACCAGCTTAGTGCCGCCCTCGCCAATGACTTTTTGGGCATCCTAGGACCAGAGCTTTAGGATGTAAAGAACCAAGAAAACCAAAATACCTGTGAATCGAAACTAACTTTTATCGGTCTAGATCAGTCTTTTTTGCACTAGCTTGTTTTTGTCCCATCGTTAACGAGCACATGTATAGCTTTTAAGTTCTACCACGTCGGGGATCATGGTCAGCAACCCCAAGAAGCAACTCCCAAATATAAACATACAGGTTTGAACCCCTACCAAGTGTGCACATTTATTTTGACATTACTAGGCCTATACCAACTCACCACACATCCGCTGAGCAAAACTTTGGCCATACATGCACACTTTGTAGGCCGGTGGATTAAATCCCCCACCTTGAGGAAGTTTTCTGATCCTAGGGCAACTCTAGGGGCATCGGGAACCTAGCGTGGCCACCAAATTTAGTGCCGCCGCCATTATGACTTTTGGGCATCCTAGGACCAGAGGGCTTTAGACCTCGCTTAGTAGCACAAACCCATATTAGCCCAAAAAGAGTGTTATATATTTCTACTAGCATTTTTTTTTTTTTTTTTTTTTTTTTATAAATTGAAAAAAATAATAGTAATACATTTATTATGAATGAAGTTAATACATTTAATATTAAAGCCTATAAAATGAATTTAACCAATAAAGAAATATAAGATTTTAACGCCATTAAATGATGTCGCTTAAAATATATTAAAAAATACAAAAACAAATGAAGCCCCAATTTTTTAGCTAAATACATTAATCAATAAATTAAGCTAAATACATTAATCAATACATTAAGCATATTGAAAATTAAATGCTTACCCGAACAGGAGGCAAAGTTGTTTTGCACAAACAACGATTTGCTAGGAGTGTACATGCAAAACAATAAATTCAATGATTAGTAAAATATTAGTATAAATAAACAACTTAAAGGAAAAAAAAAAATGGAAAATCAATGGGGAGGGTGGTTTCAATGACGCCCCTTCTTGGATAACAATTTAACCTAAATAAAGCATTAGTATTTTATTAGCGTATTGAAAAAATTAAATCCCACTGAAGAGGTGCCAAGTTGTTTTGCAAGAACAACACATTTTGCTAGGAGGTACATGCAAAAACAAAAAATTCAATGATTAGAAAGAAATAGTATAAAAAACTAATAAGGAAAAAATTTTGAAAGAAGAAGGGTCTCGCCTTTTAACGACGCCTTCTTAGATGGAAAAAAAAATAGAAGAAGAATGGAAGAATTCAAGAAGAAAAGGCTAAGAAGAAGAGGAGGAACCCAAAATGGAGAGGAAGAATAATAAGAAGATGAAGTTGCAAGAGGAGGATTAAGAGTAAGAATTTGAACAAGAGGAGGAAGAAGTAGTATAAGAGGAGGAAGAATCAAGAAGAAGATGACAAAGGAATGGAAGAATATGTATGGAAGAAGGATGCAAGAATGGAAGAAGAAGAATGAAGGTTGAAGGAAGAACAAACAACAAATACAAAAAAGCCCTAAATCTACCCAAAAACAAGTTTAGATTCAAAAACGAAGTTGGTTGATCCGTACGCGATACCTTATGAAGTTTTGTCTTACACTTAGAATAGACCCAAAGTAGACCCGCTACCGAAAATCGCCTCAAAAACGCCTCCATAAGCTTTGCTTGAAAATAAGTTTACGGATTACCACTGCTTTTGATGAAATCACGTGTCGTCATTTAACGACGTCGTGATGTCGTTAAACGATGCACAAAACATTGTTGAACGACGTTTATAACGACGTTTTTTTTTTTTTTTACGACGACCCAAATTTTTTTTTTTTTTTTTTTTTTTTTTTCAGACACCAGCCTCTACCGGCCTACAACCTTTTTCTTGCAATCTAGCCATCCACGTAATTTTCATGTCATCAAAATCTGATGTGGCTTATTTTGCACCATCATATCTTGGCTTTTGCAAATGTAAGGCCAGGAAAATTAGAAAATCTGCCAAAAATGTCATCAAAATCTGATGTGGCTTATTTTGCACCATCAGATCTTGGCTTTTGCATAAGGCCAGGAAAATTAGAAAATCTGCCAAAAATGGGCACGGAGATAGAAAGGGTCACGGAGTAACTTCCTTTTCTTTTTTTCAAGCCTCCTTTCGAGCTCTGTCGAAGAGCTTTCGGCGTGGTTTTTTTCCCTTGTTTATTTTAACTATTCCAGTTCCGTCCAAGCTTCCAAATGCATCACAATTGTTGGGTTTTCCTCCGCTAAGCTCACTCTTTTTTAGCTATTCAGGCCTCCCTGTCTGAATTTAGTCTTTCCATCTTCTAGGCTCTATTGCATCGCTCAGCTAAATGGAGGTGTCTGCATCTCGCCATTTTTGTTCCGGAGGCCTGTATAGAAATAATACTTTCAAGCCCAATGAGCTCTGCAGAGCGACGCTCTTTATGTCTAGGATCAAACAGAGCGAATCCAGACTTGTTTTGGCTCGAATCCCCTTATCCTTGCGATTTTCGAGATCTTCTCGTCTTCCAGTCCTGGCATCGAAGGTTTGTTTTTACTTTTAACTTTGTTTTGAGCTCTTCAGTGTATGGAAGAATCTGATATTGTGCTTCTTAATTTTACAGGTTGAGGGAGACCTAAAACCTGACGGTATGTTGTCTGTTGTACCATGAAATTTGATATGTCGTCACGATCACCATGCATGTGCATGATGAACTTATAGACGCTTATGTTGTTTCTTTCGTTTTGTTTTTTGAATCAGTCTCAGAAACTGTGGAGACTTCCGTAGATTTGGAGACAATCAAAGTAACTTTCTTGTTGGAACGGGAATGCAAATTTGGTGAGCAGTTTTCTGTAGCTGGAGACGATCCTCTATTGGGATCATGGGATCCAACATCTTCACGAGATAGAGGAACACTAGGAAAGATTTGCAAATTCACAGTACTTAAGTAAAACATATCTAGTCCTTTTAAACTTTTGAATCTTCCATGTTTATGCACAAGGAACTATATGATTTTAAACTTTATTTCCATCCATTACGCTCTAAACAAGCAAACCAGTGCAGTATGAAGGGTCTGTCTGCATCATGCTGTATGCCACCCATATCATCGCTCCTTGTAGGAAGCTACTTGGTCAAAACGAAAATTTCTTGGAAGTATAAAGATTGTAAGCCTGGTAAATTTATCACTGGAAAGAAGGGCTAAACTAGAGAGCAAAACTGGAAAGGAATTTGCTAGCCTGGCTTTAGGAAAATGAGGAGACTCTGCTGCATATTTGTTCATTCGTTTCTGCATAATTTAATATTGTCCAACTAAATCTACATTTATGAAGCATATAAGTTGCTTTGATTAAGGAACATTACAGGTAGAGGTGTAGATACAAATCGCAACTGGGGTGTAAGTTGGGGAAACAGGGAAAAGGTAAAACTGTGAAATATTGTTGACAAAGCATCATCTTCTTCGTTTGCTAGCTTGGCACTCAATGCAGCATGTGTCTTGTTACAACTTGTGAGCATGCAAGGTTTTGAATGATGTGAAGGTTTTTGCAGGATTATGATCCCAATGAAGAAAATCCGGGAACAGAACCATTCAGTGAACCCAAAGTCAGAATCTTACAACAAATTATGAAGTCATTTCGACCTCATCTTTGGGTGAACGTTCATTCTGGAATGCAGGTATATGACAAGCCAGAAGATTCTGAAATGCATGGTTATATGATTAATATACTACTGTAATGGATAATTGAACTAAAGCTGGTCCTTTTAGAGAATATTGTTTTGTCTATACTTGAAAGAACAGGAAGGAAATAGGATTATGCCATATAGGTGCCCTTCCACGTACAATGCTGCTTGTGAGAACCATCAACTCTTGAGGCGCTTAGCAGGTTTAATTGTCAGCTATTGGCGATCTGAGGAATGGTTTCCTTATATCATTACTTTATGCCACTGTGGGTGCCTTGTAAGAGGTTCAAGATGAGCCAGCCATGCATTCCTTTCGTATGGCAACTATAGGACTGCCCCATTCAATGAACTCCTGATAAAACACTATTCGTAGTCGTTCTTTAAGAGTGACTTGGGAATTGCCTATCCAAGGACTAATAATAGCTATCTCAACTGATTTTGGGTAATACTCTTTGTTTAGGTTGTTTATCTTTTTTAAATTTAGCCAATGCTTTGCAGGCACTATTCATGCCATATGACCATAAAAGGGCCATTCCAGATGATGCTGGAGGGGAAATTATGAATTACCTACTGAACAACTTGAATAGGCTGCATTGCAATAATAGCCGTGTCGTAGGTTCAGGTGGCGGTTCAGTTGGATAAGCTAATTTATAGCCCATGTATTTCTTCCATCTCATCACCCAAAGCCTGGTACAGATATCCAGAAATTTCTTATTACACATGGGGACAATTTATTGAATCAAGTGCAGTGCAACTTATCAATCTTGATTGTGGACTACTGGTAATCATGAACTTGATTATCGGCTTGATATTGTAAGTAGATATTTGAGGTACCTTCTCAGAGACATGTTTGATGTGTCCATTCAATCAAGGAGAAACAATTCCATTCAAACCATATATGCACAGATATCACACCCTATGTAATGATTCGTGGAGTACATCACCCCTTTGGTATTCAATCCATAGAGCATCAGACATGTTATCATACTATCATCATATTCCGCTTTTGGTAAGTAAAGTTCCCGTGGTAGCATTTTCTTTGAAAGCACAAATTTGTTACATAAATCCCAACTAAGATTCATCCATGCCTCAGATCCTAATAGATTTATGGCTCTTTTGCGAAAAATGTTCACCCCAAAGGGAGATGGTTATATAATGATCTTAAAAATGGTCAATAGGAGAAAAACAACATGGTTGATAAGTACGCATACATGTCGCATGGTACAATAGTAATAATTACCACTATATGGAAGGGGAGCCAATGTGCTTACAATTTGAACGTTGGTTTATGCAATTTAAAGTGGGCATTGTCTTTACTAGCCATCTCCATGCTTATGAAAGGATTGTAAGTTTGTTCTCCTTGCTTAGCTTTTAGAACAATTAATTTCGATTCATTTTGAAAAAAGGATATTGAAGGCCGCATATATTATTAAACCAAGAAATAAACGCCTTAGATCAAACACGAAGGAAAAGCACAAAATGCAGAGTTAATCTTCAATATACAAAAAGCACTATGCCAAACACCACTATCTAATAACCCCGATCCTAAATTCCTAACAAATTTTGGTCCGAAATAACTTTTATACTTGAGATATTTCAAATGCAAATTCCAAAATTAAAGAATATCATAGATAGATAGAACAAAACCATCAACAATATTCAAAAAAATAATATCCAAGCATATGCTAATATGTAACAACTATTAGGTACCACGTCTCACTAAGATAACTAATCACAATCTAAAATTCTTTCATAAAATATTGATACTCACAATTTCTAAAGCTTATTGCTTGATATTATCTAAACATATATAAATCATTCTCAAAATTTTCATTTTTGTTCGTTGTTCACTCCATTTTTTCTGCGCCGCAATCCTTTGTCATATTTTCTCGCCAATTTTTTATAGTTGATCTCAAGGCCCATCCTTGATGCTTGGCAACCACGGATAACACAAAGAAGTTAGAGGCAAGTGCAAGGATCTCCGTGTAGAGCAGAGGAGGAAGACGACAAGGCACAAAGGTCAGCTGGAGTTTTTGATTTGTAGAGAGCTAACTTAGATCCGGGTCTTGGTAGCCCGAACCAAGAAAGGCCTTCAGTGCAAAATCGAAAGTACTAGGTATAGCTCTTCCAATCCATTTTTTGCATGCTTGAAATGGTAGAATTAGAGGGTATGCTTGCCCCTCTCGCAAATTGCTTTCTTCATCGCCTCTATCATCTACAAATACTTTAGAATCGGTGGCCCTCCTCGTGCATAATATGTCGCCTCGCTCTTCAGTCGCTTCTCTTCAATATCATGCATGTTTTCCGCTTCATTCCAATAAATTGCATCCCCTTGATCGACGGTTCTTGTAACTGCACTAATCTACCATTTCTCGCCGCAGAATTATTCCCCGCCTCCCCGTAAGTGTGCCTTGAATTCGGAACCAATTGCTTTTCGAAAGAAAAAAAAATCGCTAGCCTTTGAATTTGAGGATAACCTCGAACGAAGTTGCGTAATAGCTTCCACTTGAATGGTCCTAGAAACATTACCCAATTCACGAATTTGATCAACGGATTTTGAGAATCGAGAACCCAATGCATCAATTTGATGATCGATGGCATGAATCGAAAGCATGAACTGGGAACCCAAATCACTAAGGTGCCGGATGAAGATGCTTTTTGAGTAGCCAAATTTGTGCAGGTGTCACCGCCATGACCTTCATGATCAGGTATAAATTGCCTTTTTCATGCATTGGCCATATATGTTTGTAATGATTACGCTAGCCATTGCATAACTAGTAGTTTTTTTCCCATGACTTATATCCCCTTCCCATGTATTGCTTAGATGGCAATGCGGGGATGAGTGTTTAATATTCTATGAGAGATCGACTGAAGTGTCTATATAGAAAATGCGTAAGTCTCTACCTCACCAACAAAGTTAAAAAGTTATTGACTCATCCTATCAATATGCAGGAGGAAGTGGTTGCACCAAAAGTCCATTGAAAAATTTAATGATAAAGCAAGAGGAAGCTATCGCCGAGAGGGCAGCTTTTGAAGAAGCGAAGCTCAATCAAGACTCCACTCTGGAAGCAAGTTGCATCTATCTTAGTGGAACATGGATTTGAACACGTACCATAATCGGTGTAAATCAATGTGAGATAATTTACAAAGTTGCTATAAATTCCTTCATATTTTGGGTATTTATTTCATCGTTTCTTTGTTTCGTGATTTGATAGAAAGCAAAGAAGATGAAAATATCTCGCAGCAAAGGCTGGCCATATTTTGAGCCATGCATAATTGAACATGATAGGGACCGAGATAAGTTGAAGTGGGATAGGTATTCTTATGATATGGTGAAAAAACTTATTGCAAGGTATTTCAAAAAATATTTTTGACTATGTGTGTGAACTATCTATCCTTTTTGCAATCCTTTTGCTTATAGATTGCCTATTTTGCTTTTTATTATTTATCACGGGTAAGGAAGTACGTTTTATCGTGTCAAACCATAGTTGCTCTTAGTGCAAATAATCCATCATGCCATTCATTTGAGGTGTATTCCTATTGAAGAGTATTCCTATTCCTATTGAAGAGCGTGAATGCAAAGATTTGTCGATGCTTTGCTTACTACCGCCTCTTGCTTTGGTACACGCTCTTCCGGTGTTGCTCATGCCGGTGGGAAATCCTTTCCTAGAAATGCCTCGGTTTGATTAAGACCGCAAGCGCCTTTAAAAAATTGGCGAATCGATAGTTGAGCTGACACGCGACATAATGCCATCTGAATTATAAGTCCGCTTTTGAAACGCTAAGAAGGCACGCTTTGTTGCCGAAAGCATCGAAGCAAAATGTTTGAATTATCGCTCACGTGAGCCTCGGACCTTCTCGGGCGCCAAAATATTATATCGACCACCTCCTACCCTTGGACATATTTCTATGCAAAGAATGGGATGAGCGATTGGTCCATTTATATGATCATTCGGGTCCTTAATTACGGCCTCCCTTGGTAGGTGATATTCTTCAATTCACGTAGGAGGAAGTCAAAGAAGGATCATGCATCTATCTAATGGCAAGTCTCCCGATCTTCAAGGTTTTGTGCTTTTTAAAATGGGGTAATTGCTTTAAATGGGGGTCCGCTATTGCTTCCAATCATCACTACTCTTTTAAATCAAGCTTTGCAAGAAGGCTTGCCGTAAACTTTTATTGCCGTTAAGAAGGTCGTACCAATTTACAAGGCAAAGGTGATAAGCATGACCCTTCTAATTATCGCATGATCATGGTAAGTTCCATATTTTCAAAGCTCTTAGCTAGTCTTACCGAGAAGCGATTGACATCATGGGCGTAACATACGGTGGTGTACGCGTCGCGGTAGGATGCAGTTTTCGGGTCCATGCCATTCTACAATAGACCATATTTTCACATTGGCGCATGCTTATTGAACATAGTCAAGTTTGAAACAAGACCTCTATATATGCTTTGTGGATTTTACTTACGCTTTTGATACAAGCACCACGCGAGCTTCTTTGGCGCGGGGCTTGGTGCACTTGGGGGTTCCACAAGATCTTCAAAATGCAAAGTTTATCGGCTTTTATGAAAGGGTTTTTGCTAAATTTCCAAAAGATCGCACTCAAATCACTAGCAATATTGGAGTTAAATGGGGGTTGCCCCTTTATCTCCTACACTCTTTGGCTTGTACATTGATCAATTGGAAGAATGGCTTGATAATCATGGCGTATGGAGGTCCACATTTGGCACACTATATCATTAGGCAACTTATGTATGCCGATGATGTTTCACTTATGGCACATACCACTGCTAGTATGAAAAAGAACATTTACATGCTCGCAGAGTTTTTGTGAGAACACAGTTCGCGTGTTAATCTCCAAAAGACCAAGCTTTTGGTAGTTCAATCTTCTCGCCACAATGTTCCCCCTATGCACTATGACACCGCTGGTTGAAGTTGTAGATAGCTACAAGTATCTTGGTGTAGAATTCTCAGAAGAACACACTTTGGGAAATGGTGTATTACCAAGCCGGTGGTCTGGATGGAGAGCACTCTATGCAATGCAAAACAATTGTTTTCAACAGAAATTCATGATTGGCCACCGAAAGCCCACTTGTTTCGGCTTTGGTAGAGCCTGCTTTTATCAGATGGTTTCAAGTATGGAGACCCCGCCATTAGTGCTAGTGCTTGGGAGAGCTTGGAGCGGTGCAAAAGTCCTTTCTCACTTACGACCTCTGAGTTAAAACAACGGTGCCTTATGCTATTCTTTTACAAGAGACAAGTTTTGGCCTCTTCAACATTCTCGCTATGAAGCGCCATCTCCACTATATCCGCAAGGTGCACCATATGGATGATGTTAGGTATCATGTTCTTTGCACTTGCCATGGCTGAATCTCCTCGGCGCTTGAAACGATGTTGGAAAGAGCATTGCACCATGGTTTTCCGTTTGGGTTTTGGGCAACCGTGAAAGCTAATCACTCGATGCTTGCCGTTCGATCCCCGAAGCTTTTGCAACAATATCTCAATGGTCGCTTTTTTCTCAAAAGATATGGGACGCAGCTTACTTTGGCCCAAGTGAAAACCCATCATTATCATGCACATAAATCCCACCTTGGCACCGGGGCCCCAAGCTTATTTGCTTGCTTCATTGTCCGTAAAAGCTTGTAGCTATTGCATCAATTCGCGACGGGTCCCCATGTGCTACGGATTGAGATAGGTCGATGGGAGCGGCCGCAATTGCCATGAGAAGCTTAGACTATGTGCCCGCTGCCATGTGTTATTGAAGATGAAAGCCATACTCTTTCCTCGAAAGTTGTCCGCTTTTGAGATAGTCCGGAATCATGTTTTGACCTTAGCATTCCATTCCACGCTTCCACAACTTCTCAGAGCACCATCTGTGCATGACTTGGCATTATACATACTTGAGGTTCTATATAAACGTCTACAATTACTGAGCCTCCAGTAGTCATTATCTCTGTTTGTCTAGTACCATCATTACTGCAAAGGTTTTTCCCTTGAAAACCTTTCGAGGCAGGGGTTTTTTAATCCTAGTAGTAATGATTGTACTAGCCCATTGTATGGGTCCCATGACCTATTGGTCTCCGTGGACGTTAAAAAAACTATTCTATTCTATTCTATTATTAAAGACCTATAGACAATGCATAAATGCAAAGACTATTTTAGAAGCAAGGAATAATTTGCCTGTGGAGTTTGGTAACTTAACTGTCTTTCTTTAGTTCATGTTCTGACACTGCATGGTTACTGGTGGTTTTTTCGATAATTATTTTCAGGACGAATGACAAAATGCTAAAGATGAAGGGGTTATCTTTGTAATCTGACATGTTTGCTGAAGCACATTATCCATTCAAAAGAGTAACATTATTATCTGTATTTATTTTCTTTGAAGAATATGTGTATGTTGCCTCAAATTCAATTGTGGAAGTCTCGGATTATGAATATATATAGACATATATATAGACATTTCCTCTAGTGACTGCTTTCTCTATGCACAAAAGACATTTCCTCTATTAACTTGGTTCCTTAAACACAGGAGAGTCTTCTCTACGCACAAAAGACATTTCCTCTACTAACTTGGTTCCTTAAGCACAGGAGAGTCGAGGAAAGAGAAATGTTCGCGACGGCCTTGGCGGCCGCGATAAATTTCTTGTATTATTATATTGTTTATATGTGTACCCTCCTTACCTTGCTAAAGCCTTCTGGTGTGCCTTTTGCTAGTTCTTTTTTTTTTTGAATAGTATAGAATGCATGTACACTTGATACATGGGTTTATTTAATTGGATAGGGGTTTATTTGACTTGTTACACCCCTTAAAGTTATGAAATATACCACCATGAGAATGTTCAATGTTTTGTGGTACATCCGTTGAGCTATGAGGTATATAATACGATGATGATAACTAGTAATACCTTACCTGCTATGATAACTAATACCTTACCAACATGCAAAGATATAGTTTATCTTAAAACGCAAAACGCAAACCCTGCTAGAACCTGGCAACTCATAGGGTTTACGTTTCGGAGGCTCTATCCTTGTCAGATTTGACTAGGACCTTGCGCCGTCTTGACGAGGGGGGGTGTTGACGCCAGAGAGCACCGGACCCTAAAACCACCGGAAGCGGCTTGCCCCAAAAGTCCTCTCCTCGAAGGCCCCGGCGACAGACGGGCAACTTCCCTCTCCCGGAACTGGATCCGCTCTCTCGCCAATGGACTCGAACGCCGACATTGCCCTAGGGACCAAGTTTGTGGCCGGCCCACCCTTCTCAAGAAGCCAAACTATCTCATGTGCAACACACTCAGATTCAATTGCCCTAGGAGGTGGTCATCAATACCGCAATGTAGGGCTTAAGTGTGTTTCTTTCTTTTGCAAAATGACCCGTAACTTGGTCCCTAGGGTAATTTTGGCATTTTAGGACGATGTGGCTAAGTCGAAACGCCATTTCGAGCTCAAAGAATGTCCCAACGACAAAACACTTTGGTTTCTACACCGTGGCCCGCAGGACGCTTCACCGGTTTGATATGTTCTTCCGGGACGGATGTTGGATTTTTGGACCTTCTCGGACCAGGTTCCTTGAACAAAGAATTCAACGGCCGGATACTGGAACCGAGATCCGGAGTGTGGTCTTTAGCGACGCCTGCCGGGAGCCGCCGTGAAAGGCTGCCTCGGGGGAAGCTTTTGGGGCTCGCCTCCCGGGTTTGGACTCTCCCTCTAATGAGGAGGCCTTGCAAGGTCCTCGCCTTGTTTGACTTGGGCAAGTAGCCGGCTCGGCCGCCCAACAACAAAGTTGTCCGGACCGCTCTAATGCAAACTATTTGATCTAAACCTTATCCAAAATTTTTGAAAGTTGGCCTCGTATGTTGGCGATGACATATGAAGCTAGGCGACAAAAATTCAGAATTTAAGTCCGCATACTATGCATTAATTACAAATTTATTTAATGTCTTGCTACCGCAAAAGCCCCTTGACTTCTAACGCCACAACGGGAGGAGTATGTGTCCAAACTCCATTCCGTCCATTTCCCTTGCTTCGCTTCTCAATCGCATGTGATCGGCCACGCCCCAAGTGCAAAAGACCAAAACTTCTAAGACCCAAAACGCAAACCCCGCTAGAACCCGCAACTCATAGGGTTTACGTTTCAAAGGCCCCTATCCTTGTCGATTTGACTAGGACCTTGGCGCCGATGTCTTGACGAGAGGGGGTGTTGACGCCAGCACGGACCCTAAAACCACCCTGGGAAGCAGCTTGCCCCAAAAGTCCTCTCCCGAAGGTCCCGGGCGACGGACGGGCAACTTCCCCTCCTAGGAACCGTGATCTGCCTCGCCAATGGACTCGGAACGTTGACATTGCCCTAGGGACCAAGTTTTGTGGCCGTAAGCCCACGGAGCCCTCCGCAGAATGTCCGAACGACAAAACACTTTGGTTTTACACTGCGCTCAAGTAGACGCCGCCGCTGTTCGATATGTTCTCCTGGACGGATGTTGGATTTTTGGACCTTCTCGGACGGGTTCCTTGAACAAAGGATTCAATGGTGGGATACGGAACCGAGATCCGGGAGTGTGGTCTTTAGCGTCGCCCGGTGAGCGCCGCCAGAAAGGCCGCCTCGGGGAAGCTTTTTGGGGCTCGGCCCCGGGTCGACTCTCCCTCTAATGAGGAGGCCTTGCAAGGTCCCCGCCTTGTTTGACTTGGGCAAGTGTAGCCTCTACGCCGCCAACAACAGCTGCCTTGGGACCGCTCTAATGCAAACTATTTGATCTAAACCTTATCCAAAATTTTTGAAAGTTGGCCTGTATGTTGGCGATGACTTACGGTTAGCCGACAAAAAATCAGAATTTAAGTCCCAGACTATGCATTAATTACGAATTTATTTAATGTCTTGCTACACGCAAAAGCGCCCCTTGACTTCTAACCGCCACAACGGGAGGAGTATGCTGGGTCCAAAATCCATTCCGTCGGTTCCCCGTTCTCAATTGCATGTGATCGCCACGCCCCAAGTGCAAAAGACCAAACCTCGGCACCCAAAATGCAAACCCCGCTAGAACCTCGACAACTCATAGGGTTTACGCCGGAGGCCCTATCCTTGTCGATTTGACTAGGACCTTGCGTCAGGCCCCGATGTAGAGGGGGTGTTGACTTGAGAGCACGGACCCTAAAAACCACCCGAAGCGCCTTGCCCCAAAAGTCCTCTCCCGAAGGCCCCGGCGACGGGACGGGCAACTTCCCCCTCTCGGGCGTGGATCCGTCTCGCCAATGGACCTTTAACGTCGACATTGCCCTAAGGACCAAGTTTTGTGGCCGTAAGCCCACCCCTTCTCAAGAAGCCAAACTATCTCATGTGCAACACACTTTCGTAGTCAATTGGCCTAGGAGGTGGCTGGCGAATCTTCGCAATGTAGGGCGTAAGTGTTTCTTTCTTTTGCAAAATGACCATATAACTTGGTCCCTAGGGTAATTTTGGCATTCAGGACGATGTGGCAAAGTCGAATCGCCATTTTGGAGCCTCCGCAATGTCCCAACGACAAAACACTTTGGTTTCTATAATCGTGGACGCCAGCGGTTTGATATGTTCTCGGACGGATGTTGGATTTTTTGGACCTATTCGGACCAGGTTCCTTGAACAAAGGATTCAAACGGCCGGACACGGGAACCGAGATCCGGGAGTGTGGTCTTTAGCGCACCCCCGGGCGGAGCCCGCCAGAGAGGTGCCTCGGGAAGCTTTTTGGGACTCGCCTCCCTGGGGTTGAGACTCTCCCTCTAATGAGAAGGCCTTGCAAGGTCCTCGCCTTGTTTGACTTGGGCAAGTGTGTACCGGGCCTGCCCAACAACAGCCGCCCGGACCGCTCTAATGCAAACTATTTGATCTAAACCTTATCCAAAATTTTTGAAAGTTGGCCCGTATGTTGTTGGCGATGACTTACGGCTAGCCGACAAAAAATCAGAATTTAAGTCCGACGATGCATTAATTACGTATTTATTTAATGTCTTGCTATCGCAAAAGCCCCTTGACTTCTAACCGCCACAACGGAGGAGTATTGTGTCCAAACCTCCATTCCGTCGGGTTCCTCTTGCTTCGCGTTCTCAATCGCATGTGATCGGCCGTGTCCCAAGTGCAAAAGACCAAAGCTTCGGCACCCAAAACGCAAACCCCGCAGAGAACACGGCAACTCATAGGGTTTACGTTTTGGAGGCCCTATCCTTGTCGATTTGGACTAGGACCTTGGCTTGTCTTTGTCTTGGACGAGGGGGTGTTGACGCCAGAGCACGGACCCTAAAAACCACCTGGAAGCAGCTTGCCCCAAAAGTCCTCTCCCGAAGGCCCTGGCGACGGACGGGCAACTTCCCCTCTCCGGAACCGTGATCTGTCTCTGCCAATGGACTCAAAACGTCGACATTGCTCTAGAGACCAAGTTTTGTGGCCAGAAGCCCACCCCTTCTCGAAGAAGCGCCAAACTATCTCATGTGCAACACACTCGTAGTCAATTGGCCTAGGAGGTGGCTGCTGAATACTGCAATGTAGGGCGTAAGTGTTTCTTTCTTTTGCGAAAATGACCGTGTAACTTGGTCCCATAGGCCCATTGTCTCCAGGGACGATAAAAATTCATTTTATTCTATTCTATTCTATTCTATTCTATTCTATTCTAATTCTAAACTCGTGATATCGAGTTATTGCTCTTTAAGTATGACAATTTAAGGATAAGAGTGTAATTATGTAATGTGTTCCTTATTGGGGGCATCTTTATACCATATGATTCTCTAAGATTTCGATTGCTAAATCTAACGATGTACTCCAAGGTTTTGGTAGAATTTTTGCAAGTCCAAATCATATTTAGAAGTAGTTAGTTTTAAGGGGGCGGTGCCACGTGGATGATACAATCCCATCGATCCGAGACATCGGATCGCCATTCTAGAATGGGACGAGCATGCATGTTTTGCATGCATGCTTGGCGGCGATGCCCGTTCTCGGGTTGGGAGTTCGCTATTTTAGGGCCAAGCGTTTCTGCTTCGACTTCTCATCGGCGCTTCCTCTTCTCTCTCAGCAGTACCTTATTCTCTTTGAACCCACCCTCCCCCCCTTCTTTGTTATTGTATTTTTATCGCGTGTCACGCGCGTAATCAGCCCCTCCACTCTGGGAGGTTTGTTTTGTCTTGTTGTTTTGTTGGTGATGTGCGTGTACAGTGTTAGCGGCGGCATCCTGTTTCGACTTTTCCATTCGTGGGTTTTGGGGAGCGATTTTTATGCCTTACGCTTGTCCAAGCCCCTTGGCCGGAAGGCTTATCACTAGGGTTTTTCCTCGAAACCCAAAGGGCGGGTTTTTTAATCCGGTGATAAGCTTTCAGCAGTACACTAGCCCGCGGTCTCTATTAGCATTGTAATTTGTTGAGGTCCAAATGATATAATTGGATTTTCCCTTTATTTTTATGGGTAGTTCGCATGTGTAATAGGCTACCCACTATCCACCATTGTAGAAAATCACGAGATGAATGAGAAGCAAGTCTAAGTCATGCCCATTCGGGTTGGGAGTTCGCTATTTTAGGCGTTTAAGCTCGACTTCTCATGGCTTCCTCTTCTCTCGCCAGTATCTTTTATTCTCTTTGAACCCACCTCCCCCTTCTTTGTTATTGTATTTTTTATCGCGTGCTGGCACGCTACAGAATCAGCCCTCCACTCGGGAGGTTTGTTTTGTCTTGTTGTTTTGTTGGTGATGTGTGTACGTGGGTTAGCGGCGGCATCTG
This sequence comes from Isoetes taiwanensis, assembly GCA_021234155.1. Lineage (NCBI taxonomy): Eukaryota > Viridiplantae > Streptophyta > Lycopodiopsida > Isoetales > Isoetaceae > Isoetes > Isoetes taiwanensis. The sequence continues at coordinate 11,680,698 of JAJEKV010000002.1, forward strand.
TTTCGATTTCCATTCGTGGGTTTTGGGAGCGATTTTTATGCCTTCCGTTTGTCCAAGCCCCTTCGGGAAGGCTTATCACTAGGGTTTTCCTCGAAAACCCGAAAAGGGGGGTTTTTTTAATCCCGGTGATAAGCTTTCGGCGCAGTACACTAGCCCGTCTCTATTAGCATTGTATTTTGTTGGGGTCCAAATGATATAATTGGATTTTCCCTTTATTTTTTATGGGTAGTTCGCATGTGTGCGGCTACCCACTATCCACCATTGTAGAAAATCTGCTGAGATGAATGAGAAGCAAGTTAGAATGTAGAAGTTCATGATATCTAATGGTGCAAGAAGGATTGGACCTAATACATGACCCTAGAAAAAGCATAATATACACTTTCATGTGCCATGAAGATTTTGCAATTATATGATTATTAACATATATATTGATCTTTGACATGTAGTCCAAGTATTAAATTGAGGCATAGCTTCACTTAAATGCAGATACTTGCAATTAAAGGATCCATATAGTGCAGCTCCATCCTTGCAGGAAAACAACCTAGAAAACATGAAATTGCGCCTGTAACAATCGTACACCAACTAAATGAGGTTCAATTGAACATGCATGGAAAATGATAAGGGCACCATTCCTATATTATAGGGTTATGTTGACCGTTGTGAAAGGTGATATAAAGCATATACCATCCTATTTGTACAATCCCTATGTGCAAAGAGTCAGATGTAACAATTGAGACGTTTTTACACCCATCTGCTTTCACCAAATAAACTCTCAGTGCAATTAAAATTACACCTGATAAACCACAAATCACACCATTCAAATGACAACATCCCCCCCCCCTCCCCCGGGGGGCGCGGCCCCACAAAATCCCACCCTTGTATTTTATTGAATCCTAAGAAGCCCTAAAAAGTTTTGGTTTCGTTCCAAAAAAAAAAAAATTGTTTCATGATCACATGTAGCGTCTCCTGCGCCTCCCCAACGTGAACGTCTCCGGCAAGAATTTTGGAGCGTTCACATGTTGACATCGCCATCGCTCAATTCGAAACATCACCTTCACCGGTTTTTGCTACTCCGTCACTGTTTTTGCACCACAACTTCAAGACTGCTTCAAGATTTTACCTATTGTTGCAGGTGAAGACCGAAATTGACTGGAAACGGAGGTCAAGACGTCCAAACGCTGAAGCAGACGGTCGATCAGGAACTGCTGGAGCAGTTTGACGCCCAACGGTTTGGACGTTGAGCCGCCCGGCTAAAAAAACTAACATGTGAATATACTTTTTATTACATGTGAAGCGTCTCTTAAGTCCTTACTTAATTCAAAGCTATTGATCCAAGAACTTATATATGAAAAAGAAATTAATGGTAGCACCTCTTAATTAAACCTTGGACGTTGTATACAATTGCAAATACAGTATAGTTAAACGTTATATTAGGAATTGTATTCATATAGACATTTCATCAAAGGTGGTTGTGCTGGATCATAGGTTCCAATTGGTTAACAATTAGTATTGTATGTACAATTTTAGCTCGACCTTCGTTACTTATATAATTTATTTATGCCTAAATAAATCAACATTTTAGCCATATAGAAGATGACTCATAACATTGAACTACAACTTACATGGTATGTTGAACATCTAATCATTTATATCCAATCTTAGCAATGTCTTCTTCATTCGTTCACGCTCTTAAAAGGCACATAAGCATGAACATTGAACACCAATGCTGAATGTTTCTTATATGTAATCTAATGCAAGGCAGGAAGATAGTATTCTCAATTTCGTGAAGAGAATTAAGAAAACAATGATCAGATCATCAACATGCTACTGATCAGATCATTAATGTATTCGAAGTACAATGATCGATCATCTAATCAGTTTATCAATGTATTCAAAATACATGATCAGATCTTCTAATCAGTTCATAGGGTAAGCAAAGAAACATTAAAAAGAAAAAGCCACATCAAATTGTGAAGCCCGCATCAGATTGATTATAGTAATTGCAAATAACAACAGGATAAAGCAGTAGCAATTTATTTGCTTCTCACATCTGAAGCATGTATATGATTGTGAATATACAATGAAAAGGTTCGGAATCGGAATACATACAATGATCATATCATGACGAGCAGGGTAAGGCCCTAACTTGATGAAAATCAAACGCATCAATGTATTATTACTCAGCAGCAAAACTTGATCCACTAAGCTAAAACGCTTGTGGAATTTAGTACAGACAAAGAATCCGGCAAGAATCAGATGATTCAGAAGTGAATGAAGTCTGTAAAATCAGATGAAGGGGGAGATGAGGCGAGGATCAAGAACGATTCTGAAAAAAACAGCTAGAAGGCGTTCACGATCACCAAGTTTGATGAGATATAATTGACTAACACTATGCTGCATTGCAAACGATGGAAATTCGAATAAAATTTTACAAGGGGAAGAGAGGAGAGACTCCAATGAAGGGGTTGCATCGGAAGAAATTCTGAGCAGAGCTGGCCATCATTTGCCATCGGAAGCAAATAATGCAACATTCTGAACTGCGGGAACATCTAGAGCCGGGATAATCTCATGAAACCATGACCAGCGAGCATTATCATTCTGAAATTTGAATTGAACAGCAATTAAACGACCAGAATCTGAGATGTTAGATCCGAGCAATACCTTGTGGCTGGCGTCTGATTTCAGCATTGTGATGAGCTGAAATTCTGAGTAGTCAGGAAACTGAGGCAGGCGGGGAGGGCGTCCTCTGGATTCAACATAAGGGATGGAATAGGGCGGAAATTTACCGTGCGTATCAGCCCGGCGCCAGATTCTTGAGTCGATCTCGCTGGGATCAAACTGCAGCGCCGTTGATGCATTTGGGTGCTTGTTGTTGTGCAGCTTGCCGCTTCGTCGTCATGCATGTTTTTGTTCTCCTTAACTGTTAATGGGTGCCTTTTATGTGTTCCATTTCTTTTGCAAATATTATGCCATCTCGCAGGTTCACTCCTTCTTGCGTACGCCATCCCCCCAATTCCTTCGATTCTCCAGGCAATCATCCAAGGTTGTTGGCGATCATTTCTCATTAGGGTTTTCCTCGAAAACCTGAAAGGGCGGGGTTTTTCATCCCGATGAGAAGTTGTCGCCACTACCCTTCTATACTGCCTATGCACACTTTTCTTCCTGATGGGATAGCTGGACATTGTTCCTATGGTCAGCTCCCCATCTATATTATTCAAACATTGTATACTGCTGCTGTGATGAATGACAAGCCTATCTATTCGGTCAGTTTTTGTGTTCCTTGTGAGTCCCTTACCAGAATGGATATTAATGGCATTGATATTAAATGCATCAATTTAGCAAGGCAATTTGTAGATATACACACACATGCTATTAATGCCTCCTTGCTAGACATCCATTTTGTTGGACACACCATTAATGTCTTATAGCGATTTAGGATTTATAGTTTGCAGTTTGGGGTTATGACTTTAGGGTTTTATGAGTTTATTTGTTTATCATATTGTCAATACAACAAATCATAACTTCTCGTTTTGGGGTTTATGAGTAGAATTTTGCAAGTTTATGTGCTTATCATATTGTCATTACAACCAATGGAATATAAACATAACCACTAAGGCCCGATAGTGGTTTGAGGGGTGGTAAGCATTGAAGGCTTGATTCGACAGGGATCATGCAGTAACCTGCAGGGGTAGATGCATCTTAGATCAAAGTAGTTACCGATGATGAGACCACCTTCGTGTTCTCTAGGACGTGGTGTATTGTCAATGTAGGCATGACCACGGATTGCCTGAACAACATGTAGTTGATAGGCCGCATTCGTCTCGGCGATAATAGGAACATGACCATTCCTTATGCCGCTATGAATTGCGAACCCTAGGCATGATAGGCTTCCCTGCTACTTCATCTTTTATTTTAATTGAAGGGGGTGGTCCCTTCAACCACAACTTAACATGTGCAGGCCAGTGAGCGGTACGTGACCTGCCCATGTATAAAGGGTTGCTGATGGCCCAAGCGTCTGTATTTTCATGTCTTCTTTTATCAATTTGCTAATGGTTTCATAATGTCTGTTATTGGACTCCGGTCCTTGAATTTTCCATGTCATAATGATCTGAAATGCACATTGGTGCGTATACAATTTTCTGATCTTTGAACCTCAATTATGTTTTACCTTCAGTAATAAGAAGTTATTCTCATCTATTCATGTGTAACTTACTTTATTTCATACTCGTCTATTTTAGGACACATGTTAGCTATTTCTGACTAACCCCAATGCTGAGGACAGCATTATTCCAAGGGGTGACGTTCCACATATTTATACGGTGTATGTGTATAAATATACTGACACGTCACAGGCCGAGGATACACCATCATGGGGGTATATAACCTATGGAGTTAACCGTAAAGGATTAATTTAGCCATGCTAAATTAATAAGGGTTTAATTAAGGGTTAATTGCTTAATTAACTTAATTAAGCTAATTAATTAATTAGTTAAGAGACACCTGGCCAAACTCGATTGGCCAGAATGAGGATGCTAATTTGAGGCAGCAAATTGGATGCCTATCCCAATTTTGCCCCAAATCGAACCAAGGAGCAGGAGCAGTCGAGCGCCCAGCCTAAAGCATGGAGATTCCACATGACAACGGTTCCAGTCGTAATTCGGGTTAGTAAATAGGTTAACTTGGTATTTCTAGGGTCAGCGCCTCTGTCAGGCTTCTTTGTTGATCTTTTGCTATTGAACAACCCTTGTTTGATAGTTAGAACTGTTCTTAGTTCTTGATTATGTATTGTGATGGATGGATGTATCTTTGGTAGCATCTCTCTTAGTTCTTCCAGAAAACAGGGATTAAGGGGGGTAGAGACCTCTGTAACCTATGCTTATTTAGTATGCTTCTATTAGATCCAGTAATACCCATTAATTGCGGCCTGCACACAAGATCCCACCGAGCTATGGAATCTATGGCATCATTGAAGCACTAGATAAGGGGCCGTAGTGATGAAGTGTGGGGTGGGGTCTTGTCTGAGCATAAGAGGCTACGGGGACTCCTATAGTGAGCTAGGCCTGATAGTCGGTCACGTAGAGGGCCGGGTATGGGTCTGACACTCCTTGGGTACAGAGGTGTGACCCGAAGGGGGCATCCTGTACTTTGATGATAAAGTTAGGGGAGTACGTCGGGCACGGAAGGAGGTGCTGATGGATCTCTTCCTCTAGCTCACCCATGGATTCACTGTGACTCTGGAAGGGGACACTTTCCCGACCTGCCTCATTGGACCAGGGAGATGCAACCTGGAGTAGGCTCACGGGCTTACCCCTTTGAGCCTACGTCTCCGGAAGGCTACAATGGCGCCATAGCTTGATTCAGCTCATCTGCAAAGTGTGCACAGGAGGGGCGGATGGAGTGGACAACCCTAGCCAATGTTCTATGCCAGCCAATGCCTTGTTAAGATTCTGTCTGCTGATCTCCTGAGACCTAGCCGTCAGTCGATCCCCATTGGAGTCTGAGCCGGGGTAGAACCTTGGGTTTGGGATGTTTTCCTTAGTATTAGATGTATCTTCTCTGTTGTTATTATTTGGATGGACGTACCACCCTTCGTGATGGTTATCTATTATGTTGTGTGCTAACCTTGTATTCACGCTTCCGCGATATAGGAGATCCATTGAAGGTATGGACCGGAACGACACCTCCGTGTCTTTCCCCCGGGTATCTGCTATGCGGGTAGTCCAAGGTAGACGGAGGGCCCTGCTCATGGCGAGTTGATTGCCATGGGAGGGGGAAGTCCTTGTATGTATACGTCTGGAGTGCCGTATATGTTCAGGGAGCGTCACACAATCAAATTTGTTGTGTGTTATGCATGACCAAATTTGGTGGGTAGAAGAGCACCCCTTCTCCAAAAAGCACAAATAGAGCTCATATCCAACATATTCATAGTCAAGTGGCCTAGGTGAAGTCTACGAAATAATGCCATGTAGGGTATTCATGTTTCCTTCTTTAGCAAAATTGGCCGCGTAATTTGGTCTCTAGGATAATTTCAACATTTCGGATAATTTGGCAAGGTCGAATCGCCATTCTGGAGCCTCTGTACTATTTGAACCATTAAGCATTTGAGTTTCTAGGCGATCGCCCATCGTGGTTTGATAAGTTCTCCCAGACCGATCTTGAATTTTTTTGGATCTGCTCGAAGCAGGGTCCTTGAACATGGGATTCAACGGTTGAATAGGGAAACGGAGCTCTGGGAGGGGCGGCATTAGCGTGTGCTCCCGGAGGAGCGCTGCAAGGAAAGGCTGCATCAAGAACTTTTTGGGGTCCATGTCTTGAGGTCTGAGCTCTCCCCTCAGGTGAGATAGCTGCGCAATGTCCTGGCCTTGTCCAACTTGGAAAAGGGTGTCAGCTAGGCTGTCCACAATAATAGGCTGCTCGGTTGGGGGTTGCTATGGCAGTTGCAAGTCGCAACTTAACATTGTAGATTCCACTGGTAGAGGTTTGAATTCAAACTTGTAAACGCAAAAGTCCAAGCAAAAGTAGGCATCAAGGTCCAAGTAGTCAATATTGGTACACCTTTTTCTAGCTTAAGGTGAAAATCAAACTCAGGGAATTCAATCAATAAGTCAAGGATAAGTCAAATAAGCATCCTTTTGGTAACAACAGTTGCTCTAAGTTCTTGAAGTTCCCTTTGCCAGTTTCCCTGTACCAAATATACTTTCTTTGTCCGTTAGTTGCAAAGGTACATTTTTATCAAGTTTTGGAGACATCAAACGTCGTCTAAACAGAAATTTCTTTGTTGATCATGCTAACCTTTGCCTTTAATTTGTAGAAGAGAAAAATGAAGAACGATATTCCTTTCTCTTTTGACTGCCTGGTTATACATAGACGGGAGCCCTAATTATCATTGCATCAAGTGGCTAGGAGGATATCTGAATCAATTGGAACAATGGAGTACGATGGTAGGTGTTGAATGCTGTCCAACAATTATATGTATCGGCCCTTGGATCTATTGCTCATTATGACCTTAATGGATAGAATTGAGAGAGGTATTCGATGTTGTAGTTTATACAATTTTGTGAATGTTTTGCTGGAAAAAGCAATTTACCAGACTTTGAATATGCTCGGCGTGTGTCTTGTTGTTGAAGCATGGTGTTCTGTGGTTGCAAAATTTAAAGGCTTGCAGATAAAAGATGCATTGTAGAAGGTTGCCAATGACATGACCGCACCTACAATTGCCACCTACATATTTGAAACTCAACAAATTTAGGAGGCATTTCAAGAAATTGTTGATTGTTCGGTAAGATTCGGCTTTATCCTTTCTACAAGCTAGATGAGATGCAGCGTCTATAAAAAAGGTTCAAATATTGGTCTTTGTGCAAGCATGTAGCATTTGTTTCTATATCTTTAACAGTTCCATTCTTTCTAAAAAGGCATAGCTATTCTCCTTCGATCCATGTTTATTGTAATTCTAAATGCCCTCTTCATTAACAAAAGATTGGGCCCACTGTTTATCCTTGTTTAGAATACCAACCTTCAAAAAATGTTATTACAAGTTTCTTCTTTTTAAGGGTGACAACCAATGATCTAATATTATAAGTAATTTTGCATTGTTAGTTCAATTCAACAAATGTAATCTAGATTTCCCTTACCCAATTCCCATACTCGAAGATTTTTTATTTTTACATCTATATCTATATGTCAAGACTCTGAAATTATATACCTGTTCTTATGGATGCGAAACTCTCATGCTTATTTGATAGCTGACTGCATAGTACATGTTTCTCCGTGTTCTCTTCCCAAGCAACAGTAGACAATCAAATACAATGAAGAATCCAAGCACGTCTGGCTATGAAACTGAAACTGTCTTGTTGTCCGCAAATCATATGGAATGACCAAAAAGGATATCGGCAAGGTTGCTACCACCAGCCTCACGGGGTCAACCCGTATTTGGTGGAAAGGATATGCACGTTCTCATGGATTGACACGAGGCAGGTGCCGATACAAGGTCTTTGCCAAAGCATCCAAACCTCATTATGCCGTAAGTTGGCCCAATTTTTGGGTAAGACCAGAATGGGTGTGGATGCCGAATCCTAGTTAGATGGGATGCATTGTGAAATGCACAATTCCCCAGCATAATTGCATAAAACCTGCATGCATCCAATCCTTTTTCCATTGCGGGGACACAAGCAAAACATTATGATCTAAAATTGTCTTGTCCACATGAACATGAACGTGTGGATGTGCATAATTCCGTAGCTCAAAATATCAAGACTGTGTAAGATCTGCATGCCTCCAATCATCTTTACCTTTGACACATAGGCATGCGTATATTATGATAATATGGCCATGATGAATATCAAGCCGAAACATGGCCATGATGAATATCAAGCCGACCAGAGTTGATTCAGAACTATGCCAATCATTCTTTAAGCTTTCCCACTGGTCATTAATTCTGACAACCCCCCTCTGACGTGACATGCTGCAAGAAATGCAGCATGTATAGAAACAGTAGGTGGTACATTTTCTACAAATCCGAATGTTTGCTCTTCGTTAACTGGCCAAATTCTCGCGTTCTTATAATTCCCATGTCCTTTGATATCAGAAGTTTGATGTTCAATAGGTATTTCTTTCTTATGTATCTCCTGAAACAAACTATCGATAGGTTCATCTAACCCTGAAATTGGGGCTAAATTTGCCATTGCATGAGTTTCAACGGCAATATACCATCTTGAAATAAAATATATTTAGCTTGCATTGAATGGAACCAAAGTAAAGAAGAATTACAAACCAAAAAATGCAAGACAGTACTCACTTGCCAAATCCCTTGCTGCAATTTGTTTCATTCGAATTCCCACCTTTCCCACTTTCAACAAAATTATGATTTACTTCTTTCCTTATAATATTTTCACCAATATATCCAGACAGATTAGAATGGAATTCCATTTTCTCTGTTGTTCTAAGCGCATCTTGACCACCTCTATCTGATACCTCCTCTGTACAGGTACGTTTATCATCTTCCCATCCTGGCTTTGCGGACATCATTACATCGTCATTGTGAACCTCAGCCATGACTGCATCCTCACATTCAACCTTTCCAACTGCATGCCATACTTTTATAGTTGTTGGCATCTTAGTTGAGTTATTCTGCCATGTATTTTGACGTGCGCCTTCTAAAGAGTCTTGGGTATCAAAAGGTTCAACAAATTTAACATGGTGACCCCCCCATGGTGCATATATTTTATGACGTGGCGTAGCGGCAATAAAAGTTGGGGAGGGAAAAAAATGACAATAGTTAGGGAAAATGCCAAGGGTTAGAGAATTATGGGAAAAAAATAGTAGGGTAGAGAACGGCAATGGTTAGAGAAACGCAGGGAGATGGCGCCAACATAAACTATTTGTTGGGGCAATTGCTGATGCCGTTGGTGCACTCATGACTGCCTGTGGTGAGGGCCAATAAGGTGATGGTGCTAGATTTTTCAGAAATAGAGACGGTTCAGACGGCAATGGTAGGGTTAGTTTTTATTGATGCATGTGTCTTTAGCAACAGTATGTTGCTATTTAGGTAAAACGAGCATTATATCTTGCTTCCACATGGCAATTATAGCTTAGACCCATGCAATTACTACTATCAATCCAAGGATTTGCTTGGATATCAGAAAAAATATATGGTAAAGGTTAGAAATCAGAAATTCCACAACCATAGGATCTCATACGCAAGTCTGGATCGATGACCTGTGCTCATCGGTTCCCTTGATTTGAGTTTCTTTAGTGCTGATAATTCTTCCCTCCATTAATAATGGTTTATATTTTACTCCTCCCTTGGATTGCTGATGTGTAAGCATCCGAGATTGCTTACTCCACAATTCAAAATTTTGTACTTCTTTAAGCTATGTGGCCTCTCAGGATTGCATATGCATATGCCTTTTCCCGAGATCAGTTCTTCTGTACATCCTTTGTCATGCCAATGAATCTGAGGAACAAGAGGAGTGTAGCTCCTAATCCTGAAGATATTGTCCCATGTGCTATTCAAAAAGGCAAGAGGACAGGAAAAGCTAGGATCATAGGCCAGCAAGTAGATGAGGATTATCCAAAATCTGTAATATCCTATGTGAGAGAATCTTGGACAATGGAACAGATGAATGAGTGTATTGAGGCAATTGAAGATGGTATATTTTCAATTAGGAAGGCTGCCATCCATTTTGGCATTCCACAGACCACAGCCAGGAACCATCTTGATGGGATTTCATCCCAAAAATTTGGGAGTGTCCCCAAATGATTGACACAATCCGAGGAGGCTTTGTTGCTGAAATGGGTGTTGCAAATGTATGATGAAGGCAGGCCTGTTACATTAGATGTTTTGAAGGATAAGGTGGCTGATATAACATCACACAAGAAGACAATCTTCAAAAATGGCATACCCGGGCAAAAATGGTGGAGGCTTTTTTAAAAGAGGCATCCAATCCTTACGCAAAAAACTGCTCAGTCTGTCGAGTTGAACAGGGTAAGAGCTATGACTACGTTTAATGTTACTAATTTTTATACACATTTGAAGGATGCATTAGATAGACTTCAAGTTGATGCCTCAAGAGTGTGGAATGATGACGAGACAGGGATCATGGCTGGTGCAAGATTTGGAATGAGAATTATTGGAAGAAGAGGAGACAAGCACCCTCACATGAATATCCCAACCAATAGGGAATGGATTTCAATTTTGGTATGTGTCAATGCCCAAGGGTTTGCTATTCCTAATTTGTATGTTTTCAAGGGGCTTAGGATGAGGGACACTAATCTCATAGCAGGCTCTGAACCTGGGGTAGTCACGAGTTTTCAAAAAAAGGCATGGATAACTGATGCCCTCTTTGAAGCATGGTTAGATCGCTTCAAAGAAAATGTTTCAGGAGGTGTATCACTTGACAGGCCACATTTGATGATCTTTGATGGCCATGGAAGCCATGTAACAATTGAATCAATTAGAAAGGCCAAAGAGTTTGGCCTTCACATGCTCATTATGCCTCCACACACTTCACACAAATTTCAGCCATTGGAAGTGGCTTGCTTTGGATCGTATAGGTGCGCTGAGGCAGAAATACGCGCTCAAAAACAAAAAATGTAGGTCAGTGCACCTTTTGTCTCCTGGCCTTGGGTCGCCATCTTCGCCTCAGGAAACGCGTCTCCTAGGGTATTTGGGATGTGCCGGAGACACTGGAGCAATTTTCGCCTCCATCCGAGCTACCCACTAAAAGTTACGGCCCATCTAAACTTGGGTCTTCTAATTATACCACTTCCACACCAAATTCACCCTAAACTTCCTAAATCTCAAACAATTTATTACACAAACCTAGCATAAAGACTAAATCACTGAGAAGTTAGGCAGTTTAGCTAAACTTAACTCCCACGTAACTACCGAACTAACGATTTAGAATTTGGTCAGTGCTATGATTCCAGTCAACCAAAACCATGGCTCTGATACCACTGTGATGCTCCCTGAACATATACGGCACTCCGGACATATACACACAGGGACTTCCCCCTCCCATGGTAATCAACTCGCCATGAGCAGGGCCCTCCGTCTACCTCGGACTACCTGCATAGCAGATACCCGGGGGAAGGATACGGAGGTGTCATTCCGGTCCATACCTTCAATGGATCTTCTATATCGCGGAAGCGTGCACAACATAATCATATAATAAATAACCACCACGAAGGGTGGTACGTCCATCCAAATAATAACAACAGAGAAGATACATCTAATACTAAGGAAAACATCCCAAACCCAAGGTTCTACCCCGGCTCAGACTCCAATGGGGATCGATTGACGGCTAGGTCTTAGGAGATCAGTAGACAGAATCTTAACAAGACATTGGCTGGCATAGAACATTGGCTAGGGTTGTCCACTCCATCCGCCCCTCCTGTGCACACTTTGCAGATGGGCTGAATCAAGCTATGGCGCCATTGTAGCCTTCCGGAGACGTAGGCTCAAAGGGGTAAGCCCGTGAGCCTACTCCAGGTTGCATTTCCCTGGTCCGATGAGGCAGGTCGGGAAAGTGTCCCCTTCCAGAGTTGCAGTGAATCCTTGGGTGAGCTAGAGGAAGAGATCCATCAGCACCTCCTTCCGTACCCGACGTACTCCCCTAACTTTATCATCAAAGTACAGGATGCCCCATTCGGATCACACCTCTGTACCCAGGGAGTGTCAGACCCATACCCGGCCCTCTACGTGACCAACTATTAGGCCTAGCTCACTATAGGAGTCCCCGTAGCCTTTTATGCTCAGGCGAGACCCCATCCCACACTTTATCACTACGGCCCCTTATCTGGTGCTTCAATGATGCCATAGATTTCACAGCTCGGTGGGATCTTGTGCGCAGGCCACAATTAATGGGTATTACTGGATCTAATAGAAGCATACTACATAAGCATAGGATACAGAGGCCTCTACCCCCCTTAATCCCTGTTTTCTGGAAGAACTAACAGAGATGCTACCAAAGATACATCCATCCATCACAATACATAATCAAGAACTAAGAACAGCTCTAACTATCAAACAAGGGTTATTCAATAGCAAAAGATCAACAAAGAAGCCTGACAGAGGCGCTGACCGTAGAAATACCAAGTTAACCTATTTACTAACCCGAATTACGACTGGAACCGTTGTCATGTGGAATCTCCATGCTTGAATAGGTTGGGCGCTCAACTGCTCCTGCTCCTTGGTTCGATTTGGGGCAAAATTGGGATAGGGATCCAATTTGCTGCCTCAAATTAGCATCCTCATTCTGGCCAATCGAGTTTGGCCAGGTGTCTCTTAACTAATTAATTAATTAGCTTAATTAAGTTAATTAGGCAATTAACCCTTAATTAAACCCTTATTAATTTAGCATAGCTAAATTAATCCTTTACGATTAACTCCATAGGTTATATACCCCCACGATGGCGTATCCTCGGCCCGTGACGTGTCAGTATATTTATACATACACCGTATAAATATGTGGAACGTCACAGATTGAATCCTAGGCTTCAAACTAATGCTGTGGTAAATGAACATATTGGTGTAGCTACGTGCTCCATGTTTTAGAGCTTTCATCCCTCTAAATCAACTACATAACCTGCAATCTGATTAAATCCATCCCAACCAACTATAAACCCTATAATATGGATCAAGCTTAATAACTAAAAATCTTTCAACAAAAAAACCCTAATGGGACATGCAAATACCTCTACTGGGTGGAGCAATCTTTAACCCCTCTGAAGGGATCAGGCCAACACAGGCGTTGAATTTTCTTTTGGATTAGATGCACCATTTTGGTATGCATCTAACCATGATGACATGACGGAAGAGTTAACAATGTTCGGCATCTTTGACACTGCATCCAAGACGCTACATGTGGTAGGAGCATTGCTGGACAAATTTCTCGGTTATCCATTAGAAGGCGCACTAACTACAATGAATGCAGACCCTCGATCGTTGCGTCAAAGCATACTGAAGAGCTGTGGTAAATGCAAGTTCGAGCTCAACCACGGGCTCCAAATCACTGCCTTCGACAAGGCCTAGGCTCACAATCCGACCCATAACTATTGAGCAACAAAAGACATGCCTTTGCATTTTTAAACAACTTTACTTTGCTTGCAACTTTCATGTATTTCATGCTATTAAATTCTTGGCAACCTTCTTCAATATATAATATCAAATTCTTCCTTCATACCCTAAACAAAATTGACATGAAAAACAATTTACAGTTCCTAAGTTCTTTTGCCCCTCCTCCCCCCCCAACCAATTTTGTATTTGAATTCTTCATACATTATGCTGACAAAACATATATTTCCATTCTCTGCTCTATTACACTTATCCTTATGCTTCTGCAACACTTGTTTATGCCGAGCACCAAAGATTTTCTTCAGGCCAATTCCCATAAAGTCATGGTATCAAGTATTCTATTGTCTAGAAGTAGCAATTTGAATTGATTGTCAAAACATGAATCTGAACTATGATTTAAGCCACTTCACCCTCCGGCCATAGAGGGCAACCCTCCATACGCAGCACCTTGTTGTTTTTCTTACTTAGGCTTAGGCCTTTGTTATGTACCCGTCCTATGGCCCGCTTACTTAGGCTTAGGCCTTTGTTATGTACCCGTCCTATGGCCCGCTTACGTCCCGGATATAAAAAAACTACCTTTTATCTTTATTTGTTGCCCGATTTGGAGTCTAACAAATGTATGTGACATAAATTTGGGAAATATTATTTAAATCGATAAAGAGAGCGACTGGCAAAATGGACACCTCAGGCTTCACATAGTTCCTAGAACGCGTTTGCTTCATAGCCTAATTCCGGCATATACAAGGTGAAATGGGCGGCCGGCTGCCGGATTTCCATTTATCAACGCCATTCCAGCTCCGGTGAGTCCTTCTCATCTCTTGCCAGATCTAGCCTCTCAAGTCGTGAGCTGCTTCTATTCAATCTTCCTGGCACAACGATCTTGCTCGATTCTTGAGTCTTTCCCAACATGCTGGGCAACGACAAGGCATCCGTTACCCGCGAGCAGAATGATCGCCACAAGAAGGTGTGTGGTTTGTTTTCAGTATGCAGTGGCCTGGTAGGATTGTAGTTTGTGTCATCGAAATTAGTTTTACCCAAAATTTGAAAATCACCCTTCAGCTTTTTATTCAAATTGTGAAGTAATGCTGAATGAGGTGGTTTTAGCTCCTAGTCAATTCTGGCAAGTATGCCTTTGTTGATGACATTTGTATGAATGAGTTCAATCAAAAGCTAAGAACTTTTGCAACATAAAATTACAGCCAAATTGTGTAGTTTCTTTATTGCCACAGAGTATAAAGATGCATTTTTTTTTTCAAGTGGGCTATATCATTAACTATGGTGCTAATTGAAATGTTTTTGCGGTGCATGCTCAAAGAATGTGGCTTTCTATTTAACACATTAATGAGATAATAAATTGATTAAGATTTATTTTCCATGTCGGCCATATTAATAATCACAGTAGCTGAAAATCTCAATTGAGTTGTATTAGGTGCATGCTGAAAGAGTATATCCTTTTACCTATCTGGGCAGTTAAACCATTGATCGCAAAAAAATTGATAGTGAAGCTTAATTTCTCAATGCTTATCAGTCATTCATTTCAATGTACCTTCCTGTGGCCTGCAGATTTTGGAAGGTCTGCTAAAACTTCCAGAAAACAGAGAATGTGCAGATTGTAAGGGCAAGTAAGTATTTTCTTCTGTGAAGAAATGTTGTAACTGTAATCACACCGCGACTATCGTAAATATATTAGTTGGGCAAATGTTAGATTGTCATCACCAGTTTGGGACAGTTAAATCTTTATTCAATAGGTCTACAACATTGTTTGAATACGCTATTGTTACGTAACTAAAATCGTAGATAAAAAATATATGCACAACTAGATACTGCTGGGTCTTTAAGAGATCGTGAATAATCAATATAATTACAATTACAATTACACAAGAAGTTTTCCAGCACGACGTGGCCATTTGCTTATAATGGGTTAGTATAATTAGTATGGTATGTTTGAGAATCTCTATGGATTATCTGATCAGTTTAGATGTATATATCCTTTTTCCCTTTTCAGAGGACCAAGATGGGCGGGTCTGAATTTAGGCATCTTTGTTCGCATTCAATGCTATTCAAATTTGATCTTTATAACCTTTATCCCTTTGCAGAGGACCAAGATGGGCAAGTGTAAATTTAGGCATCTTTGTTTGCATTCAATGCTCTGGAATTCATCGAAGCCTTGGTGTCCACATTTCAAAGGTCTGCAACAATGCTCTTTTATTATCAAAATATAAAACGAAGTATTTTCTCTAGAATTTAATTTCAGTGCTGCATTAGTTATCTCAAATCTATGTTCTTATGTTCCATTCATCAGGTCCGCTCTGCGACTTTAGATACATGGTTACCAGAGCAGGTAGAGTTCATCCAAGGTACTCATTGTGTTGTTCCGAAAGTTAAGTCATTGGAAACTTGATCCAGCTGATTGGCGTATCCCTATTTGATCCAACTCGGCTGCAGGTATGGGGAATTTGAAGTCAAATTCTTACTGGGAAGCAGAGCTACCCCCTAATTACAAGCGTCCAGGCGAGAATGACCGGGTTGGCCTCGAAAATTTCATTCGTGCCAAGTATGGTGTTGGGTGTCTTTACTCTATTTGTCTTAGTGATTTTAATGGAGTGGTTTCCACACTTCTCTACTAAAACTCCTACTATTCTTGAACAGATATGAAGCTAAGAGATGGATACCAGGAAGTGCAAAGTCATCCTTACGCTCAAGGGAAGAGCGGCGTTTTGTCTCTGACAGACCTCGTAGAAGTTCTGACATTCTGAATGTGAGAAATAGGGATAACGACTCTGATGCCACTGAGGCTTCTAGCAATGGAAATACAGATAAATATGTACGGAACAGAGATGATGTTCGGAAAGCATCAAGCCAGGATCAAGACTCTTTCAATCAAGCTGATTCCAAAATACATGCTCCAGATCCTCAGCGTAGTCACTCTAAAGCTGGAGAATTAAATGAATCAGCTGCACCTGAAACTGATGCTTCTCAAAAGATGACAGTATGTTACAGTTATATTAATTAATTTAAGAAATCAAATCTACTCATAAGTTATGCTACTGTCTTTCTTTGCAGGGTGAGAGGGGAAACAATGAAGGATCTGCTAGATTTCCTTCTCAGCAGAGCAGTTCGAAACCAGTCCCAGCCAAACAATCAACCAAAATTAACAGTCCTCAACCGCCTGAGGCCTATGATCTTTTCAACCTTCTAACTATTGATAATTCAACATCCAATAAAGATGACGCATCTGATGATAATCTATGGGCAGCTTTTCAATGTAAGATAAGGTGCACTTTTAATATTCTGAAATTGCATTATTAACCTTGTTCTGCAAGTATGTAAATTTTAGAGTGCTCTACAAAATAAAAAATGCGAAAACTAAGGCAGTAAAGTTTTTCCTGTTTCAGCGGCAGAAGCTACAGCAGGTAGTTCTGGGTCTGGCAATATTCAGACTAGCTCATCGGAGCCAACAATTGCTATGCCAGGGACATTTCCTGCTGGCTTAGAAGATCTTTTTAAAGGTTCTCCTGTAGTGACAGCTAAGACAACCATGCCAGCCAAGCCATCCATTCCTGCTAAGGCATCTACTGATGTGAAGAAAGACATTCTTAGTCTCTTTGACAATGTATTATCTTTGAATTTGATCATAGTTCAATTAATTTTTATATTGGAACTGAAAGTACCAAAGGAATTTTGCCACTTATGACTGGTTGGATATTGCAGTCACACATGGTGTCTCCATATGCAGCACATCAAGCACAGATGGCAGCTTTGATTTCTCAACAGCAAGCAATGTTTGCATCTCCTTTGGGTAGACAAAATCAAGCAAGTGGGCAGGTTCCAGTTGTGGCAATACCAAATGTGCAGGCTCCTTATCTTTTCCAGGTAGTTATTGATAATGCTACTATAATGCTATATCCTTTTTTTCGTAGCTATTGAAGGTTCAGGAAGCCTAGCTTCACAATTAGAGGGACCACATCAATCTTGGTGCTTAAACGAAGAATTCTTCCTTTTCAGTATAGTAATGTTGGTAATTTTTATATGTTCCTGTGAGGAATGTGCAGGTCTTATGTATCCTATATACTTAATTTAATCATATTGAAGTTCAAGCTCAAAAAGGAATTTTAGTATGGAAGTGCTAATAATTTTGGCTGTTTGCATAGAGAGGTGTCTGGCTAGACAAAGGAACAGAGTGGTTTTTTCCCATGACAAAGTGCTTCACAAGCTGATTGACTTGTTTTGAAAATATATATCTCAGCTTAGTGGGCCATTTTGTGCGACACAGAATTCAATCACAAAAAACATTGGAATATGTTTGAGTCACTTGGCCAAGTTAAGGAACATCGGAATCACCAGAATTTAATCACTGTGTCTTTCCTTTTCATGCAGCAGCAACCTGGTATTTATACCCAAGGGCCTGCAGCTACAAGGTATTTCATTTCAATATCCAGGCAAATCGTCTAGTCTAGCAAAGTAGCTTTAGTTGTGTTGATATCATTGATTCCATTATAATGTGACGATTAAATCTGTATAATTGATAGCTCGAATAGATATTGGTGGTTAGTAATCCCTGTATGCAACATGAATCAGCATCAAGCATCGTGTGGAATTGCCTGGAACTGAAATTGTGTGAATGGAAGGTCCCAGGGACTTCAAGCTCATTCACATCCTGCCTTGCTTGCCTTCCTAAGGCCCATACTTTCTTTGATTGCTGATACGATGACACTGATTTGTGAAATTATTGGAAGGTCTGAAGGACTTCACACTCAACTTCACATCCTGCCCTGCTTGTCTTCTTAAGGCCGATACAACGTATGATTTACTGCAACGTAGCTAATGACCTTATAAAAGTTAGAAGTCCTGCTTGGGTGGCCTATGTCATGTGCAAGACAATATCTGCTGTATTATAAAAGGATGAGGTTATGTTTCATCTTATGAATTTGTGAATTTTGTAAAAGATTGCTGAATTTGGTACATCTTTTATATGCTATGTTCTGCAGTAGTGGAGTACATGCCTTTGCTCCCCCAGCTGCGGCAAAGATCCCTTCATTTCCGAACGGAACTGCTTCTATTGGCCTTGGACAGTCCAATATGGCTTCCAAGGCACAAAACATGGGTAAAGTTGGTGGCCCCTCCAACGTTTCCTCTGGGTCGAGCTATGATTTTTCTTCACTTACGTCAAGCGCTTTTCTAAAACAGTGAAGACAGGGCAATTGTAAATAAAAGCCGGATTCATGTAACTGCACCATGCAAGCAAATGAATTGCTTGCATTTCCTGGAAGAAAGCAATTTGTGAACTGCCTACTGGTTGAATTTAATGCTGCATGTTGCAGGCATTTACATAATAGCAAAATTTTCTCCTCTGCTGCGAATCAAGTAGGAGAGGTTTATATCCTATTCATTATTTGGTGCCAACATGGTCATAACTATACATACACCTGGCTAACTCTAGCACTGACAGGTTGATGCACGATTTGACTTGTCGAATTGATATTCATTCATTAAGTTTGTTGCCCTTGGCCTATGTATCAATGAGTGGTTGCTCCTATCGTTTTTAACACATTGAGATCTCTCCCATGATTGAGTGGTAAGTTGATCTTAAGTATAAAGTATGAGAGGCTATTATTTTTTCATGTGCATTTAATCAAATGAGATCCAGCCCCTGTTTGGTTACGTCTGAGGTGTTGTAAAATGTCGTATAGGTGGCTACATGTCATAGCTATATTTGATGCAGATTCGTGCTTTCAGCACTCTCTTTTATGGCCAGGTATTTATTTATGTTAATTTATATGTTTATGACGCTCAACGTGGCCTTAGAAAGAGTTGTTTTTTTCTGTTAATGATTGGATTAAAGAACATTCTGACCAGCAATGGGCTTATGTATATATGACATGAATGCGGCATGACAATGGAAACGTAGTAGCATTATGTGCATTTTCTTTTTTCTCATTGTCTAGATTGGGTTCGGTCAATGCTTTCTGTAGTTTTCTGGCATGCTTGCCTTTAGAAACACTCGGGTTGTAACAAACGACTAAAAGACCAGAAAATGCCCTTTAAAAGATGTAAAGTATTGTTTTGGCTCCGATTTAAGAACTCTGTGTCAATATTTCTAGATTTGGCTTCGAATGACCTAGTAAAGACAAGATTATTCATAATATATATAGAAGGACAAGAATTTTGCCTTGTGCCCTTGTGGCACTGGAGGATTGCATTATTGAGACTATTGATGCAATTTGTCTAAAATTTTCTAAATGGTTGAGGAGTGTTTGAATTGCAATAATAATAGATCAGCTAACTTCTTCAGTATAGCCGGATGCTAACCTATAGATCCAATGTTGGCAAATGTCTCTTTAGCCCCATAGCTGCAATGGTATGCCAAAAAATATTCCTTCTCTTATTGGCCCTTGGACATATATCTGTCAAACATATTGGTAAGTACCAATTAAATGAACATGATGGGGAATGACAAATGGTTAAACTTACTCATACGGTTGCTAACGTTTGCAAAAGTAAAAGTAAGTTATCTCATGAGTTCTAACAAGATCCCAATTCTGTATATATCATGCACCATCACCATCATAGTAAGCAATAAACATTAAGGTCTATACAAACATGAAGGTCTAGTTTTGAAGATTTTATTGACTGGCAAGGACCTATGTTATAAAAGAATGTGTATCAGTTTGAATATTTCCTAAGATTCCTTTGTGTATTTTACATTGTGGCATAAAGCACTGTCCATTGTGGAAAGGTGAATTTTGGATGGACGCCCTCTGGAATATGTTAGGTGCATGCAACATATCTGTTATAGTGCTGTTAAACAGCTGATTGTGTCCTGCCAGGGGACTAAACATCTCAAGGCTAATATGTTAACGGAGGGAGTCTAATGCATATTCATTTCTAGCCTATTCTAGTTGCTTTAATATAACTACATTCCATATGATTTTCTCTGCCAATGTCTTACAGTATTAAATGGACAATCGTGAAGCATGTTCTATGCCTCCAATGATTGCGCATGGCCAGCTTTACTTGGAATCTTTCCATTTGTTATCATTCTTAGTGGTCCTGCAAATAAATGAGAAGGTACAGAGATGAGGATCCCTTTTGATTTGCATAAGTGTTTGAGCGGGAAATGTAGCCTGTATACCTTAGATTTAAGTTTTGAATTTTTGTATATACTTGGTATCTCTGGCATTGCTTGGCTTGTGTGATTTCTACAACCATAAAACATGCCTAAAGGAGTATATATGGCAAACGAAAAGTTGAAGGAAAGAACAACTTTGCAAAGAACATGCGCCAACCAGGCAAAGCTCATGCTGCTTCTGGTACTGGAACATTGTCCATAAATGTCCAACAATGGCAAAGAGATGTATAAAAGGGATAAATCGCATTATTAAATATAGGCTTCAGAAATAAGTAACAAAGTTGAGATGGTGTACAGATGGTTCTAAGTTCTCTTAACGAAAATGGATGGCTAGAATTGAAATACAGTTAGAATAACAATTGAATAAATATTTTGAAGGAGGCTCATGGGTTAGTCCTGGACCTTGAGGGAGATGAACCAAGAAGATATCTTCTTTGAGATGTCAATATTGCAAGTTGGCAATTCTTATGTTCTTAAAATAACATTCTTTTGTTGGGTTCTGCACATATGAAGCAATCCTAAGAATAATATGCCACAATTGAATTATCATAAAAGACTTAGGAATTAAGAAACTCTTCTAGTTGTTCCTAAATTTCCATAACACTTGTTCACACAAAGCACATGCATATTTTTTGCACATATAAGCATTATTGGTTATGCGTTCTTCATACAACATGCGGTGCTTCGATCGGCTCCCGAAATTGAGTTCGGGAGCGGTAGGTTCAGCTGGCGAACCGTGAAATTTAGCGAACCCGGATTTGCCAAGGCGAACCCGTTATGTTGGCGGCATACCGAGGTGGCACTACTTCGGGGTTAAGCCCAAAGCCCGAACCCGGGTTAAATAAGCGAACCCGAACCCGGGTTAGGTTTAGGATGCCTGCCACGCTTTTGCGTGTAAATTTCTTTGCCGGTTCTATCCCTTTTGCATGTTCTCCAGCGCTCGCTTCCGATCCTGAGCTTTTGGATTTATAAGTAACACCTCTTCTGTCGGATTTACTTTCATGAGGTTCCCAGCTTGCTTCCCTGAATTGGGTTTTGTTTTCCCGGATCAAGATCCTGCCGATTAAGGCTGGATTCACATGCACCATCGCCACCTTCACCATCATGTAAAATGCCATGCCATTTTACGCCCACCATCACGGACCATCACGAATTTACAAAGGGTATAACAGGCCCCCTCTCCCACCATTGTTGCATGTGAACCGGCTCTAACCCGATCGTGGCAGTTTTAGGCTTTTCTTGAATCCGCATCGTTTTGAAATATTTGGCGATTATAAAAGCATCGGTTCGTTAGCCCATCTGCTCAAATCATCCGGATCATGGGGCGATATGTCGCGGCGACGGCGTGGTGCCTCGTAAAGGCGGTAAAAGTTCTACACCCGGGATGGAAATGTAAATTAATCGTAAGCGGCCGGCGAGCTTATGCTAGAAAATCCCTCGCATTTGGTCCGCCAATGGAGCCCCTGAGCACCAAGCATCGACTTCTTACGGTAGATTCGTGATTTCGAAATGGGTCGGATGTATTATTTGTCGCTTCATCGCAGCCATGGCTATGGCGAAAGGGGGAGGCGCTTTTTCTTTTCCGACCCAAGATGCTTTCTCCCAAACAGGTCCGGTTGCATCTAATCTGAAGAGGTTTTCTTCCTTAAGCGATTCAAAAGATTCAAAAGACAGCGAGCCTCCGGCTTAACCCTCCGGCTTAACCCTGGTTCGGGTTCGCCCAAGCGAACCCGGTAGCGCCCACCGCAGATGTTATCGTCAACATGGCGTGGGGGTTAAACTTGAATCCCCTTTGGGGTTCGGTTGGGCTTAACCCGGGCTTTGGCGGTTTGACCCAATTTCGGGAGCCAATAAAGTGGGCGTACAACATGGGGCTAAAGTAGTGTTTCTACTAGTAGTAAAAGTACAAATATGACTTGAAAATTATGACCCTTTTGAATTTCGCAAGTTGACGTTACATCATCAACCCATTCTCACCATATCATATTTATTCATCCACTTAGCCACAAAGATTTCTTCAGTTTATGTAATTGACATAGCATAGTTAGGCAGCTAAAGCTAGAGCTAAAGCTACCCGCATATTGTTGCCAAAAAAGTATTGGCAACAGACGTGCATGATTGTTGCCCTAGGTTGCTTGTTGTTTGTTGCGCAACCCGTTGGGCAACCCGTTGGGTTACGTAGGTGCACAAATCATATTAGCCAATGTGTTGCTTTATGGCTACCTGAAATAATGTTATGGGTACAAGAAACTTATCGCGGCGGCCTTGCAGCGGCCAAGGCCGCCGCGAATGTTTCTCTTCACCAACTCATCTATACATGCTAGAACATGCAGGATTTGAACCTGCACTTTTTTTTTTTCGCCCTGTGTTCAGTGATCGCACTATAGAAGGATGCTAACCATAACATATTGCCCCACATTAAGCGTGAGTTCATGACTGGAATTTGTCTACACGCATGGAAAACAATTGGTGGGTAGAGGATGCACTTGGTTTTTTTTTCGACATTGCATACTACAGCGGCAATTTATTCTAGAAGGATGTGCTCAGTTCGATCGGTTGGCTTCCATCTAGAAAATCTAGAAAT
Source organism: Isoetes taiwanensis (assembly GCA_021234155.1). NCBI lineage: Eukaryota > Viridiplantae > Streptophyta > Lycopodiopsida > Isoetales > Isoetaceae > Isoetes > Isoetes taiwanensis. The sequence continues at coordinate 11,703,984 of JAJEKV010000002.1, forward strand.
TATTCATGATCATCCCAACGCAACATCAGATTTCTTGAATAATTTCACACTCTCTAGGATCCCAGTCATGAACTCACGCTTAATGTGGGGGGCAATAAGTTATGGTTAGCATCTTTCTATAGTGCGAGCACTGAACACAGGGCAAAAAATATTAAGGTGCAGGTTCAAATCCTGCATGTTCTAGCATGTATAGATGAGTTGGTGATGATTGGGATCCTAGAGAGTGTGAAATTATTCAAGAAATCTGATGTTGTGTAGGGATGGTCATGAATAATTTCTAGATTTTCTAGATGGAAGCCAACCGATCCAACTGAGCACATCCTTCTGGAATAAATTGCCGCTGTAATATGCAATGTCGAAAAAAAACCAAGTGCATCCTGTACCCACCATCCTGTACCCACCAACGTTTTCCATGCGTGTAGACAAATTCCCAACTAAAAATCCCAAATTTTTCCTTTTTCCTGTTCGACTCCAACAAAGGAAGTGGGCTTTCTCCCGGAAGATCAAATTTCACGTTAAAAACCTTGGCCATGTCGAGCAGTGTATCAGGCAGTTTTAGGCATTCTCGTCGGCCAATAAAATGTCAAAGCTGTGGGAATTGCTCTAAGCATGAAAATAATCCACCATGCATAATCCGCTTGATTTGGGTAGACAGAATCGAGTTTCGTTGAATGTCGAAATTGGGTAATGATTTTTAAACACTGCTGCAACAATTATGGAAACTGTGGCAACGACGAGGATTTGTTGTATAAGGGAATGTTCACTTATGTGACATTCCTGGCATGGAAACCATGCCGACGCCGTTAGGCGGAGGCATGGTTGACATGCCAGGAATGTCACATAAGTGAACATTCCCGTTACGTGGAAACCAAATAGAAAATATTATGTGCAGAGCTTTTACCTTCTTTTTTGATCCCACTTCAGCTTTGATGATGGCTTCATCGGCTTCAGCTCTGGCGATGGTTTGGAGGCGCAGGTGTGCTCATTTCTTGCTAAGATCTGCTAAGATCTTGCTAAAAACAGAGTTCTTGAGCTGTTGGAGTCGGATCTTGACATGTAACAGAGACTTAGCTGCCGGTTCTTGAGCTGTCGGAGTCGGATCTTGACATGTAACAGGGACTTACCTGCCAGATCTTGAGTTGCTGCAGGGCAAGGCGGAACTATAGCGGCAGGCAAGAGGGCAGAATGTAACCTAAATTGCAAAGAAGAGCAGAATGTTACGGAATGTCACGTAAATCCAGAATGTTGACTAGAATGTTGAGTAAACAGAGATTCTGGGATTGAATTTTTGCCACGTGGCTAACACTGATTGGATGAGAAGGCAGAATATTTTCTATTTGGTTTTTACTGGTCTTGAGAACCTGAACCAAGTTCCCACGCGTGTTTTTTTACAGGTTTTTGCATTTGATGTCTATCTCCAAATAGTCTCATTGAGTAATAGAATCTAGGTTTTGCGACTATGATTACATGTTAGCCCATTTAATTTTGCTCAAATTTGATAGTCGTTCTTTTATTATAGTGTCCTGCCCTTCGTCACACACCATTTTGGCACGATTTCATCCGAGCTCCAGCAAACATTTGCCTTTCCATAACATTCTGTGCAAAGTCTAATTACATGCGCACCCAGACCATGTCTATGTGAATTATCTCTGATTTTAGAGATTTAAGGATGCATGTGCTGTAATCTAAGTCTTTAGAAGTAGATGGCTTCTTTGGCCACTTCTGGCTTGCCTGAGAAAAACTCCTGTAGTTCTGAGCCTGTAAAGGCTATTCCTGCTTCATGGATTGCTTATGAGGAATAGCTAATTCTATTGTTCTTTGCATCTTCCCCCACCAATTTGGCCCAAAATCGTCACTACCATTGCGTTTGTCTAACAACCAATGCATCCTCTTGGATGCGATTTGCCATGATGGGCAAAACAGGGGACTCTCGCTTTTACCCCTCTTCTTCACTTCAAAAATCCGCTAAGAATTCAGTTCGAGCGCGGTGGTAGAACGAATTTGGTAGAACAGAGGATTCAAAAGCAAGAAAAATTCAAATTTCAAAGTGCGAGATCTGGCTATGGAGGAGATAGTCGTTTATTTCGCAAAAGTCCAGCTTTATGGATCCCAAATTCTACGTTCATCATAAATCCGGAAGCGATGAACTGCAGTCTTCGATGTGAGCTTATCGCATGCATTTGAACCGAAGAAATGGAGAAACAATGGAAATTTAGAACTACATAAAACATTGTAGCCGGAATCTTAATACAAAAATTTACCTGTTTCATCCATGCCTAAACCAATCTAAGCGTGCAAGCCCGCGAACCGAATTGTGAAACCGCTTTCTCGCTTATAAATTTAGCCATGCTTTGGAATTGGAGCACCTCTCGCTCAAAAAAATAAACAAAGGATTTATGTAGCAATCAAGCAATGGGACTTGTTCTCATGTAATGGCCACTCGCATTTGAAGGCAAGCTTTGGAAGAACTTACTATTCCCAAGATCTTCAATATGACCAAATCCACCCAACTCGCTATTCGCACCATAGCCAAATCTATTCGCTGGTGCTCTGCTACTACGGCATCCCCAAAATTTCCTGCTTTTTGTGGGCACTAGTCCGATCAATCTCGCTTTATTCATTGCCACTCAGTTTTGGGTTGACAAATGCCTCTATTTTAGTCCGGATTAAGTCATTACATGGGTAGTTTTTGGATTAATCTCTTCTATTCTACCACGCACTAGTTTCTCTTTGTTTTTGGGTCTTCGTGGGGGATTAATGCCACTCGGGCTTATAAATTTTCTCGCTTTTGGGACTAATCTTGTTGGGCGGATTACATGGCGATAAAAAACTCTGCATTTGGGGATTTCGTAATGCTATTCGCACTATACCAACCGCCCGATTCATGAGTTGGGCAGCTTTAAATTTTTCGCTTGTGTTGGGGATGTTTCTTTGAAGAAAACATATTTTTTAACAACCTGCAGCAGAGACAATCATAGATGCACCGGAGACAGCTGAAGGAGCCCTTGAAGAAGCATAATCCAAAGCCCGAATTGCTTGTGCATAGCAAGAAACAGGGGACGGAGTCTTTGTTGCAGCGCAATGCTTGAGTGCAGAGCAAGAAAAGGGGAACCACGTGTCAGCTTCACGATGCTTCAAACAAAATATATACGTGTCACTACCATAATGCTTCAAACAAAATAACATCAAACAAAATAGCCTCAAACAGAAAACCAAACTGAATTATATATGAGTGATAAGCATTGAAATTATTCCCTATATAAAAATTGTAATTTAGCCTTTAATGGCTTAAATACCATAAAGTAAAAGTGTGAGCACCCGATAAACGGGTGGCTCACCAACAACGATTTAGGAAGCTGGAATTCCGTTGGCAATTTGGCCGACCTCGACATGTGGCAGGTGAATCCAAGACAGGGAGGCGCTCCGCTCCTTGTGCAGCAGATGATCCGTCCTTAATCCGATCTCTAATTCGAAATCCCTGTTCACCCAAAATAGAGCCAAGGCAGAAGAAAAAATATGACAAACCCGGGAAAAATTCCAGGTTTGATTGAAGAATACTCTGCATAAGGCGCTGTGATGACCGCCATGTAGGGTCTCGACGCGGTTTTCTTCATAACTTCTGGCTCGGGTGTCAGATTCGGGTGTTTTTTAGTGCATTGGAAAGCGAGAGATGTGAGCTTTCCATTGGTGTATAATTCATATAGTTTTATTGTGTCTATTTGGGTCGGATTTGGAGTTTACAGATTTCGGCTACCATGGCAAACCCTAGTTTGCCAGCTTCGGAAACACGTTCGTCAGCCAAGAAAGTGGTAGGTGGTGCTTCTGCTTCTTCTTTTGCGCATGATATGAATTCTCCTTTGCCGCTTCCTAATTTACCTCTTGCTTTTGACCCTTCTCTTCTTGATATGAGTACAAACTTGCAGCACTTTCCCCCTCTTTCTAAATCTACACCTTGTCTACTTCTCAAGTAGAGACCACTGTAAATACTTCTACTATTGCTTCTGCTTCTTGTTTGTCTACTTCTGCTGGAAGTGTGTCTGCTCCTTCCGCTCCTTGGGGTTCTTCTGATGATGTGGCTAGGACGCCTTCTACATGATTTAGCGATTGGATCAAACGTGATTTGACATCCAGCAGTAACCTGCTCGTAGTATCCGGCCGCATTGAATATTATGGTACGTAATAACAAGAAAGAATTGAGCTCATATCTAAATGAGTTACAAAGCACAGATGATCGTATGGATGTTCGGGGCTTGCCTCGAGGGTGTATTCTATGAGACATAGCAAAGCAGTACAAATGCTTTTACACATGTGCTGGCCTACCAGTTGTCGAAATTGATCATAATGCTCATTTGCGGTTTGTTCAAAACCTTGTGTCTCATGTAGTTGTTTGCCATTTCAATCGACGCTTTTTGGATCTCGTGAGAGTTGGATTCTCGCTAAAACATCACCTTTGAGGACCGGGTCTTCCTCATTATGCGCCTCTAAAAAGTTTTGGATAAAGATAATAATTTCTTCTTGGTCATGTTTGACTCTTCACCGGCAAATGATGTGCTTGTGGAGCGTGGTGTTGATCCTCTTTGGGGACATTATCTTCTATATCGTGTATTCTCTCGATTCTTGCCAAGTAAGTCCTGGTGCATTCATGCATGCCTTGTTGGCTTCCACTATAACCTGCAGTGTGTTCGATTTTATGATTGCTATTGCCAATGGATTGGGTATGCATCTTGCCCATTCTATTGTTAATGGTCCTCGAATTTGTGTATCTCTTCCTACTTGTGTCTCTATTCTATTCCCCAAGAGTGGTCAAAAAGTGGCCCACTTTTTTTTCAAGTACAAACTATGTCCGCTTAATGGACCCGAGCTTGCCAAGATGTTTCCCAATGTTGAGGCTTTCGCCACTTACGTGTCTAGGCATACTTTTGTCTCTAACTCCCCAATTGCTCCTATCCCTCGGTCACATAGCAAACCACTTCTCTCGAAAGTGTCGTGTTGTATCATCTTCTTCCCCATCCGCCTCACTAGTTAATCCGCCCAAGATAATGTACTGCGTGTGCCTTCTTCTCTAGCTATTTAGGCCATCGCCTTCTTTGAGTGCATCTCGGTCTCGGTTTATATCAGTAGACCCTCTTAATGAGGATCAACACTCTTTTCCTCGACATTGCTCACAAGCAAGAATTATTGGAAGAAGGATGGTCTACTCCAGCTTTGAAGAAGCTTGCATCGCCGCAAAAAATAGCTCGGCTCCTCAATCTGCGTTAGTTCACCAGAGTGGCGCCAAGATGTCACGCTACGATTATTACAGTTGGATGTCCCTGATTTAGTGGCATTGAGACACCAGGGAGCAGATCAAGTCGCTGTTAATGATTCTATGGATGTGGAAGTTCGACCTGGTTAAAGTAACTTTTCTATAAATATATGATTATATATTATTCTTCTCTTTGTAGGAGAGGAAAATAGTGTGAATTGCATTATGCTATCATGCTTAGATGGATGACCCTGTTCAGTTGGATCTGATTGTCCACTGGATTTTTTATTCCTGTCTCTGCATTGTATTATGTATTATGATGGAGTGTTATTAATGAAGTTTGACGTCCTTCAAAAAAAAAAAAAAAAAAAAAAAAGAATACTCTGCGTAATTTCAAGTCCAATAATCTAAATTAGATCATGAAACTTTTCCTATAATCTCCCCCTACTTACACCATTCAATTTAATCAAATTTGGCAGAAATTACACCATTTATGATGTTCCCACGACAGTATTTTAGTCCAATTAAATGCCCAAATGATCAAAGTATGTTGTGATTTCTTGTCCATAAAGACTCTGAATATCAATTGTTGGAAATTCCACGTAGTTATATAGAATTTTGCTTTTCCTACCTGGTTGTATGATCATGCCAAGCAAGCCCTTATCAAAAGCAAAAATTAACCTTCTTTGGCTTGTAATTCTTGGAAAACCATGAAACTCAACACACAAAGGATGGGATTGCGTATCTAAGGGAAGCCCAGGACAAAGCCCACCAAGTCAAACTTGATCGAAGGACGATGGAGCTTGCCTAGTTTTAGTTCAAACCAACCGTAGTTTTAAACTAATAATAATTCTATAATACATAAAAGAAATAGGAGGACTTGGATAGGCAAATTTGAAGCATTGATAGACAGCGCTGCCAAATTCGAAGGATTTCTGTGCTCTGAAAAGTTTCGCCCCTTTTCATGATGTGGGCGATGGATTTGCCCGCTGGAATTAGCTGGCTTGATGCTTGCTAAACACAGAGAGTAAAGTTTTGGTCAAGCCAGACTTGTTATCACCACAGAATTAACTTTATCAGGCATTTGTGATATAACATCTAGAGCACTTGAATATCAGGGAAAATATGATAGGTTACATTTTCGCCTATGCAGGTTCGTATGGTTGTTGGCCGAGACTTCCTTTTAATAATAATAATCTGTACAGAAGCTTATGGGACAAAATTGAAGAGCGATTTTGCAGATTTATGTTCCGGAATATGTTGCAAATTTTTTCAAATCTCTCACCCAATTCATTACTTGAGTTTAGAGGACATAGAGGCAATCAGATATGAGATTCAACTGCGAAGAGCCTTTGAGGCCTGGAAATCGTTGGATTGCAACAGGAACAGCGTCTTCACAAAATGACGAAATTCATGGCTGTGTCAGAAGTTAAAAATGCCTAAGAACTAGCATAAAACACTTGCCTTTTTTCGTGCAACGAAGCTCAAATTGAGCCGATGTTTTTGACCAGGATCGACTGCAAGAATGGGCCGTTCTTTTTCTCTGTTTTCCCTCATCCTCTTCATGATCACGGCCAATTTTTTCTTGCTACATGAACGCCTCACACTGTTTTAGCCCCTATTCTTAAACCCATGCTCTGCAACTGCATTTAGGCATATAAATCATGATTTCCATTCCCTCCTTGAATACCTCCAATCCGATATCTTGAAGGCCCAGATATGGTAGAACAGATCCACGCATCTCAGATTTGGGGGCAGCACTACTGGACTGATGACATATTCAACAAAACTTAGACTTATTCAGATTTAATAGATAACACTTCAAGGACTCCGTCTGTACATTGATCAGTTGGAACACTGGCTCATAGAATGGGGGTGGCGGGACCCAACTTTTGCATCAGGTCATCAGGCAACTCATCTATGCAGATGATGTTGACCTCTTAGCTCACACTCCAGAGGATATGCAGTCTCACCTAGATGCTCTGGATACATTCTGCCAGGCCACAGACATGAACGTCAATCTGGCTAAGACTAAGGTGGTCCTAATCTCATCCTCGTGCCATCCAAGGCCCCCTTCATTCACTTATCGAGGGCAACAAGTGGAGGTGACACCCACCTACAAGTATCTGGGAGTGGAGTTTCCTTCTACACTATGCTGGGACACTTCCATAAGATTGCGTGTAGTAGCAGGCTGGAAAGCACTTTATGCAACATGCAGAACAATAACCACGTGAGCAGCAATTGTATGATTGGGGACATCGTGCACACCGCTCGGGGTATTGGTAGAGCCCGCTTTTTGTACGGGGTTGAAGTCCGGGGCCCAATGGTGTCCCTTGCTACTTGGGCGAACTTAGAACAAAAGTGTAAGGCCTTTTTAGCATCCGCACTCGGAGTGAAATCCATGATCCCATATCAAATTTTGTTGGGGGAGACATGTTTCTCGCCACTTCACCGAGCGGCCCTTGATAGACACATCGCCTATTTCCGTAAGGTGGTAAATATGGATGATGATAAATCACCGCGACTTGGCTTATGCAAAGGGCAATGGGACCACAACGACTCAAGAATTCTTGGAAAGATAAAAGAGTGCAGTTGGCTAACTAGATGGAATGTCCAGAGCACATGTGTGCATCCGGCAGAAACAGAGGCGTCATCGCGATACCGAGATATTACCTTGTTGCTTGTTTCTCCCAAAGAAGCTTTGGGATTCCGTGGCCCCGGAGCAAGTCAAAAAAGACATTACAAGCAAAGACATAAATCCCACATTAGAACGAGGCCCACAACGCCACGCTCACATCCGCCCATGAAAAGTGCGGGCATATCGCCTCCATTCAAGACAGGTGCCCACCATCTCCCGGATTGAGACAGGTCGATGGATTGGGGAGCCACGTCAGGATAGGGTTTGTCAGTGCTGCCAGATGGGAGCTGTTGAGGATGAGTGTCACACTTTCCAGAGCTGCCCGGCATATGATCAGATTCGGACATGCTATGCTCAGTTGATTAGACATGATGAGCCATGATTAGACATGATTTAGAATTAGACATTTCAAGAATATAAAATTTTAATTTTTAGCGATTTAACAAATTTAAAATTTAGCAATCCTGAAAATTTGCAAATGAAATCCGATGATCCGATAAGCGATTGACATAAAATTATTATAAAAATTTCTGAATTTACAAACTTTTATATTCTTAAAAACACGTTTAAGAAAGTTTTGAGATCAAAATTAATTAAAACTATTGAATAATTTATTATTAATGAAACAAAATATATTGAAACTTAATCAATAATAAATTATTCAATGTATTTACAGATAAACATAATCATTTAATTAATTCTAAATCTAAAACTTTCTTTACCTATTTTGAAAAAAATAACATTTCAATTATATAGCATTTATTTTCGATAATTCTAAATAAATCAAAGTGAAAATTAATTTCGAAAGCAATTTTATACTTTGATAACCTTCATACTTTTAAAAATACTGTTGATTTTTCCTTGAAATATATATCTATTAGATTTGAATAAGTCTAAATTTTGTTAAATATGTCTGGAAAGATATTTGTATGAATAGAAGAAGATATGTGCTTCTCAAATAATGCAGTGAACTTTTTATATATGGATGGGAATAAGTAGGTAACAGAAGCACCAGTGTCTAGAATAAAATCACCACTTCCATCTCTTTTCACCAACATGTCTTCTTTTGACGTTGACAATATAACACCAGCAACACTGATACCAGTAATAGGCAAGTAGTAAAAATGTGGAAGAAAAGCAACAGTAGAAAAAGTCATAGTTTTATAATCATTTGGAAAACTAGGATCTTCGAAGATCAGTATAGAGCTTGATCTTAATTTTAATGGAGGAACGCAATATGAATACGAAGTGAAATAAAATTGTTCCATTCCGATAATCTACCTTGTCTCATAAAAATGTGGAAGAAAATCAACAGTAGAAAAAGTCATAGTTTTATAATCATTTGGAAAACTAGGATCTTCGAAGATCAGTGTAGAGCTTGATCTTAATTTTAATGGAGGAAGGCAATATGAATACGAAGTGAAATAAAATTATTCCATTTCGATAATCTACCTTGTCTCATAAAAATGTGGAAGAAAATCAACAGTAGAAAAAGTCACAGTTTTATAATCATTTGGAAAACTAGGATATTCGAAGATCAGTGTAGAGCTTGATCTTAATTTTAATGGAGGAAGGCAAAATGAATACGAAGTGAAATAAAATTGTTCCATTCCGATAATCTACCTTGTCTCATTCCTAATACTTCATCGGTATCGCCTCTTCCATTGCCATCAATTCCATAACCAATAGTAACACTTGCTGAAACTTCAGTAAATTTTAGTCTCTCACTTATCGACTCTATTGTGACTGTGACACCATCTACGTAATTCACTATCTCCTCACACATACCATCATTTCTGCAAAGTGATGCATATGGACCACGAGAATCCTTAAATATCTTACAATCATTTGACTTACAATATACTGAAAATGCTGTGTATGAAGATTCTTCTTGATTGTTATAATTTTAATGAGCTTTTGTTATAAAAGTTTATTTTTTAATTAAGATCTTAATGGTTATAAAAATTTAAAATTACCTTTCAGACTAATTTTCACTTGAATTTATTTAGAATTAGACATTTCAAGAATATAAAATTTTAATTTTTAGTGATTTAACAAATTTAAAATTTGGCTATCCTGAAAATTTGCAAATGAAATCCTATGGAACGATAAGGGATTGACATAAAATTATTATAAAAATTTCTGAATTTACACACTTTTATATTTTTAAAAACACGTTTAAGAAAGTTTTGAGATCAAAATCAAGTAAATTGTAAAGTTGATATTTTAATAATAACTATTTAATAATTCATTATTAATGAAACAAAATATATTGAAACTTAATCAATAATAAATTATTCAATGTATTTACAGATAAACATAATCATTTAATTAATTCTAAATCTAAAACTATCCTTACCTATTTTAAAAAAAATACCATTTCAATTATATAGCATTTATTTTAGATAATTTTAAATAAATCAAAGTGAAAATTAATTTAGAAAGCAATTTTATACTTTGGTAACCTTCATACTTTTGATCTAAAGATAAACAAAACAAATGATTAAAATCAATAAGAGTTAAAAATACTATTGATTTTATTATGACATCCTTGAAGTATATATCTATTAGATTTGAATAAGTCTAAATTTTGTTAAATATGTCATTCAGGTGCAAAGGAAAAGATCAGGCCCTTTTATGATGTGGGCGATGGATTTACCGGCAGGAATTGAAATGAAAGCCATGGACGAGTCCTGTGCCAAAAGCAAAAAAGGGTCCATAATTGGACTGAGATATGCTATTCAAACAGTAGCTGCCTATCTTCTCTGTCTATTGTGGCATTTTAAAATGCATATGAATTGATACTCATCTGCTAAAGCAGCATCTAGGGTTGTATTTGTGCTAATAAAGCCATCCTCAGTTAGTGCAAGTTCAGAACTGGTAGTAACATGGCTGCTTTCATCAACTAATTCCAACTGCCTCTGGTCTGAAATTTTTGGAATAATTACACCATGCCTTAATCCTTCGCAAGAGACCATTTTTGCAATTCTTTTGCTTCCTGCTCGACTTGTTTCAGGGTTGAAGTCAAGGGACAAATCTTTTTCTTTGTCAGGCTGGTTATCTGGAGCCAAATAATTCAGTTTCTCATCGGTTAGTTGTTCCTCTAAAGCAATATCTTGTGTAGTACCAACTGTGCATTGCTTCTGATCCCTTGATATTTCCATAGATTGCTGCGAGATGGAAGTTAAAGAGGTAGGCATTGAAGGAAGACTATTTTCCACACCAATGGCTGGCAAGATGGCCAAACACAACTTCCCCTCATAAGGTATAATAGCAATTAGAGTGACTGGTAGCGGTGACTTGTGCTCTGCAATAGTTGCATTTGATGCAAGCCGATGGGTATTCGTGTCATCTCAGGATAGTATTTTGACAATTATGTGTGTCCAAAGAATGTTTCACTTGCATCGCCATTCTCTAAAGTTTCTAGGTTCCGCAGGTCGGAGCAAGTGCCGTGTCCACTTCCTTATCGACCGGGCTGGGCGAAATGTCCAGCTTAGAAGGGATAGAAGCACTATATCTATGTTCATTTTGGTTTGCACCCGTGTGAAATGAGACGGACCGATATTTTTCCCATCCCAGACGCATCAAGACCGCCTTTCGCTACAAAGTGAGGACCATTGTCGGGAAACAAAAGGATGCACGACACATATAATTCTAAGTTTGGGCGAAACTCAGATAGCTAGATGGAAAGGAAAGGAAATTGTTGAGTGGGCACCTCGGACTCCATAATTATCGACGTGCATCACCAGAACTTTATCACGCAGGGCTTCTCGAAACAAAAATGCGTGCCATATCCCTAGAACGAAGCTTGAATTTAACTAACACCTACCTGCTTTACAGAGAAAGGTGGCGGATTCAAGAGGCTCAGGTATAGAAGAAAAAGAGATGCTAAGTTGGAGTCAGATTCCATGGTGTTCGGAGGTTCGCTGGCATAGGATGGGCGAACGAGCAGCATCTGGTTTTGCCAAGCTTCAACCGGATATATCTGCTAATAGAAGGTGTAACGAGTATCTACCATGGAATTAAACTTTAAATTGAAGCTTGAAATCACAGTTACCAAAAGCTCTACCTGATTCAGGCATAGGACTGAGCAAAAGCGGACGGATTTAAGAATAGGGGCTTCAAACTCTGATGCTTGTTGGAGAAAGCCGGTGTACTTGCAGGCGGTACACGTGGCACGAGGGAAAGAGCAAAAGGCAAATAGATAAAACTAATTCAAGCTCTAGTAATCATCAAAGCATATGTAAAGATACATCCATTTTTGAATTTTTTTTTCCAATTTTCTAGACATTACCAAAAAACGAAGTTCCTTTTGACCAAAAATTGCAACCTGGCCACACAATAGTACAAAAACTTGACGATTCCAGAAAAAATGACAATTAGTTAAGCAAATAAAGCTTACAAATAAAATAGAAGGACTGGAATGCCCCTGAAATCGTGCCACGGAAAAAGTGAATTGTCTACATTTCAAAAGATTCTTTCTCGCTTCTTCTGCAGGTTTAAATAATCAAGACTTATTTAAGAGCAAGTAATACATTGATAGATTATAATGAAGTAAGTTGTTGTAGGTTGATAGTTGTTGCCATTGTGGCTAGGATGTTTATGTCTATGGAGGCCTCATAGACCTAAAAGACAATAGTTTTACACATCTTCATAAAGCTGTAGATGAGTTTCAGATTCCTCATCTAATTGGGTTGATGCATAGTGGGTGCATAGTAAAGTGGACCGCTATAATTGCCCCCACCCCCCAACCTAACCACAAAAAAAGGGGTTTGAAATATATGTCCAGTTAAGGCATTTATCAAACATTTTCAGACTTATACTAATAGAAAAACAATTCGTTTTTAAAACATCTTTCTTTTAACAAATGTAAAGGATCTATATATGTAATTCATGTCTTCGTACCTTATACCCCATACTTGAGAACTTGTGCAATATCACCCACAGCCTTATGCATCATTGAACTATTGTCTTTAGCACTGTGATTTGCTGGACCATCTGTGGTCCATGGGCTAGAATTAGTCCATCATACCTCTGCCACTTAAACCCATATATCTAGAGAGAAACTTCTCTATTTTGCAATTTACCAACACCTTTTATATCTTCACTTGATTCTTTATGATCTATAAGAGTTTCATGACCAATGCATTCACCCATATGTTATGGTGATTGTCCAAATCTCATACAATTTAGCAGTTTTCGTACTAGTTCAGAATTGCATTAGCACAAAGGAGTCCAAACCTTGCTAAAATCAAAATTAAATGATTTTTTTATGATAAAACATATTGATTTGCATGTTCCCAAGTTTCTTCCCTATTATATGACATTAGATGAAGTCGCCAAACCTATTTTGGTTAAAAGAGCTATTTGAGGGTATAAATTATTCTCTTTTACTTTTACAAGTTTTGGCCTAATTGTTGTGGTCATAAGTTGTTGACTCTAAGAGCTATAGTTCAATGTTTTCTTGAAGTGTTCATATGGTCTCAATATTGACTAAAGAATCTCTTATACAAAATTTAGTGCAAAGATAAATCTAAAATGGTTTAATAAAGCCCATATATATAAAAGATGCACGTTCATGTACTACACTTATATCTACATAGATTATATAATTCTAGAATGGGACTCGCATGAAACCAACAAAACCGCCCGACTTAGACTTGCTTCTCATTCATCTCAGCAGATTTTCTACAATGGTGGATAGTGGGTAGCCGCACACATGCGAACTACCCACAAAAAATAAAGGGAAAATCCAATTATCATTTGGACCCCAACAAAATACAATGCTAATAGAGATTGGGCTAGTGTACCGCCGAAAGCTTATCACCGGATTAAAAACCCGCCCTTTCGGGTTTTCGAGGAAAAACCCTAGTGATAAGCCTTCGGCAAGGGGCTTGACAAACGTGAAGGCATAAAAATCGCCCCCAAAACCCCACGAACGGAAAAGTCGAAACAGATGCCGCCGCTAACCCTGCACTGCACATCACCAACAAAACAACAAGACAAAACAAACCTCCTGTGAGAGTGGAGGGGCTGATTACGCACGCGCCACGCGATAAAAATACAACAACAAAGAAGGGGAGGGTGGGTTCAAAGAGAATAAAATCGAGAGAGAAGAGGAAGCGCCGAGAAGTCGATGCGTAAACGCGCCCTAAAATAGCTTAACCCAACGAACGGGCATGCGCCCGCGATGCATGTAAAATATGATGCTCGTCCCATTCTAGAATGGCGATCCGATGTCTCGGATCGATGGGATTCTAGAATGGGACTCGCATGAAACCAACAAAACCGCCCGAATACCAAAGGACTTCCTTAACAAACTAGGATCGAGGACGAAGGTCACAGGATGAAGGCTAAAGGCCGAGAAAGGACAGCATGAAGAGACGCCAAATTGGCCAAACCAGGCAGGAAGAAGCCCCTCCCCTGCCTAGAAACAATTCAAAGAGAATAAGGTACTGCTGAGAGAGAAGAGGAAGCGCCGATGAGAAGTCGATGCAGAAACGCGCCTAAAATAGCGAACTCCCAACCAGAACGGGCATGCGCCGCCCGCATGCATGCAAAACATGCATGCTCGTCCCATTCTAGAATGGCGATCCGATGTCTCGGATCAATGGGATTTTATCAACCTATACGTAGTAGCTAATCATGCATTCTCTACATTTAGATGTGTTTGTGGCTACACTGTATTAGAGTTTATGCTAATTGTACAAATAGTTCATCTTTTATGATATGCTATACTTTTATTAAATGCAAGCCTTCCTTGGCAAAATAGATCTCAAATTTCATGTGAAAGTGACATAGTAGTTGCAAGATTTGAATATAAATAGCCATGGATTATTAATGATTAATACCTAGACTTGTCAAAATTTGAGTCATTTAATCAAGATAACACTCATTTTCAACTCGCATATGATAACACATGTGCGTAGAGGTTCTTGATGTCGTATAATACAATAAGTACAAAGAAACTTACTTCTTCCTTACTATCATGAACTTAGTACTGTGTTTGCTGCCAGAAGTATTGTAGGCTAAGTATGATAATAGTACATGTAAATCATCTTTCACAATGAGCTATATTTTTTTTATGGATGCAAGCCTTCCTTGGTAATATAGATCTCTAATTTCATGCTAAAATGATTTGCTATGTGCAAGAGTTAAATATAAATGTTCATGGATCATTTATCGTCCACAATTAAACAAATGGCTATGCAATATCATTTCTCTAACTATATTTATTATTCGTTTGCCATTTATACATTGATAATGATGAATTCTTACCTTCTATAGCATAAGGGATGCGTAGAAATCCACATGGATTAAAATTTGCTTATGTATCAATATTACCCCTACTGAGGCAATTCTACAACCAACTAATTTTATCAATTAGAGTACTATGGATGTGTCTTATGTTCTGAAATTGAGATCACTATTCATTAAGATGATAGGCATTTTTTTTTAATTTTCGAATGGGTTTAAGCCCTTGGATAAATAATAGTTAGCGGACATGGCAGAAATATGTAGCAAAATAACAGGGGGTTCCAGGGGGATTTGATATAGATATAATTCTTGAAACCATAGACCATATCCTTAAAACAATTCAATGGGTTATCATAAAAAAAAACAGAGATTTAAGATAAAAAATAATCACATTAGCTGACTGGTTAGATTGGTTAAAGTAGTCTTATTAGGATATTGAGTTATTTTGGTAAAGGTTCGAATCCTCGTATTTCATATTCTAAAAGCTTAAGCGAAAACGTATAGAGGCTCGATATACCATCAAAACCTTAGGCAAACTCGTATTCGACATCTTAAAATCATAGGCGTCCCCAATCATAATTGAGCATAATCGAAACGAGAGGTGTCCAGAGGCTCCAACATACAGTCTGGGCCGTAGGATTGACAGATCCGACGACTGTGGTGGTCCAGGGTGCACCTCGTTTATAATAATAGTGTTTAATATTATTCCTTCTTTCTTTTTGCATTGGCATTGCAACTTGTTATGTTTTACGGATATGACTTTTGAAGGTCATAACTCAAAGCACATGCTTCAAAATTTACGAGAGATAATTTAAAGTTGATGCTAGAATGCTTAATCCAAACTATAAGATATATGTATTACATATTTTTAATAAATGGGTCTCAGAATAGAAATCTTTCTTGATTTCTTAAGGACAAATATTCTCTTTGTGTGTGCCTTTTTTTTTTTGCATTTGTCTCATATTGTTATCAAATTTAATAATATGATTTTTTGAAGATAGAGAGTTTTTAACGTCCGCGGGAATGAATTGAACTGAATTGGTTTCTAACCAATTTAATCCTTGAATGATTCTTGTTTTTCTTCTTCACTCAGAAATTATTAGTCCATTGTATTAAAAATTGTACAAAAAAACCAAAACTTCGAAATCAAGACAATAAATATTTTTCTAGGATGAAACAATTTGCTTACTACTTATATTCTAAATTCCAAGCCAAAGTTCATGTTTTGGCCAAAGTTAAAGATTTGATTTAAGAATCTACTTACTTAAAATGTTTTTGCCCTTTCTCTCTCACGCCGGTGTCCCCTTTCCGGCTCCCAAACTCACGCTTTTTCCGGCAAAAAAGCGTTTTTCCGGCCAAAACGCTTCTTCCAACATTTTTTTTTTCTTCTCTTCATTTTTCCGGCAGTGACTTTATCTCTCTTGGGTGTGGGCGGTGCCCGTAGGATAATGCAGCATGGCGGGCAGAGTTCGCAAAGCAGAGCACAAAAGCTTGGATTTTGCAAGGCCACCGGTTCCGTAAAATCTACTGATTTCTTTTGATCTTCAAGAATGTTGTAGGGTGCAGGTTGATCTAGCATTTACAAGGTCCATGAATCAGACTGTAAATCTCTTTACTTTCTCTCTTCAATATTGACAGCAGTGTTGTGCGTTTCTAACTGTGTTTCCTGCTTGGTTTTTGAGGTTTATCCTGCTTCAATATCGACTCTCTCCCTTGGAGTTTTGTGGAACAGGGTTAAGGGATCCGAGCTTTTTTTGCAAAATGCTTACCTAGCGAAATTTTGTGGCCGGAAGTTTCCAGGGGGCAAGGGTCCATGAATCAGACTGTAAATCTCTTTACTTTCTCTCTTCAATATTGACAGCAGTGTATGTTTCTACTACTATTTACTGTAATTTAGCTTCTATGCAGATAAGGCCATTTTGGAGGCATTATTTTTAGAAGCCAGGGACTTACTTTTGTGGTGGTCAACATCGTATTGTGGGGGCCAAGGATAAGCTTCAGCTTAACTTGAGGTAAAAGAAAAATGTACTTTCTTAACCGTGTGCTTTTTTTCAAAGCTTTAGGCATGAAACAGAGGATTTATTCTTTGTTTGCAGGATTTCTGAAGCATCAATGTAATGGATAGGCTTGCCCAAAGAATAGCTTCAGGTTATTCAGTGGCTTGATTTATGGTTTTCAAGTTTTCTCACCTCCATATACTATATTTATCTGCAATCATCTGCTTGGCTTATCGTGTTTGCATCCTGATAAGCGCTGACCCATCTCTTATTCAACGTTTGATCTCTGGCAAAGAAATGCTTTGATTTATCTCTGATCTGCTACTGCTTTTTCCAGTTCTAAAGCTGTTATCGATTCTGGACTTACGTGCCATTCTGAACTTCCTTTTTATGGTGGAGGTAAGGACCATTTGTGTATGCGATGCTCTATCTTTACGGTTGTGGATATTGGTAAACTGGCTCTGCTTACTCTGCATATAGAAGTGGAATTTGGTTACCTTATAAACTATATAATTCGTTGGTTAAGTGGACTTTTCTCTTATTTTTTTACTTATTCATTACCAGCTTGGAACAGTGAGTGCTATTAAGCGTATGCAAGGTCCAGATGATATGAAGACACTGGCAGAACTAAGTTTCCAACTAGGCATAGAACTAAGTTTCCAACTAGGCATACGCAAGGCCCAGACAATATGAAGACATTGGCAGAACTAAGCTTCCAGGTACCTTTTCTGTATCCCTAAGCATCCTTCATAAATTTGTTTCTATAGAATAATTGGTCTATTTGTTTTTAACCAAGTAAAATAGGTCCTAAAAAATTATCATTGCATCATTTGCCTTTAAATTTGATAAGGTAAACTTCTACGTAAAACTGTGGGTCTTAGAGTCCTTAGAAGAATGTACGAATTATTATGTCAATTCCGGGAGTGGTTTGATTCTGATGGTATTTGTATGAAAATTTCTTCTATGGGTATTTGTAGGAAAACCCTTGCACATTCTATAGCAAATTAAAGACTGCATGCTTTGCAAAGGAAATGGAATAAGATAGATTGGTTGATTGGCAAAAAATTTGAGAAATAGTGGAAGCAAATAAGATTTATGATTATAATTAACTGTTAGATTCTTTAAATCAAGTAGTTTAAACTTTCAGCAGATTAGAGCATCTAAAAAAACGCATAACATATGCTAATGATTTTTTTCCGCTTCCAGCTCAAGCAAATATGGTCTCTTATGGCAATGTCTCTTATGTTTTTATGATGTTGTTTAGCGGTTATGTCTTTTCTTTAAGGTCTGACTCAATTCTTTTCTGCAGAGGTATCTTTAAGATCTGACTTAGCTCCTGCAAATCTGGTCTTTTTACGGTAATGCCTCATATGATTGGTGCAAAAAATGATCTTTTAAGTGATTGGCACACGTTTAGGGTTAACGACATTTTTCCTACTCATTCTCATTTTTTTAGGGTTGGCAGGACATTAGCCCGGCAACACGTTTAAATGATCTTTTATGATTGGCACACGTTTAGGGTTAACCCACATTTTTCCTACTCATTCTCATTTTTTTTCTCCTCAAACATTTTTTGTTAGTTTGTATCCATTTTCTTCTGATACTTTTTTAGTTTGTTATTCTCACTGTTTGTTGCAGGCTGCATGTGTTTGAGGCTGACTGATATAATATTGTCATGAAAAAATATGTATGGTTGCATCCTGGACTAGATGCATGCATGGTGAAGTCATGCTATGCTGTGGTTGCAAGGTCTTGAGGAAAAAATTGGTCCTTCCCACGATCAGTCTGTAATTTCAAAATAGTTTCTATTTCTTCAAAAGATCTGAGGATAATTATAGGCTTCGATTTGTATTGTGGAGGTAAAGTTGCTTCAAGAACTTAATTCTTGATTTACAGGAAGTCTTATTGTTTCAGGCTAGGCAGGCTTTTGCTGGATTCAAATTCCTCTGGCATTAAAGGTGCACAAAATCTTGATTTTTTGATGTAATGCTTTCCTTTTTTCAAGTTAGTTTTCAAGTTAGGCTTGATACTTTTGAATGCATGTTACCATTTGATCCATACACAATGTCCAAAATCTTAAGAGCGTATGAACTTTTGACTTTTATATGTCTTTTGGCTTCATGTTTATTCATTCCAGGTTCAACCTTCTATCCAAAGGTATTATATGGTGTCTTCTGTTCTTTTATTTCTTCACCTATTCCATTTGGTTAAGCTATCTTCAGGTTGATCGTGGCAGTTGCTTATATAAGTACATTTGGCCACTATGCTTGGAACTTTGAATTATATAACAGTAAACACGGCTATATAACAATGACAAGGCTGTTGTTATGAACATGCACGTCAATGGTTATTCAATAATTAGAAGCTAATATAGCAAATAAAAGAAATTGGTAAAAGGCATAGAACATGTGCCATATAAAATCATGCATTTTCTTAGCTTGCAAGCTATGTCACTCACATTTTAGAATAGACAATGGTAAAGCCTGTCAAATTATTTGGTATTTTTAATTGGCTGTATCTCACAAATTTCTATGTGTTTCTATAGCAAAAACAATTACGATTAAGTTGATGCTCCTCATTAATGGTTGGATAAAGTTCATCTAACTATAGTTAAAGATTACTAGCATAGCTCATGTAAGCCAAGTTCCATGCTATGGAGAGTGTCGTATTAAAGCACAGTTTTTGAGCTTTTTGCTTGCATAGTTGGGTCTATTGAAAAACAAATTAGTTCTCTCTATGATGTGGCATCGATTATTGTTTGTAAGTTGTTTTGGTTTTCTTCATCCCGTGGAGCATTAAAAGCATGCATCCAATGAGAGTCAAAGCTCCTGATTGTCTAATATTATGTTTAAAGGTAATAAGCAAAACAATGGTATGAAAAAGAAATGCCATACAAACTCTTCAACTTTGCACTTGACTAGACTTTACATTCAACCTATTACAAGTATCAACAATGCATCTCAACTCTCATCCAATTCATTTGACAGCCTGGGTCATGAGACATCATGGGGAGTTCGAATCATATTTGTACACTTGCAATTTCAACGAAAAAATAATTCGTATAGCAAATTATGTTCTCTCTTGCAAACAGGTGGCATTGTAACAACATTCGATATCAAACATGATTTGTCAAACGAGTAATAACTTAGGTTTAAGGTAGATAAATACACGCAAGCTCCTAAATTAGCGCAGATAACCACGGGCACACGCCATCGGTGACAAACACAAACTTAAAATGTTGATGATTGATGATATTTAAACAATTTCAATAACAAAAATAATTATAAAAGCAAATCATACCGTTCTTGCCAAGATCGCGATGTGCTGATTCTTCTACATATGAACGTTAAATCTTTGAGTAAAACATTAGCCGCAATGCCGCACACCCGCTTACTAGTCTAATTACTTAAAATGTTTTTGGGAACAGGGCTCACGCCGGTTAACGCTTATTTCCGATGGATGTTACCGGATTTTTTTTCATTTTAGGGCACAAATTTTCGTACATACATTTCTTCTTCGGAACTTTTCTTTGCAGGGGGTGGAAGTGCGGGGGATGGAAGGCGTTTTTTTTCCAAGCAGCTAAGATCATGGGGCGGTGATCCCCTCCGCCGGCCATGATTAAGGCAATGGAGTTTAAATCCAAAAGCTTTTGGGGCTCCTTAAGGTTGCTCTATCTTTACGGTTGTGGATATTGGTAAACTGGCTCTGCTTACTCTGCATATAGAAGTGGAATTTGGTTACCTTATAAACTATATAATTCGTTGGTTAAGTGGACTTTTCTCTTATTTTTTTACTTATTCATTACCGGCTTGGAAGCGGTGAGTGCTATTAAGCGTATGCAAGGTCCAGATGATATGAAGACACTGGCAGAACTAAGTTTCCAACTAGGCATAGAACTAAGTTTCCAACTAGGCATACGCAAGGCCCAGACAATATGAAGACATTGGCAGAACTAAGCTTCCAGGTACCTTTTCTGTATCCCTAAGCATCCTTCATAAATTTGTTTCTATAGAATAATTGGTCTATTTGTTTTTAACCAAGTAAAATAGGTCCTAAAAAATTATCATTGCATCATTTGCCTTTAAATTTGATAAGGTAAACTTCTACGTAAAACTGTGGGTCTTAGAGTCCTTAGAAGAATGTACGAATTATTATGTCAATTCCGGGAGTGGTTTGATTCTGATGGTATTTGTATGAAAATTTCACAAAAATTTCTTCTATGGGTATTTGTAGGAAAACCCTTGCACATTCTATAGCAAATTAAAGACTGCATGCTTTGCAAAGGAAATGGAATAAGATAGATTGGTGGATTGGCAAAAAATTTGAGAAATAGTGGAAGCAAATAAGATTTATGATTATAATTAACTGTTAGATTCTTTAAATCAAGTAGTTTAAACTTTCAGCAGATTAGAGCATCTAAAAAAACGCATAACATATGCTAATGATTTTTTTCCGCTTCCAGCTCAAGCAAATATGGTCTCTTATGGCAATGTCTCTTATGTTTTTATGATGTTGTTTAGCGGTTATGTCTTTTCTTTAAGGTCTGACTCAATTCTTTTCTGCAGAGGTATCTTTAAGATCTGACTTAGCTCCTGCAAATCTGGTCTTTTTACGGTAATGCCTCATATGATTGGTGCAAAAAATGATCTTTTAAGTGTTGGTGCGGAGAACACTTTGCTGGTGGATCTTCCATAGGTTTGCTTCTTTGACCACCTCATTATGTGCAACTTCCAAATGTTTGAACTGTAAAGTCTATTTGGAGTTGTTTCTATAGTTCAAGTCTTACCATTCCAGTGTCCAGCATCTGTATAGGTTTAGCATTTTTCAATATAATTTTATGGTGCATGTTCTTATGGTATAAGTAAACAAGAGGTGGATGGTGTGTGATTATATGCGATGCTGGCAAATAGTTTTTAACTGTAATGTAACGTTCTTTATGATAAGAATTTTAACATCTAGACCTGCTTGATGATTGGCTGCTCACCCTGTGGAATTGAAAAGCTGCTTTCCAAGATAAAAAATCGCATAGATGTAAAGTAGTGACATAACTATGCAATGCAGTTTACTTTGTCTGATCCATATGTAGTATGTAACTTAGATGTACATCAGGGTGTAATATTTGCGATCATCTTTATTTTGCGATCATGTAGCACACGTTTACTACATCTAAGTTGTAATCATTTTTATTGCTCACAGAAATCTTGAATAGAAAAGGCAAGATGAAGGCTTTAACGACGTTGTTGGTAGTTATGTCGGCTTTGGTTTTGGTTTGTCTACAAATGCCATGTACTGCTCCCATCAGGTTTAGAAAAACCAACATGCTTGAGCATAAATGTTGGCATATCATCTTAACTTAAAAAGTGTGGTTAGAAAATGTCTAATGCAGGGAACTATTTGAAGGGAAACAAGCTCACATACTTCATTTTGTAGATGTCATTTGTAGCATACAAAATGGGATATTTGAAAGGAAAAGCGGATACGTAATCAAGCTCTATATGCAAAATCTTAGGCAATGATATGTTTGTCTATATGGTTCCTTTCCAATATTTCATAGTTTGTCATTCTGTTTGTTTTTGTTTGCAGAGGACATGTGCGTGACGCAGAGTTGCCAATGCATGTCCATGAACAAAGTTTATACGAATTGCTCAGTATTGTTGTCTAACAGATACTTCAAGGCATTTGCAGAATATTAGCCACTTTTTTATGATTAAAGTGGAAATACCAATATACTGCCACCAAACTGATGGAAGCGTTACTTTTTATGATTAAAGCGGAAATACCAGGTATGTATGCATTTAATCTATGCCCAGCATAGGTTTAATAAGCTGGACTTTAAATCAACTATTTAGAAATTTGGAGTTTCGATTTCCTTCGATGTTTTGCTTAGTGTTGCTTGCAATGTGTTTCACAGAAATACTTTATGTAGTCGCCTCTTTCTTCAGCTTCAAACGATGTCAATGTTGGATACTTGCTTCAGAAGTATCATACGTCCTTCATTTTGAAGGCATGCATATGAGATCTATTCTTTTTCGTTTTAGTGATTCACTTTACTCTTCTGCATTATTTGTACACAATTATTTATCATCATTTTTGTGGTTTTGCAGTAATGACTGATATATTACTGAAAAATAGCTTGGTATCATTGAATGTCAATGTTATCCAGAAAGCTATGCTGTCTGCCCTGCAGTGTACATGTAAGAAATCTAAAACATCTCACATGTATTTTTTAGATTCCCTTAATTCACTGAACCTGAATCTTTGTAGCCCATTTTGATTTGTTGCAGAGCATGGGCTAAGATTGGGAGCAACACATGATGTATGTATGTGGAATTAGATTTGTCGCTTTATTTAAACCGGTCTTTGAATGCAGTATTTACCTTTGGCTTTTTATGCATTATGCAGGGTGACACAATGCATTCATCCTAATATAGCTGTTATTTTTAAAAGCCGTACTACACTTAACAGGCTGTGGCATCTTTGCAGAAATCCAATTTCTCTAAACTCACCTTTGGAGCTATACTTTTCAAAAGGCGGCTTGAATGCTTGCAAGAATGCCAAAAAATTCCCTCTGATCCAGCAACCCCTCGACAATGCCTATTTTATGCATCATTCAAGAGCACAATGGTAATTCTGCTCATTCTTTCTTCAGGATGCTGGGCAAATCCCCATCCCCTTTATTTTTCTAATTAACTTCTACATCCAGTCCTATATCATGTATTATTTCCAATGCTTTTTTTTGCATGTATATTTCACATTCAAAGATATATAGTTATTGTGGCAAGCCATTTGAGTGGCGTATCTACTGGCAAGCACAATCTCATTTTCTGCCTCTAAACGTTAACCCACATTTTTCCTACTCATTCTCATTTTTTTTCTCCTCAAACATTTTTTGTTAGTTTGTATCCATTTTCTTCTGATACTTTTTTAGTTTGTTATTCTCACTGTTTGTTGCAGGCTGCATGTGTTTGAGGCTGACTGATATAATATTGTCATGAAAAAATATGTATGGTTGCATCCTGGACTAGATGCATGCAGGGTGAAGTCATGCTATGCTGTGGTTGCAAGGTCTTGAGGAAAAAATTGGTCCTTCCCACGATCAGTCTGTAATTTCAAAATAGTTTCCCAAGGTTGCTCTATCTTTACGGTTGTGGATATTGGTAAACTGGCTCTGCTTACTCTGCATATAGAAGTGGAATTTGGTTACCTTATAAACTATATAATTCGTTGGTTAAGTGGACTTTTCTCTTATTTTTTTACTTATTCATTACCAGCTTGGAACAGTGAGTGCTATTAAGCGTATGCAAGGTCCAGATGATATGAAGACACTGGCAGAACTAAGTTTCCAACTAGGCATAGAACTAAGTTTCCAACTAGGCATACGCAAGGCCCAGACAATATGAAGACATTGGCAGAACTAAGCTTCCAGGTACCTTTTCTGTATCCCTAAGCATCCTTCATAAATTTGTTTCTATAGAATAATTGGTCTATTTGTTTTTAACCAAGTAAAATAGGTCCTAAAAAATTATCATTGCATCATTTGCCTTTAAATTTGATCTTCTTCTTCTTCTTCTTCTTTAAATTTGATAAGGTAAACTTCTACGTAAAACTGTGGGTCTTAGAGTCCTTAGAAGAATGTACGAATTATTATGTCAATTCCGGGAGTGGTTTGATTCTGATGGTATTTGTATGAAAATTTCACAAAAATTTCTTCTATGGGTATTTGTAGGAAAACCCTTGCACATTCTATAGCAAATTAAAGACTGCATGCTTTGCAAAGGAAATGGAATAAGATAGATTGGTGGATTGGCAAAAAATTTGAGAAATAGTGGAAGCAAATAAGATTTATGATTATAATTAACTGTTAGATTCTCTAAATCAAGTAGTTTAAACTTTCAGCAGATTAGAGCATCTAAAAAAACGCATAACATATGCTAATGATTTTTCTCCGCTTCCAGCTCATGCGAATATGGTCTCTTATGGCAATGTCTCTTATGTTTTTATGATGTTGTTTAGCAGTTATGTCTTTTCTTTAAGGCCTGACTCAATTCTTTTCTGCACAGGTATCTTTAAAATCTGACTTAGCTCCTGCAAATCTGGTCTTTTTACGGTAATGCCTCATATGATTGGTTCAAAAAATGATCTTTTAAGTGTTGGTGTGGAGAACACTTTGCTGGTGGATCTTCCATAGGTTTGCTTCTTTGACCACCTCATTATGTGCAACTTTCAAATGTTTGAACTGTAAAGTCTATTTGGAGTTGTTTCTATAGTTCAAGTCTTACCATTCCAGTGTCCAGCATCTGTATAGGTTTAGCATTTTTCAATATAATTTTTATGGTGCATGTTCTTATGGTATAAGTAAACAAGAGGTGGATGGTGTGTGATTATATGCGATGCTGGCAAATAGTTTTTAACTGTAATGTAACGTTCTTTATGATAAGAATTTTAACATCTAGACCTGCTTGATGATTGGCTGCTCACCCTGTGGAATTGAAAAGCTGCTTTCCAAGATAAAAAATCGCATAGATGTAAAGTAGTGACATAACTATGCAATGCAGTTTACTTTGTCTGATCCATATGTAGTATGTAACTTAGATGTACATCAGGGTGTAATATTTGCGATCATCTTTATTTTGCGATCATGTAGCACACGTTTACTACATCTAAGTTGTAATCATTTTTATTGCTCACAGAAATCTTGAATAGAAAAGGCAAGATGAAGGCTTTAACGACGTTGTTGGTAGTTATGTCGGCTTTGGTTTTGGTTTGTCTACAAATGCCATGTACTGCTCCCATCAGGTTTAGAAAAACCAACATGCTTGAGCATAAATGTTGGCCTATCATCTTAACTTAAAAAGTGTGGTTAGAAAATGTCTAATGCAGGGAACTATTTGAAGGGAAACAAGCTCACATACTTCATTTTGTAGATGTCATTTGTAGCATACAAAATGGGATATTTGAAAGGAAAAGCGGATACGTAATCAAGCTCTATATGCAAAATCTTAGGCAATGATATGTTTGTCATTGGTGGTGTGGCACTTTAAATCTAGTAAACGTTAATTTTTTTACATTCAATGATTCGTATCTGTTCCGCTAAGCCATTTGAATGGCACACTGCTAAAGACATTGGATTTTCTGCCTCTGATAGGAAAGGTTACACATATTTTCCTCCCATTCTTTTTTCTTGAAACGTTTGTGTTAGTCTATATGGTTCCTTTCCAATATTTCATAGTTTGTCATTCTGTTTGTTTTTGTTTGCAGAGGACATGTGCGTGACGCAGAGTTGCCAATGCATGTCCATGAACAAAGTTTATACGAATTGCTCAGTATTGTTGTCTAACAGATACTTCAAGGCATTTGCAGAATATTAGCCACTTTTTTATGATTAAAGTGGAAATACCAATATACTGCCACCAAACTGATGGAAGCGTTACTTTTTATGATTAAAGCGGAAATACCAGGTATGTATGCATTTAATCTATGCCCAAAGATAGGTTTAATAAGTCGGACTTTAAATCAACTATTTAGAAATTTGAGTTTCGATTTCCTTCGATGTTTTGCTTAGTGTTGCTTGCAATGTGTTTCACGTAAATACTTTATGTAGTCGCCTCTTTCTTCAAACTTCAAACGATGTCAATGTTGGATACTTGTTTTAAGTATCATACGTCCTTCATTTTGAAGGCATGCATATGAGATCTATTCTTTTTCGTTTTAGTGATTCACTTTACTCTTCTGCATTATTTGTACACAATTATTTATCATCATTTTTGTGGTTTTGCAGTAATGACTGATATATTACTGAAAAATAGCTTGGTATCATTGAATGTCAATGTTATCCAGAAAGCTATGCTGTCTGCCCTGCAGTGTACATGTAAGAAATCTAAAACATCTCACATGTATTTTTTAGATTCCCTTAATTCACTGAACCTGAATCTTTGTAGCCCATTTTGATTTGTTGCAGAGCATGGGCTAAGATTGGGAGCAACACATGATGTATGTATGTGGAATTAGATTTGTCGCTTTATTTAAACCGGTCTTTGAATGCAGTATTTACCTTTGGCTTTTTATGCATTATTATGGGTGACACAATGCATTCATCCTAATATAGTCAATTATTTTAAAAAGCCGTACTACACTTAACAGGCTGTGGCATCTTTGCAGAAATCCAATTTCTCTAAACTCACCTTTGGAGCTATACTTTTCAAAAGGCGGCTTGAATGCTTGCAAGAATGCCAAAAAATTCCCTCTGATCCAGCAACCCCTCGACAATGCCTATTTTATGCATCATTCAAGAGCACAATGGTAATTCTGCTCATTCTTTCTTCAGGATGCTGGGCAAATCCCCATCCCCTTTATTTTTCTAATTAACTTCTACATCCAGTTCTATATCATGTATTATTTCCAATGCTTTTTTTTGCATGTATATTTCACATTCAAAGATATATAGTTATTGTGGCAAGCCATTTGAGTGGCGTATCTACTGGCAAGCACAATCTCATTTTCTGCCTCTAAACGTTAACCCACATTTTTCCTACTCATTCTCATTTTTTTTCTCCTCAAACATTTTTTGTTAGTTTGTATCCATTTTCTTCTGATACTTTTTTAGTTTGTTATTCTCACTGTTTGTTGCAGGCTGCATGTGTTTGAGGCTGACTGATATAATATTGTCATGAAAAAATATGTATGGTTGCATCCTGGACTAGATGCATGCAGGGTGAAGTCATGCTATGCTGTGGTTGCAAGGTCTTGAGGAAAAAATTGGTCCTTCCCACGATCAGTCTGTAATTTCAAAATAGTTTCTATTTCTTCAAAAGATCTGAGGATAATTATAGGCTTCGATTTGTATTGTGGAGGTAAAGTTGCTTCAAGAACTTAATTCTTGATTTGTGAAGTCTTATTGTTTCAAAGCTAGGCGTGCTTTTCTTCGGATTCAAATTCCTCTGGCATTAAAGGTGCACAAAATCTTGATTTTTTGATGTAATGCTTTCCTTTTTTCAAGTTAGTTTTCAAGTTAGGCTTGATACTTTTGAATGCATGTTACCATTTGATGCATACACAATGTCCAAAATCTTAAGAGCGTATGAACTTTTGACTTTTATATGTCTTTTGGCTTCATGTTTATTCATTCCAGGTTCAACCTTCTATCCAAAGGTATTATATGGTGTCTTCTGTTCTTTTATTTCTTCACCTATTCCATTTGGTTAAGCTATCTATCTTCAGGTTGATTGTGGCAGTTGCTTATATAAGTATATTTGGCCACTATGATTGGAACTTTGACTTATATAACAGTAAACACGGCTATATAACAATAACAAGGCTGTTGTTACGAACATGCACATCAATGGTTATTCAATAATTACAAGCTAATATAGCAAATAAAAGAAATTGGTACAAGGTACAGAACATGTGCCATATAAAATCATGCATTTTCTTAGCTTGCAAGCTATGTCACTCACATTTTAGAATAGACAATGGTAAAGCCTGTCAAATTATTTGGTATTTTTAATTGGCTGTATCTCACAAATTTCTATGTGTTTCTATAGCAAAAACAATTACGATTAAGTTGATGCTCCTCATTAATGGTTGGATAAAGTTCATCTAACTATAGTTAAAGATTACTAGCATAGCTCATGTAAGCCAAGTTCCATGCTATGGAGAGTGTCGTATTAAAGCACAGTTTTTGAGCTTTTTGCTTGCATAGTTGGGTCTATTGAAAAACAAATTGTATGTTGCATTAGTTCCCTCTATGATGTGGCATCGATTATTGTTTGTAAGTTGTTTTGGTTTTCTTCATCCCGTGGAGCATTAAAAGCATGCATCCAATGAGAGTCAAAGCTCCTGATTGTCTAATATTATGTTTAAGCAAAACGATGGTATGAAAAAGAAATGCAATACAAACTTTTAACTTTGCACTTGACTAGACTTTACATTCAACCTATTACAAGTATCAACAATGCATCTCAACTCTCATCCAATTCAACATTTGACTCGCTGGGTCATGAGACATCATGGGGAGTTTAAATCATATTTGTACACTTGCAATTTCAACAAAAAAAATAATTCGTATAGCAAATTATGTTCTCTCTTGCAAACATGTGGCATTGTAACAACATTCGATATCAAACATGATTTGTCAAACGAGTAATAACTTAGGTTTAAGGCAGATAAATACACGCAAGCTCCTAAATTAGCGCGGCAACACCGAGCACATGTTTACTGGTGATAAACACAAACTTAATATATTGATGATATTTAAACAATTTCAATAACAAAAATAATTATAAAAGCAAATCATATCCGTTTTTGCCAGTATCAGCATGTGCTGATTCTTCTACATATGAACGTTAAATGCTGAGTAAAACATTAGCCCGGCAACGCCGGGCACCGGTTTACTAGTCTATCTACTTGCCGCCGGCTCCCAAAACTCACGCTTTTTCCGGCAAAAAATCGTTTTCCGGCCAAAACTTCTTCTTCCAACTTTTTTTTTTTCTTCTCTTCATGTTTCCGGCAGCAACCTTCTCTCTCTTGGCTGTGGGCGGTGCCCGTGGGTTAGCGCAGCATGGTGGCCAGGAAAAGGATTTTTCGTGGAGCTTGGGTTAAACCTGTTAGTAGTCACGGTAGAACTGGGTGCCGAGATTTGAGAGCAGAACTTCACCTTGGAGCACAACTTTCGTCAAATTTTTCTTTGGAGTTTGAAGTTTAAAGTGCATTTGGAAAACCGGTATACCCATCCCTCATATTCCGCCATATACTTACTTTTCTTATGTGTTTGTGCTTTCTGTTTGCAGATGAGTTGTTGGAGGATAAGAGTCGCTGAAGCAAACCAAGGTTAAGGTACATTTTTTTTCCTTTCCTGGGCGTTTATAGGCTGTGGTACAAGTGTTTTCCGGCCAAACTTCTTTTACGGCTATCTTTCCCCTTCCCCCTGCATTCAAATCGTTCGATTTTCTGGACATTTTCTCCACTCTTTGGCCAGTGGGCAGTGGGTAATGCAGCCGTTAGGCTGGATATGCCAGCAATCGTCCCAACTCTTCAAATCCATTTTCATGTTGAGAGGTTAAAGAAGTTTCAACCAGCTTTCTACACATCCAGCGGCGTGGTGACCGGATCAGATTGTGGCTAAAACAGCTTCAGATATATGGTGAATGCATAATTCTGGTTATTCTGGCAAGGGTTTTACATACATCGGGCTGCATCAGGTAACATCAGGTATGTAGGCAGAGGTTTACAAATCTCTTATTTGCTCTGCTCTGAAGTTTTACCCTTTCTGTTCATTTTGCCCATTAATTTTGGTAACGTTTAGGGGCCTCGGATCATTTTGCATTTTGCAGGGACGATTCCAGGGACGAGAACGAGCTTCAATCTGGAACTCCATATCTCCATTTTCTAAAACTTTCGATGCCAACCATTTGATTCTGGAAGACACCGGAGCAGGAATA
Organism: Isoetes taiwanensis; assembly: GCA_021234155.1. NCBI lineage: Eukaryota > Viridiplantae > Streptophyta > Lycopodiopsida > Isoetales > Isoetaceae > Isoetes > Isoetes taiwanensis. The sequence continues at coordinate 11,734,557 of JAJEKV010000002.1, forward strand.
TTGCATGCAGCACCTGGGGTTTTGGTTAGTACGCAGTAGCACTGATGCTTGGTGTGCTTTACATTATATTTCCTTGCACAATGTCATATTACGCAGCATGACAAGGCTTGAGCATCACTTTCTTTCAATTTTACAGATGCTTTCTAGAAAGTTTTACTTCTAGAGGTTATCTTCAATTGCTTTCTTGAATGTTTATTATTTTTATTTCACTTCCCCTTCTCTGATACTTTATCTTTTCTTAGATGGTGAAGAAGATATAATAAAGTTGCATGTTCGTGGGCTGTTAAAAATATATAAGATGAATACATATGACACATATGATGATTTGGATTTGTTGGCTGATGTTTTTAACAGCTTAGTCTATCATGGTGAGGCTAGCTCTTTCCATAATATGATTTGAATCCTTGATTTTGAGCATTACACGGTATGACATAATGCTCCTATTTTTATGTCCACAGATAACAACGTTCTCCATAATTTGTTGGTTTCAAGCTTATTTGAAGGAAGGAGCAACTTGCTTTGAAAAGCTTTAAGATGGATCAGGTGTGTATATCTATTTTCATTGTACACCTATGTTCATTTTATTTTCTGCTTTTCTGGAATAAACTGCCATAATGCAAAACATACACTTTCAAGGAATGCTCAGTTCCCATATTTGTAAATTGCATTATCAAATAGCTATTACTGTAGGCAATGGTACAATGCCAGTTTTTTATTTCCTACATCTAAACATGGCCTCTACAATAGTTTATATTGGCAGATGTGCCTTTTTATTTCATGTGTGCAAGTTAGTAGGTTGCCTTAACTGCTCAACCATTTGTAGAAGGTTTATGTTGTAGAAACAAATATACAAGGTAAAGGTAAGAACAAAGTAAGCCTCGAAAAATGCCATGCTGCTTCTAGAGTCCTGCCTCTGTTCTGCCCTGACTGTGCAAGATCTTTGCAAGGTCAAATTGTATGTACCGGATCTTTCTATCATAAAATTCATCATCGTTACTGTGCTAGAATCTCTCATCCGGCAAGCTTTAAGGTAATTCCTTTCTTGCAAGAGAATTTATTTCTTTGTAAAGGCGAGTAATAATTCTGACACTGCCAATTAATCTAGAATTTTCAGATCAAGAAACAAGATAATTCTATATATTTCATTGTTCCAAGGTTCCTTCCTTTATGTACCTTCGTACAATTGCATTTCATAGGTTTGATTACACTGGAAGAACAAGCCTTTAGATTTGTTGGTTGTATATCACGCCCACGGGACCATCAAGGCCTAATGTCTATTATTTCGATTTTTCAGGAGATTTTCCAGTTTACTAGATGGGTTTTAATTGGTTTTTCACTGGTTTATATGGCCGCATAACTTCTTTGCTTCTTTGCCTGTACAAATTCCAAGATGTGCTTAGTTTATGTTGGATTTGGTGTCGATTTTATGCAGATTCGATTCACTTTTTGTGTGATTTTTTTTTAACACAGCTGGATGAATGGGTAGCTGTCGGTAGCAATTGGGTCTTGATTTCTGGCTCCGACTGTCTCTTTAACTTTTGCATTTCGATAAGGGGCAAAAATGGGCTTATCATAGTAATAAAATAGGTTTATCCAGGTTTCTTTTTTGTACCATATCCTTGCTTGCTTACATAAACCGAAGCTTCTAATATATTGGCTTTTCAGCCTGGTTCTTTGTGGTGCTAATAAGGTGTGCTTTACATTATATTTCCTTGCATAATGTCATATTACGCAGCATGACAAGGCTTGAGCATCACTTTCTTTCAATTTTACAGATGCTTTCTAGAAAGTTTTACTTCTAGAGGTTATCTTCAACTGCTTTCTTGAATGCTTATTATTTTTATTTCACTACTTTATCTTTTCTTAATCTAGAGATGGTGAAGAAGATATAATAAAGTTGCATGTTCGTGGGCTGTTAAAAATATATAAGATGAATACATATGACACATATGATGATTTGGATTTGTCGGCTGATGTTTTTAACAGCTTGGTCTATCATGTTGAGGCTAGCTCTTTCCATAATATGATTTGAATCTTTAATTTTGAGCATTACACGGTATGACATAATGCTCCTATTTTTATGTCCACAGATAACAACGTTCTCCATAATTTGTTGGTTTCAAGCTTATTTGAAGGAAGGAGCAACTTGCTTTGAAAAGCTTTAAGATGGATCAGGTGTGTATATCTATTTTCATTGTACACCTATGTTCATTTTATTTTCTGCTTTTCTGGAATAATCTGCCATAATGCAAAACATACACTCTTCATACCTTTGGTATCTATAAGAATATTTGGATTTGTTTCAGATCAAATAGTGGGTCTAAAATATTAAGGAACTTGATTGTGAGCAGCAAAATTGACGTAATGTATGTTGTCATCTGTGTGTTATTCCTGTCTTGAAATCCAAAGCTTATTATTTGCATAATAATGCAGGCTCTATAGAGAATTATGTGCCACGGCAGCAAGCAGCTGTTTGGCGTGATCCATGTTCCATGCTCCAGGTATGTGTCTTTCAGCAAATTGTAGACAGTTAAATATACTGTTGCACGATATAAATTCCGTTCCTTGGAACTAACATTCTGGAGTAAATTTGTTGGTTTTAAAGTTCATGTTGTTGGTGAAGAAATTTGGCATCTTATGTGTCTTTTGGAAGAAATTGACATCTGAGAACAACATTTCTTTAAAAGTGAGATAGTCTTAGTCTTCTAAAACATTTAGGACCAAAATTCTGGAACCAAAATAGACCAGAATCTAGGGGCACAGGTATAGACAAAATGACGGCCTTTGTGTTTTAGATACAATATATAATTTAATGGGCCCATTTTGCCAGCACTTCAATAAAATATGTAAGAATATGCACATGCACAATATATGTATTCAATTTGTTGATCCATCTTATGCGGATGATGAAGTTTTAAGCAATATATTCTTTGTGATCCTTCTACGTTTAAAAACACATGCCAAGACGTTAGCCCGGCAACGCCGGGCACTTATATTATAATGTTTTGGCGTAAGTTATGTAGTGCATCGCGCCCTAAATTGGGCGGTTGAGATTTAACCTAGCAGGTGAACGGCTCAAATAGCCCGCGGTTTTCTTTTGGCTTTTTCTGGCTCCAGCGATTTAGGAAGAGGCAGCGATTTAGGAAGAGGCTGTCGGATTCTTTAGGAGGAGGCCATAGGAACAGGTCGTAGAGCTTTACAGGATCTGTTGGCCACAATGGCTGCATGAATCGGGCAGAAGCTTCAGGGTTTTATTTGAGCCAGGTTAGATATTTCTTCATTGTTCTGCAGAAGATCAAATCTCACAAATAACATAGCTTGGAGGCCGAGCACAAGCCCGTAGTACTGCATGCAGATCGTGTTTTGAGTTGCTCTTCAACGTGGGAGCTGCTATTCAAAGACGGAGCCAGCTATTACTACAGACTCAGGAATCCAAGCCTTCGACGAATCTATGCAAAAAAATAGCGGAGCTCTCTGTGTTTCTTATCTTATCTTTCATTTTTCCCTTCCATTCGTGGTCTGCCATTGTGATGGGTCTATGTAAATAAGGCTGGGTTTCGTTGATTGAAAGGCCGTTAGTGCATTTTGGATCTGTGGTCTTATAGCTGCAAGTAAGTATGGAACAAATGTACCGTGGGTCCAAACCTTGGTCGAATCTATGCAAAAAATAGGCGGAGCTCTCTGTGTTTGTATCTTTAGTGAGTATTTTTGGGTGTGTAGATACCTTTTGCAAGGAGATCTGGAGAATAAAATTAGAAATCGGCAGGACTTAGGAGCTTGGTGTTGAGAAGCAAATCTTCTTTATAAGGAAGCACCAGGAGCAATGAAAGTAAGTCTTCTCTATCTGCTCCATCTTTTGCTGCCCATTCCTACAGTCAATGATTCATTTGCTGATTCAAGAATTCTTTTGTGCTGCAGGGTTGCTAATTGGGTAGAGACATGGTGAGTTCTTACATTGCTTCCTTATATTGTCCTTGCCACTGCAACATCTGCATTGATAAATCCAATTTCATTTTCCTGGTAACATACTGCATTTCTCACTTTCTGTAATGTTTTTGATATGTTAAAAGCTCCAAAGCTAGCATCTAATGTGCATCAGGGTAAGCAAGGTATCTTGGTGGTATTATGCCATCCATGTGCTTTGGGTTTGCCTCGATTTTGCTTTAATTATACAAAGGTATGTTGTGACATGCCTCTACCATACTTGGCTTTTCGATTGTAAGGCTTATGGGTATTCACCATTTTCTTTGTTGGGCTCATCCTCGGCATGCATTCTTCGGTGCTCAACTATCAAGCTATGCAAAGATAATGATCTAATGGGAATGTGGCACTAAGCATTATGTCGACAAGCTTGACAACAATATCTTTCATTGTTGTTACTCCCCTTTCTCACCGTAACTTTAATTGGTTTGGTTGTGTCACTAGATGTGATTGCTATGGGGAAGTTTATTCTTCGTGCAATTATGATCAAATTGTACCTAGCATTTATATCATGAATGCCATGCAAAAGTGCACGAAAAATATCTCACATCCCGCTTTTACAAGTGGTTCTAATTCCAATTATCTTTGGCCTTTTGCTTAATACATATGCAATTTCCAATATGTTTTGATATCAATGTACAGTAGATTGTAGATTGACGTTCTGATTGAAATCATAATGTTTAAATGCTGTCTAAAGAAAATGGAGGAGATAATTGAGGAGAATGGTTAAAAAATTCTCCGCCTTTGTTGTAAACATGTAGAAAACGACATCCAACCCCAGTAAAACCACATCAAACCCCGGAAGGAATGTTGCAATGGCAAGGATAGTAGTATTTGTTTAAACACCGTGTCCTAAAAAGAGATGTATTGAACTTATTGCTTTTATGGACTCTAGAACATAGATGAGACAACCACTAAGGCCTCCATTACCCTATGGTAGTAACAAGAAAACATTCTTTGGCTTTCAACTTATGACCAAAGATTCATAGATTTTTCTTATTGGAAAAGAAAAGGCTCAATAAATAAGCAAAGACAAGGCAACCACTAAGGCCTCCATTACCCCATGGTAGTAACAAGAAAACATGCTTTGGCTTTCAACTTATAATCAAAGATTCATAGGTTTTCCTTATTGGAAAGGGAAAGGCTCATTAAATAAGCAAAACTATTCGTTACAAATAGTAGTTGGCATTACATTAGGTGTTTGGACCATGAATTCCTAGGCAAGAGTGTTTGCACTTCCTAAAATTACTACAGTTAACAACATGATGACTTTGATTAAATTGCAACAACAAAATAACATGATGAGCACAACTACAAAACAATATTACAATTGAACGCCATGCTCAATACCACCAAGAAGTAAATCTCCTGTTCCGATGCGATGTCCTCGGCGTCCCAATAGTTGCAGGTTCCAAATCATGCCCAGCAACGCTGGGCACCGTTACTAGTCTACTTATTTAAAAAGTTTTTGGGGGTTTTTGCTGATGCCGGTGTCCCCTTTCCGGCCGCCAAAACTCACGCTTTTTCCGGCAAAAGCGTGAGTTTTGGGAAACAAAATTTTTCCCGGCAGACATTTCGTGCATTTGCCCTTCGTCCGTTTCTTTTTGCATCCTCCACTCTTCTCTTCGAAACGGCAAGCGCGGCTCTGTGTGATGATCGAACCTGCACTAATATGTGCCGATTTCATCACAGGTAGATTTAGGGTTCTTAAGTTTATTGGAAAGGCAGAGCCAGATCCGATTCCAGCAAGTTTTTCAGCCATTTTTTTCGAGACTCCACTCTTTTTTCCAAAGCGGCAGCCTGCTCGCAGCTGCAGCAAATTCTAAGGCCGATTTGATAAGTTTTTCGGGCTCTTAGGTTAGTAGGAAAGCCAGAAACAGCCAGCAAGCGAATGATTTTCGGATTTTGAGGTTCAGAGGAAGCGTTGGGATTCATGGCGCCCAGATAGCTCCAGGTAATTCTTTTTGTTTTCGTGTTTGTGCCATGTTTGTTCCTTTTTCGAACCAGTCTCCTAATACTCCTTCCCATTTCATTTTTCTCAGTTCGACCTCTTTTTGTTTTTTCAGATACCAGGCTGGAGCTCCAGCTTCAACTTCAGGTAAACTTTTCTTAGTTCTTTAGGCTTAGTCACATGTTTTTTCTTCAGAGGATTTACTCCTTTTTCTCCATGTCCTTTGCCAACAGAACATTGTGAGTTCTCCTTCGGTCAGTAGCAGCTTTGAACGGTCGTGAGCTATCCATCAGGTGCATGCAATCCTAAGAGATTTCGTTCCTCATCTGCTTATTCTGTGTTCAGATTACCGACCCATTTCTCCACCATTTCTTTTGGTTTACTTCTATTTTTTTATTGCTCCATTCTATCTATAGGAGGAATATCTCCATTTTGCATAAGTACTTCGGCTTCCTTCTGTTATTTCTCCCTCGGCTCAAAAAATGCCGGAAGCATATCTATCGGGCAACAGCTCCAGCAATTTCGTTCAAAAAATTGTTATTGTAAACATCCATGCTCCTGTTCTTTTATATTTTGTTTGCAATCTCTTCAAAGTTGCTTTGCTTATTTCGGAATTTCTCTGCAAGTGCATACCAGATTCATGTTTTGTTGCTTGCTTGCATTGTATTGCTTGCTTGGACATTTGAGTTTATCTGATTATATGTGTGAATATATGCATATGTAAGGCAAAGTGGGAAAGGAGGCAAAATCGCAAATCTCTGCAGTCTTAGGAGCACATGGTGGAGGCAAACCCTGGGGACTTTTAAATCATATGGCATTGCTGCATTCAGTTTATAGGGCTGTTCTTGCAGCATATTTGTCTATCAATTGGTATTGCTATCCTATTTCTGATTTGACATGTTTGTCTAGCTTATGTGCAGGTCCATTGCTTGGCTAGACTTGGATTTTCAATATACCTTGCAAGGTACTCCTTTTTTCTAGATTTAGTCTAATACTTCTAATCTGGCTTGCCATAGTTATGACATCTTACAGGTCTTGGACATATTTTTGTGCTCAGAATTACGGATACGAACACTTTTATTTGTAATAATAACATAAAAGTAAAAGAAACATACTTGGCCAGAGTAGTGTCTTTGAGAGATTAAGAATTAGAAATTTTTAGCGAAACATTATAGGGACATCATTCAGAATAGGATTTTTTATATGTCTATACCATCCATAATACAGGTTTTTAGGTAGTTTATCCTTCATTTTAACTTTTGCAAGTTGTATGGAGAATGAACCTAGACAATGGCATATTTTCTGTTGCTGTTTATGCAGCAAGTTCTGTGTATGGTATAATTGATCATTTTTCCTTTGGACACGACACTCTGCTCTTGCTGTATTCTGCGTTACAAGTAAATTGTTTGCTGATAGATGAAGTAGGTGGTATGTTTGGATGTGATAATCAATTAATGTTTGTTCTTTACACAACTTAGGGCATATTCAAGTTTTCAGCTGATATCGAACATCTGCATTACATGAACTTTTTACTGTCAAATGTGTGCAGCATAACCATTTGGAGGATATGAATTTTGCGCAAAGATTTTTGAAGGGGTGGATATGATTGTGACTGGGTTCTTTTGTATGCACATTTCGATTCTTGCAGATGTCAGACCAATTTTAGTCTTCAAGAGCTCAAGCACATTCTAATCAGGTTTCTTTCTTTCCCATGAGTTAGAACACGTTCAGGCATATTTTAAAATGTCATGTTTGCATCCAAAAAGTGAGACAATTAAAGTATTTGCATCACCACACTTTTAACATATTTGAAAATAGTGCAGGATGGTATATACAAAACTGGTGATGTGTTTATCATAACAATGACATCTACAAAGCCAACCAGGTTGTATCCAAATTACGTGCTTCTTCAAAGTTAGAATTTGTTGTATTTATTTGACTTATGATTTTTATTCTTCTCCCAGCAACGCAACCAGAAATGTGGCCATAATGTAATATTTTGAGCATAAAATTTGTCCAACATCTAATTTCTAACTTTTGTTATGTCCACGAGCAACACCTTTCTTTTAGGACTTGGTGGCATATCTTGGGGCATCTCAACTCTATGCTTATATGTTGCCCTTTTATATTAATGTAACTGTTAGATTATTTACACATGAGAGAGATCCTCATTGAACAGTCATCAAGTGCAGACTAGCAAATAGCTGAGCTCCATTGGATGAGCTCCATGGTGACTGAATCCACCCAATGGATGAGCTCCATGGTGACTGAATCCACCCAATGAGATCATGCTTGATTTGACTTATGATTTTTATTCTTCTCCCAGCAACCAGAAATGTGGCCATAATGTAATATTTTGAGCATAAAATTTGTCCAGTATCTAATTTGTAACTTTTGTTATGTCCACGAGCAACACCTTTCTTTTAGGACTTGGTGGCATATCTTGGGTTATCTGCAACTCTATGCCTATATGTTGCCCTTTTATATTAATTTTATATTAATGTAACTGTTAGATTATTTACACATGAGGGAGATCCTCATTGAACAGTCATCAAGTGCAGACTAGCAAATACCTGAGCTCCATTGGATGAGCTCCATGGTGACTGAATCCACCCAATGAGATCATGCTTGATTGTAGACTTAAAGTTGTCCAGTAAACAAGTCAAGGTTTGGGCCTACAATACAAACTCTAGATTCAATTGTATGTAGTCCAATGTAATGAATTTGTGCCTTCATATTAATTTGCCATCATGTGTAGGCACATCCTAGGAAGTTACATGTAATATTGAAACACATTAATATAATTGTATATGGTCCAATGGATGCCAAATATAATTGTATGTGGTCCAACGTATGCCATTGTTTGCCACAGGTTTACCATATGAATTTGTGCCTTCCTATTGATTTGCAATCACATGTAAACGCATCCTTATTAATGATGATTGACATTAACGATGATTGACGACAATAGATAAAAGTATGGTATATGTGGTACCATTGATTGGTATATGTGGTACCATTGATTGGTGACATTGATTGACGCATGTTGGTCCTTCCAGACCACCACCACTAGGAGGTTAACTATAGCATACACCTCTATAAGATGTATGATAATTGTACGATATACCTCTAGGATGTAAGGTATATTGGCTGTGGTGTGGGATAAAGTGTTGCTATATTGATATTGAGCATGTTGCTATACTGGTATTAAGCATATTTAGAGTTTCATCATGAATTAAAGGACACCAATGAATAAGAACAAACTTTTGTGTTTTGTATTTTTGTACCTTTTTTTATTTTATTGATGTACTTAACTACTTCTAAGGGTGACATCTTGAGCATAAGTTTTGAACCTGCCTTTCCTTCGTCTTTAGAGGTAGATTTGACTGCCTCATATATTCCTTATAAAACATTGTTTTCTATTCTGAAATCCATAAATGCAAAGTTTATAACAAAAATAATCACAATCAACATGCGATGTTGTCGAAGTTGCACATGTGGACGTTAAAGGCCGAGTAAAAACACTGCCAAGACATTAGCCCGGCAACGCCGGGCACCCGTTTACTAGTCTACTTACTTAAAATGTTTTTGCCCTTTCTCTCTCACGCCGGTGTCCCCTTTCCGGCTCCCAAAACTCACGCTTTTTCCGGCAAAAAAGCGTTTTTCCGGCCAAAACGCTTCTTCCAACATTTTTTTTTTTTCTCTTCATTTTTCCTAGCAGTTGACTTTATCTCTTGGGTGTATGGTGCCCGAGGATAATGCAAAAGATGTATGCGAGTTCGCAGCGTAGCAGCAAAAAGCTTGATTTTGCAAGGCCACCTGCCCGTGAAAAATCTACCGATTTCTTTTGATCTTCAAGAATGTTGTAGGGTGCATGTTGATCTAGCATTTACAAGGTCCATGAATCAGACTGTAAATCTCTTTACTTTCTCTCTTCAATATTGACAAAGAAGGTGTTGTGCGCTTCTAACCTGTTTCCCGCTTGGTTTTTGAGGTTTATCCCGCTTCAATATCGACTCTCTCCCTTGGAGTTTTGTGGAACAGGGTTAAGGGATCCGAGCTTTTTTTGCAAAATGCTTACCTAGCGAAATTTTGTGGCCGGAAGTTTCCAGGGGGCAAGCAGAGCGTTTTTGTTTTTTCCTCCACCGACGATTTGTGCTCATTATTTCTGAGAGGATTTCCAGTCCGGCCATTTATCAATTTAGGAAAATAAAAACGTCGGAGATCCTCCGCCCAAATGATTCTGCGGCGCTTGAAATGACAGAGGATCCGCAATCCAACTACTTTAAAGCCTAAAGCAAAGATCGTGGGCCGTGTACATGGCATGCTCTTCTCAATCTTCATTCCTTTGGGGTTAGGAGCTTAGAGCAGTGGCTTAGAGCATATTATCGTTTCGTGTGTTTTGTTGTTCAAATCCTACTGTGCATCAGGTTTTGCTCAAATTCTTACACGAGTAGCAAAAAATTATACCATGAATGTTTCCTACCACTATGTTTCTACTACTATTTACTGTAATTTAGCTTCTATGCAGATAAGGCCATTTTGGAGGCATTATTTTCAGAATAGCCAGGGACTTACTTTTGTGGTGGACAACATCGTATTGTGGGGGCCAAGGATAAGCTTCAGCTTAACTTGAGGTAAAAGAAAAATGTACTTTCTTAACCGTGTGCTTTTTTTCAAAGCTTTAGGCATGAAACAGAGGATTTATTCTTTGTTTGCAGGATTTCTGAAGCATCAATGTAATGGATAGGCTTGCCCAAAGAATAGCTTGTGTTATTCGCTGGTTTGATTTATGGTTTTCAAGTTTTCTCGCTTCCATATACTATATTTATCCTGAATCATCCGCTATTTATCGCGGTTTGCATCCCCGATAAGCGCCACCCATCTCTTATTCAACGCTTTGATCTCCGGCAAAGAAATGCTTTGATTTATCTCCGACCAAGCACGCTTTTTCCAGCTCTAAAGTCGTTATCGATCTCGACTTACGTGCCATTCTCGAACTTCCTTTTATGGTGGAGGTAAGGACCATTTGTGTATGCGATGCTCTATCTTTACGGTTGTGGATATTGGTAAACCCGGCTCGCTTACTCGCATATAGAAGTGGAATTTGGTTACCTTATAAACTATATAATTGTTGGTTAAGTGGACTTTTCTTATTTTTTACTTATTCATTACCAAATTTTGGAACAGTTGAGTGCTATTAAACGTGATGCAAGGTCCGATGATGATATGAAGACACCGCGTAACTAAGTTTCCAACTAGGCATACGCAAGGCCCGCATAATATGAAGACATTGGCGTAACTAAGCTTCCGTGTACCTTTTCTCAGATCCCTAAGCATCCTTCATAAATTTGTTTCTATAGAATAATTGGTCTATTTGTTTTTAACCAAGTAAAATAGGTCCTAAAAAATTATCATTGCATCATTTGCCTTTAAATTTGATAAGGTAAACTTCTAAAAAACTGTGGGTCTTAGAGTCCTTAGAAGAATGTACGAATTATTATGTCAATTCCGGAGTGGTTTGATTCTCGATGGTATTTGTATGAAAATTTCTTCTATGGGTATTTGTAGGAAAACCCTTGCACATTCTATAGCAAATTAAAGACGCATGCTTTGCAAAAGGAAATGGAATAAGATAGATTGGTTGATTGCAAAAAAAATTTGAGAAATAGTGGAAGCAAATAAGATTTATGATTATAATTAACTGTTAGATTCTTTAAATCAAGTAGTTTAAACTTTCAGCAGATTAGAGCATCTAAAAAAACGCATAACATATGCTAATGATTTTTTTCCGCTTCCAGCTCAAGCAAATATGGTCTCTTATGGCAATGTCTCTTATGTTTTTAAGGATGTTGTTTAGCGGTTATGTCTTTTCTTTAAGGTCTGACTCAATTCTTTTCTGCAGAGGTATCTTTAAGATCTGACTTAGCTCCTGCAAATCTGGTCTTTTTACGGTAATGCCTCATATGATTGGTGCAAAAAATGATCTTTTAAGTGATTGGCACACGTTTAGGGTTAACGACATTTTTCCTACTCATTCTCATTTTTTAGGGTTGGCGGACATTAGCCCTAAGAACACGCTTAAATGATCTTTTATGATTGGCACACGTTTAGGGTTAACCCACATTTTTCCTACTCATTCTCATTTTTTTTCTCCTCAAACATTTTTTGTTAGTTTGTATCCATTTTTTCTTCGATACTTTTTTTTAGTTTGTTATTCTCACTCGCTTGTTGCGTGTGTCGCATGTGTTTGAGGTCGACCGATATAATATTGTCATGAAAAAATATGTATGGTTGCATCTCGACTAGATGCATGCATGGTGAAGTCATGCTATCTTTGTGGTTGCAAGGTCTTGAGGAAAAATTGGTCCTTCCTAATGACCAAATTGTAATTTCAAAATAGTTTCTATTTCTTCAAAAGATCTGAGGATAATTATAGGCTTCGATTTGTATTGTGGAGGTAAAGTTGCTTCAAGAACTTAATTCTTGATTTACAGGAAGTCTTATTGTTTCAGGCTAGGCAGGCTTTTGCTGGATTCAAATTCCTCTGGCATTAAAGGTGCACAAAATCTTGATTTTTTGATGTAATGCTTTCCTTTTTTCAAGTTAGTTTTCAAGTTAGGCTTGATACTTTTGAATGCATGTTACCATTTGATCCATACACAATGTCCAAAATCTTAAGAGCGTATGAACTTTTGACTTTTATATGTCTTTTGGCTTCATGTTTATTCATTCCAGGTTCAACCTTCTATCCAAAGGTATTATATGGTGTCTTCTGTTCTTTTATTTCTTCACCTATTCCATTTGGTTAAGCTATCTATCTTCAGGTTGATTGTGGCAGTTGCTTATATAAGTATATTTGGCCACTATGCTTGGAACTTTGACTTATATAACAGTAAACACGGCTATATAACAATAACAAGGCTGTTGTTACGAACATGCACATCAATGGTTATTCAATAATTACAAGCTAATATAGCAAATAAAAGAAATTGGTACAAGGTACAGAACATGTGCCATATAAAATCATGCATTTTCTTAGCTTGCAAGCTATGTCACTCACATTTTAGAATAGACAATTGTAAAGCCTGTCAAATTATTTGGTATTTTTAATTGGCTGTATCTCACAAATTTCTATGTGTTTCTATAGCAAAAACAATTACGATTAAGTTGATGCTGCTCATTAATGGTTATTTTGGATAAAGTTTATCTAATTATGGTTAAAGATTACTAGCATAGCTCATGTGAGTCAAGTTCCATGCTATGGAGAGTGTCGTATTAGAGCATAGTTTTTTTGCTTTTCGCTTGCATAGTTGGGTCTATTGAAAAACAAATTAGTTCTCTCTATGATGTGGCATCGATTATTGTTTGTAAGTTGTTTTGGTTTTCTTCATCCCGTGGAGCATTAAAAGCATGCATCCAATGAGAGTCAAAGCTCTTGATTGTCTAATATTATGTTTAAAGGTAATAAGCAAAACAATGGTATGAAAAAGAAATGCCATACAAACTCTTCAACTTTGCACTTGACTAGACTTTACATTCAACCTATTACAAGTATCAACAATGCATCTCAACTGTCATCCAATTCAACATTTGACTCGCCGGATCATGAGACATCATGGGGAGTTCGAATCATATTGTACACTTGCAATTTCAACAAAAAAAAATAATTCGTATAGCAAATTATGTTCTCTCTTGCAAACATCAACATGTGGCATTGTAACAACATTCGATATCAAACATGATTTGTCAAACGAGTAATGACTTACGTTTAAGGCTGATAAATACACGCAAGCTCCTAAATTAGCGCAGTAACCCCGGGCACACGTTTACTGGTGACAAACACAAACTTAAAATGTTGATGATTGATGATATTTAAACAATTTCAATAACAAAAATAATTATAAAAGCAAATCATACCTGTTCTTGCCAGTATCAGCATGTGCTGATTCTTCTACATATGAACGTTAAATGCTGAGTAAAACATTAGCCCGGCAATGCCGGGCACCCGAGTCTAATTACTTAAAATGTTTTTGGGAACCGGGCTCACGCCGGTGCTAACGCTATTTCCGATGGATGTTACGCCGATTTTTTCATTTTCCGGGCACAAATTTTCGTACATACATTTCTTCACTGGAACTTTTACTGCAGGGGGTGGAAGTGCAGGGGATGGAAGGCGTTTTTTTTTTTCCAGCAGCTAAGATCATGGGGCGGTGATCCCCTCCGCCGGCCATGATTAAGGCAATGGAGTTTAAATCCAAAAGCTTTTGGGGCTCCTTAAGGGATTTCCCAGTTTTCACCGCAAGCAGGTCAGTATTTTCCTCCTCCAGCTCCATCGTGGGTCTGAAGGTGAAATTTAGCTTACCTCTCGCATTTTTTTGCAGCTGAAGTGCATTCGACTACACAAAGAAACGCCAAGGTAAATTTTTTTTTCGATCCTCTGTTTTTTATGTTTGTTTTGAGGCTTCATTCCAGAATGCAGTAAGCGAGTTAGGAAAAGGATATTCCATATATGACTCCCTTCCTTCAACGGCCATTTTTTCAAAGACAACTTAAAAATCCGGCCCCTTTCCTTCAACGCCCATTTCTTCAAAACTCATTACAGCCTGCATCAGATGCATGCTCTATTAGGTAAATGCTCAAATGCATGCTATAATGCTGTGCAGGCATCCTGCAGCGTTGGGATTAAGGCGGCCTTTGCAATTGCAGCCACAGCCACAGAGGTAACTAAATCTTCCTTTAGCTGATGTATTTGGTAATCTGGTTATTTTTCCAGATAGGTAATCTAGCAGGTTATAGATAGGTAATCCGACAGGTTATGGATGGATAACTTTAGCATGTGCTTGCAAGTGGCCGCATGAGATTTAGGAAAGGGTAAGAGATATGCTGTAAATATGCAAAACAAACATAAATGCAGGGGAAATGCAAGGGAAAAGAAGCTGTAGATGGATGTAGATTGAAATGTCAAAGCCGTTATTACGTCAAAGCCAAGGACATGCATGTAGATCTGAGATTAGAGTTTGGGCTTGGCGGATTTCCCACAGGTTTGGATTTATTTGGGATTTGTGCTTGCAAAAATTGTGGAGCCTGTGGGCTTACTACAGGAGGAATTCTTAGAGATCTTTGGCAGGTAACCGTGTCGTGTTTTTCTTTCTTTGTGGGCAAGGAATAATCTAAACGTCAACATGTTTGCTATTCAGGATTCATGACTTTTGCTATGCCGTCTTCTTTGAACTTCTTATTTGAGGTAAAAGACTTGATGATGGTGAAGCTGCAATTTGTCTCAAATGCATCTACTTCAGGTAGACCTGTTTCTATGCATGTCAGTGTAAAATATCCTATTTAACTTTAGTTTACCACTATCTTGCACAATTCATGGATTGTGAAAGAAAGACCACGAGTTATGTTGCAGATAGATAGTAAAGCATGGCTGCAAAGGATATTTGGAGTTAACAATGAGCGCCTCAAATGTTTGTCATTCTGAATACTTGCTAGAGGATGTCCAACTCTGCAGCTTTTTTCTGATGTATCATGCATCTGCTAGGATCCTTATCCGATTGCTACGACATTTGCAGAAGTAAAGATACGTCCATGTCTTGGCGCCTTTCACCAACCTGCATTATATGGTGAGATCTCTCCAATTGGGGAACTGGACTTCATATTTTTAAATTGTTGAGCAAAGCCATATCAGAAATTTGGAGGCTAAACTTGCACATAACTAATGTCTATTCTATTTTATCGCATTTGTTATTGTTGAAGTGTTAAACAGTAGCTTCATTGTCATTATCCATGCTTTCTGTTGTTGCTTTCTAATGTTGTTGGCATTTTCTTTTATTCAAAAGGCTACTCAGTATAAGCTTTGGCGAAGATGTGCATTTATGCATGGACTTAGCCTTTAATGCAGACTATGAGCAGGAAAACAATACGAGTATACCCATGTTATTGGTAAGAGTCAGGTAAAAATAATTTAAGAAAAACTTTCTTTCATAAAGCAAATTATTTGCAATTGCAACCATATATGTTCTTAATTAAATGTAAGGGCTTTTATATTTTGCATTATCTACAGAAATTTGGATTTTCATTCTTTGAAATGGCAGATTGTAATTATCTCAGGTCGTGATGGACCCTTTTACACTGGCCTATTATTGAAGGCTCCATTCCAATCTATTACAGCAGCTTCTATGGTATATACGTTCTCTACATTTTTCATTTCCTTCTTATTGATTGCAGGTTTTGACAACCATGACTTGGCCATTATAAGTGGAAATGTTACTATATTTACTAAGGACGTGCCACAAAGTGCAAATAGAGTCTACGGCATATTTGTTTTACTGTTATTGTATTTAACCCATATGATTTCTTAAACAGTTTAGAAGATGATTGTTATGATGATTATGGATTGGACATATGCACACCATACTTGGCTCAGGCACAGTTATAGCATCTCCGCAATTCGTAAGTGAATATAATAAGGAATATTTTGAAAAAGAGGTGTGTTTATCAAAGTCTGTTTTGTAAAGCCCTATGGTTAGGCATGACAGATATGCACAATGCTTAAATTATTTGTTGTAACATTATTATTCGACCAATGTAAAATCATCCAACAAAACAAAAGAGTGCAATTGTAAAATATCAAATGTTCTTAATTTTAATAGAGTTGTGAAGCCCAAAACTCAACCACGTCTACATGGCAGACTACTTTGCAATTCCATGTTGCAAATTTATATATGAGCTATTGGTGTTACAGCTGTTAAGACTCAGCAATGTAGGGCCTAGAGCTTTAACAGTGCAGGAGGTTAGAGCTTTAACGACATAGTTCTAAAAAGAGGCGGCTCCTCTGCAAGCATTCTAAAATGATAAAGGGAATTGGAACAATTGAATACCATACAATCAGCTTCTATAGCTACCTTCACTCCATGTTTGTGACCTTTCTGCTATGTAGTTAATCTCATTCATTGCTCAACAATTTTCCAAAACATGTCTATACTTTGTTAATTATTATACACTAGCTCCATCCTATATCTATCTTAGCTAGGACGAATAAAAATAATAATTTATCAAACCCTCTTGAACATCAGAGGTGACCTTTTTTTCAAGGCTTATAACATGTTCACATATTGCAATAGGCACACATTTAGAGCATTGTTTTCTCTATTAAATCCATAAACACAAAGTTAATACAAAATAGAAGTGGGGTAGTCAATTTTTGCTGGCGATCACTCTTCTGGCACCACGTGGCACCCTCCTACATTGCGGAATGGAAGTGGGGTAGACCCATTCTGCATGATCGGCTGCACAGATATCTTTTAAGGTTTTTTTAAGTTGAGCGCCGCTGTTTTTTAGGGTTCTTTGAGCTCGAGCTCTGCAACCAGCCGGAATGGAGTTCTTCGACTTCAACCAGCTCGGCATGGTTTAGGGTTCTTCGGCCGTAACTAGCCAGCTATTCAAGCTCCTCTGTTCTTTGCTCGGATGTTCCAATCATGGAAGAAGATAACAAGTGATGTAGCCATGGAAGATAACAGGGGTTCCAATCTCGACCAGAAATGTTTTTGATAGTCAGCTCTTCACTTGCTGCTCAGAAATAATTCTAATCGAAAATCCTCTCTATTTTTTTTCAGCTTAGTCCAACAAATTCGTAGAACTCTTACAAGTGTTCTACTGGATTCGAGATACAACAGGGGGGTTCACGTTGTAAAATGGGGTTTGGAATTTTAGAATAGCAAGAAAGATAGCAAAAGTTTAAGTTTTAGGAACCAGTACTAAATGTGCCTAGGAAATGGAGTCCCAACCTCCATTCCCCTATACATTGATGATACTGTCATTAGACAATTTCAATAACAAAAATAATTTTAAAAGCAAATAAT
This sequence comes from Isoetes taiwanensis, assembly GCA_021234155.1. Lineage (NCBI taxonomy): Eukaryota > Viridiplantae > Streptophyta > Lycopodiopsida > Isoetales > Isoetaceae > Isoetes > Isoetes taiwanensis. Next base: position 11,752,353 of record JAJEKV010000002.1, read on the forward strand.
GTCAATTCCTGCCAATATCAACAATATTGTTCTCATATATGGAGGTTACAGGCCGAGTAAAAACACATGCTAGAACATTAGCCCGGCAACGCCGGGCACACATTTACTAGTAGTCTTCTAAGAACTATTATTGGTTCATAGGACACAGAAAACAGTTTTGACCCTGTCATGTTCGAAGAACCCCATCTCCCTTTTCAGATCTCAGAATGAGGTGCAATTTCTTATGCTGTACTCTTTAACTTGTATAGAGAAAAATAAGAAAATATTAAAGAAATTAAAAAAAAATCATTTTGTTAAGACAGTTTTATCTTATATAAATATAAGGCTGTCACTTGATCCCCTTAGGTTCACGTAAGCATAACTTCCAAGAATGGAGGTAGATAGATTTCTAGGTATTTTACATATGCAATATGACTGTCACATATGAACTTATAGAAAGGGTTTTGTTGAATTTTGAGCTATTGATATTATATGAATTTGAAAGTGAATAGTACAAATGCACCATTTTTGATCCATTGCCTGACAAGTCTAGTTTAATGACTGAATTCTCCAGATTTCCAGGAGTATTAAGCCTCTCCACTGTGGTATTGTCGACTTCTTTAGTCTTAACTAGAGTGTCAGGTAACATGGTAATCCTTGACCTGGCAGACATTCCCTGTTATGAGACATTCCCTGTTATGACCGAAGGGCTTTATTAGGGCCCGAAGGGCCCGACATTTTTTGTAATACAACCACCAACACATATATACCATTAACATTAATTAGCTCAAACCATTGCATCCAACACATTTAAAATAAAATCCCCCTAAAACCCCCTTTGGTTTGGGTGCATATTCACACGGGGGGTTACTCCGGACATCGAGAGCTATCGGATGGGCATATTTGCCCTTTATTCCTTGATCTGGACCGTTCATAGTGACCCTCGTTTTCAGGGGTATGCCCTGCAAGTTTTTTGTATAATGTATATTAAAGTTTGCAAAATACCATAAGGTTTAAGAGAATGTACTTAATGGTATTAATTTTATACATGTATTGTAAGTTTTAGGGGCTCTCACGCCCTCACGTACCCCTTAGTGTGAATATGCACCCAAACCAAAGGGGGTTTTAGGGGGATTTTATTTTAAATGTGTTGGATGCAATGGTTTGAGCTAATTAATGTTAATGGTATATATGTGTTGGTGGTTGTATTACAAAAAATTTCGGGCCCTTCGGGCCCTAATAAAGCCCTTCGGTCATTTCGGGCACTAAGAATGGCATAAATGCATGTAAAAATTTTTAATTCACTTTTGCATGTACCAATTTTAGAAATATTTGTGCATGTAATCCAATTACATGAGACAAGCCTAGAATGATAAAACTGCTTTGTTTTAATAAAAATACAATGATGTGCATTAGTTGCATGATGGGATGCTGCTACGAGCAAACACAAATCACATAATCACATATGCTGGATTATAGGTTCCCAAGCCTATGATTGAAATTATCCACCAAAGATGATATAAATATCCATGAGAGAATACTCTCGTGAATAAAAATTGCAGCATTGTGTGCATCTATAGCATCTTTTCCTGATGAGAAATCGTAAAACAGAGCGTCTTGTAGCATTAAACATATGTTGTAGCATCAATATCTGCACGACGATAACAAGTTTGCCAAGTAAATATTGCCAACCAGTGGGACTTGAACCCATCGTGTCCTTGTAACCATCTTAGTAAAGAAGTGAGGAAAGAAAAAGGAAGGGGAGAAGAGCTTACTCGTCATGCCAAAACAACAGTATTTTAGGGTGGTGTCGTCGCATATAACACGGTTCTAGTTGTACCTACTGCTCCCTAGCACCTTTTCTAAAGGGATATATAACACGGTTCTAGGTGTACCTACTGCTAGCACCTTTTCTAAAGGGATGACACTGAGGTAAACCACATACTATGTGACTATAGAATTCCAAAAGGTTTATCAGCTTATAAGCCAGTAATATCCTAAAGGCTAAGATCGGAACAATGTGAGATCCCCGCCCCATCGCTTTTGTTTTCGCACGTAATAATGCTCCAACATATATCCATCACATAAGGCCCTCACAAGTTTTTTACTGGAAACAACCAACAAGCCTCAAATCCGTCTGGAACTGTGTGGACTCGCCCAAATCCATCTGCAACTGTTTGGACTCGACCAAATCCATCTGGAATGGGGCGGAATGGCCTGGCAAGAGTAAATTGTAGCTTCATGGCAAGAGTAGACGAAGCTGCGTTTCCTGGAGGTTTAGGATAAACATACATCTGTTTGACACGATGAGCAACAGAAATGCAAAAATTTAATACCTTTGTGGAAGCTAGTTCACCGCTCGCCTTAAACTCTGAAGTCCCTCACTCACAGCCATATCCAAAGCAGAGCTTGATGAAGAAATTCACAAACCCTAAAACTAAAACCCTCGAGGTCTGCATGCAATGCCCCAAAATACATACACCACCAAGTACAAGATAAAAAATACATGGGTGCCCACCATTGGAAAAAAACATTAAAATCACTTTTGGGGTATGCACACTCTAGATGTACTGATCTGTACATCCCATGGAATACACCCTAGAAATCATATAAAAACCATGTTAAAAAGCGTACAAAAATACGAAAACAACCCCTTGTTATTATGCTACATATTTGTTGCTCGTACTAACAATAGCCAAAGTCCCTTTCAGGAAATCTATAGGTTTTATTATTTTCTCACAAACATCTGTCATGATGCCTTTAGGCAACCCAATCTTCAAGTCAGCAAGCGGGTTACTAGCCAGCTTCATTGTCATGTTGATGAGCATTCTTCTGACTTCTAGGTAGCTTACAAAGGCCAGAAGCCCAACTTTAAGTGTACTTTTGAGGCAGTTCCTGAAGGCTACTATCTACCCAGCGTAAGACATATTAGGATAAATGACATCTAGACTATTGAGCATGGACCAAACCACTGCTTGATCAAATCATATCATACTTTCATCACATTCTTTGGCCGCTTTATTTTTACCCCTATTATCACAAATGCACTTGAAATAGGGACATAAGGTACGCGACAGGTGTTTCAAGTAAAAATTGTCTCTAACCATGTTGTCATAGGCCATGTGGCCTTCCCGACATAGTATCATGAACTCACTTTTGCTGCACTTCTTATCGAAGAATCGAGTATCAACCAACAACCATCGAGCTTTAGAAATATGTCAAAGATCCTTGGCTAGGTCAATATTCTTCCACCATTCAAGCCCACCCAATGTTAAAGCTCGAGCATGACTATGGCATAAAGTTTATCTGCAAGTTCAAATTTTTTGCTTACTACATACATAGTCAGAATAATCTTATTATTTGGAGGTTATGGGGTAGACGTTTGTCATGTAGACAGGCTGTCTTAGGCATAGAATACTACCGAGTCATTGCCTGCACTTGTGTGCATTTTGTAAGCCTTGGATCAAAAGAAACCTTTAGACATCTAATCTAGAGGGGCCATATATAGCCTATATGGTTATTCTATGTTTCTAGTATATTCATAATCATGTTAAAGTAATATGGAGAGAACATTACGATAATTTAGATAGTAGCAAAAATGCAATTAAAAAAGAAAAAAAAAAGGATCCCTCACATGTGACATGTGCTTCTTTAGGAAAAGGGCACATTCCCATGAGCTGAACTTGGCTGCATAAAAGTGAGGTTGAAATCAAAGTTCAAGGATTCCTATTTTCATAAACTGAAGTACCTTTCTCTAACAAAGCTCTGCTCAATCTTCATTGCAGTGAATAGGTTTTTCTATAACATGCCAATCTTGTGTGAAACACATCTTCCATCAGCCACAAAGACCTAGCAAGCTAGTGAGGTGAGCAACAATGGAACATAATAGGCACAAGAGATTATGTCCATGGTGACCATGCAATATATCATCTAAAAGAATAAGCCAAATCTTGTCGACATGAGGTTTTGTAAGATTGCATTATTTAACGCACTTTCAGGGGAGTAGATTCACTTGATCCACTGCCATGGCACCCATTGTTTGATTATTCTTCATGATCCAATACAAAACCTATAAGGGGTTGATGACATCGTTGATGGTGCGGCCTTGAGATTCCCGCATGAATTTCGGATAATGCTTTTCAAGGTCCATCTTCATTACCCACGTAGCATCCTCCACCGGCAAGTGTTTCCACTTGACCAAATAATGGAGCATTTGAGTCCTTCTGGACTGCTTATAGGCCTGATCAAGAAGAGCTTTGGGCACTATCTCTAGTTGCTCGTCCGTCATTTCAAGGAGGGTGAGTGTATCCAATATCTCCTCTAGATCAGGAGTGTGTCTCATCAGAAGACTCACGTGAAAGACCTTGTGGATCTTCAAGCGGGGTGGCAAATCCAACCGATATGCCTGCTCTCCAATACGTTCAATAATCATGAATGGCCCAGCCCATCTGGGTGCCAATTTCTTGCAGTTACCAATTTTGAGCATGGTTTGCTTAACCTTAATCTTAAGCCAAACTGAATCGCCCACTTGGAACATTCGTGGGGTTTTGTGCTTATCAGCCACACTTTTCTGACGACTACGCGCGGCCAATAAATAACCACAAACCTCCTCGACCAAAGCTTGCATTTCCAAAAGGAGTTGTTGGGAAACTTCCACTTTAGAAATAGGATTATGCCATGTGTCTGGAGTTAGGCATTGATAGCCATAATTTATCATGGAAGGAGACATTCTAGAAGACTACTGCTTCATGTTATTATAAGCAAACTCCACTAAATAGATATAATCGGCCCACTGAGTTTGCTTACTCTACACATAGCTTCGCGACATATCTTCTATAATGCGGTTGGTTCGCTCTGTTTGTCCATCCGTCTGAGGATGATATGCTGTGCTCATAGCAAGCTTTGTCTGAATGGTGGCAAAGAAATCCTTCCAGAATGCGCTTACAAACTTGGGATCTCTGTCAGATACTATTACTCGTGGCATCCCGTGCAATCTGAAGATTTCCTTCGCGAATAACAAAGCTGTATCCAAGGCCGTGTCTGTGGTACGACATGGCAAGAAATGAGCCATCTTCGACAACTTGTCGACCACTACCATTAAAGCGTCATATCCACGGAGGGTGCGCGGAAGGCCCACAAAAAATCCATGGTTATCACCTCCCATTTGGCGTTGGGGACATCCAACGGTTGCAACTCTCCTGGAACCCTCAACTGCTCGGCCTTAGTTTGCTGACACACTTGACATTGCTTAATGTATCTGGCAATGTCCCTCTTCATGCTTGGCCAGAAATAGCTGGAACGAATCTTAAAATAGGCCTTCATGAAGCCTGCATGTCCAGCTATAGGGCTGTTGTGTGTATCATGAAGAATAAGCTTACAGACTCCTAAAGTCTCGGGTACACACAACTTGTCTTTGCAATGAAGCAAATTGCCCTCCTTCTTATAAGAGCGGAAAGCCTCACGCTCCTTATCTGTCCGTGCCTCCTTGGCCAAACTGTGCCACACTTCACGGAATTCTGGATCCGTGGCCAAAGTTTGCTCTATTTGCTTCCCGAACTCACTGATGAGCGTGGAAATTACATTACAATGGGTGCGGGTTACTAAGGGATGGCATGACAAAGCATCCGCAACCACATTGTGCTTACCCGGCTTATACATGATCTCAAAATCATATTCCTCAAGAAACTCCATCCATCTTCTCTGATGGAGATTGAGATTTGGCTGGGTAGAAAGACAATGGAGACTCTGGTGATCCGTATCTAGCTGGAATCTCCTACCAAGAAGGTAGTGTCTCCATATGCACAGAGCCCGCACAACTGCCAAGAGTTCCTGATCGTGGGTGGGGTATCGCTGTTCTGTGTCATTCATCTTCTTAGAATCATACGCAATAACCCTGCCTTCCTGCATTAGAACTCCTCCAGTAGCAATTTTACTGGCATCTATGGCTACTAGCTTATCTTTTTCCGGGTCTTGCAACGTAAGGACTGGCGCCGAAGTCAAAGCATCCTTAAGTTTCTGAAATCCTGTCTGGACTTTTGCCTTCCAGTGTTCTACCCAATCCTTCACTTTCTCGTGCTTTGTAAGGTCTGTGAGAGGGGCGGCAATCTTGGCAAAGTCATTGACAAATTTCCTGTAATAGCCTGCCAAGCCCAAAAAGCTCCTAACCTCTGAAGCATTACTGGGGATAGGCCAGTCCTTGACTGCCTCTATCTTTGCCGGATCTGTGGCAATACCTTCGGCTGAAATGGTGTGGCGAACTTGCACTTAAAAATTTTTGCAAAGAGCTGGTGACGCCTCAATTTCTGCAAGGCCAATCTAAGGTGTTTCTCATGCTCCTCAAGGGTTTTACTGTAAATTGAATGTTGTCAAAGAAGATAACGATAAAATCATCCAAATATTCTCGAAAGACATCATTCAGCAACTGCATAAAAGTCGCTGGAGCGTTAGTTAAGCCGAAAGGCATAACTGTGAATTCATAATGCCCGTATCTGGTACGAAAGGCAGATTTATGGATGTCACCCTCTTTTATTCTTATCTGATGATACCCTGAGCGTAAATCAATCTTTGAAAAATACTTGGCTCCTTGCAATTGGTCCATGAGATCATCCGCTCTTGGCAAAGCATAACGGTTCTTGATTGTATGCTTGTTGAGTTGCCTATAATCGATGCACATCCTCATGGAGCCATCCTTCTTTTTAACAAAGAGAATAGGCGCCTCAAAGGGTGAAACACTAGGCCGAATGAAGCCTAGATTCAATAACTCTTGGAGTTGCTTTTTAAGCTCAGCTAACTCTGGTGGACTCATGCGGTATGGGGCCTTACTGGTAGGCTTAGTACCGGGTTCCAAGGCTATTTCACACTCCACCCCTCTGGAAGGAGGAGTTTGTGGATCTCATCTGGGAAGAGATTCTTAAATTCTCTGAGAAGACTAGCAATCTTTTCTGGCAATGCATTCACTATCTCCTTCTGTTTAGCATCTGACTCAATTGAGGCAAGTCTGATAACGGAAAGTACCTTATCCTTGTGTATGGCCTTATCTAAGTGTCTGATAGAAATGGACTGCATAATTGGGTTCAATGGATCACCTTTAACAGTAACTCGGGCTCCATTGGCTGCATTGAAGGTTACTTCCCGCTTCTCGCAGTCTATATTGGCTTTAGCATATGCCAGAAATTCCATCCCGACAATAAGATCATATTTGCCGATGTCCATTAGTTCCGCACCTAACGCAACTGGTACACCTGGCAACTGCATATTGAGGTTAATACGAGCCATTTGTATGTCGGACCTTCCCACTGGCCAAGGTAACAGGTCGCGGTCTTGATCTTAGGGTCTCAAGTTTCAAAACTTGGGCCATTCTGGGAGAAGCAAAATTATGGGTACTACCCGTATCCATAAGAATAACAAAGGGCTTACTGTCTACCTGGCCTATAGCAGAAATAACGGCAGGCTGACTATCAGCATTGCCGGTTTCAATAGCTGCAAAAATATGAGACGCACCGTGTATATAATCGTGGACCTCTGCGTCAGCAGGTGGAGGAGAATCCGGATGTTTCCAATCGACTTCTGCCATTGCCAACTAAGCGGTTTGTGTCACATAGGGGCAGTTCTGCATCATGTGTCTGGGGCGCATACACCTGAAACATGCCTTGTCTTTACGGAGCTGTTCACGAGCCTCTCTGGGAATAGACTGTAAGAGCTCTCGAACTGAACTGCCAATGTTATTCGGTTTATCCGGCACATTGAAGGTAACCTTCTTATCCTGCCGCCCATATGAATTTTGTTGAGGGGCCCCAGGACTTGGGGAACGAGGCTTGTATGGTGTATAAGGGCGAGGCTAAGCATAAGGAGATTCTTTGGAATGTCCTATATGTCACAGGGTAGAAACAAGGAGATGAGTAAAGAGGATCTTGCTACTTTAGCTTCCAATGCATTCAAAAGAGATGTAATAGCATGGAACATAAGGGCTGGATTTGAAAAGATAGGTGTATGGCCATTCAACAATTCTGCCATCGATCCTGATCCTATTGCAGACCAATGGGACAGAATGAGACACAAAACTGGCCGACACAATTCTGCCATCGATCTTGATCCTGTTGCAGACCAATGAGACACAAAACTGGCTGACTACCAGAGAACTTCCTGACTATAAGCCCAGCCGCCGCGAAACCTCCAAGTGTTGAGATGGGTCACGAAGCACGTAGCGAGAGTGAGAAGAAGAGGAGCGTCAGTGACTGTGAGTGCGAGCAGCATGGAACTCCCCGAGCTGCAGCTGCCGAGGCCCCGCCGCGATGAGCAGAATGTGTACCATTGGGATGGATTCAAGCCGATAACGAGAAGACAATCCCTCCACCATAAGCGGGCAGTCGGATAAGATAAGGGGCGCAGAGAGGAGGGAGAGGTGCGAAAAATAGGGCCGCCTGACGGAGGATTGAGGAGATGATAAGAACGCATGGAAATCAGACGCTGGAGAATAGTTACGGGGCATGCGAGTGACGACAAACGAGCTAAAGTAATCGTACGACTGCGGGCAAGTTGGTCTCGTTTGGAATGACGGATAAGAATATCAACATGAAACAAGGAAAAGGAGAGATCACACCAGTTGAGTGCGAGGGCCTCGGAGATGCACAAAAAAGCTGCAAAGGAAAGCACAATGAGGGCAGCGCGAGCCAGAGAGGGGAATGGGGTCGTGGGATGTGCGAAGTGGAGAACAATAGAGCATACATGCTGAGGAAGGAGAGGAAGAAAGGTTGGGGGGGGGAGGGGAGGGGCTTAGAGAGGTAGACCTGGATGAGCCAAGGATGGTAAAGGTAAAACTGCGGGGGAGGGAAGGTTGAAAATTTGATGAAGAAAGGATATTGCTGTCGAGGCCGAAGTAATGGACGAGGGGGACATGATAGAGAGAGGCGAAAAAGGCCGTGACGATAAAGGGGGAAGCAGGGAGATATGAAACAGCATGTAGACGGCACCAAGCAACAAAGCGGTGGAACATAGCTATGTAAGCCGTGAGAGTGGATGGGGCGTGGGAGGAAAACATCAAAGGTAAAGTAGAGAAGAACAAGGGGACCTCCTGGGGAGTAAGTAAGCGAGAGGTAGCTGCCACAAAACAACAGAAAAACCATGTTAAATTGAATTAAATTGACAACGAAAAACGTAAAGAGCCACATGACACCGACACCCTGCAAAGGGTGCCAATATAGAATAGAATAGAATAGAATATACATTAACGTCCCTCAGGCCGTGAGGCCCCGGACTTATGTAGCATCCTCATGAGCTCCCATAGGGTGCCGCCAAAGAAAACGTGACGATAGGTTTTATGTAGCCATCTAGCGGGCTTCACTTGTTCTTTATATATTACCCGCGATCGTGCTTATAGTGGCTTCTTGGCCATACACAAATGCATCGTTATGAACAGTTTTGAATCAGACTTTGTGGGCTTCTTCGATCCGCCTCATCCGTGCTTTCGATTATTAGCCCTCTCTTTGTGCACCCCGGTGTCTTATTATCATTTCTTTTATAGCTTTCGCTATATCTGCGGAGTGTCTCTTCTTTGTCCATCTTTGGGAGTGGGAGATCCCACCGACCTTGTTAAATTTGGACCTTATGTCGTTGTAAACGGGCACTCCTTTTACCATGTGCTCTTCATCTTCTATTTTTCCCGAAGTCACATACTGCATATTAAGCTCTGCTCTATCTATTTTCCTCCATCTATCTTTCTCAATTGAGGAGGTCGTGGCTTCCCATCCTAAATCGGCGGGCCGTTCCCTGTTACTTTTATTCAACATCTTCGCTTTTGTATGTGATATGCCCTATCGTCCCCCCCGGATTGAAGGTTTCCAATAGCCGGGCCCGTCTTGGGCCCCGTGTGCCGTGCGGCCAGTTTCTCATTGCTCGCTCGTCCATTCCTCGTCCCATCCGGATCCCGCTTGTATAATCCGTCATTGTCCCATTTCGCCAATTCGTTAAACCATCCCTTGCCCATTTGTTATGTCTTTGTTTTGTTGATTCATCTATCGCTAGTGACGACGGTTTGTCCTCTTTCCCATAGCTATTGTCCTTTATTAGGTACCTAATCGTTTCTTTCCTGTGCCCTCACTTCCATTGGCTTTTCCCCCGTCTCATATAAGATTGTTGCCAATGATGTACCTGTCTTCACCTGGAATTCCTGTCCGTGCCATTGCCTCAGTATACCTTCTTGTTTTTCCCATTTCTTTTCTGACAGTCCTGGTCCCCATGTCTCACATCCGTACAACTGTGTTGATGCTACTATCGTGCTGAATAGGTATGCTTTGATTTCCCAATTGGTGATCCTGTTGTTGTTGCAATAATTCATCATGGGGCAATAAAGCCAATGAAAATGCATCAAAAAACATAAAATCCCTAATAAAGGACGCCCATACCGATCCCGTCCAGAGCAGGAGCCACCATGGTGCAGAGGGCCAATGAAGAACCACCAACGTAATACGAGCATGACACGTGGCCGCATGGTGTAAAACACAGGGAACTAAGGATGGTGGAGGAAAATATAAATTGTTAAAGAGGTGCCAATCATAGGTAAAAGCATCAGGGGGAATGCGGTGCGGCATGCGAACCGAGTATTATAAACTGGGGGCTTGTGGTTAAGGGGAGAGGCGAAACGATCAACATGATGCGGGCCCCACAAGGATTCAATATAGCAAAAACACCACGGGGCGAGGGCAAACTCATCTGATTGAGGAAGGCGAGAAAGATAATTGGCCCATTCATTTTGAGAGCAAGGAATCCAAACAGGCTCCAAGGAGATGGAAAAGTGAAAACAAAGGAGGAAAATCTCTAGGCCGAGAAAATGAATATCAGGAGAGGAGGAACCCCCTTTTTGGAGAATGGTGGCAAAATTCAAATTATCCCCGCGAACAGTAACCAGGTGAGCATAGAGAAAAGGCAAGGCCGAGCGCAAGACTTGATAGAAAGATAAGAGCTCACGCCAAGTGGAGGAACGAGAAAGTTCAGACTCAGAAAAAAGGCCAACAAAGTCCAAGCGGGTCTGACCTGGGAGAAGTAGCCACCCCCCAAACCAAATGAACTAGCGTCAAAAACCAAGGACGGCGGAAGGATGTCGGGTTGGGGAAATGGGACGAAAGCTCAAAGAAGAGGCGATGGATTCCCATAACACGATTTCCATCCGGGCTAAAGAGGATAAAGAAATAGGGGCATCCAAGTGAAAAGGTTGAATAAGGCGATAAGAAAAGAACGTTAAAGCGGAGACAAGGGAACCAAAAACAATGGAAAGAGACTGGAGAAAGCCCAAGAATTGGGCGAGATGACGTGACAAGGCACCCAAAATTATAACACTGCATGGTTTTTCCCATGGTTATGACTAGAAAACTATTCTACAAAACCAATGCATGTTTGTGGGTTGATATCATTAAAAACCATATGTGATTAAAGTAATGGATTTTCTTGTAAGGTTTGTTATGATGGTATTATGACATGGTAATTGCAAATAGTGTCTTTGTAGAGTTTGTCAAAGTGGTATTACATGTTGGTAAGTTGATGTGGTATATTATAGTGTTTTAAGGGTATGGCTTGTGCATGTGGAATAATAAGATGGTTGTGGATGTGGTTTAATATAGTGCTCTATTTATGTGATTTTATAAAGTGGTTGATTATTGTGGTATACTAGCATGGCTAAATGTCATGGTAAATGCACATGGTTCGCAATGTATTAGATGCAAATTATGATTATTTATAGTAATTGTTTGTCCTAAATGTGTATAGTTTTATTATGTATTAGCTTCATGGTTATCATTAATAAACCAGTATGATAACCAACAATGTTTTGTTGTTTGAAGCATTTCACGTTTAATAATGATAGCTAACAACGTTTTGTTGTTTGAAGCATTTCGCGTTTAGTAAACTGAAACTATTAAAGACTGTGAATGGTTTCTTTTATATATTGTAGTACATATTCCAGCTATGTCACTATATTTGCTTTCCTCAACTACTCCTCAATAGCAACACATATCAGGTAGCAAGGGAATTTGAACCCCAACCATTCCAAAACTCATATAAACAAAACAATGACAAATCTATCTTCAAAAAGAAATATGTACAATGTAAATTTAGATCAAATAGCAAACATCCAGAATTGGAAGAAAGTAACGATCTTGCATTTGTATTTAAGTACTTAAACATCAAACATATATTAATACAGCTTAAATGGATCACATATTAATCCAATTTAAACAGATCACCTCTAGTTGGATCACCTCTAGTTCCCTGTGGTGATGCGACACGGCCCTGCAGATTACATCTACTGTATTCGACGTGGAGACCCTTGAGGCAGGCGGTGTTTGCCTATTGCAATAGGTGGAAGAGTAGAAAAGAGAAAAAATAGTATATAAAAAAACAAGGGTCTGGCTTAGCGTTGAAGTAGCAAAAAATGGCGTCAATGAAATTTTACCAGACCTGCTGACTTTAGATGTATCTGCTCCTATTGGTAGACAATGGCATTTGAAGCATTCCACTCTAACCACAAGCTACCAAGCATTGTTCGTAGTCTGGCTCCAGATGCCGACTAAGATCTCCTGCATAAGAAACAAAGCACCCCTGCTTATAAACATTAGCTAAATAAATGGCATAACAAACAGAGCTAGACTTAGAAGGTCCTACCTGCCAAAATCAGCATGAGTTACCATTCCACAAGTTAGTGCTGGATTTCCTTCTTATATATCTCTGCAATATAAAAGAGCCAGTAAAAGGAAAATAAAAGGGAAGAACCAAATAGCAAGAGCAGTAAGGATAACCTCAAGGTAAAGTTGCAGATCGATTTAGCAAGCCCAAAGTAGCTGCATCACAAAATGAGGCCCATTTACAGTTGGATGTATTTACAGTTGAATCTAAATCATAGCCAGAGGAGAATTAAACCTAGATAACATTATCTTATTGAAACGAAATCCCTGCTCCAGTCTAATCCCGATGAAAACGCCGCAGAATATCTTTCACCCTGTTTTTACGTTGTTTGAATGAGCATCTACAAAAGCAAGAAACGGATTTCTTACGTGCAATTTCTGACCAAAATAAGCCAAACATAGCAAGAATGAAGGAACACTATACCTGGTTGAATAAGAGGGGGCTGAGCAGCTTTACATTCCCCTGTTTGAAGCAAGGATCCCCTGTTTGGTCGATGCGTAAAGCAGAGAGATGGATCCTTCTGGCGAGGATGAAGAAATGAAACAGCACAGTGCCAAGCTCTGTTGAAGCAGAGATGAAATGGCTTCTTGGGAATGCTACGTCCGGTAGAAAAGACTAGGTTTCAGGGCGGAATGCTTCTCCATTTGCAAGATTCAGGACCTCCTACATCGCAGATGGAGCAATTTTGTAAAGATACATAGCCAGATTTGCACACAGACGAACTTAGAAACAATACCTAAGGCAATTCGACCGCCTGCTTCTTGAATCCCCCCAACTGCCCTGCGGTGCTCCACCATAGCATAAGCCTCCAACCATTCTATGCATGTTTTGGCAGAGGCCTTTGTTCTTGTTGTAAAAGGGCTAAGCAGAATCACCATAGTGCTAGTGCTGGAAACGCCATAGTTGCTGGAAACGCCATAGCTAGAATGGACAGTCTGTACCAAATGGAGAGTATGTACCAACTGGAGGCATGTACCAAAATTTTCAAATTTCAAATTTCAAATGGTTACGAGGAGTGGCACATGATTATGATGGCAGACATAGCAAAAATCCGACTATAGCATATTACACCTATTTTGTTATGAAAGTTTCTTTTAGAATCACCTTTCTTTGCTCCTAAGCGGCTCAGAATCACTTTGCAGATGGTTGTTGAGAGGTGAAACGGCTTCAGAATCCACAATAGTCGGTCGGAGAAATGAAATAAAACCAAAGGAGACATCAAGAAAGGAGGTAAGACTTACCTTGGTATAGATGGCGTAGCCTCCGAGGGTGCAATGGATTTTTATTTTACAAACTCTAGGCTCTGTGTAGTCTGTTGCTGGTTGGACTTGGCTGTGCATCCGGTTTCTGTCTCCTTTGGTAGCATCATGCAGTCTACTTTTCTGGGTTCTTTCATGTATGAAAAATCTTTTGTTGACCCTTGGAGCATGCTTTTTGTTCTTGCCATTTTTCTTCCAATTGTGACATCATAAGCATTTTTTGCTCATGAAGCATGTTAGAACTAGGATTTCCTACTGTTTTCTATGAGTTATTCTTGCATGATAGTTTTTTCTTCTCTCAATTATCATTTTCTATGTGCCTATTGTTTGGCTATTGCTTTCAAGAGTTAAGCTCTCCTGTGTCGCTCAGAAATTGAAAGATGATTTGGTGTACGAAGCAAAGCTACATTTGTGAAATTTGTCTTAACAATGGCCTGCATCATAAAAGCCCCATTCTGAATGTGCCCTTAATGCCCAATCAAAGCTCAGTCTATGGAGGTTCTTTGGAAGGTTGAGCTGGATCAGAAATTTACTCATCAAAAGCACATGTAGTACAGATGTGAAGAATGTGAATTGACAGGCATAGCGAAGCCATTCACGAGGGTTTGAAAAAACATGCGAGGGACACCATCGATAAATAAAACAACAGAATATGCCTAGGGACCTAGAATATGCCCATCCAACAAGTGGAGCGAGCACGTGTCTTGGTAAAAGCTATGGATTTCAAAGTCATGTTGCCAGATATTGCTTATTATCTATAAGAGCTTTAGGGCTGAGAATAGACTTACCCTGGTTTGGGTTGATCTTGCCCTCCGGGATCTACAAATGGGATCCTCTCCTCCGGGATCCCCACGCGAGATTCCCTCCCCCAGGATCCAATAGATAACTGTGAAGTTAACGCCTTATTACGAAGTTTTGGCTATTTTTTTGGCCGGATTAGAGCAAGGCCTGTGCAGTGGCACTCGCCCTGATTCCTCCTCCACATCTACCTGCTCCCCTTGCCCTCCCGATTCTGACCAGCTACGGACTGATCTGATGTGATTTGGTGCCAGATCGAGAGAGAAAATCCCACAGCAAGCTTGCCTCAAAAATTCCTCTATGGGACAGGATTTTTGCGCAGTAACTGCGCGATAACCGGGGATCCCGTCCTCCGAGATCACACCCCTTGGGGATCCCATCCTTCAGTATCACCCCTCTGGATTCCCAAAACCAGGGTAAGACAATCCCGCGCTGAGCTTTAGATGCAAGAGTCTTGAATCGTCATTCTTGTGGCCTTGAAGTCAATAAAACAATCACCCATGCCATTGTCTAGCATTACCACATCTACTTGCAAATGTGCCTGAAAAAGAAAGAAATGTCAAATGAAAAGAAAAATACTTCTTTTGCAAAGATGAACAGACATGTGTCTTCTACAAAGAGTTTGAACTATGAATTACAAATTATAAATTGCAAAAGACACCTTTTGTATTTTCTTATGTACTGGTTTGCTTGATATTTGAAAAAAGTCTAACGTGCTTCGGAGCCTTCGGAAAACAAAAATTACAAAAGATCATATCTATTATGTTTTTGGGTGCTTATGAGTAACCACTATGGATGGCTACATTCTTTTAGATGATACCTATGAGAACGATGACAATTAACTCGATAGTGAAACTATGCTATAAACCACAACCATTTTATAAAAAAACACTGTGATAATCGAAAACTAGCATAAACAACCACCATAGCATTTAAATTGGCATAGAAAAGCATGCCATAACTAATTTCAATTTTGTGGCAATAGAAAATCAACTAAACAACTATTGCTGTCTTTATTGTGGTGTTGAAAAACCATGCCACAAACCATTGTCCATTTAATAACCCTTCTTGACCCTTCTATATTAGAAAACAAACATGAATGACCACTATTTTTGCTAGAAATCATGTAATAAACTAATATGGGTTCTAATAAACCACGCTATACCAAAAAAAGCAGCATGAATAACCATGTACTAGATATTAAAACCACTACGTTATGTGGTTTTGATTAAGAATGAAATTTTTGGCATAAAAAACCACATGTATAGTGGTTTTTCAGTGGTTTATTATAGTGGTTAAAGTTTTGGGTGCCTTAAGATGTGAAGAGGAGAGAAGCGAAGAGGAGAGTTGAAAAAACTTGGCTAATTTCTTGGAAGATAAGCAAATAACCATGGCAGAAGCATCAAGGAGAAACCCAAGGAAAATGGTGCGGTGCGACAAATGCAAGCGACATTTAGGCCAAGCAATGAGAAATCCAGCAGATTGCAAATCAGAAATGATGTGATGCGGAAGAGAACTAGGGTCATACTGAGTGTTAAAAAGGAAATCATCCATATAAGGTGTGCAACGAATACCAGACGCTCGCCAATGGCGGACCAACGGGCGCATCAATTTGGTAAAGACAAAGGGAGCAGAGGCGAGGCCAAGGGGGAAACTTAGATGTGGTTTTTTTCCGAAGTGTTTTGGGTGTTTTTTTTCAAAAATTGAGTTATTCCAGTGCGGGAACCACCTGGTACGGCATTATCATACTTCATTGTGAAGGCGGGAAGACAGAGTAGTAGAAGAGGACAGAATAGAGCATTCCCCCAACAGACATGGTAACCACAAGGCTTCAACATGGAGAAAATGGCCTACGCATGCAATGAGCACTCTCTGAATCGCTTCTGGATAGATTGAATGACATACAGAAGGAGATCTTAAGAAATTTCAAGAAAAGACACAGCACCGAGTTCCGAAGCTGCGTTAGTCGACTAGAGAAGGTGGGGGCCCATACAGGAGGAGCGGACGAGGAGGCAGACGCAACGGGGAAGCAAGAACAAGTAGATTACATTCTACAGCTGAAAAGGGAAGTAATCAGATGCAAGGCACTGGAAATAATGCTGAAAACGACAGAGCTGTGGCTGAACAATGATCTCAAGTGCCATTTCGAGAGAAACTAGGGAAGCACATGTGCTGTTATTGCTGGACAGGACGCAGCACAATGCAAAAGTACTCGACAATCTCTTGGCGATCTTCGGCAACAAACTGGAATATTCAGTCACACTGGAAGACATGATATCCGAAAATGAAAGCGGACCATTGCCGATTGGATCAATATAGATGCAGGTGGTATGCTTGTAGATCAGTGTTTCTTCACTTTTCATTGATGTGACAGTGCATGAAATAGAAAGTTAAAAAATATTTGCAAACATTACTTGTATTCGTATTATTGGTATGCTTGTAAACAGATCTACTTGTGAAACCTTGCTTGTTCACTTGTTTTTGATACTTTGTTTTAACAGTTCATAAAACATAAAGTTCAACAATATTTGCAATCATAAGTTGCATGCGTAAGAAATATCGATCTAAGATAGCAATTACCAATCCATGTCATTCTTCATTTGCCTCATCATCTACATAAATACATCGTCTTATCCTCTTTTTTGCTGGTAACAAAATTGGTGACTCAATCAGCTCCATAAGATAAGCTGCTTGAGCTGCATAAGGTGGTAGCATGCTGTTGGCAATGGCAGATCAGAGTCATAGATGTGAAAAAAAAACAATGAAAGTACTTGAAATATTTCTGAATGAAACACCAACTAGTCATCTGGTTCATCCACATCCTCGGCCACAATGTCTGCTTCATCAACATTTCTAGAAATATCTTCAAAGGCATGTTCTTTGACAATTCTATCCTCATTGTTTGCGTGTTTGTATGACAGCCGATTGTCTTTGACATCTTCATACATGTCTGGGTCTTGTTCTAAGCCATAATAATGTCTACCACGAATGGCACATGCCTCCATGAGTGAACCAACACTGGGCAGTAGATCCAACACCAGTGAATTTGCGGGGGAAAAGCTGGATACAATGAACTCCATGAAACGGACTGATTTTTCAAGATTACACCTATCATTTATTTTCTTCGAGACAAATAACTTCTCTTCATCTGGCAAGTGATGCACAACTGTCGATGCATGCTGATTAAGGTCTGTACTGCTGAAGACATTCTTAGTGATCCGTGGTGTTTTCAGCCCTGCCCTGGAATACACTGATAAGCAGAGGTGGCTATTGTTAATTGTACCAAGCTCAGTTGTAGTGACGCCGAAGGGTGTGGAACTGTATATATGGTACAGTCTCCTTTTCTGCAAATTTCTTTACTTTGCATTGTAATCGATATGAGGTAGCTGATCATCCGTGCATATGACTGAAGACGCCATTGTCATCCATACATAAGTTTGCAATGGCAGTGATGTTTTCAATGAAGATGGGGTCGCAGGGAATTGTAGAATGACCACATGTTGGGAATTGATTTGTAGGAAGATCACAGAAAACAATGTGGCAGCCCCAATCCCTGTATTTACCATTCCTTTTGTAAGCATGTTCAGCTAGCTTAGTTTGTTTTCCAAATTCTCAAAGTACCTTAAAAATGGATGTCTCTGAATCTGAAGTGAAACTTGCAGTCAAAGCAGATGCACTTGCCCATACATAACCTATAGAGCAACCACCATATTTTATTAAATCATGCTCAGCCAGATCTCCATGTCCTGATACTTTAGTATCCTTACTAGATCTGTTGACGTTCACATCCTGGCTATCATGAATATTTTCCAAGTTTTCGACATTCTCTTCATCTGATATGAGAATTTCATGTCTACTTTTTTTGTTTTTTATTAACTTCTCCTTGCGTTTTCTTTTTGTATTTTTCATCTCTAGACTTGACACATCTTGCAAATTTGATGGCTTATTTAAGTCTATATCTGTTTGAGAACATACTGCCCATGTATCCTTCTCTTCCTTTAGATACTCACTCTCTGGAAAATCTAACCACCAGGGACACTCCTCAATTTCAAATTCTACTAACCTTGTATTGAATCTCATATTGAGATTATCTGAGTACATCCATCCTTGACCATCAGTTTGCTTCCATGGCAAGACAACATTGGTAATTTGTCCACGTATTTCCTCGGAATAGCATGCTTGATGTACCTAGAATTTCCAAGAAAGAATAACTGTTAGTGAAGCAATAAGTCTTGAATGTAGCTCAACAAGATTCTATGCTAGATTACCTGAAGACCGTTCTTTTGGCACAATTGAGAAGATCACGTGCATTATCGTAAGCAACTGTGTGGGACATGTGTTTTTCATTGTTCACGAATATTTTTTTCCTGTACTCCATTTTCATGTAACGGAACAAGGTATGAACTGTTTCTGTGGTGTTCTCCAAATGAACAAATTCAAGCTCATCCTCTTGTATGGCATTTAGAAGTTCCTTGCTTTTTTTCAGTACATGCTCCAACCAAGTTTCTTTTTTGATCCATTCATGGAAATCCCTGTCATTACCTAGCATTCTGTAGCTATTCAAGAGGTTTGACTCAGTTGTGATAAGCAATATCCAATTGTTTCTAACATCATTGTCTATTGTTGCCTTGGCCATATCATATAACTTTTCTAGTGTTAGTTTAAAATCTTTTGTGCTCACATCTTTGGAGGTTACTGCCTTAAGCCATGTTGGTCCCAAGCTAGGGCAAACAATTGTTAAGTATTTATGTAGCTTGTTTGTCCATCTTCTTCTAACTTCCTTCTCGGATTTTTCTCGTGCTTTTAACTCTGGCATTTTTTGTGTGTGGACCTTCAGCAACAATTCAATGTCATTTTCAATATTAGCCTGCACATAGTCGCTGTCAGTTCACACAACAATCAAAAAGTATTTGCGTGTCAGATTTAACTTACTTTGTATAAGATTTGTGCTAGCATGAATCTAGTCAGAGGGTACCAAGGTTCCTCTCCTAGCACTTTCTTTTCTTTCGCTCTAGCTTTTGCTATTTCTTCTTCTGTCACGTCTTTGGTAAACATTCTCAAGTCTCTGTTGCCACTTTGTGCACTGTATACAAAATATCCTTGAATGTCTCTCTTACAACTCCTTTTTCGTTCAGTCTACATGGAAAAAGCATTCATTTAGTACAAGTAATGGCAAATGGTTGATGACTAGTTCCAATTCTGAACTTACTCATTAATTCTTCTCACTGCAGTTATGAGTTCAGCCTCTCTTTTTCTATGGACCTCCACAAAGTCTGATGTGCATGTTCGGGCCATATGTGTATCTTTCAGAAATTTCCTGCATCCATGCATTGGTACGATGGTTCCCGTCCCAGCACAAGAACATTTTACCTAATAGATCAGACCAATGCGGATTATTGGAAAGTTCCTACTCAAAGTTTTCGTTCTCCACTTGCCAATTGTCATCCCAAAAACTGATCAATTCCTCGGTAACAAGAGTCTCTTTACCCTTAGGTCCCTTTATAGACAATATGAATTGTCCCTTTTGTATAATATAACCGTCTCTTCATAGAGTATCACGCAGTTGTTGGCAGTTTGGTGTAACCATTCTCACAGCCTCGTGTATTTGTATTCTGCATAAAGGAATAAGGGGTGGAGGAGATTCCCTGTTAATCTCCAGCTCCTTTAATGTCTGTGATACTTGATTAACAATGAATGAAACGGGTAGCTCGTCATTGTCTCCTTCACAGTGTGTGTGGCCCCAACACTATCCCCTCCTTGTTATTGCATGACATCAATGGTTTCTCCTTTACCTTCATCCGAGTTTACCACATTATCGTCTTCCTGAATTTCACAATTATGGGAAGTAGCCACATGAATATGAGGTTGAGTAGCATCTATTGCATCATAGTTAGTACTATGTGAGGCCATGTCTGTGCCAACATCAGTAGTCTCTGAATTCATCTTTTTGTCAGTAATAATAGAATTTGACTGGGCGATAATCAGAGATTGAGAACTATCTCAAGAGTTTGTTGTTGTTGTCCTTTGTTTTCAAGGCTTTCTTGGTGGAGTTTTCATGCGCTCAAAGGCTGGACCTTTGTAATCAAGATTCTTGCGGGTGAAGTACATAACCTTCAACTGCAGCAACATTGAAGTCACCAGGAAAAAAAAATATACATCAGGAATGCAAAAAAATACTCAGTCAAAACTAGAATTTAAACCGGAAAATGTTGAACGGCACCGTTTAAGAAAATGTCGACCATAAAACTCTGCAATGAAAACTTCAACGGCACCATTCAAGAATATGTGGATACATTGGATCTGATAATTCGAACACAAAACTATGCAATGAAAAGTCGAACGGCACCGTTCAAGAAATTGTGGATAGATTGACTAGCCTAATTCGAACAGGAAAATCTGCAATCAAAACTCGAACGTCACCGTTCAAGAAATTGTGGATAGATTGACTAGCCTAATTCGAACAGGAAAATCTGCAATCAAAACTCGAACGACACCGTTCAAGAAATTGTGGATAGATAGATTAGGCTAATTATTGGATTGGGAAACTCGCAATCAAAACTCGAACGACACCGTTCAAGAATTTGTGGATAGATTGAATAGGCTAATTCGAACAGGAAATCTGCAATCAAAACTCGAACGGCACCGTTCAAGAAATTGTGGATAGATTGAATAGGCTAATTCGGACAGAAACTCTGCAATCAAAACTCGAACGACACCGTTCGAGAATTTGTGGATAGATTGAATAGGCTAATTCGAACAGGAAACTCTGCAATGAAAACTCGAACGGCACCGCTCAAGAAATTGTGGATAGATTGAATAGGCTTTCTCGAACATAAAACTGTATTATGAAAACTCGAACGACACCGTTCGAGAAATTGTGGATAGATTGAATAGGCTTTCTCGAACATAAAATTGTATCATGAAAACTCGAACGGCACTGTTCAAGAACTGAACGAACTTGAGAAAACTTGAGAATGAAATATTCGCATTGCAGTAAAAAGAAAAGATGTGATACCAACCTGTGTTCTTGCTCTCTGGCCTTGGTGATGAATCAATCGAAGAGCACATCATACGCTTCGGGTATAAGATTTACTGTTCAACCGATTCAAATGTTTTAGTGAAAATACCCACTTATTATAATTAGGTGAGAACACTAAAATGTATTATTGCTTGGTTAGTGGGATTGAAATTCGCTAGCCGTTGGCAATGTAACTGACAGTAGTGCCCCCGTGAATTACGCAAACATAATTTGTAATTAACCGTTGGGACTGTCATATTAAAACGAGTTTAAAGGGGAGTACAACTTTTACTTTGACATATGGCGTCTTATCTCACAGTGAAAGTGTCAGGTCTACAACAAATACTATTGCTTCCTTTCCAAAATGGAGTATGTGAGGTTAGTACAGCAGATTTGTCTAGAACTTTCAATGTACTACCTAGCAATTTATGTATGATTCAAAGTTCGACAGATGTGGAATCCAATGTAGCTAGCACTGTAGTTGTTGAATCTGTTAGTGCTTCTGGACTAGGAATTTTTAAGGTTAAGGAAAGAAATGGCACGGTTGTGGAGGTACATAGTATTCCTACTGAAGGCAAATCTCCTCTATGTCTAGTTGTCCTTGATTCACCCCATTCTTCTAATGAAGCAACTACATTCCAATGCACTTCTACGTACTTAAAATAACATCATGTCCCATTAATAGCAAACTTAAAAAATTGTTATTGGAAATTGAAAAACCAAGGCAGCTGGAGTGTTTGCCACAATATTATAATGGAAAAATTGTTTTTGAGTTGCCAGGTCAGTCCATCAGTAAAACCCCGATGGAAGGTATGCAATATTCGGTTGATCCACACGTATGGACGCATGCCAACAGGACTGACATACCTAGTTTTGATGGGACAGTCAGGTTGTCATATTGTGGTGGTCATTTGCAAGTAAAAACATGTCTTATGATCATTTATTGACTAAAGGCAACCAAAATGAGTTGCACTGGAGAGGTGCATTGCAGAGAAGACCTGAGATTGGTGAACTAACTTCATTCCATGGATCTATAAGTTGTGAATATTGTCATCTGCCACCTACTTGTGTGGCACGTTGTCTGGTGTCCATGTACTATTGTTTGTCTAACAGAATCTCAGAAACAAGACTAGCTGTCCATACTGGTGAGCACACACATCCCATTAAAAAAGCAGAATGCAGAAGTCAAGTCAAGCGGATAAGGGACTTAGTTAACTCAGACACAACCTTACATCTTGGTGGGCCTAGACATAAACAGAATGAATTAGCTATGGATGAAATTGTTCGTTCAATTATGGTCTCCTCGGAGGGAGACAGTGTTGAGAAGATGGATACAGATCAAATAAACGAGTTGTTGACAAGGTTGGAACCATTATGCAATCAGAGAAGGTATGACCTTGATATTATGTAATAAATTATATTAACAAGTTATTTGACATGAAGAATATTGCGTGTCTAGATTGAAGAGATGGATTGATGATGCGAGGAGAAGAAATAGGCAATGTTCAGATGATATTTCTGGTTTATTGGAGTTAAAGAAAAGAAACAAATATGAATATTTCCATTCCATGGATTTAAATTCCCTTACCAGCTTCATGATCCGCTAAATGAACGCTGTTACATTTTCAAAATGTCTACAAAGGGATTGATTTGGTCAACAGGATGAGACCAATGGGTGATCTTAGCAACAGTTGGGTGCATTTTGATCACGTCAAACGAATTCAAGGGTAGACAACCTTAGCTTGTCATGTCTATGATCATAATTAAGCGGTTTGTGAAAATTAAATGAAACAAGTTCATTAATAAGTTTTTAACATGCTTGTTTTACGTGCAGAATTAAAGCCCTATTGACAATTGCGGTTTGTGACATGAAGACAGAAGATGCACAGGCACAGAAAAAGTTCTGGAGGAAGCAAAATAAGGTCATGGTAGCAAAAGGTTTTTCCAAAGCTGAGTTTTTTGGGTTCATGGCAGATGAAGCTCAACCTAATTGGATTGCAGTCAGGGAAGTTTTCTTCAATGGGGAAATTAGACCCGAAAAAGAGCGTTCGTGTTACTTCCATTTCGAACAATGCATGCATCGACATACAGAAAGACACTTGCCTTCGTTCCAAAATCCAAATGTCAAAGCCAATTAATCTACACGTAACAACAATAAGATTTATCATTCTGAAACTAAACCTACGCACCCATAACCTAGTCGAATCCAAAACTGGACATCAGCTCCAATATGCGGCTATTCTGAAAATGGGCATCGGCTCCAAAATCTATTCAAAAGCCTATCTCGAAACTAGGGATCGGCTCCAAAATCCAGATTTCGATCCAAGTCATAGGGTAATCCACTTGCCCGACTCTACGAACTCTAAGATTGCCAAGCTCGTGGCATCATGCCACGATGCGGCTAGGAAAGGAAAAAATTTGGCCCGACCATGGGCATGCCCACAGCAGAAAGCATACGAAAATAAAACATTCTGATTTTTGGAAAGACGGAAATATTTGATGGTATCCAAAAACATTAAAAACTTAGTAAATCGACTTAAAAGAAAAAAACAAAAAAGTTTTTCACCAAACCTGAAATTAACAATATTGATTGATAATACATGTCGGTAAGCTAGATGTGAAAACCATATGGGTATTCGTATCATACGAGCATTATACTCATATATGGTCATCACACGAAAGTAGTTGCACTGAGCAGGTTTAAGCTCGCAACCTTCTAGTTGGAAGTCAAGCACCTTTGCCAAGTGCACTACCAATACTTATTGACGATATTTCATCACGTCTTCCTCATATACAGGGCTGTTCTCAAGAGGTTCTAGAACATTCCAGAACCTGCATGCATGCACGACACTTGGCGTGATCTCATCCATTGGTGGTGTGATCCTGATCGTCGATCTAGATATATAAGGATGCATCCCCTTCTTGTCGAACCATTCTGGTTCAACGCCAATCTTGAGCCTTTTAGGCATCTATCTCGTGTTTCTGCTTGCCTTTGGGCCATTGTACTCTTGATTCCTGTTCATATATCAGATTCTTTGCCGATCTTGGGGTATTGTTTCCGTATCTCTTGCGTATTTTCCACGTACTTTCCTTATTTTCGCGAAGGTTCATGACAGTTTGAACCGGAATAGCAACTTGTTCAAGTATGCCAGCAGTTGCAGTTGGATAATAAGGAGCTCAAGGAACAGGTAGCTTCTCATGAATCAGCCTCTAGCTCTGGGAGGAGATCATCGGAACCTAAGATCAGCCTACCAGAAAAATTTGATGGCATTAGATCCAAGTTCCGAGGTCTTTTGAATCAGATTCAGCTTGTTATTCGGCTCCACCCTCACAGGTATCCTACAGATCGGAAACAGGGCGGACTAGTTGGCTCTCTTCTTTCTGGGTCAGCCTTGAGTTGGTTTGCCCCCTTGCTGGAGAAAGGGGCTCCCGAATTGCAAAATTTTGCTTTATTTACTGTTGAATTTGAGGCGTGTTTTGGAGACACTGATCGGCAACGCACATCAGTAACCAAGCTTGGCGACTTTGGGCAAGGTTCTCGTCCGACTTCAGTTTATGCTTCTGAATTCTGACAGATTGCCATAGACACAGCCTGTGAAAATGCGGCTCTTCGGGACTATTTTCGAAGAGGGCTTCGAGAGGATATAAAGGATATGTTGCTGACTATGGAGGATTCCAGAACCTTGAATGAAGCTATAAAGTTTGCGGTTCATTGTGATAACCGTCTTTTTGAGCATAGGCAAGAAAAATGAAATCAGCATGTTTCTTTACTTCCCCAAGCTCCAACGATCACAACAGTTTCTGCACTGTCCATGCCCCCGGAATCAGTTGGCCCAGTGCGTATACAAATTGATGGTGTGGTTCGAGGGCCCTTGTTTGCAGCTGAGAAGCAACGAACATGCCACCTAGGCTCCAATATGCTACCTAGTCTCAAACATGTGAAGGTGGCTCAAACATGCCATGCGGGCTCCAACATGCCACCTACGCCCAAACATGCCAAGGTGGCTCAAACATGCCACATGGGCTCAAGCATGCCACCTCGGTTCCAACATGCCAAGGTGGCTCAAACATGCCACCTAGTCTCCAAAATGTCCAATATGCCAAGGTGGTGCAAAAATGACATGTGGGCTCCACCATGCCACCATTACATTAGGATCCCTAAAGCAAAATGAGGTAATTGCACTCATATCTGAATATTCCGAGCTATGCAGATCTTTGTTTAAATGATTTTTTGAGGAACGACCAGTGAAAAGTTGTGGTGAGATGTAATTTGGCTCAATTTGGATCTGGGATGTCTAAGAAAATCGGGTTCAAAGTTGGAATAAAATTTGGTCAGTGCACTTCGTTGGGACAAAACAAGGTCTGCACACTCAAATGATGCAATCTCTAGTTTTACTAAACGGGTTTGAATATTTTTGAAATTACTATTAGAAAAATGCTGTGGGAAAAAACTAGGCCTGATTTGGAACTGGGATGATGGAGAAAAATAATTCCAAAGTGGATCAAAATTTCTGTCAGTGAACTGTCACAGAAAACCAGCAAGCAGTTTTTTGAATCTCGAGCTTGATAAGGGTTTTTTGCATGATTTCAACTAACATATGTTTGAATAGGGCCTAATATCATGTGCAAAAGATAAAATTGTAGTTTGGATCACGAGAAGTGTCTCTGTAGCATGTTATCATGAGAAGTATCTATGTTATTACCTTGACACTTCTCGTGATCCAAACTATAATTTTATCTTTTGCACATGATATTAGGCCCTATTCAAACATGTGTGAGTTGAAATCATGTAAAAAAACCCTTATCAATCTCAAGATCCAAAAAAATGCTTGCTAGTTTTCTGTGACAGTTCACTTCCAGAATTTTTGATCCACTTTGGACTCGCTTTTCTCCATCATCTCAGTTCCAAATCAGGCCAAATTTTTTCTACATGTTCCTACAACTTTTCTCTGATAGTTATTTTAGAAACCATCCAAAACTGTATAGTAAAACTAGAGATAGATCATTTGAGTGTGCAGACCTTGTTTTGTCTCGGGGAAGTGCACTAGCCAAATTTTCTTCCAACTTTGAACCCGATTTTTTTAGACATCCCAGATCCAAATTGAGCCAAATGTTTTCGCACATCTCACCACAACTTTTCATTGGTCGTTCCTCAAAAAATCATTTAAACAAAGATCCGCATAGCTCGGGATATTCAGATCTGAGTGCAACAACCTTATTTTGCTTTAGGGATCCTAATGTAATTGATGCCTTTTTTGCATAAATTTGGACAAAGATTGGTTGCCTTAAACAACCTGGAGGTTCTAACACACCATATCCATATCAAAGCATGTGTATGAACTAACATACCTGAGAAGTATCACCTTGTATATGCGTATCCCAAAATGATTCAGTAGGCATGGGAGAGGAAGACAAGAATTGGCATATGGCTCACAAGCCATGTCACCCAAAATTTGCAATGAAAAGATGGACATCTTTTCATTTTTGGCGTAGTAAAAAATTGACCTTGCTTACTTGGCATGTCATGTCACCATTTGGAGTCACATCATCTTTTCCATGTTGTTTGTTGGTGCCACAAGGGTAACGACATGCACTGTCAAATCCTGGCCATATGTGGCAAGAGGAGCAGCCCATGATGTGAACCTTACATTTCAAGCATCGAGGTGGAGACAAACACACCCAAGAGTTTGGAAGAGTTTGCTAGTCCATTTGCCATGAATTCTGTCTGCAATGACTTCTGGAGACCCAAGCCGTCAGTCATCCCTTTTGAGTCTGAGCCTTGGGTAGGATCTCCATATGTGATGTACTGATCTTCGTCTATGCAGATATGTGATGAGCCATCCTCGTGGTGGTCATGTGATGTTGAGGTAGAATACTGACATGTATATTTACGCTTCAAGACTAGGTAGGCCCTGAAGGAAGACAGGGTAAAATGACCCCTTCATTCTTCCCACTGGAACTCATCAAGGTTGCAGTGACACGGAGGGCCTTGTATCGCGATGGAGCTGGTATGGGGGATGAACTCCTATTTGTATACGTTGTGAGTGCACCATATATGAGTAAGGGACATCACATCCGGATGGCTAGGATTAGGCGCCACATATATGGGGGTCTAAAAATAAACAAAAGAAAAGGAAGATGGCGAGGATTAGAGCGAAAGCATATTTGACGGTCTAGAAATGGACAAAAGAAGAGATACTTAGATTTTATTTGTGCAACCATCGAAACGTAACATCATCAAGCGAATAAAATGGTATCGACCCAATAAAGCTTCAAAACTTTGGAGAAGAGAGTCACTTCTCATTTTTTTAGACACCATTCCGACATCTCAAAAAAAAAAAATAGACCTATGGAAGGAATTTGTAGAGTTATTTCTATCATGGAGTTAGAGTACAAGTGTCTTGTATTAGATTGAAGGTCCAAATTCGCCATAAAGCAAGGAAGCAAAGATTAACGGTCTACACTTGCTATCTGAAGCCCCAAAAACAAAGTTTGAAGATCCCATTAAATGCCCAACCTTTGTAACATCGACACAAGGATCCCTGAATATGCATTGGTGTATAAGAGGAATGATGGGTTCAAAAGCTTATATGAACAAGCACACTAATTCTGCTCAAGCACTTAAGGTAAATATTCCAATTCATTGTTTCTCTTAAAAAGAGATTTTAATTTCTATATTTCAACTTCATGTTTACACAAAGTGGCTTTGCTTCTGACACGTTCTTTTTAAAAATGGCATATTTTCGCCAGGTAGTTGAAGCCCTGATTTATTGCTTTGAAAGAAAGAAAGAATGACTTTTATTGTCCATGGAGACCAATCGGCCTATGGGACTCAATGAAGGAGCGCAACAGGCTTATTAATGTCCGGATGAGAGGTCGCTTCTCTACCCGACTTTATCTTTCACTCTTTTGAGATGGAGGAAATATCTTAACTTATTGGGTTTATGCTTTATCTCTCACTCTTTAGAGATGGGAAAAATACAGGTTCAACTTTCTAAAATCTATGCTTTATATCTCAGTCTTTTGAGATGGAGGAAATATAGTTCCAACTTACTAGATTTATGCTTTATCTCTCTCTTTTGAGTTCAAATAACATCAGTGACTATTAAGTATTTTGCATAAAGTGAAATATGTAGCCACATACAAAAGGATTTTTTGAAACGTGGGGATGCTAGAAATGTAAGTGTACTATGTAATTCACCTGGAGGAGGGCCATTATGCCATGTAGGGTTTTGAGGCGGCGCAATTAGGTGAAGCAATCGATAAATCCAAATATAAGAACAATATTAGAAGATTAAAACCATCGCTTTAAATATGATCCCATTGTGTTGTATTGTTTGTTCAAATCAAAGAGCTTTATAACTCCCAATATAATAAAAGCTAAATTGTAGACTAATCAGTTATAGGTTCACGACATTTGCAGAGTAACTAACTTTTTAGGAAGTCCTATGCATGGTTGCTATTTATTTATTTTATTTTATTCTATTTTATTGTATTTTATTTTTGCTTTCCTTTTTAATAGAGCAATGCTCTGTGTTGTTGGGCCTTAGAGAAATCTAAATAAGAAGTTATTTACCTATGAATATGTAGCATAATAACAGGGGGTTTTCTTTGTGTTTTTGTACGCTTTTCACTAAGGTTTTCCTATGATTTCGTGATGTATTCAAATGGATGTACTAATGCGTACATCTAGAGTGCACCATTTCTGAGCCATTGATTTTAGCCCTTTTTTTTTCCAATGGTCAACAACCAATGGCTCACAACAAAAGCCCTTTTTTTTTGTGCGTGTGGTGCATAATGGTCAACAACCAATGGCTCACAACAAAAGCTCTTTTTTTTGTGTGTGTGGTGCATAATGGTCAACAACCAATGGCTCACAACAAAAGTCCTCTTTTTGTGTGTGTGGTGCATAATGGGCACATGAAGGGCGCATGTAGTGCGGTTTCACCCGCAACTCATTTCTTATCATAACTTTTGATCCAGAGCTCTGTTTGAGATGATTTTTATTGCGTTGGAAAGCTCTCTCCGAGATCTTTTTGATAGTGTATGATATGGATATGTTTGATTAAGTTATCTATGCTAAAACATCAATTTTCCGGCCGGGTTTGGTAGGCTTTTACATCCTACGGTGATTATCTGAGGATTGCGCTTATTGGATATTGTTTTATGGCTCATTCGAATGAAGCCCGCAAAAATTACCATGCATTTTTAGATTTTGAGGCTTCTAGATCCTTGTGCTAACAAGCAGAAAAGTTTCCCACTTTGGTTTCTCACCACAAGAATCCATGGAGGCCAAAGGTTGCTGTTAACTTCCAGTTGCAAAATGTTTGTGTATGGGTGTTGCAAACTTTATGACTTTCAGAATAATGGGATCAATCTGCTCTATCTTTATGGTAACTTTTACTTATGTTCTATTTGTTTTATTGTGATGAAATTCAAAAGCTACAGGTGATGAAAGCCTCAAATGAATTCTAGTTTTTTTCTGGTTTGAATTCTAAAATTTTTGTCTCACCGGGGGGGAGGGGGCCGTGACGTCCTTAAGGCCCCGAAGGGGCCAAAAAAAATTTTTTGCAACACAAACCATTAACATCCAACATATAAAAATTAAACCCCCCACATAACAACCAACACATAACAACCATTGACATTAACAACCAACACATAACTACCATTGACATTAATTAACACAACCATTGGGTCCAACACATTTAAATTAAAATCCCCTTAAAACCCCTTTGGTTTGGGTGCATATTCACACGGGGTGACGAGGGCGGCGAGAGCCCTCATAATTATATTTTGCACGTATGAAATCAACACCATATAGTATGATACGCTTGAAATCTTATAGTATTTTTTTGCTAATCTTGTTATACAGTATAGCAAATTTTGTACTTGCATACCCCACAAACGAGGAACTTTACGTACGGTGTAGATTAAGGAATAAGGGGTGAATATGCCTATCCAACAACTCTCGTTGCCCGGAGTCACCCCCCGTGTGAATATGCACCCAAACCAAAGGGGGTTTAAGGGGGATTTTAATTTAAATGTGTTGGACCCAATGGTTGTGTTAATTAATGTCAATGGTAGTTATGTGTTGGTTGTTAATGTCAATGGTTGTTATGTGTTGGTTGTTATGTGGGGGGTTTAATTTTTATATGTTGGATGTTAATGGTTTGTGGTTTGTGGTGAGTAAGAACTGCAAATGTTCTTTAGCACATTGCATCTTATAAGAGGCAGAGGCAAGCAACAAGATTGTGGAAAAGTTGGCATTTGAGGGGGAAAACTTAACATCAACAGTCTGTTAGTTGAAAATTTCCAAAATGGGGTGCAACTCTGACTATACATGGCATTATTTTAACTTCTATGAACAACAAACTGTAACAGGTTGATTTTGAATTTTGTGTCTGGGCAATTGGTGGCAGGGCATTTAACTCCCCTTGATAGGTAAATGCTTTATCTAAACCATATTTCCAAAAGCACATTGATGACCCATTCCAAGGTGGTCTTAAACTATACGACCCTTATATCGAGGATTTTTGCTTTTTACATATGAAGATTGGGAATAATATGATTCTCCAAAAGAACTTGTTGTAAGGGCAGTCAGTCTTCTTGATGGAATCACCTGCCGATAGAAGCACGATAGGGGTGTACATAAATTATACACAATGCACCTTTTCTGTACATAATAATTATTGAGTAGGCGTTATGCTAAGAATCTTAAAATAGAAATATTTTTTATTTTGAGGTTGTTTCTTGTCGTGCTTGAGCTCGAATAGAGCATTCTTGATATGCTGCCCAATTTCTCGTCCTAGGAAATTCCCTAAACGAATTTCTCTTGCAATGTCGAAGTTGGTTGCAGCAGAAAGATAATCATCGAGGTTGTCTGCAAAAATGGGTATGTCTATTTCACCTCAGCAACCTTCTAATTTGACTTTTGATGACAAAAACAAGAGGAAGACAACAACTGAGGTCATTTCTAGTTCTAAGAGGCGCCTAGTAGCAGAATAATCTGAACTTGTGGAGGCCCAACATGACAGAGGCAAAAATGCAGAATAGGCTTTCAAAGATTTGAAGAAATTGATGGAATTAGAATGGGGACCAAAAAACAAGTGGGGAATTAAAGAACATTTTGTGAAGCCATCTTGGAACAAGACTTTTTATAATACACATGAGATGGTTTTTGGGAAGAGGGAGGTCACAAATTGGAATGGCCCACCTTCGGTGGGCTTTCCATGTGATTATACATGAAGAGTAGGATAGTAATATATGTGTAGGCATCGAAAAACAGGGGTTAGTCTCTTAAGTTTCCTGTCACAATCCTTCTTTTCCAGTTTGTGTGGTTTCAGTCAAAATTCGGCAAATAATCATTAGCTTATAATTAAAATCTAGTGGAGCATAACATTTACTGGCAAATTATATAATTAGAGCTATTGGAGATTTCAAAACCTAAAAGTTATCTGGCTAGAGCTATTGGGGATTTCGAAGCCTGATGTGTGGGGTATTAATGTGGCACATTTATTATGACATTTTTATTTTGCAAAAGTGGCTTACGTTGGACATGTATGTATTGGATTGTAAAGCATTTTGGTCCAACATTCTGATTTATGATGCCAAGCAAGATTATTTGACAATGCGATAATTAAACTCAATATATATTATATTCTTCTTCTGCATTTGTAACCCTCTCTTGTCCATATCCATAAAAATAAAAAGGCCATAGATTTTGCCTTGATCCATAAAATTGAAACAAAACTTGTACAACATACACCTCCTAGCAAAAGCATATCGAACACAAAACTATCAATGGTACTTCTATCCAACTTTGTTGGATCTGTAATTCTTTTTCTCTTGAGAAGCATCCGCAATAACTTTTTAGCATATAAGAGAATATGAAAAGGTGCTCTAAAAGTAATATAAAAGACTTCGAAGAAAATTCAAATGTTCAATATTAAATGAAAGATGTCGTGGAACTCACTAATTCTTGCCAACCTGTTTTCACAATCTCAAGCCGCCAAACCCAATCTGTTGCTCATAGGCCGAATCTAATCCAAAAAAACCATGGCATTGCTTTTTTATTTTTAAATGGTCCAAATTTGTTAGTCTGATGTTACTTCTGCAAAGACAAAACCCTATCTCATGCACTGCTCATGAATAAA
The DNA here is from genome assembly GCA_021234155.1 of Isoetes taiwanensis. Lineage (NCBI taxonomy): Eukaryota > Viridiplantae > Streptophyta > Lycopodiopsida > Isoetales > Isoetaceae > Isoetes > Isoetes taiwanensis. The sequence goes on from JAJEKV010000002.1 coordinate 11,785,235, forward strand.
ATGCCTTCATGTGGCAATATGCTTGCTCCATCTAGTCATCAAGCCTTCCAAAGGGTCACATGCATTTTTTCTGTTTTTTCGTCCTTCTTGTTTAGATGACTGAGATTGGGTTCTTGGCATGCACCTTGCAGCAGCAGTCCATGACTGCCGGATGCCACAAGGCTGCCACAAATGCTCATGGATCAACAAAAGAAGGTGGCACGAAACTCTAAGAACAAGAACAAAGCAAAGAATGAACAAAACTAAATCATATTGATGCTCCAAAAGGAGGTGCTCCAAAACGTGAGCAAAAACCTAAACAATGAGAGGAAATGCTCTCTTTAAATAGTAGAGCAAAACCCTAACCCTAACTGACATCTCACCTACCACAGGTCTAGGCTAAATCTGGGCCATAGATTGTGGGGTCCAATATGACAAATACATGTGGCCTATGCCACCTGCCACATATGTGGGCTAAATCTGGGCCCTAGATCAAGTGGTCCAATGTGATAAATACATGTGGCCTATGCCACTCATACATATGTTTAGCCCAAAGGGATAACACTCCCCCCACCAAACCAAACTATGCAGAACCTTTATAACATCAGGTTAAACATTTACAACAGTGGCCAAAGTGAGGGGAAGTAACGAGAATGTCGCCGAAAAGTCTTGGCCCAAAAATGCCAATGTCGATGAAGTACAAAAATCATGAGAGGTTGAGAAGGCTGTCACCACTTCTCTTGAGCTTGCCACGAGCTCCTTTAAATCCACAGAAGTCGAATCTAATGTTGAGAAGGTTGTCACCACTTCTCGTAGAGCTTGCCACTTAGCTCCGAATACATGCGCCAATCAAAGTGTCTTGTAATGAGTTGAACAAAAAGGAGGAAACGAAAATTGTTGAAGGGGCGGAAGGCCCTAAGTCATCTTCACGCCATTTTTGAACTTGAAAAGTTGAAACAAGGAGTTGAACTTGAAAGAGTTGAAACATAAGTGATTGAAGGGGCGGAAGGCCCTAAGTCATCTTCACGCCATTTGTTGAACTTGAAAGAGGCTCAACCGCCATGTATTATGGACGGTCGAGATGGATTGAAAAGAGTTGTCTCTCAAACGCCCTGCATTTGGGTCGATGAGGTAAGCTTGAATGTTGAGGAAGATTGCTGAAAAAAGGCCTACACACGCCATAGGGCTGTGCGAGGTTTTTTTGGGACAAGGGTGCAAGGAAGATCTCCAAGAATACAACAAAAGTTGAGGCGTCCCCCAAAATGTGCCGAAAATATGCTCCAGATGCTGCTTGCGTGAAAAGTAGATCAAATATGCTCCAGATGCTGCTTGCGTGAAAAGTGGATCGAAAGTTGTGCTTGAAGGGGCAGTGACAGATTGTTGAACTCGTTTGAAGTCATACTTGCATGAATTTTACCTTCAAAGGCATAATGGTCGGGCTAGATATCTGGTATGAGGAAAAACGGCTTCAATATTAGAAGGGGTGAAAACACAAAAAATGTGGCCCATCTTGAATGGTCGTCTAATTCTCTCTATGGAAGAGAAAAAATTATAAAAGATATCCCTTGGATGACAATGTGTTGACAAATAGAGTGTGCAGGAAAGGAACTCAAAAATTTTCACGCCGTGGGGCTGTGGATATTGAAGCATTTTTTTTTTTTTTTTTTTTTTTTTAGCACACCAGCCCTACCGGGCCTACAGCCTTTCCTCAAATTCTAGCCTATCCACGTGTAATTTCCATGTCATCAAAATCTGATGTGGGCTATTTTACACCGTCAGATCTCTACTTTTACAAATCTAAGGCCAGGGAAATTAGAAAATCCACCAAAAATAGGGTAAGGAAATAACTTATTCTTCCGTTATTGCATCATCGAGCTTGTGCTCTATTGATTTCGTTTCCTGCTCTCCAGAAAGGAGCATAGAAGCCGGTAAACGCCTCCTTTTTTCTTTTCTTTTTTTTGGCATGTGCTCGTGTTTTTTCTTTTCCTTTCTCTTCGCGGAGGTCCGGTGATAGCACTCTGCGGCCATGGTGCTTGGCCGCCCCTGACGCTGGCTATATCAAGGTTGCCTGATGTTTTGCTTGCTTTGATGTTTATTTCTTCTGTTTAACTAAATGCAGATTTGATGGCTTCAGAGTTGAATGGGATACTTGACGTTCATTGTTGCCGTAAGCATTTGAAGGCAAAGGTATAACATGGTAACAATCTGCTCTGCAATTTGACCTGATTCTTCTTCTGTCTTCTTCTACTGCGTACAATTTTAGCCTTCTTTAGGAGTATATCTAAAGTAGAATCTAAGATATCCTAAATGCATCTCTGACACCCATTGCAGCAGTTTATCTCTAGTTGGTCCGCTTTGAGTCTGGAGCTTTGCAAATCTAGGTGAGGTATGCTCTACAACTTCTAACTTCGTCTTTGGATTGTGCCATTTTTGGACACTGTAACAGGAATGCATAGAGGCACAACTTTGTTGGATCAAGCCCGGTGTATCCCTTTAAGTTTTTCCTTAAGCTTTAGAAGTCCCAACATGCATAGATTTCCGTAAAAATGATAAATCGTGGCTGCCAATATTTTATATAGAATGGTCAATCCAGGATACGCATGAGATGAAAGGGCTCTAAATGGAACTTGAAAACAAGAAATTTCATTTGCACTTTCCTATAACAGCCAGAGACCGAAAGCATGGCAAAGCACCTAAACTTGCAATCCGCTATGAAGCGACAAGAAGTTTCGCGATATCTCTACTCCATGGAACTGTGACAATAGTGATGGCAAAGATATGATGTTTATTCAACAAAATGGAATTTGGATGTCCCAAATACCAGATCCGAGAATATACTAATGGAGTGACATTGCATATTTCTTGGTGGATCCGCACATATCTCTAGCGGTGATCACATAGCAACTTCAACATACATGGCATCATTTTTCTTTTCTTTTTTATTCTAGCGGTGAATTACGTTTTTGCGTGTTAGTTTTACGTCTCTTCCTTCAATTCTCTTGCTTTCAATCCAAGAATATGGACTTTGCCGGGCTTTTGTTTGAAAGTCTTGTCGAAGTCTTGGATTTAATCCCTCGTTTCTTCCTCTTTTTGCAACAAATCTCCGTTCAAAATGTCACCTATTTGTCTTTATGGCTGCTTAAAGTAAGCCATTTATGCCGTCGTTTCTTCATTTCCAAAAATCGCCATCAACAATGCGTATTTGAAGGAGACAATTTGTATTCAATCGTTGGTTTGTTCTAGATTTCACTTGGGACTTCAATGGCGGTTGTCGGTGATCTTTAGCGGGTTTAAATTGCGACTTTTTTTGTGCATGATTCTTATGTTACATGATAGCAATTTTGTCTAATCTAAACATGTAGGGTCTCATTTTGAAGAGCGGTGCCTCAAAGCAATTGGAACAATAATCTTGACACCCCTTGGCGGTTCAATTGACATATCGGGATTGCCCTATCTGCGGGGAGGTAAGTCTTTCCATGATTGTATTGTTGTACTGGACTTAATATATATATTTTTATTCAAGTGTAGAGCTCGGACAATTGCAAGGATTCTTTAGTTGATACATTATTAGCATCGTAAGAAGTTTATCACAATATGTTACATAGTATCTGATTCCTTAGTAAGAAGCTTGAACATGCTCTTTGGATCTTGAAGCACAGCTATGAGTGAATACTGTCTCAACCATCATCCAATTAAATTGGGATTATGTCAACTCCAAAATCACGCCAACCCGCTATTGTCTTCTAGGGGTTTTGTTTTTTAACCTTTTTTTTTTTTTTACTTCAAAAATAACATAAGGTTGCGATTCACGTGTGACTTTTCATATCGAATTGAAATATGCAGAAATGAAGAGCAAGTTGCTAACATAGATGAGACCAAAATTGCTTGCTCGATAGATGATAATATTAGGTTTGATAACAACAGATTGCATTATTTTGCAGGCAATTCCGGACTTCGAAATTATCGATACATGGCACAAATATCATACAAAAATATCATATATTCCAATAAAACATTAAAGGATCAATCCATGTTTTTCCACGTGTTTAACAAGGTGTGGTTCCATATCACCGTTCTATCCAGCCTGGTGCGAATCTAACACTTCACCCACCGTCTTCCCCATAGCCAAATTATGCATAATGGACACAAACTTCACCGAGAAAATCATCGTCGCAAAGTTTTTTGGATCGTAAGATGGTGGATTCTGAACTGCGTTTGATTGTAGAAGCATTTGAGAGCATCATCATCCACTATGATTATATCATCCTTATTCTCGATACCAAGTTCGGTCCATCATGTTACTCAAGTGTTTGATGAAGATAGGTTTGCTCGTTGGATCCTTGGGATTCTTGAACTTCACACATTTGTTCTCGATCCCAAAGGGTCAACCAATGTCACATTTCCCCGGTGCCTCCAAAGTATCCTTGATGTTCCTTAGTTCCATGGATGACCAAATACCAACTCGAAATAACCCGAATGCCTCGCCTAGCATCTCCTTCAAGTGCGCCGGCGGATAGATCCACTTGGTGTTTGATTCTACCGGTGTCCGATGAAACGTTCTCTAGCCACTTTATTTTTCGGAAAAGTCTTGCAAAGGACTCCGTTTAGGTCTAACACCACAACCTTCTTAGAAACGCGAATGGAAGTTGAAACATCAAACATGTATCCAACAAGAAGATACGATAACACAAACAATACAAACGCCAAAGCGTGATTTAAAATAGTTATAACCAAATCGGCTTCGGCGTGATTTAGTTTGACAACGAAAAATAATCAAAGCACGCTTGGCGATTTAATTCAAAGGTAATACAAATTAAATCACGCAGCGTGGCGCTTATTTCGTGGGCAAGGCCATACCTATCATCTTCGGGCCATTGCCCGTCATCGGGCGTCATTCTCCCCTTCGCCACCCTTAATCTTCGTCTTCTTCATTTGTTAGAATTGTTATTTTCTATTAGTTCCGTTAAGGCGCCCTTCACAACCGACATTATTTTACTATTGATTTGGCAAACCCGTGAATCACTAGCCGCCTTCGTTGCCTTCATTTTCGGTTTCCCTCGTCAATTACTTCATTGTTAACCCGTGAATCTACTCATTTGTTGCTTGCATCACCCGCAATGTGGGCAAAAATATTCCCTAAGTTCGCTGCCATCCAATTACTTTGAGCAGCCAGGTTTAGCGACTATTTGTTCATTATTGCTTTCCTTATCGTCATAGATTACTAGGTCCCTCACCGAAGCAACGTCCACTTTCGAATTGGACAAGTCTATTTAGACTTTTGATTGCTGATGATTTCAGGTTGCCATAAGGGCCTTTAGAAGACTTGGCAAGCACATGCATGAGGAATGGTTCAAGAAAGTCTTTGGCCTGCTCATCACTCACAAAGCGTTGACATCTTCTTGCACCCATAAGAGCCTCTCTGCAATATAACCTCCAACATGAAGCTCCAAGCAGGTTGTATCAATTGGAGCAAATGCCTCGACGAGGTAAGCAGCGACCATAGGCGGGAAATCCATTTTTTATTTAGGGGCCCTTCTCCTTAGTTTGTAGCTCAGACTTGATTTCCCCACTTAGGAGGGGGTCCCGATCCTCATCCTCTTCGACTCATCTCGTTGCTCGACTGATCCCCGATCCGTATGAAAGAATATAGTTCTTAAGTCTGGATCATCTAGAAGAAAACATTCCCATGCACTGCTATTGTCACCCTTGGCCTTAGCAATATCATATTCGTCGTCTGATAGCATGGCTATCATAATAAAGATCACATGTGCCATCTTTCGTGCTGTTCGCAGTTCATTATCCTTAACATCATATATTGGGCATCCCTCCCTAATAACTTTGAGGCACTCCAGATCATGAGCAGCGGATAGTGCATGCAGATGTGACTCACCTGAAGGACAAACGATGACAATAGTGAAGGACCTCTCAGTTGTCAATCCTATACAGCTGGTAAAGAAGCTGCTGTAGTCCTTCTGGTTCATGCCCATATCTCCTCTCCCACCCCTGCTGTCCAACACAAAGAGTGATATATTTTTAAGGCCAGAAGTTGATTCTGGCAAGAGACCTTTGTACCCAATGGAGACTGAATACTGGACAACGTCGTCTTCTCCAGTAATCTTCTTCACAAGGGCCACTTTTCTTCTCAACTCAGCCAATTACCTTAGGGGTAGAGTCTCCTTATGTTTTGTATTTTTAGCCTTCCAATTCTTTAGGAAGTCCTTTGACCGTAATACAAACTTCTTGATGTCATCATTCTTGACCTTGTATTTGTCCGGCAATCCAATTTCGGATAATGCCACATCCCCCGATAGCCTTTGTAACTTCGGCTCCTACGGTGACTTCATTGTATCGTACATCCTTTACATGGCTGCAAGCACTCAACGAAGGACATCCTATCCTTGGTGAAAGCACCCTTCTTGTATAAGACTTCCTTCTTTAAGCATCGGTCTAAAACCCAAATGGTCTCCGTCGTCTAGCCCCCGAAGTCTTTCTCATCTCTGTCACATTCAAGTCAAATATGCTTACATCAGCGGGAGGCACCCTACCCATAGTGTCCGGCGACTTCCCTTGTGCATAAGCGTGCCCTGAATTCATTCCACTTGAGCCATCTTGCCTCCTTACAAAACACAATCTTATACAAGTTCTGTTGGTCCCGACTGCTTTGGATGAGCTTTTCGGAAGGAGGATCGCAATGTCATCACCACCTTTTTCTTTGATTTTCTTGCAGTCTTCTTCTTCTCTGTATAATTGTCTGCCGCGAGAGTCCGCTCCGCCAGGCTTGAATGCCTCGGACTTTGACCCCATGCAATGCGGTGGGCAATGGGCAGCCATATTCCACCCACTGTTGACGGGCGTGGCGCAGGGTATTTTTTAACCTCCTTACATATTTGACGGGGCATAAAATATTGGCCACTACTTACCTTAGATAATTTGCTAAGCGTAGTTTGGCTCGGCCCTTTCCTCAATCGTTATAAAGAAGAGGTTGTAACTTAAATGGCAAAACCATGAAACTAATTTTTTTCCAAGAATTTGAATTGGCCATATCCATACATCTAAAATGTAAATATGATAGCCACGTCACTAAGAAAATATCTAGTTTCTATGATGCTCTATGCAGTTGTCACAAACAAATACATGCTAAACTTCTCTAACTAAGATTACTATAAGATCATTTGAATGTTTTAAACATGTTGAATTAGGCAAAAGCGCAAATGGATTTGATAGGATTGATCTCACCCAAAGCCATATTGCAAGTACTTGGTAAATGGAAACTAACCTTGATTCGAGTTGGGGCAATGAAGTGCATATTCAAGTTGGATGATGAAGAACAAATTTGGGATGTAAATTGCAAATCAAGTAAAAAAAAAGGGGGAACCGAAGCAAAAAAAAAAAAAAAAAAAAAAAAAAAAACTATATTCTTAGAAATGCTTTTAGAATTTTAGCGCTAAACTAAAAAGACTTCAACCCCCTACAGGTGGCAAAATTATGTTCCTACACTTGGCCAATATAGAGCTTGGCCATAGCCCTTGAAATATAAAATTATTCCATGGTTTAAATGGCCACCACAACAAGTTGCTAGTGCACATAACATTTTCGAATGGCCACGCCATAGGGGTTTGAAGATTTGGCAAACATCAAATTGGCCACTTATGAAGCGAATTCAATGAAATGGTGCTTTGAACTGGCCACCACCCTTTGGTCATGGTGAGAATGCATCCTACTCTGACGTGGCCAACTATTTTACGAAATATGTGAATGTGTGGCCAACTGGCCCGCCGGGGCCACTAAAAAACACCATGGCGTGGCGCAGTTGTTCAACGTATGGACTGCAATAGTACAGACATTGAATCAGTATCATAGAATAGAAACACGTCGGGCGCGATTTGAATAGAATTGATCAAGAGAAAAATCACGCCTGGCGTGAAATGAATAAAGTTACTAATGCAATCCACGCCAGGCGTGCTTTAAAATCAAACCAATTCCGCCCGGTGTTTTCAAATCAATCGAAACGCCCGCGTGTTTTGAGATCAATTGGTTGACTTGAAAAACACTGGCGCGGAATTCGTTGATTTGAAAACACGCCTGGCGTGAATTGGTTTGATTTGAAAACACGCCTGGCGTGAATACAATTTATGAAACCAGGTAGATTTGAAAACACGCCTGGCATGAATTCGATTGATTTGAAAACACGCCTGGCGTGAATATTAAAATGCTAACATCCTAATGCAGTTAGTTACCTTTTGTATAGAAATGTCTTCCCCATTTCATTCAAAGTTGCGCTAATCTCAGCCAAATCTGCAGGTGAAGTATTGGCATCCAAGATACGACACCTCCTATACGCATAGTGATTGTAGAACGCGTTTTGGCCTGTTTGTTCTGCCTGCCTGATGAGGGCCTTCTGTGCCTCAACAGAATGCTGCCCGTCGATGACGACGAATTTAATATTTTCATTTAACATTAACTCCTGGAAGTTCGTCCACACAGCAGGCTTGTTCGAGATCATATCCCAAGGTAACACATCCGCTGGCATAGGCATTTGACCTGGATTACTAATCATGCTCTGAACAATCTCCATGGCATGTGCTGGATCATATCTTCTGCTAACATAAATGGAGCTTGGTGAACGGATGAGGGACTTCACATGGATCGCAAAAGTTTCCTTAAGACCCAATGGATAATGGTCAGAGTATTTATTCAGCTTGTTCATCGCCTCTAGCTGCGCCACTCTGTCCTGTTCATTCTCAAAAACAGAAGCCTCCATGCCTTCGACAACTGCAGGTTGAACATCCTTCCCTAGATCTAGGACCCTCTTAGAAGCTTTCAAGTCAGCTAATTCCCTAGCTTGCTGCAAATAGTGACTTGGTGTCGGTTTAGTGAACATGCCTCTACGACCCAATTTTGTAACCCCTTGGCAAATAGATATTGGCGTGGCGCTACATTGGTTGGCCAACCATACTTAAAACATGTCTCACCGTTCACATCCGTCTTCATGAAGCGTATCCTTGTATGCGATAGCTCTACGGTGAGTAAGTCCGAAAGCAGATCTTTCTTACGCTACGTGTAATCTCCAAGAGCAATTTGCGGTTGGTGTCATCCTCTTCCTCACAAGAGATTAGGATCCCTTGTTTGGCCATCTTATGCGCTTCCTTTTCCTCGAGAAGAGAGTTAAGTCGAGCTTGCCATTTGTCTTGGCAAGGTCAGCGTACCACTCGACACCCTCGTCCATTTCCTCTTAGGGCGGTGCGGGGTCGAGTGGTTGCTATAAGAATCGGCCCTTCATCATCTAAGGTGAGATCATATGGTATGCGCATCGGGTCGCCCCGCCCTTGCTTTCTTGGCGGGGATTAGAACCCGAATTATTAGGGGTTTTCTTCCTCTTGAGCACCTTTGCAAAAGAAGATGAGCACTTTTAGAGTACTTTTCGGAACAAGAGATCACGCTTTGGCGTGCATTTAAACCTAAATTAGTACAAATCACGCTTTAGCGTGTTGGTAGCTCCTATTATTGACCATGCTATCGTGAATTTGAAACTAAATTATTTTGCATCCACATTTTAAGCTACATACCCTTCATGAATCCATATTTCACACTATTTAACCTCATTGAACATTGCTATCTCCAACCTGTCTAACACCGCTATATTCTATATATAAAACAGAGCAAAATTATGTTCTCTGAGCGGACAATCGAGCATTAAGCGATGTTAATACTTAAAATTCATGCAAAGCATAATAACTCAAACTCATGCAAAGCATATTAATCAAGGCAAGGAAATATCTCAAATTCATGCAAGCATAATACTCTCCACACGGTGTGTATTACGTGGCAAATTAAATACCTTGAATAGGGTTCTTGTATTATGTGGTATATTCGATCAACGCCCCTCAAGCTTGAGAAGTGCCAAGTTTTGGGATTCCTCTTCCACCGCTTCCTCGGCCCCGTCCCCTCGACCTCGATTCGCTTTAGAAGACATCTCCGAGTCGCCTAGTAACAGAGTGGGAAGGTCGCTCGGATCTGGCCTTTCGAGAGCTGCTTTCGAAGAAATAGCTTTTTTCACTGCATGCGAGAAATAGAGAAATTTGAATTTCAAGAAAACACAAAATGCGGTTTCGAAATATTCTTGACACATACAAATAATAATGATTTTAAGACCCGTCACCGACTTCTTTCATTAAGTTTTTAAAACCAATCTACCAAAAAGTATCCCGCCAAATTTATCCCGCCTAAACGTAGTTAACCTAATCTTTCTTCTAATTGAATTTTCTCGACCGCCCGAGTTTCCATAAGCCGACTTCTCAAATCAGCTTCGAGGAGACTCAAATCGACTTCTCAAGAATGGCTCTGAGAATTACGGTACTCATCTCATTCCAATAGCTTGAACATTAATTTCCAATAGTAGGTGTCTGAATAGCAATTTTCTGCAGGTGTCGAAGATGAATGTTTCATGTTAACTACAAATCGAGAAAAGGAAAGTAGGATTATGCAAGATCGACTCCATCGATCCGATCAGAATGCTGTCATGGAATTCCACTCGGGGATAAGTATGTCCGAAGTTACTGTTGATTAACACGCGGGCGCTATGGATGAAGCTTTACCTCGCATGAGACACCGGTGGGGATACGGTTGGAGAAAGTGTTGGAACATTTGTTGCATGGCCAAGAAACCGCTTAAAAAGGTATGTAACATGTATTACATTGTAGAAATATAGAAGTAGACAAAATTTGTTGTATTCATTGGAAAAAAGATTACAATTGTATATAATGCGGATAAACCGGATAAACCGGGGACAAAATCCCGGACTCTTGTTTCAAGCCCAGTCTAACGAGTAGCCGGGCTATCGATACTCCCATTTCCATTGCGAGGGGCATAGTGAATTCTTCCGGTAAAACCCCAAAGAAAAACACCGGGCTCTAGCTCCACCACCCAGCCTGCTCCACCTTCACCTCCTGCTCCTGCTCCTGCTCCGCCTGCTCCATTGGTTGAACCTCCAATGCATCGTATAGCGCCTGTGGTAGTGGTTCCATTGGTTGAGCCATCTCCATTGCATCGTATACCGCCTGTGGTAGTTGTTTGTGTTGGGGCATCCGGGCATAGAGGCTAACCACTAAGCATTAGGGATTTTTTTAGATCATAAAAAGGCCTTCTAAGAACTACTGACTAAGCTATATGAACTACCAATCAGAAAATAGAACTGGTAATCCAGTCAGCTTAACAGTTATAACTAACTCACTGGATCACATTTTCTAGCATAAGTGTCGATAGAAAAGTCCAAATGAGCTCTTGTTTGGTGCAATAGATAGATCTCATTGAGATCTTTCCAACCTTGGGTGGTTTGCATATCTTTTAGCCCCGTAGGATAGAAAAAAAATGGTAAAAACCATATTTTTTGGAGTTTTGACAATCATAAGTGGTTAAAATATGTGCAAAGCACCTAAGGTTGGAAAGATCTCAACGAGATCTATCTATTGCACTAAACGAGAGCTCATTTGAACTTTTCTATCAATGGTTATGCTAGAAAATGTGATCCAGTAAGTTAGTTATAACAGTTTTGCTGACTGGACCCGTCAGGCTCTGATTTCTGATTGGTTGTTCATTTATCTTCATTTGGCTTAGTTGGCATGTTTTGAAGGCCCTTTTTTAATCTCAAAAAAACCCTAATGAAACGCAGCTCCTCATTTTGAATCTCGAGCTGACGGATGCGAGATTCACTCTCGATCAATGCATGTACTGCATTCTCGAAGTGATTAGATAAGAGGGCCAGCCTCCGTGCGATTGCAAGGGCCCCAGAGCCCAGATCTATCATTGCCCTGCGCTCTGCTGCCATCATCATTACTTGATCCAAGTACTCCAGGGGTTGCAAGAGGCGGGTGCTCCGGCCGGACTGGTGCTCTTCGGCTGCGGTTCAACCGGTTGGAGATTGGAGCCAAACCGAGCCGGGTTGTGTGATTGCTGGCCCAAATGTAATTCCAATGCATCTTCGCCACCAACCGGGTGATTAATGTAACTTGGCATCTATCAATAGGAAGTGAGCGGAGTATCGGTATTCCGCTTTGGCGTGTTATATTTATTTATTTATAAACTTAGAAACTAAGAGACATGCCCGGCGTGTTTAGCGAAAAGTTGAAAGTAGAGATACAATTGTTTGCACTTTCGGCGTGTAAAAGCGCTATATAGGAAAAACTAAGCGGGTGCACTCGTGAGAGGGAGAAAAAAAGCATGCAGATAGATAAGTAAATAGATAAAGGCCGCAATTATTTACACGTAATTGCCCGGCCTTTATCTATTTACTATCTATCATGCTTTTTTTCTCCCTCTCACGAAAGTGCACGCCGAAATTGTATTCATGTTGAAGGCTAAAGGTTAGCATAAAACACGCTTTAGCGTGTTTCAAATATTATCTTCAGATTTTTCTAATGCTTTCTACTACACTTATTCGTAATAGAAACTTAGATGCAATAGCATGATTAATTCAGAAGAGAAACTCAAGAATTTTCGAAACAAAGAAGCGGATGAAGTTTATAAAAACTATTCGGTTTTCATAAACATCATCCGCTTCCTCTCGCCTCGAAAGCAAATGCAAAAGCTTGTCTTCTTGGATTAAACATGCCATTGAGATGCAACTTAAAACTAAATGAAAACTAACCTTGAGTTCTCGAGGTGGAAGGATTCAAGAACGGAGGACTATGCTTGTGGTTTTAATTCGAGGCTTTTCGATTCATGAACCTTAGTCCTCTCGCTTTTGGTTTTAATTTCGAGTCTCCGATGTCCCTCGCCACAGATGCTCTGAGAACAAAAGGCGGAGTCTTTTTAGTAAGTTAGGAATTGCCAAAACCAAACATCTAACATTGATGAATATAAATCTGCTCACCAAGATTTCGGGACGCGGATCAAACACGAGAAGTTTAACAAACGCAAATCGTATGAAGGAAGGAAGAAAATGTAGGAACTTTGAGAGCGTAAAATTGATTTATATAGGCACAATTAGAAATAAGTTAGCGTGAATAATTGATTGCTTGAATTAACACGCCTGGCGTACGGTCTTCCCGCCAGACATGACATGTATATGGTATATATGAAGAATATTGCATTTCATGCAATAAATTCTCACGGCATTTTATTCCATTTATTGCATTCGAAAAAATAGAATTTAGAAATTTTATATAGGCTAAATTAAAAATGATTTTAAAGGCAAAATTATGAAGGCTAAAAAATGACTTGTAAGGTTGGGGAATTGTTTTAGATCGTATAGGAAAATTTCCTATGGTTACTGTGTTTGATTTATAGTGTTCTCGAGACTTTGTTGAGACAAAATTTGCAGATACAAAATTTTAGAGAAAACAGCAGACGAACAGGAGACAAAATAATTGGAGAAAACAGTTGGATTTAATTCAAATAATTTTATGTACAGAAAAACTGTTTGAAGAACACTGTTTGAAGAAAAGTTTATGAAAACTGTAAGCAGGTTTGATTTCATTCACAAAAGTTATATGTACAGTAGGTAAGCCCGAAGGCTTTATGCTTGTGTGCCCAAGGCTTTTCACAAAATTACATGAAAAATATGCCCGGAGGCGTGTGTAAAGCTTCAGAGCAAATCAAAAACAAAAGGGCATGGGGATCTCGCATCATTGATCTTCCACGTCTGGAACAAAGAAGAAAGAAAGGTGTTAGAAAAGAAAGAAAGGTGAAAAAAAAAATAAAAACAGACATGCAAACCTGGCTCATCTCTCAGCCATTCTAAAAACTGGTCGAATTCTCGACCTTCCTCCTCATCCTCTTCCTCCCCCTCCTCCTCCTCTTCCTCCTCCTCCTCTTAGGAGATTTCATTCTGCTTCGTGGTCAAGCCAACCCTGAAGCAGAGCGGTCATGTGCTCTTGGGAGGACATCTCCTCCTCTTCCTCCAACTCCTCCTCTTCCTCCTCTTCCTCCTCTTCAGAATCAGAGGAATCAGAGGAGCTCAACTCCTCCTCTTCCATGTCGAAATCAGAATCATCCTCTGAATCGGAATCAGAGGAGAATTGGGCAAGAAAATCTATGAGGGGGGAGAGAGGGGTTCTTCAACCCGACGTCTCTTTGACGAGACCTCGGGTTCTTCATGAAGTTCGAAAGGCCGAGGTGAATGCTTCATTTGGCGAAAAAAAAATTGGGACAGAATGGTCTTGAGAGCGTGAACCGGATTTATATAGGGTTAATTAGCTCTTAGCGTAAATAATTTATTGCCTCAAATAACACGCCCGTGACGCATCTTAAATTCCCTTGACTATATTATCTAGGTATATTATTATGGATAATAAATTCTCCGCCTATTAGTTATATGTCTTTTTCAGTAATCATATATCCAAATTATCGATAATTAAAATTTGGATATATTTATATAAATGTCATTTCCTTGTTGTTGCCATGAAAATTCTTGTTTTAAATGATTTCGTTTACGCCCATTGTTATTATTATATTAAACCTATTTCCAAGGAATTTCTTGCTTTTAAAAAAATTTGATTTACCTCTACATATTACATAAATGTACGTACTTTTTTTTTATCTTATGGTGTAATAATTTTTTCTTACTCATTGACTAAAAAGGGTGCAATTTGCCTAGGTCAATGGTGCCTCTCCAACTCAAGATGGTATGCAACATATTGAAAAGAGCAATATCAATGAAAACCAACTCCTAGCAAGAATGTTGAAGAAAACAATTAGTCCTCTATAGTAGGGTGCAATGGAGGAACAAGAAGGTGAGAATCATGCACAAGTGCAACAAGGAAATAGTAGGCCAAGGAGTCATTGTGCTAGCAGATCCTGGTCAAGCTGTTAATGATGAAAGGCTAGGGGAAGACAATATTGGTATTGCAATTTCGATGTTGGAAGACAACTGGAAAGGTAAAGGTTTGGGTGACAAGGAATGTTTTGGTTGTGTCAAGCAATTGGAGGTTCCTTGCATCATGGCATGGCCTATAAGTAGTGTTCAATTTGTGGAGGATTATATTTTTCCGAGCCCGAGGTTGTTGGGGACAATGATTGTCTTGATATTGATCCATTGGCGGTTGGAACTCTAAACCTAGGCAAAAGGGAAGAAGTATCAGTTGCCAGACATTATCCTAGCAAAAGAGCCAAGTTGATTAGTGACACCAAACGTGAGACAATGGTGAAGGTTAGGGGCTCAGATTGTTGTTGGAGTGATTGTATGCAATTCTTCACAATAGAACAATTGGTGGAAGCAAGAGCCACTTTTCAAGAGTACTAATCGTTGATGAGGAGGACCTACATGTACACAATCTTCGAGCATGCACTTCAAGATGAAAGAAACCCAAACAGAAAAAGATACCCTTTGCTAGGCAAATGGATATGTGCAAAAGCATGGCAGAGTATCCATGCAATTCCAACTTCTTCATGGCATAATTGGCAAAAAAAAACAGGCAGAGGGGAACAGGATTGCTTTACATGGAAATAATGGTTTGTTGAGACCAATGACTAGGACCTTTTTTGCTGGGGAGATATTTGAAAAATATATTGATTTCAATGCGAGTCTATGCCACACAAAAAGCGAAGGGATGAAAAGGGAAGAGCGCTTGTTGAGAAAAGGTTGCCATCACATTGTACTCAAAAAGAGTATTTTGGAAGAAGTGAATTCCCTACGAGAATTGGGAATTCTTCCAATATCCCAACCTAGCTTTAGTAGGTTATGGAAGAAGCATTTCAATCATGTCACCATAGCAACTTCAAACAACTTTGCAAAGTGCAATTTATGTGCTAAGTTGAAGGAGACTCTTGATAAGGCGTGCAACCTAGTCAAAGGGCTAGGATAAGGGAGCATATGAAGGACCATATGACTGACCAACTATCATGTAGATCATGTTATTGGATGTGGAGGACTTTATCCGAGATTTGAACCCAATAACTATTTATGTATTATACATGACAAGATGGACCAGCAAAAGACTTGTCTTCCACAATTCAAGTACATACCAAAGTCATGTGGAAGATCATACCCTTTTCTGCATCTCAATGATCGGGGCAATCTTGCATGGGCAGAATCAAACCTACTATGGCCATTTTAGTTTGGAGTTGTGGAGTGATGGTCCAGATTTTCATATTGGGAGTATCATGAGGTGTTTGAGAAACTATGAAAATGGATACAATGGTCACCTCCGGGACCTTACACTAGACTAGCCGGGCACTACATAGAGCATTGTTAGATGGAAACCCTAACAATATTGAAAAGTTCAGCAAGGCAAGGTTTAGGAAGCATGGGTCTAATGAACATGTTGGAGCTTCAACTTCATCGTGCTAAACCTCAAGATCTACCCAAAAGGTTTCTCTTGCAACTTGATAATTGTCTTTGGCCAAAATAAGAACAGTGGATGTTTTCTTTCCTATCCTACTTAAATAATGGGGATATTTGAAAGAGTTAATTTAGGGTTTCTTATGCCCGGGCATACCCATGAGGATGTGGATGCATTATTTGGCAAATATAGTTGTATATGAAGCAAAGAAACAAAGGTGACCAACTTTCCTAGGCTAATGGAAATCTTGCATGAATGCACTACTCCAAACCCTATAGCTTCTCTCATAGAAGAAGTGCCCATTGGAAGAGCTTTGTGGATGGTTATACATTGGATCTTGAAGGTCATTCCGTGCCTCTGCAGTTCGCTTTTGGGTGAGAGATGGGATTCCAATCTTCCAATGGAAGATGAGACCTTCAGAGAGGATGAGTGGAGAGGAGGGGAGGAAATATGGCGTAGAGATGAGAATGGCAAGCCTATGATACCTCTAGGTCAACCAAAAGCTTTAAAACCCTCTTGAAGAAGTGAAGCAATTGGGATTGACTAAGGAAGGAATCCAAGACTATATAAAGCATTGGCAAACCAATCCAGATGACACCAACCGTGCCTTGGTGGCTTCTTTGGAAGAAGGTGATTAACTTTGTTGGGGGAGATAGACACATCCTCGGATGAATTGAAAGAAGGGTGGTTGCCTAAAACTAGGTGGAAGACCTTAGCGGGCCGAGGATTTTGATGACACCGTAAGTAGCATTCGCAAGCAATATGCTCCTCCTCCTTCCGACAAACACTATGTTGGTCCTAAGAACAATAGGCCAAAGTTTCTAGGCATGGATGCTTATGAACCTTCCATCGACTTGGAATGCCACCAATTTGTGGTAGTAAAGCCATCAGATTTAGATACATATCCAAAGGTGGTTGGGGTTCACTATCTCGATATTTGCAAAAGAAGAAGGTAATATTAACTTCAACCATGTGCGGGTGGAATGGTGGTGTCCAAAGTGCATCAGTTGACCAACGTGATCGGATAAAGAAAGGTACTTCCGATTGTTGGACAAAGAGATGGAGGAGAAACCGAGAGTGATCCGATCTTTGGCTAGACTATGAAAGTGTTTTGTACTCATGGACTCCAAACACTATTCCAGCTAGAAATGCGAGAATTACAATACCTCAGGATGTCAGGAAGAAGGCTATGATATCATTGGGGGTGCTTGAAGAAAGTTGAATAACTATGTAAATTTTTGTTATCACGTTTTTATGATATGGTGCTATATTGTGAAATATTGACTATTTTGTAAATAACATGATATTACGTTTTCATAATTTTGAGGTGAAATGTGTGAATTTGAATATGCTACTAAAAACATGCAATATGAAATTTGTCCCAAAATTAAGACATAAACCCAATTTAATTGAATGATGGTTTCTCTTAGAACTCCAGATTATAGTTTGTGCTACACTTAGGAATGTAGAAGAGGCTCTTCAGCTCTTCGAACAAATGCCATTGATTCTGAAATTGTTTACAGATAATAGCAAAGAATGTAGTAATATCAGCGTACGTTATTCAGTGCAATGTGCAACATTATTCAGCTTATGTACAGCAACTTCAACTTCAGGAGATCTTCAATCGTTTATCAATGCCCCAGTGATATCATACCATTGGATTAAATGCCACAACCTAAACATGATGAAGTCTCGTAGGACACCATGGTGTGAGGCTTAAATGTAGGTGAGCATATTCATCTCTCTGTTTTCTTTACATCACTAGATCAAGTAAAAGTCAGATCTTTCGGATGATTAAGCCTTTCTAGATGGAACATTTTATGAAACCATTGCATAAGAATGAATCAAACAGAATATGCTGGAAAATAATTAGAATACTATATGCTAGAAGGTTGACCAAGAGGGCCTTTTCCTTCTTATTCTTATCTACTAGGCCAACCTGTGAGATTTCAATAGGATAGAATCATTAAGTGCATACATTTTCTTTTCGATAGAACAGTCTATACTATTTTTAAGGAAAATGTTTATTGTTCCTCATATCAGTAAATCCTACTTTTCATTCTTTCTTGCTTCTAAAATGGATTTCTCTCTATTGCAGATTCTGTCGAAGCATTTTACTGAGCCAAGCAATGATGCTTTGGAGCTGATCCACAAGTTAATGGTTCCAAGTCAATATTTGTGGTAAAAACATTCAAAATTTGGTTACATTAATGCCAATTGGTATTTAACATATGCAACATCACGATTGTTTATGTGGGAATTGCAACTCTAAGTTAGCGAGGATGAGGTCTTGAATCTGCTAACAGGTCTTGACATACTTTGCAATTTTTAACCTGCTGCATGTACCCTTGCACTTACGAGATCTGGACAAGGCAACGACCAAGCTGAGAAACAGAAGATCCCTTCAAGAATATGAACTGCAACTTATTATGGCACATGCCACTTTGACATGTGACACTTTGATGGACATAGCCACTTTGCCTAGACTGAATCTACCTAATCTTCTATGTAGGTAGCATATATATCTAGATCTTGATCTTTTCAATTTGTGCTTAATGCAAATAAATCTTGTGCATGAGATTTCCAAATCCTGCTCATGTCCATTTGTGTCACATCCGTGTAATAAACCACCACGGTGTGTAATTTAACCTATGGTCAAAACTCTGATTTCTAGAAATGAAAATTTTGTTCTCACTGTGAGCTATGAGCACAGCGAAGGTGTGACCATAAAAATGAAAACATAATATGAAAGCGAGCCTCTATTCTTGGAGGTTATCACTCTAAAAGAATTATATGATGGTCCACATCCTTCCGAAGATCCTTAGAGTGAGACACATTATTAAGGGTATTAGAACTGCATCAAATTAGGTTTTGTTCGTTTGCTTTACCTTTTATTTTGTGGACTAATCTCCAGGTGGAGTATTTCTATGGTATGAATATCATGTTAGTACAAATTATAAAATGCTTTTTTGTCATGCAAAAATGCCCTTTCATGATATTTTTATTAGAGCAATTGGTTTAAGCTGATATGTAACCTTGTCTTTTGTTCAATGAAGTTTCAATGATCATATTCACTGCTGTGCGAATGCAGCTCGTGCATGACCATATTGCAGCAGCATATTTATTTTAAATCCCCTTTGCATTTTGTCTTCGCCCCCACAACAAACACATGGCTATGCCCCCACAACAGACATACCACATACAAGTGGACTATAGAAGATTTACATGTGACCTTGATATTTGGCCTAGCAGTTTTCATAGTAACGAACAACGTTTGTGCAAGAAAACCTTGTGCAATGGCTTGATATGTGAAAATGGTTACTGATATAACACGTTCAAGGTAAAATACATTGGCTTTGGCATCGTATTTTTAATGGGTTCATGTTGAAGGTCAATATTGTTCTTATAAATGTATAATGAAAGAAAAGGGGGAGGTGATATTGGACCTAGTTATATTTCCATTGTAGAAAGTTAATTTAAAGAATTTTTTCACCAATGATTGCCTCATTCATTCAACGCTCAAATGCTTCTTCCTGCATAACATGCATGTCTAGTGTTAGAAGCTCCAACATTCATAAGCATTTATACCTTCTGACTTTATTTGTGCATGCAAATTAACATACAGTGTATATGATAACCTCAACGCAACACTGGACAAGACAAAAAAAAAAAAAGTATATTGGTCACCAAGATAGTAGTTTTTTTTTTTTTAACATCCAATCTTAATGCCTAACAACTTTGACCTTGGTAGTTTTTTCTTTTTTAATAACCAACTTTGACCTTTTCAATGCCTTTGACTTTGACTTTAGCCATCTTGTGTGCCTTTTGCTAGTTTTATTTTTTTTTTTTTTATTTTTTTTTTATTTTAGCACACCAGCCTTACCAGGCCTTTCCTGAAATTCTAAGCTATCCACCTAGCAACTCCACCTCACCAAAATCTAACGTGGCATGAAAATTTGTCGTTGGATCTATGAATTTATATATCAACGGACAACAAAATTAGAAATTGCCAAAGAAAATAGGCACGGAGATGCCAAGGCAGTCGTCCGTTTGCTATGTTGCTTGCTGCGTTCTCTTGCTCAAAGAGCTTCGACAATTTTAACAGGCAATTTCGTTTATGATTCTTGTCGAATTTTAAGTGCCCACAGATATGGCTTTTTTTGCCTCATTTCTCTTCAGCTTTATTATAGTCTGCAACCGGCAGCCTTCATTGTTGGTTAGACCTAACAGAGCAATTTTTTGAGCTCTCAGTTCTGTCATGCCTGATATTGGGCTTTATCTGCTTCGCATTTCATTGCTTCCATGGATGGATGTAAATGGCACGCAAGGAGTTCTACGGAATTTTTTTTGCCACAACGGATTGTTTTATATGGCAACATATTGTTCGCAAGCAAATTCTTTAGTGATTAGTTTTTCCTTTATCCTCAAAATTTTCTTTTGCAGGAATCAACCCATGCGGAGTTCTGTTTCTTATCCATCAATTCATTGCCTCTCTGTATCCATCTTTTTGCTATGGGGTTTTTACCCTAGCTTTGCTCTGTTTTGCATTTTTCCCTGTTCTTCTGCCCGCTTAGGCATTTTTGGGGCCTTTCGCTGGCTATGGCAGTCCTTTAATGCAGCTACTCTGAGCTTCGCTTGGCTATTTAGACTCTACAATATTGATAGCTTGCCGTCACTGCCAATCATGTCCGCATTTGTTCTATTATACTATCCTTTCGATTAATACTGTATATTTACAGGTGATGGTGAAGGCTATACGAGGGAAATCTACATGCGTTGCTTGCTATTTCTGGCAAGGATCTCGATTACATGTTTCATCATGGCGGCAAAGCTTGTTTCAAAAGAAATTCTTGGACAAAGACTATCATTTTATCGATAGATTTCGTGGACTAAAGACCATATTTTTTTTGGTTAGCTTTAAGTTAAAGCTTGAATCAAGTTCAATGGCATAGTCAATGCTTGTGTTGTATTGCATTTCTGGTGTTTCGGTGGCAATTCCTTACAAGTACTCTCAGGCTTGCAGAAAAAGTTGAAGCATAAACTTTTGGGAATGAAGAAGCAGTTCAGAGATTTGCACAACCGTGAGTAGAATGCCTATTGAAGAGCAAATTCATATTTAAAGGAGTAACTTCACTATCAGCCCCTTTTCAGGTATGTAGAAAAATTATTTGAATGTAATGCTCTGGAAATGGTGGCAACCAACTGGAGATGATGACAACCTAGAGTAGTAATGTGATTCCGTTTTAAAACACAGAGGATGACCCTTCCTAACTGGAGCTTGCATGTATTGGCTAGAGGATTGGGCAGAATACAAAAGTGTTGTAGGGCCACCAGAACCCGTGACTGGCAAGGATATTCCTGATGCATAGGATCCATATAACGTTTGTGGCCCGTATTCATAACCAACAGTACATTATTCTTGTTTCCAGCACGGGCTTCCTGCTAACCAAGTTCTAGGATTTTTCTTTGAGCCATGCCTTCATCCAATTGTCAAGACTGCTCTTCCTTTTGGATGGCACGCAACCAAAGGGCAGTGTAGTTCTCTGTACAACAAGTGCAGACTTCATCCTCTTTCTTTAGCCTTTCCCTTAGCATTTTTGCCATCTTCAGGTTCATGATTTTTCAAACTCAAGTTTAAATGCAGCCAGCCAAATTTTCTTAGAACTTTGGAATTGCAGCACATGCCTCCTGGACTATTGCTCTGGCAGAAGACACTTTTCCTTTAAGCCACTTCACTGCACGAGTCAGACTGAGGACAATATGTAAGAGATTTCCTTAATGATTAAAGATTTTAAATCATGTGTGAGCTTAGAATCATTGCCAGAAGGCAAGATGATGCATGTATTGATAAATGGATTCAGATCTTATTTTGATTGGGGCTCTAAGTGACATCTTTGGAAAGTCTGCACGCATGGTGGATGCATTCAAGATATTGCAAACATGAATGGAACTAAATTTTTCTCTTCAATCCTATGATTGCAGCATGCATAAGGAATGAGCAACATGAAAAAGCGCGTCTGTTATTTTAACAAATGCAAAATCAAAATCTAGTATTGCTTCAAATCTAGCTATATGATACTGATCATCACTTATTATCTGGCAAACAACGTTAGACCTTTAGTACCACAGAATATCCACAGCCTAAATACATCTCATCTGAGTGATTCTTGGTGTTTGGATGGTTCTGCAAGCAAGTGGAGTTATTTGTCTATGCCTTAGAAGGCAATGTGTGCAGGCTCTAACAGGTTGAAAAAAGATCGTGGCAATACAAAGGCTTACAATGTTTGTTGCATCAAAATAACACCTGCTTTGCCTCAGAAGTTTCCTTCTTGCTTATGCCTATTATAAAAAATTTCACTCCTGGCCTATCCAATCTTGGCTTTAGGATTCATGTTATCAACTGAGGATGGGATGGCTGGATCAGCATTGGGTCTGCAATTGCCAAACAAGGAAGAATTGCTGCCATCTTCATATTTGATGAATTGGACGTTTGGCCAATGCATCATTAGCTTACCAACAAACTCGCAACTTGTTGCATTATTTTGTTCTTTTAATATTCACTTTTGTTTCTTTGTGCTAAAACCATAAAAGATCATTTCTAGAAAAACATACCTTGAAAATATCGTCTTTTAGGATTCTGAAAAATAAAGGCGCATTATAAGGTGTTGGTCTCTATCTGCTGGAGTAATGCAAAACCTTTATTTGCTTTACATTCCATGGAAGAAGAAAAGAGAAAGTTCCATTCAAATGCAATAGACATCTCCAATCAAGCATTGTCATTTATCTATGCCTAGTCATGCTTTTCCAATTTGTAATAAGCTTTGTATTCAAAATGAAAAGCTTCCTCAAATGAAATACAAACGAAAAAAAAAATAATAATACGATATACAGATTTAATCTTCAATTCGAATAAATCACTATAAATGTGAAATTACATAACACAAAAAGCACATTGTCAATTACGGTTGTCTAATGACACCACAACAAGCAAGTTTAACCTTGCCAAAGTCTTCTATCTAACGCTACACTTACATATCTAAGAAGTTTAGCCTTGCCAAAGTCCTCTCTCTAATGACACTATGCTTAGATATCTAACAAGTTTAACCTTGCCAAAGTCTTTTGGTGTGCCTTTTGCTAGTTTTTTATGTTTTTTCTTTGTTTGGTGTGGGTCACGCGTCCCACGCAAGGAAATGGTGCCACGCCTGTGATGGGCCGTGGGCTTCCGGTTCGGACCCATTCTGTGGGATGCCGTGGATGCAGCGTGGCCAAGGGCCATTGAAGTTGAGTTGATGCCTTCGATGGATGGCACCGCTTCCGGGAAAGGAGCACGCCAGAATGAATATAGTCATCAGACTTACGGGGCCGTGGGCTCCATGAGTCTCACAGCCCTAATCCAGAACGATTTGGCTTCACAGAGTCTCACCACGGCCCTGTAAGTCCTTCCACGACCCGTCAATCAGTAAATCTTCGACTTTCCACGACCAACAAGCCCACGGCCATCACGGCGTGGCTTCAATCTGCAACACCTTAACGCACTGGTCCTCGGTTTTCCACGGTAAGATTCAATCTTGACCGTCGAATGGACCATTTGTTATCGACTAGTAACTGCGCTTTGTTCTTGAAAATTTATGGAGACAATCCCGTAACAGCCTAGGATTTTCTCTGCCCTTCTCTGCATCTGCCATAACATCCTAGGATTTTCTGAACAGGGCTTCGCTGCAGCTTTGCCGGAACAGGGTTGGGCTTCCCTTGCAAGCAAGCTACTAAAAACTCCATCGTTTTCTACCCCATCGTTTTCCCAAGTTCCATCCTCCCCACCTGCTGCTCAAGCTCGGGCGGCCATTGATTTGTGCCCCTCGCCGGATTCCAGCATCTCGGTAAAGCTTCACCTTCTCGATCCTGTACAATGGGGCAAACTGCCTCTGTTATGAGCCCATTTGATGACATTTTTGTTCAGGTATTCCCCCTGCTCTGTTATTCTAGTAATGCATCCTTTGTTTCCGAGGCCGCGAATCCGGCCACGATTCGGCCCCCGCTTCTGCATCGGTCGCCCGCCCCTGCTTCCTCGATCGATCTGGCGCCCTTGCTTCTAGCCCAAGGTGCAAACCCTCGGACTAGAGCGTTAAGGGAGATAACGCCCTGGCCCTCGGGCCTTACCATAAAAAAAAATCTCGGCAGGCCGTAGCACGCCCTCGCCATTTTGGCCATGCCTCAACGCCCTCGGCCCAGGGCGTTATCTACCCTTCCGCAGTGTTCGCGCCAACCTTAGAAGCCCACGGCCATCCGCGGGCGTGGCTTCTAGTCTCCAACATCTTCACCGCAGTAGGCTTTGTCGCGAAGGGTTTAACTTAACAAAAGTCTTGGAGACCTTTCGCAGCTCTCACGGCAACAAGCGGGTACACAAAAGTTGAGGCGTGCTAGCGGTGAAGATTCGATGCCGTGGGTGCCGTCCACGGGGGACAAAATCACCGGTCCGCAGAAAAAGACTTGAGCTATTTACCATCAGGATCAGATCGATTCTGGTGTATTTCATGTAGCGGGCAGGAAAACTACTGCAGAACCTGTGGTGCTGAACTTACTCTGTTTCCATAAGGCCGTGATGGGCCGTGGCCGTCATTTTCCGCTGAGAGTCTCTATGCCGTGAGGGTTCTGAGGATTTGAAGCCACGCCGTGATGGCCGTGGGCTTGTGAGGATGCAGATCAAAGTGGACGCCTCGTTAGTGACGTCACATTGGCTATCCTTCTTGGGACATCTGAGGATCATGGAAAGCTGTGGACGATGAAGTTGGAAGTGTGGCCATGCTGTAGAATAAGGCCATCTATGTTGTGGGAAGCCCCAAAATGTGCTGTAAGTTGCTGATGAAATCAAAGTATCCTGAAAGAACTCGAGAATGTGGGCATAGAGCAGAGTATGATAAAAATGCTCTGGCTGAAAGCAGCGAAGTGTGTCCAGATAAACTGCTTGTTCATGTCCAATGCTGTTGCTGCTCCTATTCTTATTGTTTGCCAGAATGAACTGAAGAGATCCTTGCTTACGGTTAGTGCAAGGAGGTATGCAGAATACTTGCAAGATGCAAGGCCTGTTATATCTGCCCGTGAATAGAGACTCCTATGTCGGCAAGTTTTTGAAGGTCGATGGAGCACAGAGAAGTATATGCTTGCCGGAATACAAAAATATTTGCCTGTTAACTTATAGACATCGATTGGAATGAAAGGTGGAATTGATCTCCTTGCTGGAAAAAAGAAAGCCCCTTGCTTTGTGGGTCGGTCGGTTTGCTTCAAAACGGCAACAGAAAGGTTGAGATGGAGGCTCCAAAATAAGAGTATCCTTGTGATGCCTTCCACTGATTTGAAACTGTAAATTATACTGATGAAATAACAGAGAATCCAAGTTAACAGATGAGAACACAATGAGACAAAGAATACGAGTGATCAAAAGGTGATTGTATTATCAAAATGTGCACTGTTTAAATACAGATATCTCCATGAGGTAAGCTTAGATCATGGAGTAATTCATGCCATAATTCCTTCAACCGCTTCAACCGCTTAACTACTTGCCAAACATGAAATAACCAAAATAGTAAACTCAAATAAACACTTAATGTTTAACATCCCCACTTAAGTGTTTACCGTCTTTAACCCAATCACTTCAAGAAATTTCTGAAACTTGATGATTCCCAGAGCTTTTGTCATTGCATCAGCAACCATTTCTGCTGTAGGACAGTAAGCCAACTTCAAGGTACCTGTATTTAAGACATCTCTGATATAGTGATACTTGATATCAATATGTTTCATCCTCTTGTGTTCAGCAGGATCATATGAAACTTTCATGGCTCCTTGATTATCTGCCATCAGTGTCATTCCTATGCTGTCATGAATTTTCAATTCAATTGCTAACCTTTGCAGCCAAATGGCTTCATTAAAAGCATGTGTAATCGCATAGAATTCAGCCTCAGTGGTGGATTGGGCAATGCATCTTTGTTTGGAGCTACTCCAACTTATGGTTCCTCCTGCAAGAGTAAAAACATAACCTGAGATGAATTTTCTGTCCTCATCCCCTCCCCAGTCTGAATCCGTGTATCCAACAATCTCCCTGCTGCCATTAGCATCAAAACTTATTCCAAGCTTGGAGGTACCTGCAATGTACCTTAGACACCTTTTGAGCGAGCAACAATGGTTATGCTTTGGATTATTTGCAAACTGACTTAACTTAGAGAGTGTCAAGGACAAGTCAGGTCTTGTGGCTACTGCTGCAAAATTTAGAGTCCCCAAGATGTTCCTGTACTGCTCATGAATGTAAAATAGGCTTTCAAAACAAGACTCACCTGAGGCAACTAAGTTTACTCCAAACTCAAGAGGAGTTGCAACCGTCTTACAATTGGTCATGCCCACCCTGTACAAAAGATCAGCCACGTATTTTTCTTGATGTAAAAACATCTTACCTTTTTCCTTGTCATAATTAATCTGTATGCCAAGAAAGTGATGTATCATGCCTAAATCCTTCATTCTGAATTGTTTATGGAGTTGCTCTTTCAGCAATACTAACTCATTCTCTCGAGCTGCTAAGATGATCAAATCATCCACATAACATAATACAATTACAGGAAAAGGTATGAATCGAAAGTAAACACCAGGGTCATTTGCACTTACTTGGAAGTCAAGCATAAGGAGCACTTGATTCAATTTGGAATACCAAGTTCTGGACGCCTGCTTCAGACCATATATTGCCTTATGCAACTTGCAGACCACATTAGATCCTTGAGTAAAACCCTCTGGCTGTGCTAAATAGAGTTCCTCCTCAAGTTCCCCATGCAAAAAGGCATTTGTGACGTCCATTTGGTGGATGTGATAATGTTGTTGACATCCGTATGCCAAGATGGTTCTCACAGATGTGAGTCTAACTACAGGAGCAAAGGTCCTGTCATAATCTATCCCATATACCTGTGTAAAGCCTTTGGCCACCAGCCTTGCTTTAAAACGGTCAATGCTGCCATCACTATGGTATTTGATTTTAAATACCCATTTGGATCCTATTATGTTTTTGTCAATTGGTTTTTCAACCAAAGACCAAGTCCCAGCTTCTTGTATTGATGCAAGTTCAGCTTTCATAGCAGTAATCCACTGATCTCTTTCATTGCTATTAATGGCCTCAAGATAAGTTTGTGGTTCAATAGCATGCTCCATGACAGAAAAGACATAATCTTGGAGCCATGCAGGAGGTCTCCTATGGCGTGCAGGCCTTACAGCAGCAGAATATTCTGTTGTATCAGCAGGATACTCTGTTGTATCATTTTCCCCTAATGGTTCCTCTTCAACATCATTAGGTTCTATGGCATCATTCCTTTCATTTCTGGTATTCTCCAAAGGAATTGTTGGTGCAGCAGGCAGAGTTTTGCTGGGTACTTCTAAGTCTGCTATGACAACAAAGGTTGATACTTCTGGCTTAGCCTGAGGGAAACAATTTTCATATTCATTGAATTCAGCATGGCAGCTAATTACTAGTTTCCGAGTCTCAAGATCAATGAATCTGTATGCTTTTCTATTACTGCAGTAGCCTATAAACATGCTTGTCTTTACTTGACTCCCTAGCTTTGAGTTTGGAACATTTAACTTTACAAAAGCTTTGCATCCAAAAACTCTCAAATGTTTAAGCATAGGAGATTTACCTGACCAAATGTCTTCAGGAACCTTGAATTCAAGTTTGGCATGTGAAGCTCTGTTTATCAAATAGGCTGCTGTAGTTATAGCTTCACCCCAAAAACAAGCTGGAACTTTCATGCTTAACAATAATGTCCTGGCCATTTCAATGAGGGTTCTATTTACCCTTTCTGCTCGACCATCTCGCTCACTAGTATATGGTGCAGTGAGTTGGTGTTCAATCCCATTCATCATGAGAAAATCCTCAAAAGCCTTAGAGCAAAATTCACCTCCTCTTAAGGTTAAGATTTGATCTCTAGTTCCTTTTTCAACCAGCTGTTTGAAGATGCAAAAATATTCAAAGCATTGATTCTTAGCTTTGAGTAAATACACAAATACCTTTCTGGAGAAATCATCCAAGAACACAAGGAAATATTTTGATCCTGCAGGTGTAGCTGGACTGATTGGACCACATAGGTCAGTGTGCAGCAGAGCAAGCCTCTGTTTTGCATGTGAAATGGAAGCCGGGAATCTCCCCCTTGTGATCTTGCATTGTAAACAAATGTTGCAGGGTCTGGTGAATACCTTGCCAATCTTCACAAATCCTTGCTTGATCAGAAATTCCATCCGAAAGGGGGCGATATGCCCGAGCCTGTAATGCCATAATGTTTGCTCGGAAGGAGCTTCGCCTGCATAATGTACTCCTTCAGTAATTTGAGGTGAACCAAGAATCTCATACAAGTTGCCCTTCCGTATTGCTCGAATCAGCACTTGCCCATCTGCATCTAGCACCTCACAACTAGAGGTAGAGAACTTGATTTCATTGCCTGCATCGGTTAGTCTGCTGACTGACAAGAGATTCTTTTGCAAACGTGGTACATGCAGAACATTTTTGATAGTTGTGATAGCTTTTCCAAATAGAATTGAAATACTACCTGTTCCAATTGCTTCCTGAACATGGTGATCTCCCATGCGAATCACCTTAGGGCATGCAGTAGCTGGTAATTAAAGAAAAGTTCTCTTTGTGAAGTCATATGGCTTGTAGCTCCAGAATCCATGTACCACTTGGAGTTAGGCTTCCCTTCCATCAATTCTAAGGCAACAAACAGGAACTCCCCATGATTATCCTCCAGTTCTTCAAGTATGCAGTTGTGTTCCTCCTCAGAATTGTCAACACATTTGTCTTCCTCTGCAACGGCTGCTTGCTCTCTGGGTACCGGAGCAGGGGCTCGACAATCTCTTGCCAGGTGTCCAGTCTTTTGGCATCGAAAACAAGTTGCTTTGTTTTTATCAAATCGAGGCTTCTTTCCTCCATTCTTTTCCCCCTTTTTATTTTTTGCTTCACTGAACATCAGCGCATCTGTCACAAGATGTGCCTTGTTCTGATTCTGACGAATGACTTCAGCTTTCAGTCTCTCCAGAGCTTTGTCGAAAGTGTATTCCGACAATCTGCCTTCCATATTGATAATGACTCCTTCAAAAGTCAAAGGTAAACTGTTAAGCAGCATGCTTACCTTCTCATCTTCCGTGATATCGACACCAGTGGCTTGCAATTCGTCCAGCATCTCCCTCATGATGCATGCATGCTCATGGAAATCTCCTCCCTCAGTCAAATGAAGACTATAGAGCTTTTTTCTTAGAGCAAGACGATTTCCTGCTAAATCAGAAGCATAATGGTTCATAAGAACCCGCCAAATTGCTTGTGCAGATGAAAGTCCCCTGACCAATCTTGCAAGGGTGTCATCTAAACCAGAGCAGATCACCAATCGCGCCTTTCGGTCCTTCTCAGCAAGGTCCGAAGCAGATTCTAGAATAACCTCAATGGTTTCTTCATCAGTGCCCTCAGTAGCACTAGATCCGGCAGGAGTGCCTTGATTCACACTCCCTGTCGGATTGACAGCATCCCA
Source organism: Isoetes taiwanensis (assembly GCA_021234155.1). Classification (NCBI taxonomy): domain Eukaryota; kingdom Viridiplantae; phylum Streptophyta; class Lycopodiopsida; order Isoetales; family Isoetaceae; genus Isoetes; species Isoetes taiwanensis. Next base: position 11,815,035 of record JAJEKV010000002.1, read on the forward strand.
GAGGCCCTTATCCTCCAGGATCATCTGGATCCGCCATTTCCAGAGCATAAAATTTTTTCCATTGAACCGGGGAATCAGCTTCCATTCGAATGCATTCAGTGTTCCGTTGCTCTCCATCGTACAGGTATTGAAGGTGGTTTACTCAAGGATTATGGAATTCAGTCAGGATAATGACAGAGTCAGAGTCAGAGCAGTTACATGCGTGGGCCCATAACCTATAAATTATACTGATGAAATAACAGAGAATCCAAGTTAACAGATGAGAACATGATGAGACAAAGAATACGAGTGATCAGAAGGTGATTGTATTATCAAAATGTGCACTGTTTAAATACAGATATCTCCATGAGGTAAGCTTAGATCATGGAGTAATTCATGCCATAATTCCTTCAACCGCTTCAACCGCTTAACTACTTGCCAAACATGAAATAACCAAAATAGTAAACTCAAATAAACACTTAATGTTTAACAGAAACTCTGTGTTTGTGGTTTTGGAAAAATTTAGAGAGTGCCATGAAGGAAACCTGTAACTAGCATGAGCCATGCAGGTAGTCGGCATTCCAAGAATAGCCGCTAAGCCCGGAGAACTCGGCAAGATTGGTGTTGGCTCGGCAATAGACTTGGTCGCAGTTTGAAGGACAGGACTGAAGGCTTAAGCTTGCTTGAAGAACAGAGCTTTATTTTCATGAAACATCGCAGACGAATCAGACAAATCGGCTACAGCCACAAAGGGGAGAGCCTTAAGCAAGGAAAAATTCTGAGAGATAATCCGTTGTGTGCCTGATGTTCCCTGAAGAATGAGTGAGGAATCGATTGTTAAAAACTCGATTGGGGGCCATATGATGTTGTGTTCGCCAGAAGGAAGGCCAGAGATTGCGAGGCAGAGCTCTGATTCTGGTTTGAACAAAAGGCTAAAAAACTAACTGCCCCTGTGTTGCTTCTGCCGTGCACAAGGCCAAGCTTAGGATCTGGTGAAATGGCAAAAATCAGAGCTGTGAATCATGATAGGCAAGTGGGCCTTGCATCTCAGGGTTCGAAAAAGTGGGGGTTTGGCTCGAGGATTGCCAGTTGAATCTCTTAAAGTCCAGTTGGGGTTTAGGGCTACTGCGGGTGGTTCCAACAAAAATTTCAAACATATGGCTAATTGCATGTAAAGATTCATCCAAACATGCAAATTTCTAGTTTAAAGGACTCGGGATTTTTTGAAAAGGTTAGGGGACCATATTAAGCATGCCATGCCACGGCAATTTGGGCACAAAGTAGATTTGCAATTGCACATCTTAGTAGCCTAGGTAGTAATTAATTGGAATTACATTTATGGTTTGGGCTTGGTCAACTCTTCCTCTGCACTCTCATAAAAACAGGGGTTCTAATTTTATGTTTCAAAATATGTGGACATACTTAGGGGATCAGTTATGGAAGTTAGTGGGGGGCACTTTATACCATGAGGACACAACTAATAACAGAAATCATGATAATGTTGGGAAGGTTCGGGGATTTGGAAAAATTTGGGATGGGGGTCAGCTATGGAAGTTGATTTGGGGGGTGTGTGGGGTGTAGTATTCCATTGCACTAGCACATTTACCAATGAAATAACAGACCCACCACTTGGGTAGTTAAGTTTTATGGCCCATTATCTTGGTTGAATTTACCTTGGAACTCGAACACCAGGTTCTATATACATCATTGGGCTAGCATATGGTTTGACCTATTATCTAGTGGTATCTGGGTTACCTTCACACATTCCAAACTAAAGAAATTTTGGCACATATGTTTAACTAGAAAATGTTTTGACCAGGTGGGGGTGGAATTTATAAACATTGGGGTAGTACATAGGGGAATGGGTATCTTCCTAGGATGTATTCCTTCAAATAAGGAGAAGAAAATACAAATTAAACCTTTGTTGACTTCTTTCTACAACTTTGGAGGAATCTACCTCGACACGAGAAGTCAAAGTAAGGATCAGTGTAGGCCCATATGTGTGGCTAGAAATTGTGTTGGCCAGGAGGGGGTGGCATCTATAAGCATTGGGGTATTGAAAAGGGGAATGGGAATCTTCTAGGTTCTATTTACTCAAATAGGGAGAAGAGAATAAAATCTAAACCCTTGCTGGCTTTTGACCACAACTTTGGAAGAATCTACCGCAACGTGAGAAGTCTAAGTAAAGATGAGGTTATAGCTCTGCCCCTTGTCAGACTAGCTATTTGGGATCACCAAGAGAGGCTACTTTCCTGCAAGGTATATCTATCCAGGTCCATGTGCCCCACATGCAGGAAGAATCTATCTGGTGACAAAATGTGTAGGTATTTGGTTGGATTCTACTACAACAAAGATGAAAATTGTATCTTGGAACCTTAGGGGAATTAAGGGAGTTCTCAAATGTGGCAGAGTGCTGGCAGCCATTCGTTCTATGATGGCAGATATAGTTCTTATTCAAGAGCATAGGCTTCACGATTTTTGGCGAGCTCTATTGGAAAATGGGTAGACGGTGCCTATACCTCACTTTCGGTTTATGCGAGCTAGGGAACTAAGGGTGGTACTTGCATCCTCTGGAGAGGCCTTGCCCGAAATCCTATTATCTTTGCTAGGGGCGGCCCGTTGGCAAGTGGTTGTCTTTGAAACCATGGGTTATAGCCTGGGATATCATCAATGTATACGCTTCAAATAAACCTTGTTGAGCAGGCGAGTTATGTGGGAAGAAATTGAAAGATGGATTAATCTTGGTGAGGTCACGGAGAATTGGATCTTAGGGGCGATCTTAACATGAGCCGGGACGTGTGGGATCAGAAAATTGGATTACATAGAAATGCAATCGAGAGGATGAGAATAGATCTTGGAACTCATTGCTTGACAATTTGAATTTAATTTGGTCCATGCCATCCAATGCCACCTTCTCCTCGTCAAAGGGACAAGGCAGTATCTTTGCTTCTTTGGATAGATTCTATATGGCCAACAGTGCATGCTTTATGGATAGGTGTTATGTGGAGGGGGGGAGTTGGCATTCTCCCATTCAGATCATGTTCCCCAATGTTTGGTCTTTGGAAAGCATCCCCCTTTGTATGAAAAGAATGGTAATACTCCGTTCAAATTCAACACATCTTGGCTGGGGAAAGAGGCATTGCAGCCAAGCCCTTTGGGACTTTTATCTCCTCTCTCTCCCATGAGCTAACCCTCCTAGTATAAAGGCCTGGGTCGAGAAGACCAAGCTTATAAAGCCTTGGGTTAAAAATTGGGGTAAGAACAGAGCTAAGGAGTTTAAAAGAGAAAAAGACGAGATATACAATCTGATGAGATTGGTGAAGCAAGACTTATTAGCAGACCCGTATAATATTGCTAATCAAAATTTAGAGGAGGAATTAGAGGGGAAAGCCAGAGCAATCGAAGAGATAGAAGCTAGGGGGGCGACTGTTCGCTCGAAAACCAAATGGTATGCTGAATTAGATCATGAAAACTCTAAATGCTTCTTCAGAATGGCTGGGGCAAGAATGGCAGATAGCAGCATCCTATCGGTCAAGGATGATAACTCAAATGTATTAGAAGATCAGCAGGAAATCAGATCATTTATAAGGGCCAGTTTTGAAAAACAATTTAAGGAAGACCCCTTGCCTAACTCATATCATCAGAGATTAGCTTCACGGATGAACAATCTTATTTGGGGAGAGGGTTACCCAAGATGAAAATAGACTTCTACTCTCGTATCACGGAGAAGGATGAGATTCACAAAACTCGTGCTCTCTAGCGGGAAATCCCCGGGGCGGATGGTTTTCCCGGAATTCTTTGTTGAATGCAGGATGTCTTTGGAAAATGATTTTACCAGAGCAGTCTGTGGAGCATGGGCCTCTTGCTCCTTGCACTCGACACTAGCAGCTGGTTTCATCACCCTTGTTCCAAAGGTCTCAAGGCCTTTAAGCCTAGGGAATGGAGGCCCATTGCACTCACAAATACCATCTATAAAGTGATTATGAAGGCTATTGCTAATCATCTGAAATCTATTCTCAATAGAGTCATTGGGAAGGATCAATCGGCCTTCTTGCCGGGGAGGTATATATTGGATAACTACCTTGCAGCAAAGGAAGGTCTACATTGGTGCCAGGCTTCCAAACAAGAATGTGTACTGATCAAGATGGATTTTAGAAAGGCTTATGACTCCCTAAGATGGGATGCCCTGCATGCGGTCATGAGTCGTATGGGATTTGATTCACAGTTTATTCTCCTGGCTATGGGGATGAATAGTGTTGCATCTGCCTCGGTGTTAGTTAATGGGCAACCATCTGGACTGTTTAATCTCAAGAAAGGCATGAGACAAGGCTGCCCCTTGGCTCCTTACCTGTTCCTCATTATGGTAAATCTGCTATCCAGAATGGTCCAACTAAAAGAGTCAGAAGGGAACCTAGAAGGGCTTACCTTCCCCGAAGGTACGGAAAAGTTAACAATTATGCAGTATGCAGATGATACTATTATGTTCCTCAGGTATGATGATAATAGCTTTCACTCATTTCGAGAAATCCTTCTGTCTTTTGAGGTTATCTCAGAAATTGGCCTCAATGCAAATAAATGTACAATGCTATGGGCTTCAGAAAGTGGCATTGATCCTCGAGCCAGGGGTCTGGGCTTTCCAATTGTGGCAGCTGGAGGGATAGTTACACTCCTTGGTCTCCCTCTATCTCTCTCTGATGGTCTCAAGGGCCTCTGGACCCCTATACTAGACAAACTCAGAAGGAAAGTGGGTCTTTGGTCTACTAAGTCCCTAGCCACCTCGGGGCGGGTGAAAGTGGCTAATACAGTCCTAATGGCCTCTCATATCTATTACTCGTCAGTTATGGTTTCTCAAAAGGAGATCTATAACCAAATGCAGGTTATCATCAGGAAATTCATCTGGGGAGGAATGGCAAAAGTGGCTTGGGATGAGCTCTGTTGTGATAAAAAGCGGAGGGGTTGGGATGCAAGGACCCTTTCTTACAAAGGCACAGGCCTTGGCAGCCAAATTTGTATGGCGGACATTACAAGGTGAGTCCTCTGAATCATCTCCTGCTTTAAAATTTGTATCTTACTGGTTGAAGCAAGGTAAACTCCTACACAAACCTTCTCTCCCTAGAGATGAGCTGGGTGCCCTATACTATGGCTTCAAGGTGGCCCCTGGTACGTGGACAGGGATGAGAAAGATCCTCCAGGCATGGGGACATGTCCCATGGACCCTCCTAAGAATGCAGGTGGATTTAGCTTATTCTGGAACATTAAGATTTGGGAGAGAAATGATCTTCCTTTGGCTCTCTCACACCCTCATATTTTCATCAAATGGAAGAGTTTGGAATAACAATCTTTGCAACACCTTTGGGTTAATGGAAAGTGGGTCTTTGGACTACGTTCAGGGCGAAATGAGGGGCTCTGAGAAGGAGACCGTAAAGTATTGAAGGAAATCTTACGGAATGCTACCAATATATCTGGTACCACGGGGCCTTGTGAGAAATGGCTACTTGATGGGCAAACACATTATAGTGTGGCAAAGATCTATAGTGCCATGTGCCAGGACAGTCCCCTAAAAGCTGAGGAAAGGCTAGGAGTGAGTAATTTAGTAGGTAAGAATGTTTTAGCGAACTCGTGGAAATCTATCTGTTCCAGGAAGATCCAGTTCTTTAGATGGATAGCTCTGCAAGGGGGACTCAATACAAGGGAAAATTTGTTTAACAAGGGTATCGTAGGGGATGATAAATGTCCTCTTGGTTGTCTAGCCACAGAACCTACTGAGCATCTCTTCCTCTGCCCATGTGTAGCGGAGTTCTGGCAGTGGGTTTGTCCTATTATTGGGCTTATGATGCACCAATTGGTATGGCCAGAGGTGGTATTGGTTTCAGACAAATGCTGTATAGAAGCCTCCTTGGTAAATCTGGCACTCTGGGTGATTTGGAAACATCAGTGTGGCGTATACAGCTCTGGGTGGTCAAGTAGTCTCTATCATGAAGCTAAAAAACTCCTTCAACCTAGAAGTTGCCCTGATGGCTTTGTCATATCATAGAAACAAAGGCAAGGAGTACAATAAGGAGCTTGATAGATTAATAAGGACCCTGGTGGGGTTCTATTCCTTCTTTAAATGCCATTGGGTGGATATTGATAACTCTGTTGATGAAGTGGCCATGTCCAGTGGTTCAGATTCCTTAATTGTCCAGGTTTAAGAATTGCTAAGGGGATCTAACAATGGAATGGAGCTGCCCTCTCCTGTAGTACCCACCCCTGGGAGAAGAAAGGTGCTTACCATTATAGTACCCTACAGGTGGAGAAGACGAGGAGATGCTCTCTATAGTACATGTGTTTTGACCCCCCTGAACATCCTTATTGTTCTGCTTACCCTTAAAGGGTATCTGTTGTACATATTTTTTCGACTTTCTATATATATATACTTACCCTCAAAAAAAAAAAAAGTTAAGAGAGCGGGTCTATATGAAAGCATGTGAGAAAGGCTGGAGGAATCCTGATACTAAGATGTTTTTCTACAAGAAGGTGAAAAATTCAGAACTAAAAGACGTAGAACACTTGACAGTAGATTATCGCAGTTCAAACATCATCTTATGTCTAGGTTACGCCTTAGCTCACATCACTTAAGTGTGGAAATTGGGTGATGGGGAAAATTTCCAAGACATAGGTGCATGCAAAGTTTGTGATGGTGATGTGATTGAAGATGAGGTACACGATATTATATTGCTAAGCATACCGGATCTTGAGGCATAAGCATGAGATATTTCTAAATACCTCTATAGGCATTCTTTGACTTACCATCTGCAACCGTTGAACTTTTTTTTGATGGAAGTCATGAGAGTAAGAGAGATGTCTATAAAGATTTATAAAAGCTTACTGAGTATTTATGCAAGAGAGGAGAACATAGACTAATGATGCCCTATGAAGGGATCATTAAATGTTTAAGAATAGTATATAATTATGTTGATGTTGTCTTTTAAACCTGATGGTCTCATAGATGTTAATAAAAAAATTTCTTTTCTTTTCTTTTCTTTTCTGCCATTTTACAAAGCTCGCCAAAAGAAAGATTGGCAACTTGAAGATCGAGTTTTGCCCGTACCCAATAAGGAACTCCACCCATGAGTTTTTTAGATCTCTCAGTATCGTTTTTACTAAGATGGAGTCCTTTCTTTAAAACTCGGGTGGCAAAGGCTCGAACAGTTTCCATGTTTTGTTAGATCAATTTATTCCACTCAGCAATAAGATCTCGCCTTCAATTATGACCCGAAAAATGATTTTTAGTTTGCTTTTCAAATTCCGCAAAGGTGTTAATGGGTTAATCGACGGGCTGATTCTTTTGGATATCCAGCCACCAGTCCTTTGCAACACCATCTAGATGATGCTCAACAAAATATAAGTAAGTGTCTTCATCATCCTTAGTTTTGGCAAAATATGAATTCAAATCATGTTGCCATGCAAAAAACTCATCCCCATCACTAGTAGCAGTGGAATATGTGTTAAATTTAATTTTGATATTGGCACCCGTTTTGATGCCACTACGTGGACGCCCTATAGCTTCCTGCAATTGCTCCACTTGGGTTCGAAGAGAATCCAGTTCTTGCAGCTCAGCAATGCGAGTCTCGGCAACTGCAAGATTCTCTCTCATGAACGAATTATCATGCTCCAACTCAAAAAGTTTCTCCTTATAACTTTGCAGAAGAATCGGCCATCGAAACTTGTTCCTCTGATACCACTAAAACAAACTCTTGACGTTGCATGCTATCTCACCACCCAACTACGAGCTCTCAGCTAGAACACATCTTCCCCAGAGCTCTCCCCCGAGCAACTATATAGCATGAATTCCCTTTGGTCCTCCTTTGGACCAAATCCTCCTTTTGGACCAATGGCCCGAAGGTTCAAAGGCCCATCTAGCCCAAAAAAGCCCAAGGCCTATTTCACACATCCTTGACATACATCATTCCCTTCTCTTGATATTGCAATAGTCCTCTACTGCAAAAGAGCTTTTAAATACCTTTAGCCATCCGAGCATAATCCTCCCTTGGCCCTGTCTTAGGCCGGCGAGTAGAAACCTGTCCTTGGATATCTTCTTGTCCCTCGGCTTCCCTTGCCATTGGTCCTTATATTCCTGAAGAATATTTGAATAAACTTCTAAAACATTGCCACGTACCCATGAAGCGTCCTTCAAAGGTTTGTTCGCAAACTTTACCAAATAGTGTCTTGAACCACTAGTGGATTTATCTGCCAAAACTGTTTCTGGTTCTAGAACTTCAGAATCATGAATCAATTCTAGCCTTTAGGAATGACTATATCATGCATTTTTAAACTTGAGGCAATCTCAATTGATATGCATTTTCATTGACCACTTTAATAACTTGAAATGGTCCATGGAAACAGGGTGCCAACTTAAGATCTTTCTTGCGCACATCTTTCTTAAAGTGGCCTTTATGGATCCTCATCCATACCCAATATCCTTCTTTAAAAACCATTGGTTGCCGCAACTTAGATGATTTATTTGCAAAAGAAGCCCGAGCATCTCGAATGCGAGCCTAAAGCACGATGAGATCCTTCTCCTCGATAACCAAATTATCAGCAACTGGAACATCCTCACACACTCGAAAGAGTGGCTCCCGTACAGGCTGGCCATAGATCATCTAAAAGGGGTCATCTTTATGGTAGACTGATAGGCGTTGTTGTACACAAGTTCAGCAATGGGCAAATACTCTTCCTAATGACCTTGATGTTCATTGACAAACCCTTTTAATATGGAGCAAATAACTTTATTTACCACCTCATATTGACCATCAGTTTCCAGGTGAAAAGCAGTGGGGATGCTTATTAATTTCGTTCCAAAATGCATATTCAATGCCTTCCAGAATTTACTGGTAAACTTTGTATCACAACCGGATACAATAATCTTAGGAAACCCATGCGATCGGATAAAGAGCATAGCCGCACTAATATGTAGCATTATAACAGGGGTTTTTTTTTGTGATTTTATACGCTTTTTGGCATGGTTTTTATATGATTTCATGGGCGTATTCCACGAGGCATACTAATCAGTATATCTAGAGTGCACACTGGATTCTCATATTTGAATGGCATTTTATCTATAGTTTTGCAATGGTTCAACTTTAGGGTTCGACTTTAGGGTTCTAATAAATTTAGGGTTCGACTTTAGGGTTACGATGGGTTTTGGGTTTTGGCGGTGAAGATGAAGAGTAAACAAGTATCTAATTCTTCCTCGATCTAATTCTTCGATGGCTTGGGACATCGAGCTTACATCATGCATCTTGTCTACATCGTAGGTGGTGTAGTTGGAGTGGATGGACGAGAGGAATCTCTGTCGGCAAAGCTAAAGTTAAAACTCTTTGCTTTCATTTTCTATCTTCCCACATTAAATTGAGGCCCTACTTGTGATAACACAAGATGCACATCGACCGGTCTCGGCAAAATAATGTAGTTCGAGGTGCTAATATAGTGGTTCGAGAAGGAGTTAGCGATCCATTTTTACACAAAATCCTTGACGGCAGCTTTAGGGAAGGATTCGGCCTAACAATGGCTACAGGACCATTTTGGAGCAGAAACAAGTCCGGCGAAGATGCAGAGCTCGGCTCCAAGCTTCACATTTCTCTATGGCAGGCACATTCTGGCAGGTTCAGCTTTTGCTTTTTTGTTCTTGTTTTTTTCTTGCGAAGGAGCCAGAGCTCTGACCCCGGGCCCTACCTCTACTCCCGGCTACTGCTCCAAATGCGCCCTTACCCTTTTACTTGTTTTAGTTCTTGCCTCATTTCTCAAAAATCTATTTGCATGTTAAAAGGTTATGCAAGTTCCGATGATGGCTCACAAACGGATGAAGGATCTGGGAGGTTCAAGATTTATGATGAGTGCACAAGTTTGTCGCAACTTGAATTGGAAATTGAACAATGCAAGAAGGCAGAAGCATCATTAGAAACTTTGATACAGCAGCATCATGACATTGCACAAAGGCTTTCAAAAGTTGGATTGTCCTTACCTGGAGTTCTGATGCATGATTCAGGATTAAAGGAGCGAAGACAGGCAATAAATGAAGAAAGCGAGTAATGAGGTTGATTGGTCATCTAAGATAAATGAGCGGTTGGCTATATCAAGATTGGTTGCAAGCTCTATAGCTAAAGGGGCATCAAGGCTATTGGTAAGGATTGTACCCTTTATACAAGTTTTTATTGATTGGTAATTTAGTTTCTGAAAGGCAATCTGCAATAAATTTCGTATATTATTTGAATAAGTTATTAATGAGATGGGTGATGCCTGAGAGTTGCATTAAAACACTGTTTATGGTATGTTTGGAAACAGATTAAGATAATCACGGAAGATTGTCATGTTTATTGAGGTGGTTTTATAAGATCTATTCTTTTACACTTGTTCACATAGATCTCTTTCTCATTTGCAAAGATTTCTCGTAGACATCGACGATTGAGGCAAAACAAGTTGCATTGGATGATTGGTTGTACCTCTGCTGCGGTTTGTATTGGTGTATCAGCTTTGGTGTCAAAATATTTTCCTTGGGAAGCTTGGCAAACAAGCGATGATTACGCATCAAGTGCGGCGAGAATCACGGAGATGCATAAGAGACAATGGATTGCATCATTTTGCCCTTGCTTAAAAGATTCATTTTTACTGTTGCAACTTAGATAACACTATGGCTCTACGAAGAAGGTTTTACGGGGTGATAATGTCTTCTGTGTTTATTTGAGGATGTAAATTGCGGTCAAACCATTTGGTAATAACGTGATTATATGTTAAAGATATACATACTTAGTTCCAATTTTGTTGTGCTTTATATTTACATTTCAGAATAGGAAGCCTTCTCATTTCAAGTGGCTCTTCTATTAAATTGGGACTAAAAGCACAAGCCCCAAGTAATGGCAAATCTCGTTGCCATTAGTAAAACTAAAGCTTGTGTTCATATGAGTAGGTTGTTTTAACGATTTAGGCCCTTAAAGTTTATCTATCTTTGCTTTTGTTAGGGCCGAAGGGCCCAAAATTTTTTTAATATAACAATCAACACACAAATACCATTAACATTATTAGCATAAAACCATTGCATTTAACACATTTAAATTAAAATCCCCTTAAACCCCCTTTGGTTTGGGTGCATATTCACACGGGGGTGGCGTGGGGCGGCGAGAGCCCTTATAATTATGGTTTTATGCATTACAATATCAACACCATATAGTATATTGTCTTAAATCTTATAGTATTTTGCAAATCTTGTTATACAGTATAACAAATTTTGTACATCCATACCCCACAAACGAGGAACTTTGTGTACGGTTTAGATTAAGGAATAAGGGGTGAATATGCCTATCCAACAGCTCTCGTTGCCGAGTCACCCGTGTGAATATGCACCCAAACCAAAGGGGGTTTAAGGGGGATTTTAATTTAAATGTGTTAAATGCAATGGTTTGCGTTAATAATGTTAATGGTATTTGTGTGTTGATTTGCTGTCAACTTATTCGAACAAGGAATGAAATGTGGTGCTTAGTTAAATAATCAACAACCATCTAAATGACAGTATTATTGCGAGAACTTGCGGGAAAACCAACAATAAAATCCATAGTGGTGCGCTCAGGCTTAAACTACGGAATAGGTAAGGATAAAGGAACACCATGAGGTTTCTTGTTCGCTTTCTTTATCTCTGTCGGCAAGGGACGAGAATAACGAATATGAACCAAGACATCTCTACGCAATCCAGGCCAAACAAAGTATGGTTCAACCTTTGCCAAAGTCGCCTCCCCGCATACAATAACCATGATAGGTGCATCATGCACCTCTCTAAGAATAAGTGATCTAAAGTCACGAACAATACATAGCTTTAGACCTTTATATGAGAATTCATTAAGGATCTTATATCCATATGCATTGCCACTTTGAGCCAATAACTAAATATCCTTATAAGCATGGTTAGTGGCATACAACGACTTCATTTCCTGCAAATGGATAGTCCATTAAGAAATCATATTGCTACATAAAAGCAACCCATTTTAATTGCCTTTCCGATAATGTTTTCTGTGAGAGAATGTGCCTAATGCTTTGGTGGTCGGGGCAAAATATGAACCGTTGATCCTAAAAAGATAATGTCATTATGCTTTCAAAGCATGAATCATAGTAAAAACTTCTTTACCATAAATACTATATCTACTTTTCATGTCAGAGAAGTTCTGACTTTTATAAGCAATGGGATGACCATCCTGCATCAAAACTGTGCCCAAAGCCATACCACTTGCATCAACACATAACAAATAAGATAGCCCAAACTTTGGCAAATGCAGAACAAGAGGATTAACCATGGCATCCTTCAAAACTTGGAAAGCAAACTAATGATTATGATTCCATTGGAAAGGAACATTTTTTCATAGCAAGAAAATCTGAGATCTAAAGTTAAAAATGCAAAATTACATTGCAAACTTCTTATAATATTTGCATAAGCCCAAAAAGGAACATAATCAAAGAACGGCGAAATGAATCTTGACCAATCCACAATTGCTTGCACCTTACTGAGATCCACTTTAAGACCCTCAGCGCACACAATATGATCCAAGTATTCGATTTTCGATTGGAAAAAGACACTTTTCTTAGCTTTAAGAGGAATAGACTCCTCCCTCAGTCAAGCAAAACCTCTCGCAAATGCAAGTAATGGTCTTCCTCGGACTTATTAAAAACTAATATGTCATCAAAGAAACATGCAACGTCAAGAGTCTATTTTAGTGGTATCGAGCAACAAGTCTCGATGGCGATTCTTACGGCAATGTTAACTTTGAAGGCGAGGAATTCAAGGAGAAACTTTTGAGTTGGAGAATGATAATTTGCTCATGCGAGAGAAACTTGCATTGCTTAGAGGCTTGCATTCGAGCTGCAAAATTGGATTCTCTTGACATGTGGCATAATTGCGGTGGCAGTAGAGCATTCATGTAGTGGTCATAAAAGCGGGTGTCAATGTCAAATTTGAATTCAAAATGTATTCTGGGCCGCTATTAGTGATCGCGGATGAGCTTTTCACATGACTACGAATTTGAATTCATATTTTGCCAAAGCGAGGATGGCGAAGACACTCTGTTATATTTTGTTGAGCATCATCAAGATGGTATTGCATTCTTTGTACTGCAAAATTGGATTCTCTTGAACGCATGTGGCATCATTGCGGCGGGTTGTAGAGCATTCATGTAGTGGTCGCAAAACAAGTGTCAATGTCAAAATTGAATTCAAAATGTATTCTGTTGATATTAGTGATGCGGATGAGCTTTTCGCATGACTATGGGATTTGAATTCATATTTTGCCAAAGCGAGGATGACGAAGACACTTTCGGTTATATTTTGTTGAGCATCATCTAGATGGTATTGCAAAGGGCTAGTGGCTGGATATCTAGAAGAACTAGCCAGTCAATCAACCCATTAATACCTTTGCAAAATTTGAAAAGCAAATTAAAAATTATTTTTTGGCTTATAATTGGAAGTGAGATCTTATTATTGAGTGGAATAAATTGACCCAACAAAAAACTCATAGGTGGCGTTCATTGTTGGAGTGCCAGGCCAAGCTTCGATCTTCAAGTTGTCAATCTTTCTTTTGGCGAGCTCTGGAAAATGGCAGAGAAAATAGAAGAGGAGGGTCTGGCACTCACAGAAGCCATTAATGCTCAACCGGCCTCACGGTATCTATGAAATAGGCCAGTGGCTTTCGGGAGAAACCAATGGGATCTACTCCAATGTCTGGGGTATTCAAATGCGCGCACGTCGACGTTGCAGATAATGAACCTGTTGGGGCCAAGGAACCAAAGGAATCTTATGAAGCACGCAAGAAGCGGCTAATGCGGGAGAATAAGTATTTTATATGTTATTCAGTAGACCATAAGTTTTATGAATGTCCTCCTTATCTTGAGAAGAAAAAAGGGAAAAGAAAAAAAACCTAAGCATGTTCTTAAGTTTGAGACTAAGAAAGAGGGCAAAAGTAAGAAAGTAGCTTTCGTTCGAGGAAATAGAAAAGGGAAAAAGGTGGCTACTGTCCGGGAGAAATTGGATACGGATTATGTTGAGAATACTATTCAAGATAAAAAAGTATATATCCTATTCGATCCAGGTATGGAGTTTGCCACGATAGTCCTAGAATAACATCCACACCTCCAAGGTCAGAAACCATGAAAGAACGTTTGCTGACATATCCCTGAGTTCCTTTACCAACCTAGTAGAAATGAAATCAAATTCATTACCGGATTGAATAGGATATGTACTTTTTGATCTTGAATAGTAGCCCATTATTGTAAGAGACTACTATTCTTAACATACTCCGTATCCGATTTCTCCCAGACAGTAGCCACCTTTTTCCCTTTTCCATCTCTTCGAATGGAAGCTACTTTCTTAGTTTTGTCTTCTTTCTTAGTCCTAGACTTAAGAACAGGCTTATTTTCTCTTCTTTCCCTTTTTTCTTCTCAAGATAAGTAAGACATTCATAAAACTTATAGCCTGTTGAATAACACAAAACACTTGTTCTTACGCATTGTAAAGCTTCTTACATGCTTGATAAGATTCCTTTGGTTCCTTAGCCCCAACGGGTTCATTCCGCAGCGTCGATGTCGCGGGCATTTGAATACTCCGGACATTGGAGCGGATCCCATTGGTTTCTCGAAAGCCACTTGCCTCTTTCATAGATACCTTAAGCGTCTTGAGCATTAATGGCTTCCATGAGTGCCAGACCCTCCTCTTCTACTTTCTCTGCCATTTTTCAGAGCTCGCATTGGCAACTTGAATATTGAGCTTCGCCCGTACCCAACGATGAACGCCACCCATGAGTTTTTTATACTTCTCAGTATCGTTTTTACTAAGTTGGAGTCCTTTCTTTAAAACTCGGGCGACAAAGGCTCGAACAGTTTCCATGTTTGTTGGGTCAATTTATTCCACTCAGCGATAAGATCTAGCTCCCACTTATGACCCAGAAAAACAATTTTTAATTTGCTTTTCAAATTCCACAAAAGTATTAATGGATTGATCGACAGTTCTTCTGGATATTCAACCACTAGTCCTTTGCAACATCATCTGGACGACGCTAAGCAAAAAATAGCTGAGTGTCTTCGTCATCCTTAGTTTTGACAAAATATGAATTTAAATCCCGTAGCCATGCGAAAAGCTCATCCGCATCACTAGTAGTAGCGGAATATGTTTTGAATTCAATTTTGACATTGGCACCTATTTTGATGCCACTACGTGGACGCCCTGCAGCCTACTGCAACTACGATATCTGCGCTCGAAAAAAATCCAGTTCTTGCAGCTCAGCAATATGAGCCTCAATAACTGCAAGTTTCTCTTTTCATGAGCGAATTATCATTCTCCAACTCAAAAAGTTTCTCCCCTTAAGTTCAACATTGGCAGAAGAATCGACCATCGAAACTTGTTGAATCGACTATCGAAACTTGTTGCTCTGATACCACTAGAACAGACTCTTGATGTTACACGTTATCTCACCACCCCATCACGAGCTCTCGGCGGAACATATCTCCCCTCGAGCAACTATATAGTATGCAGCCTCTTTGGTCCTCCTTTGGACCAAACCCTCCTTTGAACCAAAGGCCCAAAGGCTCAAAGGCCCGCGTGGGACAGGCCTTTTTCCCACGTCCTGAATACCTAAGGCATATTCGGTCTTACAGGTTGGAACAAGCAGATTTTTCATGTAAACAACTGCCGCAGATATGGAGTCCATTATTTGTAGAATTATTTGAAATACCTTACAGGTAAATCCAAGCACAAGCGAAACACAAATGGGGTCGCATACGCTACACGTTGTTCATGTTCCTCCGAACAATGTTGCAGATACACATCAGAAATGGTACTCAGAAGTTTGAAATTGAGAACTGTGTGTGGCATTGTGATGTGAATGTTCTTACATAAATTCCTTATAGGTTGAGACAACAACGAAAATCACGTACTCAATTTATTTATGGTGGAGGGAAACAACCCAGAAGAATAGATCAGCCAGCTTGCTGGACTGTAAAAATGTTATGTTCACAGGGGCAGCTCAAGGAAGCATTGTCTGTTTTAAGTCTCATGACGGCTCAAGACATTGCAGTATATTCGGATGTCTATGCCTCCGTTCTGCAGGTATGTCTCGATATGCAAGCTCTGTCAGAAGGAAAATTCGTACATGCACACATTATCAATTGCCAATTGATGTTAAACATTTTCTTAAGTAACGTTTTAATGAACATGTATGCAAAATGTGGTAACCTCATGGATGCACAAAAGCTATTTAGTAAGATGGTAGAACGAAATGTATTTACTTGGACAATTATGATCAGCGGATATTTGATAAATGGACATGCCAAAGGAAGCGTTGAGGCTCTTTCGGAAATGCAAAGATCAAGTATAATTCCCAATAAGGTGACATTTATTTCTCTCCTGGGTGCATGTGCAAACTTAGGGGATATAGAAATAGGAAGAGAATTGCATACCCTCATCACCGGGCTTGGGTTCCAGAGTGACATCTTTGTCAGTAATACTCTACTTGACATGTATGCTAAGTATGGGAGCATTCAGGATGCCCGACAAGTATTCAATGGAATGGCTGAAAGAACTGTGGTCTCATGGAATGCCATAATTGCAGGATATGCTCAGCATGGAGATGGGAAAGAAGCACTCAATTTGTTTCATCAAATGCAACAGGAAAATATTGAGCCTGACAAGTACACATTTGTTACTATATTGAGTGCTTTTGGCATTCTAGCAGGTAATGAACCAGGTAACCAGACACTTGAACAAGGTAAAAAAATTCACATGGAAATAATTAATAGTGGATTTGATTCAGATGTGGTCATTGGGAATGCCCTTATTGACATGTATATTAAATGTGGAAGCATAGGACTTGCATGTCAGGTATTTCAGGAGATGCCTTTCCGGAACATAATATCATATGCCACTACTATTTCTGGGTATACACATTCTGGGAATGCACAGGAAAGCTCTCAAACTTTTTTACCAGATTCTGAAGTTAGGATTAAAACCTGATACTGTGACATTTGTAAATGCACTTCATGCTTGTTCTCACCTGGCAGACTTGAAACAAGCACAAAGAGTTCATAGCCTTGTTATGAAAGATGGGTGTGAATCAAATGTCATCATTGATAATGCACTTGTTGATATGTACATTAATTGTGGATGCTTCAAGGATGCTTCCCAAGTATTTTCCCGTATGCGTGTCCATGATGTGGTGTCCTGGACCCTCATGATTGCAGGGTGCACAGATCATGGCAAGAGTGAGGTAGCCATCAGGCTTTATGACCAAATGTCGAAGGAGGGATCTCGGCCAGATAAGCTGACTTTTATCACTGTTCTTAACGCATGCGCTTGCATAGCAGCCTTGGAACATGGAAGACGAATACATCTAAATGTTATGAAAACTCACCATTACTTGGACGTTGATGTGCAGAATGCAATAATTGACATGTATTCTAAATGTGGAAGCATAGAATGTGCCAGATTCTTGTTCAACAAGATGACTGTCCGTGATGTGGTTTCTTGGAACTCAATGATAACAGGGTTTGCCCAGCATGGTCATAGTAGACATGCTCATAACCTTTTTCTGTTTATGCAGGAAATTGGTATTAAGCCAGATCATGTCACATTTGCTTCCGTCCTTTCTTCTTGTAGTCATGAAGGACTGGCAGATGAAGGCCATCACTACTTAAGTTCAATGGCATTTGATCATGGTATTTCAATTTCACAACATCACTATACCTGTCTAATAGATCTTCATGGACGAGCAGGCTACCTAGATATAAGTGAGGACCTAATGAACACAATGCCTTTCAAAGTTGGTGCTATAGAGTGGATGTGTCTGCTTGGTGCTTGCAGAACTAATCTCAACCTCAAGTTAGCAGAGCATGCTGCAGGAGAGATTTTCAAGTATAATCCTCTTAATCCGGCAGCCTTTGTTTTGTTATCAAACATATATGGTGCTCTTGGTAGATGGGAGGACAAAGCAAGGATAAGAAAACTCATGGAGGATCAGGGTGTGAGAAAGGAACCAGGGCGCAGCTGGATTGAGGTCAATGGATCTGTGCATTCATTTGTTGTAGAGGATGTCTCACATCCAAAAACAGAACAAATCTATATAGAGCTGCAAACTTTATCTGAACAGATTGTACGGGCTGGATATGTCCCAGATACTAGGTTTGTTCTACATGATCTGACAGAAGAAGAGAAGATATTCTCTTTGTGTCATCATAGCGAGAAATTGGCAATAGCCTTTGGCTTAATTAGTACACCTCAAGGGACAACAATCCGAGTTATCAAGAATCTTCGAATATGTGGTGACTGTCATAGCGCGACAAAGTTCATCTCAAAGCTTGTTGACCGGGAAATTATTGTCAGGGATGCAAAGCGTTTTCACCATTTTAAGGGTGGGACTTGTTCATGTAGAGATTACTGGTGAATAATTGAGTAATGTAAAGAAGAGGCAAACATGGAAATTATGAGATGTTCGACTTGGAAGAAGATATAAGGTGGCAAGCAAACAAACTCACACAAAGGTTGGATTTCTGGTCCCTGATAGCTTTTTTCTGAACGAAATCTTGTTTGCTAGGTGTCTGTGACAGGTTACACTTGTCTGAAAAGCCCTTATATTACGCATTGAAATCCACTTTTGTGGGCAAAAGATGGAGAATGCTGAAACAATTTGCTCTACAAGTTGATTGGGAGTTCCAGAGTTTATAAGTATATGGCATCCAATCTGCACCAATTTTTGCTTTTGTGTACCAGACTGCAATTCCTTTACAACATGAATTATGAGGATCGACCTGGCAGCTTCGTTAAGAGGTTTCAATGGGCATGGTTATTTCCATTGTGATCGAACGAAAACCCATGGATTCCTGCTAGAGAAGATTGACAAGGTCAAAATTACAGATTTTGCGATTGGATTCAGTTGAGGAGATATCATAGAGCACCCAAGTTTATAGATTTCCACCAAAATGGTTATTTTAAGGAAAGACTGAATATCATAGCTAGATAATATGCAATAGTGTTGGAGGAGGGTAGCAGCTTGAAGCACAAGGTTGGATCCTTTTTGTTTTCAGTTTGAGACATGTCATTTTGCTGTGTTCTTTTATGCAACATGAAGCTTGTAAGCTTGGGCTCTGCAGAGTTCACATTTGAGGACTTCCTTGTGGTAGTTATGCCATACTCTTGCTCTTAGTGCAAAACTGTGGGAATAGATTTTTGTGGAGCAACTCTTCTTGGAAGACCAACTTCCATCAGGTCCCTTTTTTTTGTCTTTCGAGTTCTTTTTGTTGCTAAATTATGTAGGTTAACTATTTATGGGGTCTCTAATATATATCCTTTTTGTGTATGCAGCATTGGAACTATTCAAGCTCATTGGGTCTGCCATACAAGATTTTCATGCTAATGACAAGGACGATCTTGATCATTGATCCAGGCTCTTGTACCAAGCAGAAGTCGCAGGAGCTTTTCTTGATTTTCTGCAGGTTCGTTCCTCACTAACCTCCATGCTCTCTGCCTTATGGCGATCCTTCAAAATATCCAAGGAGGAAGCGGTGACAGGTATTCTCAGGTTTGTCCTTTCTAAGACTAATTCTCTTTTTCTTGTGGCAGTTTTTCCTCACAGTATTACATACTAACCCTGCCAAAAGGGCTTAGTGGGCTCCAAAGTTTTATCCCATGCCCTATGCATACTCATAGGACACATTACTCAAGTTGTAATGTTTGAGTGGTCTAACTGCTTTGGGATTCTACCTCAAAATGGGAAAAGGTCTCTTGCCCTACTTTGTCTTGTTCTCTAGCATTTGTTCCAAATTAGAGCTTATAAACTATGACCATGGCAACCCTCCCATTCAAATAGGCAATGGGGTTATCCTGTTCTTGATGTTTACATGGCATTCTCCTCAAGAGTACGGAAGAGAATCTTTTGGATGATGTGGCTGTTCTCTCGCCATATAAAATCTCAGTACTTTTTATATAGGCCTTAAATTTGAGGTCCTTATTTATAGATATTCATTAGAGCCATTCCAAGTACAGGTCATTTTTAGTACCAAATCTGCTTCTTTGTAATAAAAAATGGCTCATTGGTCAGCGTTGCTTTTCCATTAAAATTGGATATGAGGGCACCTTTCTACCTATAATTTTGAAGTGTTGGAAGTCACTACTGGAACTATATTTGCTACTATTCTGGCAGATTTGTGCCTTTGTTGACCAATTAGTATGTAGCATTGTCCTAGCTTATTTGCTATTTAAAGCTTGAATATTTGGAGCATTCAAGTCCAAATATGTTTTATTTAGTGTTCTAATGCCGTTGCTAAACCTGTAGAGGATTACCAATCCTCATGTTTTTCTAATTTGAAGAGGAAGCAGTGGATACACTTTCATAGCACAAGGATTGAAGATGCTTAGAAGGGGTATGGAATGTCTATTTGTTCAGGTGATAGTCTCGTATAAGGAAAGACCCGTTATATGGCTTCAAACTTAGTTCTAGGTTTCTGAAGTACGTTGATGTAAGCCCTAAGCAAAAAGATGGCCAATTTTATATGATGAGGGTGTTGAGAACATCATGCAAACAATCACGGACAATAACTCATATTGTTCAAAGCAGGTGAAATACTAAAATGTGAGAATTTTTATGCATGTCAATGTCAGGTTGGATTGAGTTTAACTATATCCAAAGGGTGCAAAGGAGATTACAACCTTCCCTAAAAATAAGGAGTCCAGTAGTTTATTGTGGTACATATTTTATAAGAGATCTTTGCATAAATGGACGGCTACAAGATTTGGATACATGTATATTATGTCTGAAAGGCGCAGATAGGCAGGTTGGATTGTGTTTAACCATATCTGAAGGGTGCAAAGAAGATTACAACCTTCCCTAAAAGTAAGGAGTCCAGTAGTTTATTGTGGTACATATTTTATAAGAGATCTTTGCATAAAGGACGGCTACAAGATTTGGATACATGTACATTATGTTGGAGTAATTAGTACATTAGTAACTGGTGAAGTTATTGAGAGAGCTTTGTTGAAGATGATAATAATGCGAAATGGAATGCTTATGGAAGTAACCTGATTTTACACAGATCAAGCAGAAAATTTATGTGTTTACTTCCTTGCCATGAGATTAGTGCATAGCAAAAATATATCTGATATATGTACTCATAAATTAACCATGGGATTGATTTATGAGTATACATATCGCATGGCTTCTTTCAATATCATCTCATGATTTACTAACTCCAATGACACAACAAAAGTTAGAAACAATCGTTTTAAGCAAAAACATATAAAATGTATGCACAATAGATAGTCTATTTCTCATTTTGCAAATTTAAATTATTGTTCATTTTGTCCAAAAAAATATATGCACAAAACCTATCCTTTGTGATGGGCCTGGCCAGTTAACCTTTATGGTAACTGGAGATCCCATCAATCTTGACCATTGGATCTACTTAAGCCTAAAAACTTAAGAAATTAACTCAAGCATCTGCAACAATAACACTTAGGTAAAGAATTTAATCTTTGTACATATTCCAGGTCCCAAATATATACTTGCCCATTACTCAGCAATATCCCCGCACACAATGAATGATCTTAATAATTGTAACTTCAAGCCCATATATAATAATAATAATAATAATAATAGTAATAATAATCAAGTTTATTGAATAGCAATCCACACACTTCTACTCTCGCCTTTCCGAAACTTGGCTACTCTCCGGAGCATATCACACCTCTGCTTACACCATCAACCATGGGGTTAGTCACACGGACCATTAGGGATTTTTTGAGATCATAAAAGGGCCTTCTAAGAACTGCTGACTAAGCTATATGAACTACCAATTAGAAAACAGAACTGGTAATCCAGTCAGCAAAACAGTTATAACTAACTCACTGGATCACATTTTCTAGCATAAGTGTTGATAAAAAAGTCCAAATGAGCTCTTGTTTGGTACAATAGATAGATCTCATTGAGATCTTTCCAATCTTGGGTGGTTTTCATATCTTTTAGCCCCGTAGGATAGTAAAAAATGGTAAAAACCATATTTTTTGGAGTTTTGACAATCATAAGTGGTTAAAATATGTGCAAAGCACCTAAGGTTGGAAAGATCTCAACGAGATCTATCTATTGCACTAAACGAGAGATCATTTGGACTTTTCTATCAATAGTTATGCTAGAAAATGTGATCCAGTGAGTTAGTTATAACAGTTTTGCTGACTGGACCCGTCAGGCTCTGATTTCTGATTGGTAGTTCATTTATCTTCATTTGGCTTAGTTGGCATGTTTTGAATGCCCTTTTTTAATCTCAAAAAAACCCTAATGCTAAGTGGGGATCGGGGATCTAGGATGTCTAGCATCAACAATACAAAGCATTAACCTATAACAACAGCCTAACCTTACCGTAGCCTCACCCCTGCAATCCAAGTCCAACAAGCATGACCAATGCAACTTAATTCCAACAAAGAAGACCACATATATAATAACCAAGCAATCATAGCATCAACATTGCAACCAATATTCCTCTGGGTCTGAGCAAGGTCAACTCGGCTGATCAGGCCAGTGACATAGAGGCGGGGTAACCACGTGTGTACACACCCATCCACGCTGCGTCCAGCATTGGAGGACCACTTAACTGTGCATAACTGCATAATGGTTAAACTCTTTATGATCAATAGTTCAATTTATGATATAAAGGTTTTGAATATGAATTTATGGTGGAAATTCAGTATACCTAGCTACTACCAATCCCAAGAATCTAATACAAATAACAGGGGACTGGGTTATGTTTGGAAACTCCTAATTAATTGGAATTACATTTATGGTTTGGGCTTGGTCAACTCTTCCTCTGCACTCTCATAAAAACAGGGGTTCTAATTTTATGTTTCAAAATATGTGGACATAGTGGGGGATCAGATTATGGAAGTTAGTGGGGGCACTTTATACCATGAGGACACAACTAATAACAGAAATACTTGATAATGTTAAAATTTGGAAAAATTTGGGATGGGGGTCAGCTATGGAAGTTGATTTGGGGGGGTGTGGGGGGGTATAGTATTCCATTGCACTAGCACATTTACCAACAGAAATAACAGACCCACCACTTGGGTAGTTAAGTTTTATGGCCCATTATCTTGGTTGAATTTACCTTGGAACTCGAATACCAGGTTCTATATACATCATTGGGCTAGCATATGGTTTGACCTATTATCTAGTGGTATCTGGGTTACCTTCACACATTCCAAACTAAAGAAATTTTGGCACATATGTTTAACTAGAAAATGTTTTGACCAGGTGGGGGTGGAATTTATAAACATTGGGGTAGTACATAGGGGAATGGGTATCTTCCTAGGATGTATTCCTTCAAAAATGGAGAAGAAAATACAAATTAAACCTTTGTTGACTTCTTTCTACAACTTTGGAGGAATCTACCTCGACACGAGAAGTCAAAGTAAGGATCAGTGTAGGCCCATATGTGTGGCTAGAAATTGTGTTGGCCAGGAGGGGGTGGCATCTATAAGCATTGGGGTATTGAAAAGGGGAATGGGAATCTTCTAGGTTCTATTTACTCAAATAGGGAGAAGAGAATAAAATCTAAACCCTTGCTGGCTGGAAGAATCTACCGCAATGTGAGAAGTCTAAGTAAAGATGAGGTTATAGCTCTGCCCCTTGTCAGATTAGCTATTTGGGATCACCAAGAGAGGCTACTTTCCTGCAAGGTATATCTATCCAGGTCCATGTGCCCCACATGCAGGAAGAATCTATCTGGTGACAAAATGTGTAGGTATTTGGTTGGATTCTACTACAACAAAGATGAAAATTGTATCTTGGAACCTTAGGGGAATTAAGGGAGTTCTCAAATGTGGCAGAGTGCTGGCAGCCATTCGTTCTATGATGGCAGATATAGTTCTTATTCAAGAGCATAGGCTTCCTGATTTTGAAGCGAGCTCTATTGGAAAATGGGTAGGCAGTGCCTATACCTCACTCAGTTGTGCAGCTAGGGGAACTAAGGGTGGTACTTGCATCCTCTGGAGAGGCCTTGCCCAGAAATCCTATTATGCTGCTAGGGACGGCCGTTGGCAAGTGGTTGTCTTTGAAACCATGGGTTATAGCTAGGATATCATCAATGTATACGCTTCAAATAAACCTGTTGAACGGGCAGTTATGTGGGAAGAAATTGAAAGATGGATTAATCTTCAGGCTGAGGTCACGGAGAATTGGATCTTAGGGGGTGATCTTAACATGACGGACGTGTGGGACCAGAAAATTGGATTACATAGAAATCCGGTAGAGGATGAGAATAGATCTTGGAACTCATTGCTTGACAATGCTGGATTTAATTTGGTCCCGCCATCCAATGCCACCTTCTCCTCGTCAAACAAGCAAAAGGGGGACAAGGCAAGTATCTTTGCTTCTTTGGATAGATTCTATATGGCCAAGCAGTGCATGCTTTATGGATAGGTGTTATGTGGAGGGGGAGTTGGCATTCTCCCATTCAGATCATGTTCCCCAATGTTTGGTGCTGGAAAACATCCCCACTGTATGAAAGAATGGTAATACTCCGTTCAAATTCAACACGTCTTGGCTAGGGAAAGAGGCATTCTGTAAGCCCTTTAGGACTTTTGTCTCCTCTCTCCCTAACAGAGCTAACCCTCCTAGTATAAAGGCCTGGGTCGAGAAGACCAAGCTTATAAAGCCTTGGGTTAAAAATTGGGGTAAGAACAGAGCTAAGGAGTTTAAAAAGAAAAAAAGACGAGATATACAATCTGATGAGATTGGTGAAGCAAGACTTATTAGCAGACATGTATAATATTGCTAATCAAAATTTAGAGGAGGAATTAGAGGGAAAGCCCAGAGCAATCGAAGAGATAGAAGCTAGGGGCGACTGTTCGCTCGAAAACCAAATGGTATGTTGAATTAGATCATGAAAACTCTAAATGTTTCTTGAGAATATTTGGGGCAAGAATGGATAACAAACATCCTATCGGTCAAGGATGATAACTCAAATGTATTAGAAGATCAGCAGGAAATCAGATCATTTATAAGGGCCAGTTTTGAAAAACAATTTAAGGAAGACCCCTTGCCTAACTCATATCATCCGAGATTAGCTTCCTGGATGAACAATCTTGACTGGGGGGAGAGGGTTACCCAAGATGAAAATAGACTTCTACTCCGTAATCTGGAGAAGGATGAGATTCACAAACTCTGTGCTCTCTAGCAGCGGGGAAATCCCCGGGCCCAGATGGTTTTCCCCCGGAATTCTTTGTTGAATTCTGGGATGTGCTGGAAAATGATTTTACCAGAGCAGTCTGTGGAGCATGGGCCTCTTGCTCCTTGCACTCGACACTAGCAGCTGGTTTCATCACCCTTGTTCCAAAGGTCTCAAGGCCTTTAAGCCTAGGGAATGGAGGCCCATTGCACTCACAAATGCCATCTATAAAGTGATTATGAAGGCTATTGCTAATCATCTGAAATCTATTCTCAACAGAGTCATTGGGAAGGATCAATCGGCCTTCTTGCCGGGGAGGTATATATTGGATAACTACCTTGCAGCAAAGGAAGGTCTACATTGGTGCCAGGCTTCCAAACAAGAATGTGTACTGATCAAGATGGATTTTAGAAAGGCTTATGACTCCCTAAGATGGGATGCGCTGCATGCGGTCATGAGTCGTATGGGATTTGATTCACAGTTTATTCTCCTGGCTATGGGGATGAATAGTGTTGCATCTGCCTCGGTGTTAGTTAATGGGCAACCATCTGGACTGTTTAATCTCAAGAAAGGCATGAGACAAGGCTGCCCCTTGGCTCCTTACCTGTTCCTCATTATGGTAAATCTGCTATCCAGAATGGTCCAACTAAAAGAGTCAGAAGGGAACCTAGAAGGGCTTACCTTCCCCGAAGGTACGGAAAAGTTAACAATTATGCAGTACGCAGATGATATTATTATGTTCCTCAGGTATGATGATAATAGCTTTCACTCATTTCGAGAAATCCTTCTGTCTTTTGAGGTTATCTCAGAAATTGGCCTCAATGCAAATAAATGTACAATGCTATGGGCTTCAGAAAGTGACATTGATCCTCGAGCCAGGGGTCTGGGCTTTCCAATTGTGGCAGCTGGAGGGATAGTTACACTCCCTGGTCTCCTTCTATCTCTCTCTGATGGTCTCAAGGGCCTCTGGACCCCTATACTAGACAAACTCAGAAGGAAAGTGGGTCTTTGGTCTACTAAGTCCCTAGCCACCTCGGGGCGTGTGAAAGTGGCTAATACAGTCCTAATGGCCTCTCATATCTATTACTCGTCAGTTATGGTTTCTCAAAAGGAGATCTATAACCAAATGCAGGTTATCATCAGGAAATTCATCTGGGGAGGAATGGCAAAAGTGGCTTGGGATGAGCTCTGTTGTGATAAAAAAGACGGAGGGCTGGGATGCAAGGACCCTTTCTTACAAGCACAGGCCTTGGCAGCCAAATTTGTATGGCGGACATTACAAGGTGAGTCCTCTGAATCATCTCCTGCTTTAAAATTTGTATCTTACTGGTTGAAGCAAGGTAAACTCCTACACAAACCTTCTCTCCCTAGAGATGAGCTGGGTGCCCTATACTATGGCTTTAAGGTGGCCCCTGGTATGTGGACAGGGATGAGAAAGATTCTCCAGGCATGGGGACATGTCCCATGGACCCTCCTAAGAATGCAGGTGGATTTAGCTTATTCTGGAACATTAAGATTTGGGAGAGAAATGGTCTTCCTTTGGCTCTCTCACACCCTCATATTTTCATCAAATGGAAGAGTTTTGGAATAACAATGCTGCAACACCTTTGGGTTAATGGAAAGTGGGTCTGCTGGACTACGTTCAAGGACAGAATTCAGGCTCCTGGAGAAGGAGACCGTAAAGTATTGAAGGAAATCTTACGGAATGCTACCAATATATCTGGTACCACGGGGCCTTGTGAGAAATGGCTACTTGATGGGCAAACACATTATAGTGTGGCAAAGATCTATAGTGCCATGTGCCAGGACAGTCCCCTAAAAGCTGAGGAAAGGCTAGGAGTGAGTAATTTAGTAGGTAAGAATGTTTTAGCGAACTCGTGGAAATCTATCTGTTCCAGGAAGATCCAGTTCTTTAGATGGATAGCTCTGCAAGGGGGACTCAGTACAAAGGAAAATTTGTTTAACAAGGGTATCGTAGGGGATGATAAATGTCCTCTTGGTTGTCTAGCCACAGAACCTACTGAGCATCTCTTCCTCTGCCCATGTGTAGCGGAGTTCTGGCAGTGGGTTTGTCCTATTATTGGGCTTATGATGCACCAATTGGTATGGCGAGAGGTGGTATTGGTTTTCGGACAAATCTTTGTATAGAAGCCTCCTTGGTAAATCGGCACTCTGGGTGATTTGGAAACATCGGTGTAGGCGATATCTGACTCTGGGTGGTCAAGTAGTCTCTATCATGAAGCTAAAAAACTCCTTCAACCTGGAAGTTGCCCTGATGGCTTTGTCATATCATAGAAACAAAGGCAAGGAGTACAATAAGGAGCTTGATAGATTAAGGACCCTGGTGGGGTTCTATTCCTTCTTTAAATGCCATTGGGTGGATATTGATAACTCTGTTGATGAAGTGGCCATGTGTCGGTGGTTGATTCCTTAATTGTCCAGGTTTAAGAATTGCTAAGGGGATCTAACAATGGAATGGAGCTGCCTCTTCCTGTAGTACCCACCCCTGGGAGAAGAAAGGTGCTTACCATTATAGTACCCTACAGGTGGAGAAGACGAGGAGATGCTCTCTATAGTACATGTGTTTTGACCCCCCTGAACATCCTTATTGTTCTGCTTACCCTTAAAGGGTATCTGTTGTACATATTTTTTCGACTTTCTATATATATATACTTACCCTCAAAAAAAAAAAAAGTTAAGAGAGCGGGTCTATATGAAAGCATGTGAGAAAGGCTGGAGGAATCCTGATACTAAGATGTTTTTCTACAAGAAGGTGAAAAATTCAGAACTAAAAGACGTAGAACACTTGACAGTAGATTATCGCAGTTCAAACATCATCTTATGTCTAGGTTACGCCTTAGCTCACATCACTTAAGTGTGGAAATTGGGTGATGGGGAAAATTTCCAAGACATAGGTGCATCTGCAAAGTTTGTGATGGTGATGTGATTGAAGATGAGGTACACCTGATATTATATTGCTAAGCATACCAGATCTTGAGGCATAAGCATGAGATATTCTCAGAAATACCTCTATAGGCATTCTTTGACTTACCATCTGCAACCGTTGAACTTTTTTTTGATGGAAGTCATGAGAGTAAGAGAGATGTCTATAAAGATTTATAAAAGCTTACTGAGTATTTATGCAAGAGAGGAGAACATAGACTAATGATGCCCTATGAAGGGATCATTAAATGTTTAAGAATAGTATATAATTATGTTGATGTTGTCTTTTAAACCTGATGGTCTCATAGATGTTAATAAAAAAATTTCTTTTCTTTTCTTTTCTTTTCTGCCATTTTACAAAGCTCGCCAAAAGAAAGATTGGCAACTTGAAGATCGAGTTTTGCCCGTACCCAATAAGGAACTCCACCCATGAGTTTTTTAGATCTCTCAGTATCGTTTTTACTAAGATGGAGTCCTTTCTTTAAAACTCGGGTGGCAAAGGCTCGAACAGTTTCCATGTTTTGTTAGATCAATTTATTCCACTCAGCAATAAGATCTCGCCTTCAATTATGACCCGAAAAATGATTTTTAGTTTGCTTTTCAAATTCCGCAAAGGTGTTAATGGGTTAATCGACGGGCTGATTCTTTTGGATATCCAGCCACCAGTCCTTTGCAACACCATCTAGATGATGCTCAACAAAATATAAGTAAGTGTCTTCATCATCCTTAGTTTTGGCAAAATATGAATTCAAATCATGTTGCCATGCAAAAAACTCATCCCCATCACTAGTAGCAGTGGAATATGTGTTAAATTTAATTTTGATATTGGCATCCGTTTTGATGCCACTACGTGGACGCCCTGTAGCTTCCTGCAATTGCTCCACTTGGGTTCGAAGAGAATCCAGTTCTTGCAGCTCAGCAATGCGAGTCTCGGCAACTGCAAGATTCTCTCTCATGAACGAATTATCATTCTCCAACTCAAAAAGTTTCTCCTTATAACTTTGCAGAAGAATCGGCCATCGAAACTTGTTCCTCTGATACCACTAAAACAAACTCTTGACGTTGCATGCTATCTCACCACCCAACTACGAGCTCTCAGCTAGAACACATCTTCCCCAGAGCTCTCCCCTGAGCAACTATATAGCATGAATTCTCTTTGGTCCTCCTTTGGACCAAATCCTCCTTTTGGACCAATGGCCCAAAGGTTCAAAGGCCCATCTAGCCCAAAAAAGCCCAAGGCCTATTTCACACGTCCTTGACATACATCATTCCCTTCTCTTGATATTGCAATAGTCCTCTACTGCAAAAGAGCTTTTAAATACCTTTAGCCATCCGAGCATAATCCTTGTCTTAGGCCGGAGAGTAGAAACCTGTCCTTGGATATCTTCTTGTCCCTCGGCTTCCCTTGCCATTGGTCCTTATATTCCTGAAGAATATTTGAATAAACTTCTAAAACATTGCCACGTACCCATGAAGCGTCCTTCAAAGGTTTGTTCGCAAACTTTACAAATTGTGTCTTGAACCACTAGTGGATTTATCTGCCAAAACTGTTTCTGGTTCTAGAACTTCAGAATCATGAATCAATTCTGGCCTTTAGGAATGACTATATCATGCATTTTTAAACTTGAGACAATCTCAATTGATATGCATTTTCATTGACCACTTTAATAACTTGAAATGGTCCATGGAAACAGGGTGCCAACTTAAGATCTTTCTTAAAGTGGCCTTTATGGATCCTCATCCATACCCAATATCCTTCTTTAAAAACCATTGGTTGCCGCAACTTAGATGATTTATTTGCAAAAGAAGCCCGAGCATCTCGAATGCGAGCCTAAAGCACGATGAGATCCTTCTCCTCGATAACCAAATTATCAGCAACTGGAACATCCTCACACACTCGAAAGAGTGGCTCCCGTACAGGCTGGCCATAGATCATCTAAAAGGGGTCATCTTTATGGTAGACTGATAGGCGTTGTTGTACACAAGTTCAGCAATGGGCAAATACTCTTCCTAATGACCTTGATGTTCATTGACAAACCCTTTTAATATGGAGCAAATAACTTTATTTACCACCTCAGATTGACCATCAGTTTCTAGATGAAAAGCAGTGGGGATGCTTAATTTCATTCCAAAATGCATATTCAATGCCTTCCAGAATTTACTGGTAAACTTTGTATCACAACCGGATACAATAATCTTAGGAAACCCATGCGATCGGATAAAGAGCATAGCCGCACTATAAGCTGTCAACTTATTCGAACAAGGAATGAAATGTGGTGCTTAGTTAAATAATCAACAACCATCTAAATGACAGTATTATTGCGAGAACTTGCGGGAAAACCAACAATAAAATCCATAGTGGTCTGCTCCGACTTCGCTTCTGGAATAGGTAAGGATAAAGGAACACCATGAGGTTTCTTGTTCGCTTTCTTTATCTGTCGGCAAGGGACAGAATAACGAATATGAACCAAGACATCTCTCTGCAATCCAGGCCAAACAAAGTATGGTTCAACCTTTGCCAAAGTCGCTCCCACGCCACAATAACCCGCAGTAGGTGCATCATGCACCTCTCTAAGAATAAGTGATCTAAAGTCACGAACAATACATAGCTTTAGACCTTTATATGAGAATTCATTAAGGATCTTATATCCATATGCATTGCCACTTTGAGCCAATAACTAAATAT
The DNA here is from genome assembly GCA_021234155.1 of Isoetes taiwanensis. Classification (NCBI taxonomy): domain Eukaryota; kingdom Viridiplantae; phylum Streptophyta; class Lycopodiopsida; order Isoetales; family Isoetaceae; genus Isoetes; species Isoetes taiwanensis. The sequence continues at coordinate 11,845,857 of JAJEKV010000002.1, forward strand.
CCTTATAAGCATGGTTAGTGGCATACAACGACTTCATTTCCTGCAAATGGATAGTCCATTAAGAAATCATATTGCTACATAAAAGCAACCCATTTTAATTGCCTTTCCGATAATGTTTTCTGTGAGAGAATGTGCCTAATGCTTTGGTGGTCAGGCAAAATATGAACCGTTGATCCTAAAAGATAATGTCATTATGCTTTCAAAGCATGAATCATAGTAAAAACTTCTTTACCATAAATACTATATCTACTTTTCATGTCAGAGAAGTTCTGACTTTCATAAGCAATGGGATGACCATCCTGCATCAAAACTGTGCCCAAAGCCATACCACTTGCATCAACACATAACAAATAAGATAGCCCAAACTTTGGCAAATGCAGAACAAGAGGATTAACCATGGCATCCTTCAAAACTTGGAAAGCAAACTAATGATTATGATTCCATTGGAAAGGAACATTTTTTTCATAGCAGTAAATACAGATCTAAAGTTAAAAATGCAAAATTCTGTGCAAACTTCTTATAATAGCTGCATAAGCCCAAAAAGGAACGCAATGCAGCAACCGAAGTAGATACTGACCAATCCACAATTGCTTGCACCTTACTGAGATCCACTTTAAGACCCTCAGCGCACACAATATGATCCAAGTATTCGATTTTCGATTGGAAAAAGACACTTTTCTTAGCTTTAAGAGGAATAGACTCCTCCCTCAGTCAAGCAAAACCTCTCGCAAATGCAAGTAATGGTCTTCCTCGGACTTATTAAAAACTAATATGTCATCAAAGAAACATGCAACGTCAAGAGTCTATTTTAGTGGTATCAGAGCAACAAGTCTCGATGGCCGATTCTTCTGGCAATGTTAACTTTGAAGACGAGGAATTCAAGGAGAAACTTTTTGAGTTGGAGAATGATAATTTGCTCACGCGAGAGAAACTTGCAGCTGCCGAGGCTTGCATTGCTGAGCTGCAAAATTGGATTCTCTTCGAGCGCATGTGGCATAATTGCAGCAGGCTGTAGAGCATTCATGTAGTGGTCGCAAAACGGGTGTCAATGTCAAATTTGAATTCAAAATGTATTCTGCTGCTATTAGTGATGCGGATGAGCTTTTCACATGACTACGGAATTTGAATTCATATTTTGCCAAAACTGAGGATGACGAAGACACTCTGTTATATTTTGTTGAGCATCATCAAGATGGTATTGCATTGCTGAGCTGCAAAATTGGATTCTCTTCGAACGCATGTGGCATAATTGCAGCAGGTTGTAGAGCATTCATGTAGTGGTCGCAAAACAAGTGTCAATGTCAAAATTGAATTCAAAATGTATTCTGTTGATATTAGTGATGCGGATGAGCTTTTCGCATGACTATGGGATTTGAATTCATATTTTGCCAAAACTGAGGATGACGAAGACACTCAGTTATATTTTGTTGAGCATCATCTAGATGGTATTGCAAAGGGCTAGTGGCTGGATATCTAGAAGAACTAGCCAGTCAATCAACCCATTAATACCTTTGCAAAATTTGAAAAGCAAATTAAAAATTATTTTTTGACTTATAATTGGAAGTGAGATCTTATTATTGAGTGGAATAAATTGACCCAACAAAAAACTCATAGGTGGCGTTCATTGTTGGAGTGCGGGTAAGCTTCGATCTTCAAGTTGCCAATCTTTCTTTTGGCGAGCTACGGAAAATGGGCGGATAAAATAGAAGAGGAGGTCCGGCACTCCACGAAGCCATTAATGCTCAACCAGGCCTCCACGGTATCTATGAAATAGGCCGGTGGCTTCGGGGAGAAACCAATGGGATCTACTCAATGTTCAGGGGTATTCAAATGCGGCGCTTGCGTCGGCGTTGCGAGATAATGAACTGTTGGGGCCAAAGGAACCAAAGGAATCTTATGAAGCACGCAAGAAGTGGCTAATGCGGGAGAATAAGTATTTTATATGTTATTCAGTAGACCATAAGTTTTATGAATGTCCTCCTTATCTTGAGAAGAAAAAAGGGAAAAGAAAAAAAACCTAAGCATGTTCTTAAGTTTGAGACTAAGAAAGAGGGCAAAAGTAAGAAAGTAGCTTTCGTTCGAGGAAATAGAAAAGGGAAAAAGGTGGCTATTGTCCGGGAGAAATTGGATACGGATTATGTTGAGAATACTATTCAAGATAAAAAAGTATATATCCTATTCGATCCAGGTATGGAGTTTGCCACGATAGTCCTAGAATAACATCCACACCTCCAAGGTCAGAAACCATGAAAGAACGTTTGCTGACATATCCCTGAGTTCCTTTACCAACCTAGTAGAAATGAAATCAAATTCATTACCGGATTGAATAGGATATGTACTTTTTGATCTTGAATAGTAGCCCATTATTGTAAGAGACTACTATTCTTAACATACTCCGTATCCGATTTCTCCCAGACAGTAGCCACCTTTTTCCCTTTTCCATCTCTTCGAATGGAAGCTACTTTCTTAGTTTTGTCTTCTTTCTTAGTCCTAGACTTAAGAACAGGCTTATTTTCTCTTCTTTCCCTTTTTTCTTCTCAAGATAAGTAAGACATTCATAAAACTTATAGCCTGTTGAATAACACAAAACACTTGTTCTTCTGCATTAGCCGCTTCTTACATGCTTGATAAGATTCCTTTGGTTCCTTAGCCCCAACAGGTTCATTATCTGCAACGTCGATGTGCGGGCATTTGAATACTCCAGACATTGGAGCAGATCCCATTGGTTTCTCCCGAAAGCCACTTGCCTCTTTCATAGATACCTTGAGGCCGTGCTGAGCATTAATGGCTTCCATGAGTGCCAGACCCTCCTCTTCTACTTTCTCTGCCATTTTTCAGAGCTCGCATTGGCAACTTGAATATTGAGCTTCGCCCGTACCCAACGATGAACGCCACCCATGAGTTTTTTATACTTCTCAGTATCGTTTTTACTAAGTTGGAGTCCTTTCTTTAAAACTCGGGCGACAAAGGCTCGAACAGTTTCCATGTTTGTTGGGTCAATTTATTCCACTCAGCGATAAGATCTAGCTCCCACTTATGACCCAGAAAAACAATTTTTAATTTGCTTTTCAAATTCCACAAAAGTATTAATGGATTGATCGACAGTTCTTCTGGATATTCAACCACTAGTCCTTTGCAACATCATCTGGACGACGCTAAGCAAAAAATAGCTGAGTGTCTTCGTCATCCTTAGTTTTGACAAAATATGAATTTAAATCCCGTAGCCATGCGAAAAGCTCATCCGCATCACTAGTAGTAGCGGAATATGTTTTGAATTCAATTTTGACATTGGCACCTATTTTGATGCCACTACGTGGACGCCCTGCAGCCTACTGCAACTACGATATCTGTGCTCGAAAAAAATCCAGTTCTTGCAGCTCAGCAATATGAGCCTCAATAACTGCAAGTTTCTCTTTTCATGAGCGAATTATCATTCTCCAACTCAAAAAGTTTCTCCCCTTAAGTTCAACATTGGCAGAAGAATCGACCATCGAAACTTGTTGAATCGACTATCGAAACTTGTTGCTCTGATACCACTAGAACAGACTCTTGATGTTACACGTTATCTCACCACCCCATCACGAGCTCTCAGCGAGAACACCGCTCTCCCTCGAGCAACTATATAGTATGCAGCCTCTTTGGTCCTCCTTTGGACCAAACCCTCCTTTGAACCAAAGGCCCAAAGGCTCAAAGGCCCGCGTGGGACAGGCCTTTTTCCCACGTCCTGAATACCTAAGGCATATTCGGTCTTACAGGTTGGGAACAAGCAGATTGTTCATGTAAACAACTGCCGCAGATATGGAGTCCATTATTTGTAGAATTATTTGAAATACCTTACAGGTAAATCCAAGCACAAGCGAAACACAAATGGGGTCGCATATGCTACACGTTGTTCATGTTCCTCCGAACAATGTTGCAGATACACATCAGAAATGGTACTCAGAAGTTTGAAATTGAGAACTGTGTGTGGCATTGTGATGTGAATGTTCTTACATAAATTCCTTATAGGTTGAGACAACAACCAAAATCACGTACTCAATTTATTTATGGTGGAGGGAAACAACCCAGAAGAATAGATCAGCCAGCTTGCTGGACTGTAAAAATGTTATGTTCACAGGGGCAGCTCAAGGAAGCATTGTCTGTTTTAAGTCTCATGACGGCTCAAGACATTGCAGTATATTCGGATGTCTATGCCTCCGTTCTGCAGGTATGTCTCGATATGCAAGCTCTGTCAGAAGGAAAATTCGTACATGCACACATTATCAATTGCCAATTGATGTTAAACATTTTCTTAAGTAACGTTTTAATGAACATGTATGCAAAATGTGGTAACCTCATGGATGCACAAAAGCTATTTAGTAAGATGGTAGAACGAAATGTATTTACTTGGACAATTATGATCAGCGGATATTTGATAAATGGACATGCCAAGGAAGCGTTGAGGCTCTTTCGGGAAATGCAAAGATCAAGTATAATTCCCAATAAGGTGACATTTATTTCTCTCCTGGGTGCATGTGCAAACTTAGGGGATATAGAAATAGGAAGAGAATTGCATACCCTCATCACCGGGCTTGGGTTCCAGAGTGACATCTTTGTCAGTAATACTCTACTTGACATGTATGCTAAGTGTGGGAGCATTCAGGATGCCCGACAAGTATTCAATGGAATGGCTGAAAGAACTGTGGTCTCGTGGAATGCCATAATTGCAGGATATGCTCAGCATGGAGATGGGAAAGAAGCACTCAATTTGTTTCATCAAATGCAACAGGAAAATATTGAGCCTGACAAGTACACATTTGTTACTATATTGAGTGCTTTTGGCATTCTAGCAGGTAATGAACCAGGTAACCAGACACTTGAACAAGGTAAAAAATTCACATGGAAATAATTAATAGTGGATTTGATTCAGATGTGGTCATTGGGAATGCCCTTATTGACATGTATATTAAATGTGGAAGCATAGGACTTGCATGTCAGGTATTTCAGGAGATGCCTTTCCGGAACATAATATCATATGCCACTACTATTTCTGGGTATACACATTCTGGGAATGCACAGGAAGCTCTCAAACTTTTTTACCAGATTCTGAAGTTAGGATTAAAACCTGATACTGTGACATTTGTAAATGCACTTCATGCTTGTTCTCACCTGGCAGACTTGAAACAAGCACAAAGAGTTCATAGCCTTGTTATGAAAGATGGGTGTGAATCAAATGTCATCATTGATAATGCACTTGTTGATATGTACATTAATTGTGGATGCTTCAAGGATGCTTCCCAAGTATTTTCCCGTATGCGTGTCCATGATGTGGTGTCCTGGACCCTCATGATTGCAGGGTGCACAGATCATGGCAAGAGTGAGGTAGCCATCAGGCTTTATGACCAAATGTCGAAGGAGGGATCTCGGCCAGATAAGCTGACTTTTATCACTGTTCTTAACGCATGCGCTTGCATAGCAGCCTTGGAACATGGAAGACGAATACATCTAAATGTTATGAAAACTCACCATTACTTGGACGTTGATGTGCAGAATGCAATAATTGACATGTATTCTAAATGTGGAAGCATAGAATGTGCCAGATTCTTGTTCAACAAGATGACTGTCCGTGATGTGGTTTCTTGGAACTCAATGATAACAGGGTTTGCCCAGCATGGTCATAGTAGACATGCTCATAACCTTTTTCTGTTTATGCAGGAAATTGGTATTAAGCCAGATCATGTCACATTTGCTTCTGTCCTTTCTTCCTGTAGTCATGAAGGACTGGCAGATGAAGGCCATCACTACTTAAGTTCAATGGCATTTGATCATGGTATTTCAATTTCACAACATCACTATACCTGTCTAATAGATCTTCATGGACGAGCAGGCTACCTAGATATAAGTGAGGACCTAATGAACACAATGCCTTTCAAAGTTGGTGCTATAGAGTGGATGTGTCTGCTTGGTGCTTGCAGAACTAATCTCAACCTCAAGTTAGCAGAGCATGCTGCAGGAGAGATTTTCAAGTATAATCCTCTTAATCCGGCAGCCTTTGTTTTGTTATCAGACATATATGGTGCTCTTGGTAGATGGGAGGACAAAGCAAGGATAAGAAAACTCATGGAGGATCAGGGTGTGAGAAAGGAACCAGGGCGCAGCTGGATTGAGGTCAATGGATTTGTGCATTCATTTGTTGTAGAGGATGTCTCACATCCAAAAACAGAACAAATCTATATAGAGCTGCAAACTTTATCTGAACAGATTGTATGGGCTGGATATGTCCCAGATACTAGGTTTGTTCTACATGATCTGACAGAGGAAGAGAAGATATTCTCTCTGTGTCATCATAGCGAGAAATTGGCAATAGCCTTTGGATTAATTAGTACACCTCAAGGGACAACAATTCGAGTTATCAAGAATCTTCGAATATGTGGTGACTGTCATAGCGCGACAAAGCTCATCTCAAAGCTTGTTGACCAGGAAATTATTGTCAGGGATGCAAAGCGTTTTCACCATTTTAAGGGTGGGACTTGTTCATGTAGAGATTATTGGTGAATAATTGAGTAATGTAAAGAAGAGGCAAACATGGAAATTATGAGATGTTCGACTTGGAAGAAGATATAAGCTGGCAAGCAAACAAACTTACACAAAGGTTGGATTTCTGGTCCCTGATAGCTTTTTTCTGAACGAAATCTTGTTTGCTAGGTGTCTGTGATAGGTTACACTTGTCTGAAAAGCCCTTATATTACGCATTGAAATCCACTTTTGTGGGTAAAAGATGGAGATTGTAGAGTTTATGCTGAAACAATTTGCTCTACAAGTTGATTGGAAGTTCCAGAGTTTATGAGTATATGGCATCCAATCTGCACCAATTTTTGCTTTTGTGTATTAGACTGCAATTCCTTTACAACATGAATTATGAGGATTGATCTGGCAGCTTCGTTAAGAGGTTTCAATGGGCATGGTTATTTCCATTGTGATCGAACGAAAACCCATGGATTCCTGCTAGAGAAGATTGACAAGGTCAAAATTACAGATTTTGCGATTGGATTCAGTTGAGGAGATATCATAGAGCACCCAAGTTTATAGATTTCCACCAAAATGGTTATTTTAAGGAAAGACTGAATATCATAGCTAGATAATATGCAATAGTGTTGGAGGAGGGTAGCAGCTTGGGCGCACAAGGTTGGATCCTTTTTGTTTTCAGTTTGAGACATGTCATTTTGCTGTGTTCTTTTATGCAACATGAAGCTTGTAAGCTTGGGCTCTGCAGAGTTCACATTTGAGGACTTCCTTGTGGTAGTTATGCCATACTCTTGCTCTTAGTGCAAAACTGTGGGAATAGATTTTTGTGGAGCAACTCTTCTTGGAAGACCAACTTCCATCAGGTCCCTTTTTTTTGTCTTTCGAGTTCTTTTTGTTGCTAAATTATGTAGGTTAACTATTTATGGGGTCTCTAATATATATCCTTTTTGTGTATGCAGCATTGGAACTATTCAAGCTCATTGGGTCTGCCATACAAGATTTTCATGCTAATGACAAGGACGATCTTGATCATTGATCCAGGCTCTTGTACCAAGCAGAAGTCACAGGAGCTTTTCTTGATTTTCTGCAGGTTCGTTCCTCACTAACCTCCATGCTCTCTGCCTTATGGCGATCCTTCAAAATATCCAAGGAGGAAGCGGTGACAGGTATTCTCAGGTTCGTCCTTTCTAAGACTAATTCTCTTTTCCTTGTGGCAGTTTTTCCTCACAGTATTACATACTAACCCTGCCAAAAGGGTGAATTCTTAGTGGGCTCCAAAGTTTTATCCCATGCCCTATGCATACTCATAGGACACATTACTCAAGTTGTAATGTTTGAGTGGTCTAACTTTTTTGGGATTCTACCTCAAGATGGGAAGAGGTCTCTTGCCCTACTTTGTCTTGTTCTCTAGCATTTGTTCCAAATTAGAGCTTATAAACTATGAACATGGCAACCCTCCCATTCAAATAGGCAACGGGGTTATCCTGTTCTTGATGTTTACATGGCATTCTCCTCAAGAGTATGGAAGAGACATCTTTTGGATGATGTGGCTGTTCTCTCGCCATATAAAATCTCAGTACTTTTTATATAGGCCTTAAATTTGAGGTCCTTATTTATAGATATTCATTAGAGCCATTCCAAGTACAGGTCATTTTTAGTACCAAATCTGCTTCTTTGTAATAAAAAATGGCTCATTGGTCAGCCTTGCTTTTCCATTAAAATTGGATATGAGGGCACCTTTCTACCTATAATTTTGAAGTGTTGGAAGTCAGTACTGGAACTATATTTGCTACTATTCTGGCAGATTTGTGCCTTTGTTGACCAATTAGTATGTAGCATTGTCCTAGCTTATTTGCTATTTAAAGCTTGAATATTTGGAGCATTCAAGTCCAAATATGTTTTATTTAGTGTTCTAATGCCGTTGCTAAACCTGTAGAGGATTACCAATCCTCATGTTTTTCTAATTTGAAGAGGAAGCAGTGGATACACTTTCATAGCACAAGGATTGAAGATGCTTAGAAGGGGTATGGAATGTCTATTTGTTCAGGTGATAGTCTCGTATAAGGAAAGACCCGTTATATGGCTTCAAACTTAGTTCTAGGTTTCTGAAGTACGTTGATGTAAGCCCTAAGCAAAAAGATGGCCAATTTTATATGATGAGGGTGTTGAGAACATCATGCAAACAATCACGGACAATAACTCATATTGTTCAAAGCAGGTGAAATACTAAAATGTGAGAATTTTTATGCATGTCAATGTCCCAAATCTACTGTTTGAAGATAGGCAGGTTGGATTGAGTTTAACTATATCCAAAGGGTGCAAAGGAGATTACAACCTTCCCTAAAAATAAGGAGTCCAGTAGTTTATTGTGGTACATATTTTATAAGAGATCTTTGCATAAAGGACGGCTACAAGATTTGGATACATGTACATTATGTTGGAGTAATTAGTACATTAGTAACTGGTGAAGTTATTGAGAGAGCTTTGTTGAAGATGATAATAATGCGAAATGGAATGCTTATGGAAGTAACCTGATTTTACACAGATCAAGCAGAAAATTTATGTGTTTACTTCCTTGCCATGAGATTAGTGCATAGCAAAAATATATCTGATATATGTACTCATAAATTAACCATGGGATTGATTTATGAGTATACATATCGCATGGCTTCTTTCAATATCTCATGATTTACTAACTCCAATGAAACAACAAAAGTTAGAAACAATCGTTTTAAGCAAAAACATATAAAATGTATGCACAATAGATAGTCTATTTCTCATTTTGCAAATTTAAATTATTGTTCATTTTGTCCAAAAAAATATATGCACAAAACCTATCCTTTGTGATGGGCCTGGCCAGTTAACCTTTATGGTAACTGGAGATCCCATCAATCTTGACCATTGGATCTACTTAAGCCTAAAAACTTAAGAAATTAACTCAAGCATCTGCAACAATAACACTTAGGTAAAGAATTTAATCTTTGTACATATTCCAGGTCCCAAATATATACTTGCCCATTACTCAGAATATCCCCAAGACACAATGAATGATCTTAATAATTGTAACTTCAAGCCCATATATAATAATAATAATAATAGTAATAATAATCAAGTTTATTAAATAGCAATCCACACACTTCTACTCGCCTTTTCAGAAACTTGGCTACTCTAGAGCATATCACACCTCTGCTTACACCATCAACCATGGGGTTAGTCACACGGACTAAGTGGGGATCGGGGATCTAGGATGTCTAGCATCAACAATACAAAGCATTAACCTATAACAACAGCCTAACCTTACCATAGCCTCACCCCTGCAATCCAAGTAACTAGTCCAACAAGCATGACCAATGCAACTTAATTCCAACAAAGAAGACCACATATATAATAACCAAGCAATCATAGCATCAACATTGCAACCAATATTCCTCGGGTGCGAAAGCAAGGTCAACTCCTACTGATCAGGCCAGTGACATAGAGGCTGGGTAACCACGTGTGTACACACCCATCCACGCTGCGTCCAGCATTGGAGGACCACTTAACTGTGCATAACGTTGTACCATACGGTACCAACGCCCGATGTTCAAATAATACTATTTACATAGCACTGTGCAATAACCGCGAGTCTAGACCATCGCACCTAGACTCATTTGAGGTCTATGTCAAAGAATTATACTACACATAGATCACAATACTATAAATTCCACCCAATATCAACTAGGCACATTTCCATATCAAACTTACCTTAGGAATTCCATAATTTACACCTCATGCAACAAAGGAAATCCAGTTATACGCTCGTATAAACATTACTATCTCTACCATGCAACATGCAATGCCCGGTGCTTAAGCAAAATACAACCTTCACTAATATCTTATTACTTTTAACTAGATCAACTTCCTTCAAATTACTACTTATAACCTTAATGACGGTGGCTTCCATAACCCTGCTAACTAGTTTAAATTCCTGCACCCATTCCCAGCTAGTAATACCCCTAGCATATATTTTCCCTTTGCTAATTTAGTTATTTTCAAGGGTTTAGATATATAACTAGCTACCTTGTTAAACTACACATCCCATAATCATAAACACTAGAAAACCCCAGGCGTAAGGCTTGATCCCCACCTGGAAATCCTGCTTGCTTCTTCTGCACTCCCAAAGAACGCCTCGGATCTCGCGACGGCTTCGCTCCTTCAAAGAATCCATCGCAATCTATCTCCTTAGAATCGCGTCACCATCATATAAAAGACTTCTTTCCCATGGAAAACTCCTTCCCAAGAAATCAAGAATAATATTGTTGCGCTTATATAACCTAGCAATGCCCTTGCATGCATGCATGCATGCACACACTGCATGCATGGACACATTGCATGCATGTATTCCTAGCACATAATCATTTATTTTACCATTGAAAATGCACTCTTATATAATGGCAACGTTACTTACATCTTAATTCTTTGCTAGGTTTGCTAGGCTAGGTTCTGACAGTCTCTCCTCCAAAAATTCAACCCATTGCATGCATGTATTCCTAGCACATAATCATTTATTTTACCATTGAAAATGCACTCTTATATAATGGCAACGTTACTTACATCTTAATGTTCTTCGCTAGGTTGCTAGGTCCGTTCTGATCTCTCCTCCAAAAATTCAACCCATGTCCTCATGGGTGCATCTTAGAACACTCATGAAAAATCTAGTTTGTATCTCCCTTTGTGACATCTTCCTTGGAACAAACCCAACCATTGATCTAAAAAGTAATTTTTATAGTCTCGCCTCCTTAATTCTCAGGTCTCTTCCCTTTATGTCTTCACATCTTAATCCTCAATTCAACATACTCCCAAATGAATACAATTTCGTCCCTCAGAACTGACCCATCCTTGTCAAACACAATTACTTAGCCTTCCAATCCAAGATGATGCCTCTCCAAACTTGAAAGTTCAAAGCTAGCTTCATACAAGTAATTTAAGCTAAAGGAAAGATACATATTAGAAAGCTCCAATGCATGGCCCTTCTACCATTCAATTTAACATACCGCCGAGTCTAGAACTAACTCAAATATTATGAGTATACTCTATGCATCAGAAAGAAGAACATACATATCCAATTCAATATAATAAGTAATGCACATAGGAAAAAAACCCACCATTCCAAAGAGATACATGTGTCGAACTAGATATGTAATCTCGAGACTTCTTGGGTGGCCAAATCAAAAAGTAACAAGCAAAATACATAATCAAGTCCCCCAGTCTGGGTATCTTATAGCTAGGTAACATACTTAAGTTGATACAAGGGATCCCATAAGAATTATAACCCATGGTACAAAGAATTCCTCTACGAGTTCATCCAATGACATTGAAGTATCCTAGGCTATACACTTGACCTCTATATTTAGCCTACTTCCATGCATATTTCCCCATCATACTAGTTAGTCTTTGAACAAGATTTTATAGGCACCAATTGCCGTTAATTTCAATGAAGCTCTTACTTCATGTATTTCGTTCACAACTTCAATCCTTTGACTATATCCTTAATCAAGTAATGCAATCACCATCCCTCCATTAATCTACAATCACTTCTACCATGCCAAATAATTACGATACATGGAAGCACCATTACTAGAAGTGCCTACAACTCTTCTATTACATTCTAAGATTTCCAAAAAAATGGCACTTCCCCATGTCTATACATTCCCCTCTGCCTTTATCTCATGTCTGGGCTTTATCTGACAACTCTTTCGTTCAACTTCATGGTTTACCTACTACCATGATTAAATATGTTATTCTATTCATCGTCTTCTTCTTCCTTATGGGTGTAAATATGATAATGCTACCCAAAAAGCACCGTCCGGACAAGTGCTTTAGGTGCTTGAGGTGCTTTTTACTCGATGAATTTTCGTTCAACGACCTCGGGGGTTGTTACTCCAGAAATAGTATGCATGTTTCGGTTGGGAAGGGATCGATGACATGGATGTCCCCGCGCGAATTGCCAGAGCAATCCTCATGTTTGGCGGGATCTCAAGTTGGCGGGATTCTTGAGGAAAGTTTTCTTTCTTGGATTGTCATTCTTCCCAAGCTCCGTTATCATGGCTGAAAATTCACTGGCAATTCTCAATTCTAATTCCAATCCCAATCCCAATTCCAATCCCAATCCCAATCCCAATTCCAGTGCTCCATTGCACCTCCATTTTATGGCCAATTCTGAAAGCCTTGATGATCAGAAGAGGAGAATTTATCTGGAATTTGAAGCCAACAGGAAAAGAGAATCGAGAAAGAGAATGAAAGAAAGGGAAAAGGAAAACATTCCACCAAACGAGAGGAAGAGAAAACAATGGCTTAGTGAAAGAAGATTGCAGGAACTCTCAAAAGAGTTAGATGATTCTTTTAATCACATTGTCAGGAACGTTTCTGAGGATTTGGATAAAGGGAAAGTTCTTCAAAGACTTTTCAAGAGAAACAAACATTTGCCATTGCAAGCAGATGTACCAGATCCCAGGGATATTGCTATAATGAAAACCATGATTGTGAATGTTAGAGAGACAATGCAGGCACAAAAAATGCAAAGAACAATTGATGTCCTCCAAGCAAGAAAGAGCACCCTTCAAATGGCAGCATCTTCGATAGGAGGGATTAATCAATCTGCAATTTCAAGGGTTCTATCTGTTCCAAGAAAAACTATTGCCATGGCATTTAGAAGACGTATATTTGCAGAGTGTGAAGCTGACCCTTGGTCAATATTTGGAAGGAAGAGAAGAAGTGACGATTTTCAGTTTGAAGAAATATCCACGGTGAGGAAGTTTTGGGATGAAAATACTAGAGTCTCACCTTATAAGAAGCATGTGAGGAAGCATTTGGCTGAAAATGGTGATAAAATTGATCATCCTATTCATTTGCTAGAGATTACACAGGTAATAGTTTCGACCAGAAATTTGGAATGTTGTGCACTAATTCTTTCATTCATTTTATAAAATAACTAAATTTATTATTGTAATTGTGTTCAGGTACAATTGTACCTTGCTTTCAAGAAGAAACATCCTAATATAAAGATGTCCCAAAGAGGGCTTTTGAAAAACTGAAGCCAAGCTATGTAAGAAAACTTCAAGAAAGGGGAGACTTGTTGTTGCCAATACCATTTGCACTTAGAATTTGCAAGGCAAGCCATCAACAATATGAGGACAAATCCTTATGGTGTTCATAAGGATTGTAAGTGCCAGTGCAAGGTTTGTGGACCAGGTCTAATCTGCATGGCTAAGGAGAACACCATCAAATCAAGTAGTGATTATTGGAGAATGGTGGTGCGCCAAAAGGATGAGAGTGATGAGTGGCATAAGCATGCGTGTCGATCTTGGACTTGTACAAAATGTGGTTTAAAAAGTGAGTACAATGTTACCTTTGTTTCAAACCTATAATTTTGCTTTCTATTTACCATGTTTGCTATAATGTATTGCTTGTTTGCCAACATGTCCTAAGGAGAGGAGTAAGAGCAAAACTTACAATGTGAATTGGAAAGTATTTGAGAAGGTAATGACTTTCAAATTAGATTGCAAAGTGCATTTAGTGACTTCATTAAATATGATTCAATCATATGACTTCCATATCAGGAGCTGATAAATTGGCCTTAACATGGCAGGTAGAAGTCCAAAGGAAGAGGACATCATCGAAGAAACCTCCAAAGGTTACAAAATTGGCCTACAAATTGGGTAGTCCTTTTGAATTTAATGAGCATGCAAGAAAGACTTTGAAATCTTTTGTACCTCATAATTATAGAGCTCATTGGCAAGCCAAGGAATTCAGGAAATGCTTGGCAACACTTCAAGATGATACCATTGTTTCTGTCATAGATTTTGCTGAAAATTATGGATTTAAGATCCAGCAAGAAGCTCAATCCTGTCATTGGCATACTGACCAGGTGTCAATTCTAGTGCATATAACCTACAGGAGGATGAAAAAGGAAGAAGAAGAAGAAAGAAAAAAGAAAGAGGAAGAGAACTCATGCAAGAAGAACAAGAACTTGGCCAAAGAGAAAAGGAAACAAAGTCTCCAAGGTATTGTGAAGGAAACTCATTTCTATATTAGTGATGACAAATCACATGACACAGAATATGTCCAACATTGTCTGCAAATGCATGCTGATTGGTTGCAAAGTATTGGAGTTGAATATAAAAAACATGTGTTTTGGAGTGATGGATGTTCTTCACAATTCAAGTCTTCGAGACCATTCCATTTTCTTGGTAGATTTTATGGGAGAATGGGAAAGGATCTTCTATGGAATTTTTTTGCTAGCTCACATGGGAAAGGTGAGCATGATGGTGCTGAAGCAGTTATAAAGAGGATACTAACTCAAGAGCAAATGAAGTATAATGGATGGAAACTATAGTGTGCAAAGGAGGTAGTTGCTTTTCTTAAATGGCACTTTGAAAATCATCCATCTGATCATGACATCAAAAGGTAATTTACAGTATTTTTGTAGTGTTTTACAATTTTATTGCAGACATTTCAGCACTTCAAGCACTGTCCAGCACTTAAAGCACTTGCTTTTCATATTGTTACAGATATTTCTGGGAGGTAGAGTCTTCAAAGATAGATAGATCAGAAAGATTGGAATGCCATACTTTAAAGGGAACTCAATTGCTCCACTGCATAAGACCATGTGACAAGAAGAACTCTTTGAAGGTAGCTTACAGACCTTTGTCATGCTTTTGCAACTACTGCATTTAATTTAAGTGGGACAAATGCATTAATATGAGTCGAATTGGTTTTTGGGCAACCATTGAGTTGAGGTTGAAGGATCCTAAGAATACAGGTGATAGCAATGATTTGCAAGAAGATGACGAGTATGATGTTGAGGAAGAAGAAGAGGATGAAGATGATGTAATTAGTTCTATGATAGAAGTGGGTGACAATTTTCTTTGTAAATCTTGTCAAGAGGGAATGAAGAAGGGGTAGACTTTTATGTACTTAGATGCACTGAAGCAAAGAATACTTTGCTAGAAGATTATAAGGATGGATGGGGAAATGTAATTGGGATTGAAGAAGTTATTGTGTCAGGACATTATTATAAACAAATTGATGGTGGTCTAAGGTTTCAACTATTGCAGAATAAGCCGATTGGCGGTGTATCTGACCATCTCGTTAGACTTTCTAAATTTGACATGATTGCAGATGAAGATGACTCAGACTTGTATTTCATGGCAGAAGAAACTTGCCAGCAGATCATGAGTAGTCTACCACCTGCATCATAGAAGGTAATTTGTACAAAATCATTTCTGTGTCAATCTGCCAAACTGAGGCATATCTGCAGTTTAAATGTGAAAATACATTGTAATAGCTAGACAACAATACTTTACTACTGAAAATGTAACTGAATGAAAATGACAGCAGTTTAAGACTGAAAACATTTAAAAGAGAAACAACAATATACAACAATATGCATACATATCATCTGCAAGATTGAAAGTTTCTAAACAATTTCAGATATCACAAAATTGAGGCATTATCTGCACTCGTATAGTATTGGCAATATAAGGTCTATAATTTTTTACATGCCTCTTGTCCAAAATTGAGGCAATAAGTACTTCTACTAAGAATCAGAACAAGTAATTCTTCAGTAAATATTCTTCAACACTTCAAATAGTTCTGCAGCTGCTCCAACTGATCAGAACTGAAAGCACTCCCAAAATCATCTACTAACCATTGAATTTGACCCTTGCAGTAGGCTTTGACCAATAGTTTATGCTCATCACCAATGTTCTTCTGAAATAGTGCATCGAGAACACCTAGGGATGTTCTTGTATAAGCTTCTGGCCTAGAATAGTGCTTCAATACACCAGAAACATCATGAACCTCTGCAGCTTGTCTGAGTATTGGAGGCAAGTATGAATTTAGGATCTCATCTTCAGGATCACATGTGAAAGTAGGCACCATGATGGAGGTAAATGGTGGGGACATAAAAGTCTTGTACACTTCATCATCTGCAAGAATAACATTATTTCCATACTGTGAGAAAGCTTCATACACTTTATGGAGTGGCTTCATGAAAACTGGGTTTGCAGATTCTAAAGGCCAATGGAAAGGCATCTCATCACAATATTTTTGGTCCCAAACAAATACAAAATCTTTTTTGTTCATGGGACATAGAACATCAATAACTTCATGAACATTGAAGTTGTTCATGGAGGACCAAATTGCTAAGTCAAACAACCTGGAAGCTTCTTGCAAGAACCTATGCACACCTGGCCTCAACACAACCATTTTGTTAGTTGTAGATGATCTCAATAACTGAGAACTCAGCCTTCTTAGGTCTCCTCTTAATTGATTTGTTCTTCTGTAAGTCTTAACGAGCACGCCATTCAGATCTAGTATTAATAGTTTCTTTTTCATAGGTACAGCTTGCAATTCAGTACACCTATTAAGTAAAAGAACAATTCAATCAATGAATCAAAAGAATTATCAAAAGAATTATCAAAGTGAAATGTAGAATTATTAACCTCGAAGTTACATTTGTACTTTGCAACTCGGTAGACCTAACAATCATAAAATTAATTAAGTGAATACAGCTTCAATGGTTCCACAAATATTGAATTCAAATTAAAAAGTCATAAACCTGGAAGTTAAATTGGAAACATCTATGTCCTCATCACTTGGGACTATTTTCTTAAACCCTGAACATTAAAACATCATTTATGAATTAGTGCTCTCAAAGAGATGTTTGAATTTCCTCTAAGAGCATCCATAATTGCTGCAAAATCAGTATTTATACCTTCATTGTGTACAGATTGTGTTGCAGTATTAGGCTCCTATACTTCACCTGTTTTTACCTCAGTGGGATCTACACTTGCAATATCATCAAGGGTTGTCATTATATTTTCCATAATTTCCTTTTCAACACCCTCTTCATTCACCTGCAAGTTTTCCTCCCCTTCTTCATTCAAATCAATGTGCATTCTTCTTCTCAGTACTTTTTTCTTGTTAGTTCTCTCAATCTTTTTCTTTTTGCTGGTCCCAACTTCAGTGACCTTCTTGCTACTTGAGTTCCCTTTCTTTTTGCTAATTAACTCATCCTTCTTTGGCATTTTCTTTTTTTTGTTTCTTCTTGGCTGGAGTGTCTAATATTTGACACTCAACTTCACTAGTATTCAGACCTGCCTCTGAATCCTCTCCAATTTTACCACTGCTTCTCAATTGTCTTGGGCTTGTCATCTTAGATTGATCCTGGAGAATTTCTGGCTCGTCCCTTGCATGTCTCAACCTTCTCTTTGTGCTAGTAGAAGGGGACTTCAACTGATCAGGCAAAACATCTTCAACATCAGGCCGAGTATTTGATCCCAAATCCGCCGAGAGCTTTTCGAGCTACCTTAGGATCAAAAGAAGCAACCTGCTCAATTCCTGTTGGAGTACTCATACCAAGTTCAATATAAAGGTCTTCAGGAATGTTACAGTCACATTTCAAACATCTGCCCTCTTTGAACAATGCAGCACACATTACATGATATTCATGTTCACATTCAAGAACTACAGACATCTTGTAGTTATTATGAAAACTTAAACCACAAGCACTACAATAACTTTGCAAAAAACCTGGAAGCCTTCTTTTGATGGTGTTGATGCAGAAAGGAGAGCTGGTGATTTGCATCAAAGACTGAAGGTTGCTTGCATGTTCTTTTCCAGCATTTATCTCAACATCCAATTGAATTAATTCAGCTTCCAATGCCTCCTTCTTCACAAGAAGATCGGGATCTCCAGGTTTGCAAACAGACTCCAAGGACTCACATGCATATTCTTCAAACATCAATTTCTTTTCTAAATCCCTGATTTCTAACTCCACTTCCTTTGTAATAACCATAGCTCTCTTCTCGGCAATAGTAGACTTTAGCCTTTCCATACTGCTTCTTTTTTCAGACAAGGTTTTAAATATTTTATCATTGGATTTCTCATCAGCAGCCAGACTAACAACAATATCTTGCATTTTCTTTCCCATCTCTGCCTTTTTATTCTCAAGCTTCCCTAAGTTTTCTGTCACTAACTGCAGGTTATGCTTCAAATTAGTCTGATCAAGAGTAGGCTTAGGAATACCTTTGGCAGAAATAGCAGGCTTTGATTCAATTTCAGCTTTTGCTTTTTGAACATTTTTTTTCGGCCTGCATTTCTTGTACATCATAACCTGTGCCCCATATGAAGCCCAATTTATCTGATGACCTTCAGGATCAAGCAGTGCTTCAGGGCAATTTTCCCATGCAAAGGCAAGAGCCAATTGTTTTCTTACTTCATTATTAGAAACACCATCTGGGTAAAACACACTCAATAAGCTTTCCAATTTTCTCCTCAAATGTGGTTGAACAAAGGCAACCTTGATTGCAGACTTCGACTTTGAATTAAAACTTTCCTGCCAAACGGATTCCCATTGTTCCTTCGTGATTTGGGTTGCTAGCCAATTGTATTTCATATGGGGCTGCAGACCCTCATTTGACAACCCGTGCATCTCAAAAAAATCCTCCGCTGTTACTGCTTCTTCTACCATGTTGCTTGATTCACGACGATTAGTTCCGGATAAACAATCTATATTGTGCACCGGAGAGGAATTCGAAACTCTGCTAAAGGATTTGCAAAAGGAATGAAACAGGAAATTGAGGGGAAGTTTGAGAGAGAAAATTGTGGTTTTTTTTTTCCTTTGGAATGAAGGCAACCTAGGTGCTAAGTGCTTTCGCGTTTTTTTGGGTAGCATTACCATATTTACACCCTTATCCATAAGATGGATAACATTGTTCAATCTTGGCCAATCAATTCTTCAATGGATATCATTCTCTAAATATAAATGCGTAACCTGACCACTTTGTTCCATTAAGTGCTTTCTTATACTCCAAGAATTTTTTTCAACGCCAAGAACCTTTTCAAGGCTATTCTAGCCATAACCCTAAGGCCAACAAGTTTATAGACCTCAAATAGGACCATGATGTAATCATGACATTTCCTTCTACGTCACACATCTGCTATTTACACATTAGCTTCAATCCGACTATCATGTCAATCTTATTTTATAACTATATCTAAGCATTCTCAAAACTTGTCTTACAACCACCGTGTTGTAACCTTATCCAACCATAGCCTGGATGCTATCAACTTAGCAACTTATTGTTATTTTACCACTGGATATCAATATATAGATGCGGCCTAGTTTTCTCAATTTTAGCTTCAAAAAGGATGCACCTAACATCACATCAAGAATCTTATTCATCCGATATGGTGAGATGAACCTTCCCTGAATATCATAGGCATTATATATTATGCACTGCTTAATCCAAATTTTCTTGCCACCAAAGTATACTACTACGAGATCACATCTACACTATAAGGAGTGGTTACCAAAGTGAAACGCAATACCTGTAACTTAATCTCCCTCAAGCATCACTTCCATGCTATGCACACATTGGCAACCCTAAATCAAAGTTAGCCCCTTGATGACGTACATTTTTCTAGCTTATACGCTGCGGGGATAGAAAATCAACCAAGGTTATAGAAATACCATGTAATCAATTTCACATACCTTCATAAAACAATTTGTCACGCCTCCTCTGAGGCCGTCATCTCCACATATATTCAATTGAATACTATTAGCATAATCCAACAACCTCAACTTGAATCTAAAATTCGCTATCATACATCCAAGGATCCAACTATGCTCTGATACCAACTGTGATGGGCCTGGCCAGTTAACCTTTATGGTAACTGGAGATCCCTCAATCTTGACCATTTGATCTACTTAAGCCTAAAAACTTAAGAAATTAACTCAAGCATCTGCAACAATAACACTTAGGTAAAGAATTTAATCTTTGTACATATTCCAGGTCCCAAATATATACTTGCCCATTACTCAGCAATATCCCCGCACACAATGAATGATCTTAATAATTGTAACTTCAAGCCCATATATAATAATAATAATAATAATAATAATAGTAATAATAATCAAGTTTATTGAATAGCAATCCACACACTTCTACTTTCGCCTTTCCGAAACTTGGCTACTCTCCGGAGCATATCACACCTCTGCTTACACCATCAACCACGGGGTTAGTCACACGGACTAAGTGGGGATCGGGGATCTAGGATGTCTAGCATCAACAATACAAAGCATTAACCTATAACAATAGCCTAACCTTACCGTAGCCTCACCCCTGCAATCCAAGTAACTAGTCCAACAAGCATGACCAATGCAACTTAATTCCAACAAAGAAGACCACATATATAATAACCAAGCAATCATAGCATCAACATTGCAACCAATATTTCCTCGGTTACGAGCAAGGTCAGCTTTCTACTGATCGGGCCGCTGACATAGAGGCGGGGTAACCACGTGTGTACACACCCATCCACGCCAAGGCCCAAAGATTGGAGGACCACTTAGCGTGCATAACGTTGTACCATACGGCACCAACGCCCGATGTTCAAATAATACTATTTACATAGCATGCAATAAGCATGAGTCTAGACCATCGCACCTAGACTCCGGCCCCAGAGGTCTATATCAAAGAATTATACTACACGTAGATCACAATACTATAAATTCCACCCAATATCAACTAGGCACATTTCCATATCAAACTTACCTTAGGAATTCCATAATTTACACCTCATGCAACAAAGGAAATCCAATTATACGGCCAGATAAACATTACTATCTCTACCATGCAACATGCAATGCCCGGTGCTTAAGCAAAATACAACCTTCACTAATATCTTATTACTTTTAACTAGATCAACTTCCTTCAAATTACTACTTATAACCTTAATGACGGTGGCTTCCATAACCACGCTAACTAGTTTAAAATTCAAGCACCCATTCCCAAACTAGTAATACCCTAGCATATATTTTCCCTTTGCTAATTTAGTTATTTTCAAGGGTTTAGATATATAACTAGCTACCTTGTTAAACTACACATCCCGTAATCATAAACACTAGAAAACCCCAGGCGTAAGGCTTGATCCCCCACTGAAATCCTCGCTTGCTTCTTTCACGCACTCCCAATAGCGCTCCCGGATCTCTCGACGACGCTAACTTCGCTCCTTCAAAGCAATCCATCTGCAATCTATCTCCTTCCGAATGCGTCACCATCATATAAAAGACTTCTTTCCCATGGAAAACTCCTTCCCAAGAAATCAAGAATAATATTGTTGCGCTTATATAACCTAGCAATGCCCTTGCATGCATGCATGCACACACTGCATGCATGGACACATTGCATGCATGTATTCCTAGCACATAATCATTTATTTTACCATTGAAAATGCACTCTTATATAATGGCAACGTTACTTACATCTTAATGTTGCTGCTAGGTTGCTAGGTCCGTTACATCCTTGAATTGAATAGAATCGAGTTGAATTAATTTTTATCGTCTGTGGAGATCAATTGGCATATGGGACTCAGATTAAGGGGGGTTCATTTATATTAGCCATATAACACTACTGAGTGACTTTTAGGGGAGTTTATTTTTAATGAAAATAACATATGCGTCAACACAGGTATGTTTTTAGCAGGCTTGCCTACCCCCCTATAACAATTCCTCAAATTCTAGACTATCCACGT
Organism: Isoetes taiwanensis; assembly: GCA_021234155.1. NCBI lineage: Eukaryota > Viridiplantae > Streptophyta > Lycopodiopsida > Isoetales > Isoetaceae > Isoetes > Isoetes taiwanensis. Next base: position 11,867,940 of record JAJEKV010000002.1, read on the forward strand.
GCACGCCCACATCAGCGAAAATTATTATTGTCGGTTGGATATCAATATTTTCACGTCTACGGTTTGGAAAATGCTGAAAACTCTCTGGGGCTTCTCCACTACATCAGACTGACCCAGCGAGTGGGGGAGTAGTATGAAATCTCTCTCTCATATGAGATCAAGCAGATTTCTCGATTTATCATTAGCAAGTTCTTGAAATTCTAGGTGCTCATTCTTCGGAGTCCTTTTTTTCCCTTCCTCTTTTATGCGGAGATACACTTCGGAGGATTTCACATGGTTAACATGTTTCTTTTCCTATTGTTGTTTTCTACACGAACTGGTGTCTGTTCTCTGATTCTCTCATTCCAGCATATCTGGTCGCTTGCTTTTTGGGGACAGAAATTCCGGATTTGAAGGAGTAGATTTGAGCTCAAAGCAACCTCACGAAAGTACTTTACTGATAGAACAGGTCCATATTTCTTTGTACTTCAATTTTTGTGCATTATCATATTTTCTGCTCATGTTCCATCCCGGTTCACTCAACTATGGCTAGCTTTGCTGCCTTAGTCTTTGGAAACGATTTCTCTCTATGCTTTGACTTCAGCCATTTGGGAAAGACCAAAAAGATAGAAAATTCATGGAACGGGTCCCCATATTCTATGAATCCTATGAATCATACAAAACCCAGTCTTTTCTGTTACAGAGGTGAATCTTGCAGAAAAATGAGTTATTTCGGCAGAACTAAAGGGATCCAACTTGTTTGCGCATAAGAGCAGGTTCCACTCCCTTTTCTAACTTAGTTTATATCTTTTCAAATACATTTGAGTTATGTATATCCTGCATTCTCTACTTCTGGGCTATAGATTAGAATTTACAACTTTCAAGTCCCATCTGAACTCCTTTATCTTGTGTGTGAAGGTACACCGAGTTTTTAGCTTTTTGAAGAGGAGTACAACCAGCTTGTTGGCGTCTATAGTGATCTCAATATTACACCTTTTGCAATTTCTTTGTGCTGCTAATGTATTTTAAACTAACCCTTTGTTCTACACAATGCTCTTGGTAATACGTGTATTTTCGCATTGTTTATCTCAGACAATCATATGATCCAGTGATTTCTCTTGGTAATAGTTTTAGTCTAAATATGTATTAGGGAAAGAAGCGTGCTTCTATTAAGACATCCTGAAGTTGGAAACTTTGTTGACAAATGTCTAACACCTGCACCAAGTGGGTTGCATGACAACTTCTAAGAGATCCATTTTCTCATAGCGATGGAAATGGGAAAATTATAGAATGTTTGTCTATGAGAAGCATGTACAAACCATTGACATGGCAGGGCTTGTGCCCGAGCTAAGGTGTTGATTAGAAGATGATAAGAAAGGTATGTTACCTTATCGTTTGATGGGGATATAAACCAGACATTTAAAATGTCTTAGAACCAACAGGACATGCTTCCAGTGCAATTATGTGGCTCAAGCCACTGTTGGGACAACTGAATTATACCTTAGAATCCAATCACTAAGTTTAGTTTTGACCACTTGAAAAATTGAATGTTGTCTCATCCGTAGAGTGTAGTAATTGCTGGATACGTTAAAGCAGGAGAAAGGTTTTGTGTCCTAAAATGCTTTAAAAGCATGCGAAGGAAGGAAGGAAGGAAGGAAGGTACTTTTATCGTCCACGGAGACCAATCGGTCTATGGGACCCAATACAAAAACGCAGCAAGCGGATTACTGCCCGGATTAAAAAACCCCCGCCCCGAAGGGTTTTCGAGGGAAAAACCGTGGCAGCAATCAGCCTGCTGACAAACTGTGCTAATCATATAAAATGCAGAAACATCCCAATATATACAGTCATGCACCACCCCCGTAGTGCCTAGTCAGCGGACGACGCCAGGGGGGCAAAGGTGACCTCGCAGGGGTACCTCTGGATGTATGACCCCGTGGCACGTCTTGACGGTGTGTTCATCGGCAAATGCAAAGGCACGTCCGCCGCATTACTAAGGGGCGTATCCGCCCGGACCGACCAACGCCGGGCAACTCGGAAAGTGTGAGACTCATCCTCAATGGCACCCGTTTGACAAAGACCGAGCACGTCTGCCCGGGGCTCCCCAATCCACCGCCCGCCTCGATGCGAAGATGGTGGGCACCTGCGGGCGAATGGAGGCAATGAGTTCCGCGCTTTTCTGTGGGCATTTGGGAACGGTAGTTTTGTGGGCCCAGGGCTAACACGGGTTGATGTGCTCCTTGTAATGGGCCATTTTGACTGCTCTAGAGCAATGGGGTCCCAGACCTTGCCAAGGAAACAAGCATCTAGGTACTCCCCAGCTTTGTCATCCACGATCGGTCACCATTGCACCAGATGCGCATCGTGCTCTCGCGACGTTCCATCTGGCGAACCATCGATCTCTCTTACCCTCCAACAGGCCCTAAAGCATTGCGGACTCATGGCCACGGTGTAAGCAAAGCGGAGCCGAGCATCACCCATAGTAACCACTTTCTGAAAATAGGGAAGGCATAAAACCAGACAAGGTGACATTGTTTGTAATGGAAATGGCAACCTGCCTATATTGAAATTGACAGGTTCGTCCATCAACATGCTATTTAGAATGGAAAAGAAGCTTACGGTATTGCAAAACCTACCATTATGGATATATTTGCAAAATCTGAGAGCTTGGAGGAGACATAAAATAATTTAAGACTTGAAGAAGACAGAATTTAATGGAATGTTGTTTAGCCATATTGCTTTTAATGGTGAAGGTGTACTTGTATAAAGCATTCTAATGCCATGGGTTCTAAAATTTATGCAATGCCTTTGTTGACATATATATAATGCGGGAGCTTGGAAGAAGCATTTGACAGTTTTTGACAATTTAACATGTGGATACTTTCAGCATGTGAACAACATGATGACGGGTGTAGCTCTGGAATTTTTAGACTTTGTTAGGCTTCCAGCTCAGGAATTTTTAGACTTTACCAGACTTTGATAATGTCATCCCCTACACAACTTGACTTATATTGATTCTTTTGTTACAGAGCCACCTTTCACTCCTATAGTTGAGCAACGCAGTATGACAACATTTGTAGAACTTCACATTTAGGTAAAGCTCATGAAATCTCTCTAGGTTTGTTCCTTTTATCTACATATTTGTTTCATGTTAAAGCCTCTTAATATATTTCCAGTTGTTTTTGCATACATTAAGTGGATTCCATGAGGCCACAATTTAGTTATATTCAAAATGCCTATTTTCTTGCAAGCAGTATTCATTCTAAGTCTTGGCATTTGACACTCTTTAATCATATTAGATGTACATCATATGTGAGATGGATAGAAATAACTAATCTATAACATCTCACGACAAAGAAGGTTAAAAGATGTTTGCAACTTGATCTGCTATCTTCATGCCATATTATTCCTCAGTTTACTTTTCTAATAGGTCGAGAACTTGCAATTCAATTACTTGTTTTTATCATGGGACAAACTTATGAATTTTTCATTGAAGCCTATGTTGTTTACAGTTTCAATGACAAGTTTCAATGACAAGCAACCATTGCTGCTTTAAAAAATCCTCATGTTTTAGGCTTTCAGATTTTGTCATCCTATGAACATCATTTGTCATTGATATGGGAATGTTATTCCAAGCAATCAATCCTACATATAGTCAAAACCGACGTGGAACCGTGTCCTAGCCACAAATGGAGAAAGAGAGTCAATGGAACCGTGTCCTGTCCACAAATGGAGAAAGAGAGCCAATGGTGTAAGACAACCCCATTTTTGGTTTATTTCTACGACAATAGTTATCAACCTTATAATAGATAGATAGATATAGATAGATAGTATTTTTACGTCATGCCACGTTGGCAGCATCCATGAGGACATATGACGGACCCTCAGAGACTTGAACATAAGATCTCTTAATTGCTAACCTAATGGACTAGCCACTAAACCGAACAAGGGGAAACAATAACAATGCTAGTCTCTCGATGTTATGTTCATTTATTAGGTGCATAGAATCAGTTTGTGATAAACACATGGTGGATTGCATTGCCCTAAAATATTGTGAATCATGGACTGTGCAATGGCTCTTTATTAAGAAGCTTAAACTTCACTTCAAGAAATTATTCTTGGATCTTCCTTTCTTCTTATTTAGATGCTTTACATTGCTAAAACACCTGATCTTTCTAAAATTTGCAAGTAAGGTCAACACGATAGCTTTAAGCTGTGTACTTCATGCTACAATAACAATGCTAGTCTCTCGATGTTATGTTCATTTATTAGGTGCATAGAATCATTTTCTGATAAACAAATGGTGGATTGCGTTGCTCTAAAATATTGTGAATCATGGACTGTGCAATGGCTCTTTATTAAAAAGCTTAAATTTCACATCAAGAAATTATTCTTGGATCTTCCTTTCTTCTTATTTAGGTGCTTTACATTGCTAAAACACCTGATCCTTCTAAAATTTGCAACTAAGGTCAACATGATAGCTTTAAGCTGTGTATTTCACTGGAGGCTATATGAATGCAAATGGAATTAAACCAAATGACGTGACTGTCTTTACAAACATGCTGCCATGTTGGCCTGGTGGATATAGAATGACTATTTTAATTCTATGGAAGACTCTTGAGCCATAACTCCAAGTGCATCTCACTATGGTTTGCATTGTTGATATTTCAGGTTGTACGAAAGCTCCATAGAAGCACAAAGTACTTCATAATAGTGTCACTAGACAGTGCATGGAGGATGCATGTGGCAAAGCATGGGGTTATGTAGATAATACTTTTAATGAGATCATTCATCTCAATTTTTCTTAGCTTTATATGTTGTATGTAGGCACAATCATGAAGCACACAAAGGCACTATAAATTATAGTCAAATCTTGAGAAGAAACCATGCCATTAACTATTTGTCATTTTGTCATAGAGGCCTAGCAAGCTTTAACATAATTTTGTTTTGAAATGCTCATGACTTCATTTTAATCAGGAATATAACAAGATATTTAATGACATTGACATCCAGTAGAATACAGTGAACCTAACTACTACATTCTAGAATTTAAGTATGTTTTCTAAATTACTACAAACTTGAAGGAGTAGTTTGTATGGATTATTATTAGTGCCCACTCACACCACGCAAACCATCGTCAGGATGATTTATGAAACACAGCTACCAGAGCAGATTGATCTCTACGAGCTTGGACGACCAACTGTGTGGCTAATGAACCGGGGTGATTTACACATAGTTGCAATGATTCCTGGGGGAAGATCAACTACTCTTTTCAAAAACGGCTAGGAATTATCCTTAAAAATATGCATATGTTGCACGACTGTTGATGTACTTTCTAACGTTGGTTTATTGAGTAGAAAGTAAACAATATCATCTTAAATCACAATAGAGAAAGGATAAAAATGTTACACAACTCACAAAAAGAGGAAAAGGAACATTATCATTGAAACTAAAAAAAAAATGTTACAAAAACGTAACAACCACAAGCAATAATACAAATTACTAAGAAATAATAAACAATCATATAAATGGAAATTACCTTTGGTTCTTGCTAAATGACCTAATAAATTCAATGAAATATAAGGACAACAACTAAACAAGATACTTTCTTGTTTGCAAAATTCGGTGTTTGCAAAATTGCTTGCTGGGATTCTCGAGCAGCAGTTGACGGGCTGGGCAGAGGCAGCAGAGATACGGGCCCTCACCCAGGCAGGATTCAGACCCCGACACTCAACCATTGACCACACCTTCACATTGCGAGCTCTGGTTGAAGACAGCAGGAACCGCCGTCAGGATCTATATTGTTGCTTCGTGGATTTTGCAAAGGCATTTGACACTGTGCCTCGGGAAAAACTATGGGCAAGATTGCGACAGCTGGGGGTTCCGGTAGATTTGCAAAATGCAATGTACAGGCTTTATGAAAGATGCTCGGGTCGGTTGCAGCCGACAAGCCAACCATTTGATAGTAGTATCGGGGTTCGCCAGGGATGCCCTCTCTTCCCAACATTGTTTGGGCTTTACATTGATCAATTGGAGAGTCGGCTTGGCGATAATGGGGGCTTACGGGGCTCACCTTCTCTACCGGATCATCAAGCGGTTAATATATATCCGATGATGTGGACCTCCTAGCTTACACACCAGCCAGACATGCAACGACATCTCGATGCCCCCGGACACATTTTGTCAAGCGATATGATATGCGTCAACTTGGCCAAGACTAAGGTGGTTTTCATATCATCTTCCGGCGGTAGGATCCCTCCTTCCGTTACCAAGGGCAGAATGTGGAAGTAGCATCCACATACAAATATTTGGGAGTGGAGTTTCCGTCTACTATGCACTGGGACACATCCATACGGCTACGAGTTACGGCGGGCTGGAAAGCACTATATGCAATGCAAAACAATAGTCATAGAGCGAGTTGTATGATTGGACCCATCGGTCACACCTGTTCAAAGTCTTAGTGGAGCCTGTCCTTTTATAACGGGGTTGAAGTATGGGGCCCAGTGAGTATCCCTCGCTACTTGGAATGACTTGGAGCAAAAGTGCGAGAAAGCCTTCTTGGAAATGCGAGCACTGGGGGGTGAAGTCCACGGTCCCATATCAAATTCTACCGCAGGAAACGTGATTCTTGCCTCTTGAGGAGGGCTGGCCCTTGATCGCCACATTGTCTATTTTCGGAAAGGTGGTCAACATGGACGATGCTCGTCTCCCAAAACTAGCTTATATCATGGCAATGGGGCCACAACGCCTCAAGGCCTGCTGGAGGGAAAAGAGAGCTCAATGGATGGCTAGATGGAATGTGCAGGAGCACAGGTGCATACATGTGCAAACAGAGGCAGATCGCCATAGCTTGAGGCAATATCTTGATGCTTGCTTCATCAGCAAGCTTTGGGATGCCAGCGCCCTTGAACAGGTCAAGACAAAGACACTACCGGCGCCACATAAATCCCACATTGGAAGCGAGGCCCACAATGCTACCTGCGCACCCACTTGCCCATGAAAAGACGCAGACTCATTGCCTCCATTCGCACAGGGGCACATCATCTTCGAATTGAGACAGGCAGATGGATTGGTGAGCGACGTCAGGACAGGCTCTGTCAATGCTACCAAATGGGAGTCATTGAGGATGAATCTCATATCCTTCAAAGTTGCCCAGCATATTGTGACGTTCCAAGTATTTATACGGTATATGTATAAATATATTGACACGTCACCCAGTATAGATACGCCACCATGGGGTATAGTAACCTAGGGGGTTGACCTAAAAGGGATTAAATTAGCTATGCTAATTTAATTATTAAGGATAATAAACTATAATTAAGGAATTAATATGTAAAAGGGATAATTAAGTTAATTATGGTTTGGGAAGGTGCCACTTGGCCAAAATCGATTGGCTAACATGGTGATGCTAATTGGAGGCATCAAGGTGGATCACTACCCCCCATATCAGCCATAACCGACCAGGAGGAGCCAGGAGGAGCTGAGCGCCACCTTTGAGGAGCTGAGCGCCTACCTACCTTTGCCCAGCTGAGCGCCACCCTTGCCTAGCACGTACCTGTGTAGCCAGAGCTAAACGTCAAGTCCCAAGAAGATGGAAGCGCCCAACGATAACGCGTCCAGCAGGAACTCGGGTAGGTGGCTAGTATAGGTTGATATTCTAGGGTAGCGCCCCTATTGGGTACTTGTTGTGTTGTTTTGTCTGTTCTCTCTGTGTTTTACTCGTAGGAACTAACCCTTGGTTGTAAAGGTAAGTTCTCTTTATATTCTGATTCTGGATTTGCTCTCAAAGGATGGATTGATAGTTCTTCAGGGAAAAAATTACTAAAGTCATTTTTTAGATTAGCTAGAACAACTTTGGCTAATTTAACCCAAAATACATAGGAAAACTTTCGAATGTTTGGCTAAAGTTGAATAATTTTCCTTTACTAGTTTTGAATGTTTGGCTATTTTTTGTTTGAACCTTTATATAAACTTTAGGCAAACATTTATGCTATGCCAAACGTTTTGTTGTACGAACATATTAATAATAGAAATCTACTAGTTGGAGAACAAAAAACTGTCCATCTAATATAGTATTAGCAACCTCTATTCCATAATCTTATGAATAATCTCATATTTTACATTAGCTATTAAAAAGTATGGCTAATCTATCCCTAAATGCATAGGAAAACTTTCGAACGTTTGCTAAAGTGGAAGAATTTTTCCTCTCCTTCTTTCTTATGTTTGGCTAAACCTTGGTGTAAGGGAGGTCAACTTTGAAAATATTTGGCGATTTTTTTCTTTTTTCCAAAAATTTCCTCCTTTATAGTTTAGCCAGTATTTTTTTCCAAAATGTCAAAAAAATCGCCATTTGGCTAATATTAGCCGCTATTTTTTTCCCCCGAAGTTCTTTGCATAGTCTTACTCGAAATGGGGAAATAAGGGGTAGAGACCTCGAGGCCATATATTGTAGTATGCTCCTAGGTAGAGCCCTGTATTATCCCAATAATGCAGCCTGTGCACAAGAGCCCACCGAGTCGTGGATGCTATGGAATGGCTTAGCACCAAACAAGGGACACAGTGGTGAAGTGGGGGTGGGGTCTTGCACGAACATAAAAGGCTCCTGAGACTCCTACAGTGGACTAGGCCTAATAGCCGCCGCTGAGCTAGGCGCGATCCAAAGGGTATGGGTCCGACACCTCCGGGTGCAGGTGTGACCCCGCATGGGGCATCCCGTACTTTGAGTAGATTTAGGGCGCAGTAAGTCGGGTGCACGGATGCGGGGGTCGCCGATGCGGCACGTATTCTCTAGTCCACCCATGGAACCACTTGCGGATCCCGGAAGGGGCGCTTCCCCGACCTGCCTCATCGGGACGGGCTTCATGAACCCTGTAGTAGGCTCGTAGGGTGATACCTTGAGTCTGCGTGTCCGGAAGGCTATAGTGATGCCATAGCATGATTCGACTCATCTGCAAAGTGTGCACAGGAGGGGCGGATGGAGTGGACAACCCTAGCCAATGTTCTATGCCGATAACGCCATGTCAAGATTTGGCTCACGATCTCTTGAGACCTAGCCGTCAGTCGATCCTCACTGGAGTCTGAGCCGGGGTAGAACCATGGGTTTGGGGTGTTTTCTTAGGTTTAGATGCATATTCTTTGTCGTTGGTATTTGGATGGATGCGCCACCCTTTGTGGTGGTTATTTATATGTGATTTATGCTGTGTGCTAACCCTTGTATTCACGCTTCCGCGACGTAGGAGCCCCATTGAAGGCGTGGGCCGAATGACCCCTTCGTGTCCTTCTTTCGGGCATCATATTATAGATGGCCCGAAATAGACGGAGGGCCCTGCTCATGGCGAGTTGGTCGCCATGGGAGGGGAAAGTCCCCGTATGTATACGGCCGAGGGTCGTATATGTTCAGGGAGCGTCACATTAATGTGACGTTCCAAGTATTTATACGGTATATGTATAAATATATTGACATCGCCACCCAAGATAGATACGCCACCATGGGGTATAGTAACCTAGGGGGTTGACCTAAAAGGGATTAAATTAGCTATGCTAATTTAATTATTAAGGATAATAAACCATAATTAAGGAATTAATATGTAAAAGGGATAATTAAGTTAATTATGGTTTGGGAAGGTGCCACTTGGCCAAAATCGATTGGCTAACATGGTGATGCTAATTGGAGGCATCAAGGTGGATCACTACCCCCATATCAGCCATAACCCACGGGGAGGAGCCAGAGGAGCCGAAGCGCCACCTTTGAGGAGCCGAGCCTACCTACCTTTGCCCGGTGGAGCCACCCTTGCCTAGCACGCACTGTAGCCTTGAGCTAAACGCCAAGTCCCAAGAAGATGGAATGATTTTCAACGATAACGGGTCCAAAGCCAGAACTCTCGGGTAGGTGGCTAGTATAGGTTGATATTCTAGGTAGCCTATTTGGGTACTTGTTGTGTTGTTTTGTCCGTTTCTCTCGTGTTTTACTCGTAGGAACTAACCCTTGGTTGTAAAGGTAAGTTCTCTTTATATTCTCGATTCGGATTTGCTCTCAAAGGATGGATTGATAGTTCTTTGCATAGTCTTACTCGAAATGGGGAAATAAGGGGGTAGAGACCTCTCGAGGCCATATATTGTAGTATGCTCCTAGGTAGAGCCCTCAGATTATCCCAATAATGCGGCTGTGCACAAGAGCCCACCGAAGTCGTGGATGCTATGGAATGGCTTAGCACCAAACAAGGGACACAAGTGGTGAAGTGGGGGTGGGGTCTTGCACGAACATAAAAGGCCCCCGAGACTCCTACAAAGGGACTAGGCCTAACAGCCGGCCAAAGCTGAGCTAGGCGCGATCCAGGCCGGGTATGGGTCCTGACACTCCCCTCGGGGTACAGAGGTGTGACCCGCATGGGGCATCCTGTACTTTGAGTAGATTTAGGGCGCAGTAAGTCGCACGGATGCGGGGTCGCCGATGCGGCACGTATTCTCTAGTCCACCCATGGAACCACCGCGGATCCCGGAAGGGGACGCTTCCCCGACCCGCCTCATCTGGACGGGCTTCATGAACCCCCGTGAGTAGGCTCGTGAGGGTGATACCTTGAGTCCGCGGTCAGGAAGGCTATAGTGATGCCATAGCATGATTCGACTCATCCGCAAAGTGTGCAATGGGAGGGCGGATGGAGTGGACAACCCTAGCCAATGTTCTATGCCAGCCAACGCCATGTCAAGATTCTGTCTGGCTGATCTCTTGAGACCTAGCCGCCGTCGATCCTCACCGGAGTCCGAGCCGGGTAGAACCATGGGTTTGGGGTGTTTTCTTAGGTTTAGATGCATATTCTTTGTCGTTGGTATTTGGATGGATGCGCCACCCTTTGTGGTGGTTATTTATATGTGATTTATGCTGTGTGCTAACCCTTGTATTCACGCTTCCGCGACGTAGGAGCCCCATTGAAGGCGTGGGCGAATGACTTTCAGTGTCCTTCTTTCGGGCATCATATTATAGATGGCCCGAAATAGGCGGAGGGGCCCGCCATGGCGAAGTTGGTCGCCATGGGAGGGGAAAGTCCCGTATGTATACGGGCCGAGGGTCGATATGTTATGTGGAGGCGCCACAGTGGTATCAGAGCCGTGATTTCGGTTACTCGAAATCATAGCACTGACCAAACCCTAACTCGCTAGTTCGATAGTTAGGAGAGAGAATTAAGCAAGAGTGATTGTTTAAGTCTTTCATGTTTGATTTAGTGCTAGGTTAAGGTAACAGACTGTAAATTCTAAGGAAGTCTAGGCCGCCTGGAGGACCCAAGTTTCGAGGAGCCATAACTTTTTGTGGGTAGCTCGGATGAAGGCGAAAACGGCTCCAATGGATCGGGCACCTCTCAAATACCCTAGGGGCACGCACGTCTCGAGGCAAAACGGACAACAGCCAAAAAACAAAAAGGGGCGCTGAGGTATCCGAGGGTGTTTCTTTTTGAAAATAAAACGCGTATAAACACGTCAGCGCCCCATACGGTCCGCCGTATAAAAATACGCGTCCGTTTTTTTTTTAAAATAAGTCTTTCCTTTTTTTTCCCGCGTTTTGAACCCGTGACCTCCCACTTCCAACCCAACACTCTTTCCATCTTGCCAACTATCTTTATATAGTATATATATATTCTATTGCTTTGTTATACATATCTAATATTCTGTTTTGTCCAGTTAGCAGTTCTTTTAAGAAAAAGGTACATCATGGGATTGAACCCCTGACCTTCTGCACCCAAGCCAACACCTTTACCAATAAGCCAACTTCTTTCTTGAAGTAATATAATGCTTTTTCTAGTATTTATAGTGTATCTATTCCATATCTAAATTAGAGGCATGCCTTTGGTAAACCCACATTCTGGAGGCAACAACTCTGCCGGAGCAAGCTCTTTCGCCATAGCCGTCGAAGCAAGCTCTTTCGCCATAGCCGTCGAAGCAAGCTCTTTCGCCATAGCCGCCGGAGTAAGCAGCCTTGTCATAGCCATGGGAGACGACCTTTCTCTGCTATAGTCAACCGGATAACTGTTAACCATATAAAGTTAGTATCCCCTAGGAATAAACCGACCGGGCACGGTAGCACTTCGGGAGATACGTAACTATCAGAAGTCAACTGAGCCATTGATTCGTCGGCTCCCTTTCCAGCGGCTTGTGCGGGAAATTGCCCAGGATTTTAAAACCGACCTGAGGTTCCAAGCTTTTGCAACCCTCGCACTTCAGGAGGCTGCCGAGGCTTACCTCATCGAAATCTTGAGCGACGCCAACCTTTGCACCATACACGCAAAGAGGGTCACCATCATGCCCAAGGACCTCCAAATTAGCACGGAAGGATCGAGGGGAGTTTCGGTGACTAGGCGACTATCTTCTTTTCTGTTGTAAAAATTTTATGGACTTAATTATGTGAAATAGTCCAAATTTTGAAATCGTGACTATAAGAATGTTTTTGTATTCTCTTTCTCTCTATACTATCCCAAATGAATTTCTTTGGGAGACTTGATGTCACTATAATTCTGCTTATACCTTCTTATACCCAATATAGACGGTGCACGCATTGCCGCCGGGCAGACACCTTCGAACGCCAGTCGACTAACACCGGAGCAAGAACTTATGTTGATGAAGAGGCAATTAGTCGAGTTACAAACTTATGTGTTGAATGCCAACCCTCCGCAACACGTACAGGAGGATGGACCGGAGTTACCTCCGTTGCCGCCAAGCCCACCACCCCAGCAGCCACTTGCACCTGAACCAAGCCCTGTACCCGCACGAAGGAAGCACCGTTCCAAACGCCATAGAAGTTCCTCAAGGGATAGTGCTACCTCTTCACCATCGGCCACTTCTGTGTCTTCTGAGTCGTCTGTATCATCGGGAGAGCACCCCAAGCGCCGGGACAAGGAGTACCGCAAGACGGTTGATACAGCCATAACTAGTATATGGAAGAATAGGAAACTAGCCCAGTTTGATGGGAAATCTAGGGGCGGACTGAATGCAGAGTCTTGGTTGGACGAAATGAAGGAGTTTGGCAAATCCTATGGCATGACAGAAAAGGATACCGGAAAGGTCGCCACCACAAACCTTACAGGAGCTGCCCGCATTTGGTGGAAGGGCTATGCCAGAGCCAAGCATCCTGGACATAAGGTGTGCAAGTTTAAGAAGTTTGCTAAGGCCTTTAAGTCGCATTATGTGCCTCGCGGCGCACAAATGCCGACAAATTCAGACCTTTTACAAGGTTAGAGCGTATGGGTATGTCGGGCCAGGCCTACACTAATGAGTTCATGCGCTTTGAGGTCAGTATGTACCGTGGATGAATGAAAAAGAGGCGGTGGAGGGCTACATTGAAGGATTGGCCCCATCCATTAAGCTTAATGGTTAAGGCCATAGACCCAAAATCGATTCTGCGAGGCGGAGGCTAAGGCATTGAGCCTCGAGGAGGACACACCAAGGAACCAAGATCAGCGTCCCTGCTCCTTACTTTCGCAGCCCGCCCGCCCACACCTTACCAACCCCGGGCCGCCAAGTCCAGAAAGGGGCCCTCTGAGGAACTCTTTGACCTCGAGAGGACACACCAAGGCCGGAAAAGAAAGTCACCTTCAACATGCGGAACAAACCGGATAATGTCGGATAAAGGAAGTTCGGGATCTCTTACAATCTATTCCCAAAGAGGCCCGAGATCAGTTACGCAGGGATAAGGCATGTTATAGGTGTATGCGACCCGGGCACTACATGCAGAATTGCCCTTATGTCACACAGACTGCCCAGCTGGCCATGGCCGACCTTGATTGGGACGATCTCGAGTCGACTCTACCTGTCGAGGAGGAGGCTCCCAATTACATTCACGGTGAGTCCCATATCCTTGCAGCTATTGAAACCGGCAATGCTGAAAGTCAGCCTGCCGTTATTTCCACCATAGGTCAAGTAGACAGCAAACCTTTTATCATTCTGATGGATACGGGTAGTACACATAATTTTGCTTCTCCTAGAATGGCCGGGTATTGCGGCTTGAAACCTTGAGATCTCGACCAAGCCCTGTCACCTTAGCCAGTGGTAGAATCAGACATACGCATGGCCGTCGCATTAACCTTAAGATGCAGTTGCCAGGTGCACCGGTTGCCATGGGTGCCGAGATAATGGATATTGGCAAGTATGATCTTATTGTTGGTATGGAATTCTTGGCATCTGCAAAAGCCAATATAGACTGCGAGAAACGGGAAGTTACCTTCAACGCCGCTAACGGAGCCCGCGTAACTATAAAAGGTGACTCCTTAAACCCCATTATGCAGTCTATCACCATCAGGCAGTTACATAAAGCTATACGTAAGGATAAGTTGCTTTGCATTATTAGGCTTGCCTCCATTGAATCAGATGCCAAGCAGAAGCAAGTAGTTGATACCTTGCCGGAAGGGATTGCCAATCTTCTCCGAGAATTTAGCGATCTTTTTCCAGATGAGATCCAGAAGCTTCCTCCTTTTAGAGGGGTAGAATGTGAGATAGCTTTGGAACCAGGTACTAAGCCTACCGGTAAGGCCCCGTACCGTATGAGTCCCCCTGAGTTGGCAGAACTTAAGAAGCAACTTCAGGAGTTACTAAACCTAGGCTTCATTCGGCCTAGTGTTTCGCCTTTTGGCGCTCCTATCCTTTTTGTCAAGAAAAAGGATGGCTCCTTGAGGATGTGCATTGACTATAGGCAGCTCAATAAGCACACCATCAAGAATCGCTACGCTTTGCCTAGGGCAGATGACCTAATGGACCAGTTGCAAGGGGCCAAGCATTTCTCAAAGATTGATTTACGCTCCGGATATCATCAAATAAGGATTAAGGAGGAGGACATTCATAAATCTGCCTTTCGCACTAGATATGGGCATTATGAGTTTACCGTTATGCCTTTTGGATTAACTAATGCCCCCGCAACATTTATGCGATTAATGAATGATGTCTTCCGACAATACTTAGATGATTTTGTTGTTATTTTCTTTGACGACATTCTCATCTATAGTAAAACCCTGGAGGAGCATGAGAAACATCTTCGGTTGGCCCTAGAAAAGCTAAGACGCCATCAGCTCTTTGCCAAGTTCTCTAAATGCAAGTTTGCCACTCCCAAGGTGGATTATTTGGGACATATCATTTCAGCAGAGGGCATCGCGATGCATCCAAACCAAGATAGAGGCAGTAAGGGAATGGCCTATTCCAGGTAATGTTTCCGAGGTCCGAAGTTTCTTAGGACTAGCGGGATATTATCGGAAATTTGTTAGGGATTTTGCGAAGATTGCCGCACCTCTTACCGATCTTACAAAGCATGAGAAGGTAAAGGATTGGATTGAGCATTGGAAAGCA
The DNA here is from genome assembly GCA_021234155.1 of Isoetes taiwanensis. NCBI lineage: Eukaryota > Viridiplantae > Streptophyta > Lycopodiopsida > Isoetales > Isoetaceae > Isoetes > Isoetes taiwanensis. The sequence continues at coordinate 11,883,240 of JAJEKV010000002.1, forward strand.
AAGGTTCAGGGAAGCTTCCAGCAGCTTAAAGATGCTTTAACGTCAGCACCAGTCCTCACATTGCCCGACCCTGAGAAGGATAAACTAGTAGCAACAGATGCCAGTAAAATTGCTACTGGTGGAGTTCTAATGCAGGAGGGGAGGGTTATTGCCTATGATTCAAAGAAAATGAATGAGACGGAGCAGCGATATCCTACCCATGATCAGGAATTGCTAGCCGTTGTCCGTGCTCTGCGGATATGGAGACACTACCTTCTTGGTAGAAGATTCCAGTTGGATACAGATCATCAAAGTCTCCGATTATTTATCCACCCAAATAATCTCAACCTCCTCACGAGGAGATGGATGGAATTTCGGAGGAGTATGACTTTGAGATTATGTATAAGCCTGGAAGCACAATGTGGTTTGCGGATCGTTGTCACGCCATCCTTTGGTAACCCGAACCCATTGTAATGCAATTTCCACACTCACCCGGTGAGTTTGGGAAGCGAGATAGAATGACCTTGACCACGGATCCCGAAGTTTCGCGGATGTTTGGGGACAGTTTGGCTAAGGAAGCTCGCCTGAGATAAGGAGCGTGAAGCTTTCCGTTCATATAAGAAGGAGGGCACCTTGTTATATTACAAAGATAAGTTGTGCGTACCTGAGACTTCAGGAGTACGTAAGCTAATTCTCCATGACACGCACAACAGCCCTATAGCTGGACATGCCGGTTTTATGAAAACCTACTTTAAGATTCGTTCCAGCTATTTCTGGCCTTCTATGAAAAAGGACATTGTCATGTACATTAAGCAAAGGTCAAGTGTGTCAGCAGACCAAGGCGGAACAATTAAGGACTCCAGGAGAGTTGCAACCTTTGGATGTGCCCAACGCTAAGTGGGAAGTGATAACCATGGATTTCATTGTGGGCCTTCCACGTACTCTCCGTGGATATGATGCGTTAATGGTAGTGGTCGACAAACTGTCCAAAATGGCTCATTTCTTGCCATGTCGTACCACGGACACAGCCTTCGATACTGCTCTGCTTTTTGCAAAGGAGATCTTCAGATTGCACGGAATGCCACGAGTTATTGTCTCCGACAGGGATCCCAAATTTGTAAGTGCTTTCTGGAAAGATTTCTTTGCTACTATCCAGACTAAGCTTGCTATGAGTACCGCATATCATCCTCAGACGGATGGTCGATGAGCCGCACCAATCATTATTATAGAGGATATGCTACGAAGTTATGTGTGGAGTAAGCAATCCCAATGGGCTGACTATATTTATCTGGTCGAATTTGCCTATAACAGTATGAAACAGGAATCTTCCAGAATGTCTCCCTTCATGATAAATTATGGTTATCAATGCCTTACTCCAGACACGTGGCATAACCCCGTTTCTAAGGTGGAGGTCTCTCAGCAACTCCTCTTGGAAATGCAAGCTCTGGTCGAGGAAGTTCGTGGTTACCTATTGGCTGCACGCAGTCGCCAGAAGAGTGTAGCCGATAAGCACAGGACCCCACGAGTCTTCCAGGTGGGTGAATCGGTTTGGCTTAAGATCAAGGTAAAACAAGCCAAGCTTAAGATTGGTAACTGCAAAAAGCTAGCACCCAGATGGGCTGGGCCGTTCAAGATCACTGAACGTATTGGGGAGCAAGCATATCGCCTGGATTTGCCACCCCGCTTGAAGATCCACAAGGTCTTTCAGGTGAGTCTTCTAAAGCAGCACACCCCAGATCCAGAGCAGATCTTGGATACACCCACCCTACTTGAGATGACAGAAGAGCATTTAGATATAGTGCCTGAAGCTCTTCTTGATCGGGCTTATAAGCAGACTCGGAGGACCCAGATGCTGCAATACTTGGTCAAGTGGAAACACTTGCCAGTGGAGGATGCTACGTGGGTGATGCAAACAGACCTTGAGAAGCACTATCCGGACTTCATGCGCGAATCTCAAGGCCGCACCATCAACGATGCTATCAACCCCGCTCCCGGCGGTAAGCTTCAAGCCTTGATTCGCCGAGAATCATGCAGTAGAGGGGTAGATGCATCGTAGTTGAAAATAGTTACCGATGATGGGATCACTTTCGCGTTCCCTAGGACGTGGTGTACTGTTAATGTGGACATGACCGTGAACTGCTTGTAGCGCATGTAGTTCATAGCCGCATTCATCTTGGCTATAATAGGAACTTGACCATTCCTTACGCCACAATGAATTGCGAACCATAGGCATGATAGGTTCCTTATAGATAAATTTTCTTTTATTTCTTATAGGGGGTGGACCCTTCAACCCCAACCTAATTAGTTTGTGTATATAAACTGATATATTCACATGTGCAGGCCAGTGAGCAGTACGTGACCTGCCCATGTTAGAGGGTTGCTGATGACCCGAACTCTTCAGTTTTATTTTGTCTACACATTTTGTTTTGTTGTTACTCTGATGTTGGTATTGGACTTCGGTCCTTGAACTTTTTTATTATGATAATCATATAAAATGCACCTCGGTGCTTAAACTGTTTTAAACTTTGAAGTTTTAATATATTACTTTCTGGAATAAGGAATTCCCTTCCTTTATAATGTCATGTACTACAATTGTATCTAACCCCAATGCTGAGGACAGCATTATTTTCTAAGGAGGGGAGAATGTGACGTTCCAAGTATTTATACGGTATATGTATAAATATATTGACACGTCACCCAGTATAGATACGCCACCATGGGGTATAGTAACCTAGGGGGTTGACCTAAAAGGGATTAAATTAGCTATGCTAATTTAATTATTAAGGATAATAAACTATAATTAAGGAATTAATATGTAAAAGGGATAATTAAGTTAATTATGGTTTGGGAAGGTGCCACTTGGCCAAAATCGATTGGCTAACATGGTGATGCTAATTGGAGGCATCAAGGTGGATCACTATCCCCCATATCAGCCATAACCGACCAAAAGGAGCCAGGAGGAGCTGAGCGCCACCTTTGAGGAGCTGAGCGCCTACCTACCTTTGCCCAGCTGAGCGCCACTTTTGCCTAGCACGTACCTGTGTAGCCAGAGCTAAACGTCAAGTCCCAAGAAGATGGAAGCGCCCAACGATAATTGGGTCCAAAGAAGAACTTCGGGTAGGTGGCTAGTATAGGTTGATATTCTAGGGTAGCCCTATTGGGTACTTGTTGTGTTGTTTTGTCTGTTTCTCTCGTGTTTTACTCAGAGGAACTAACCCTTGGTTGTAAAGGTAAGTTCTCTTTATATATTCGATTCTGGATTTGCTCTCAAAGGATGGATTGATAGTTCTTTGCATAGTCTTACTCTGGAAATGGGGGAAATAAGGGGGGTAGAGACCTCTGAGGCCATATATTGTAGTATGCTCCTAGGTAGAGCCCTGTATTATCCCAATAATGCGGCCTGTGCACAAGAGCCCACCGAGTCGTGGATGCTATGGAATGGCTTAGCACCAAACAAGGGACACAGTGGTGAAGTGGGGGTGGGGTCTTGCACGAACATAAAAGGCTCCCCGAGACTCCTACAAATGGACTAGGCCTAATAGCCGCCGGCCCTGAGCCAGGGCGCGATCCAAAGGGGTATGGGTCCGACACTCCACCGGTACGAGGTGTGACCCGCATGGGGCATCTGTACTTTTTGAGTAGATTTAGGGCAGTAAATTCGGCACGGATGCGGGGGTCGTGATGCAAGACGTATTCTCTAGTCCACCCATGGAACCACTGTGATCCTGGAAGGGGACGCTTCCCCGACCTGCCTCATCGGACGGGGCTTCATGAACCCTGTAGTAGGCTCGTAGGGTGATACCTTGAGTCTGCGTGTCCGGAAGGCTATAGTGATGCCATAGCATGATTCGACTCATCTGCAAAGTGTGCACAGGAGGGGCGGATGGAGTGGACAACCCTAGCCAATGTTCTATGCCAGCCAACGCCATGTCAAGATTCGGTCTGCTGATCTCTTGAGACCTAGCCGTCAGTCGATCCTCACTGGAGTCTGAGCCGGGGTAGAACCATGGGTTTGGGGTGTTTTCTTAGGTTTAGATGCATATTCTTTGTCGTTGGTATTTGGATGGATGCGCCACCCTTTGTGGTGGTTATTTATATGTGATTTATGCTGTGTGCTAACCCTTGTATTCACGCTTCCGCGACGTAGGAGCCCCATTGAAGGCGTGGGCCGAATGACCCCTTCGTGTCCTTCTTTCGGGCATCATATTATAGATGGCCCGAAATAGACGGAGGGCCCTGCTCATGGCGAGTTGGTCGCCATGGGAGGGGAAAGTCCCCGTATGTATACGGCCGAGGGTCGTATATGTTCAGGGAGCGTCACACATATGATCAAATCCGGACGCGCTATGCTGAGTTGGTCAGGCCTGGCCAGCCACTACATGTGACATTGAGCACGGCATCCGTACGGATGCTAGGATCATACCTTCAGGAGGTCATGGACATGCGAGATCAGCTATGTCCTCGGGCACGCACTTGACATGTACATACACATTTATTTCACGATGATGTATACTTGTACAGTTTGACAGCATTCTTATTACTGCCACGGTTTTTCCCTCGAAAACCCTTCGGGGCGGGGGTTTTTTAACCCGGACAGTAATAAGTTTGCTGCGCTCCTTCTGGGTCCCATAGGCCGATTGGTCTCAGTGGACGATAAAAAAACTATTCTATTCTATTCTATTTCAATTCATATTATAAATAAAAACCTACATTCTTCTGTTATATCACCATACTTTTGTACTTCCTTTCTTGCCCGCAAAATAATGTCCAATGCAACATATGAGTTTGCCCTTGCAAAACGTCTATGCTCTCATGATCTTAAGTTTGCATCGAGCGTTATTTCTCTTTTATTGGTTCGACCTGATCAAAGATTTGGCTATAGTTTACAAATGATGGTGCAAAGACAATTTTATACGCAAACTACATTTGTTGGACTACCATGGAAGCTCATACATGGATTACAAGGATGTAGGTCCCATCAGTTTTGAATTTTTGACAAGGGCATTTAATGTGAATGGCTTATCTTGCTTTATGATCTATACTTCTTGTATATAGAGAGCATCCTTTGAATTCAATCATCTTGGCCCATATTTGAGTCATTGACTTAAATTCTACTAAGTAATAGGAAAACATGGTGTTTACATTTTGGGATTATTAAAAGCATGTCATAAGGTGATTATTTTGAACATAGATTGCTCATATATATTTAACAGTATTATGCTCCCAAATAAATTGCTTTTCTAACATGTTTGCCTCATGCCACCACATTGATAACATGTCTTATTATCTCAAACTGGAATATGTTTAAACTGCCACCACAATTGATATGTATTGAAGCTTGTCTCCTTTCAATTAGACCCTTGTGATCCTTCAAAATCCAACTGCCACAGAACAAATATATTGCAAAGGGACAAAACATTGTTGTGAGTTACATTATTACACATGGTGAAAATCTTGGTCAATAATCTAGATGCCATGTTCCATGGCTTCCAAGTTTAGATCTTATATGGTTTTGTCAAGTCTCCTTGGGCTTTGCTAACCCTTCCATGGATAATAGGGTCTACTTTGTTTGACAAGCCTTGCCAATTTGATTAATAGAAAACAATGCACTTTTGATCTGTCAGCTTCTACACTATTAGATATATTATCTAGCACATTGAAATAAGTGTTTATATGAGAGGGGTATATTTGCCACTAACAAAAAGGCTTGTACAAGTATGGTATGTGCAATTTTTTTGATAATATGAGACCTTATGGGAGGGGACTTTTTACCAAAAAAAAAAGCGTATGGGGAATTCGCTTTGGACTTATAGCTTCGATGCATCACCTGGAACCCAAACAAACAACAAATGTATTGCTTCTAGGATTAAAAAACCCCTGCTCTGAAGGGATTTCAAGGGAAAAACCTTGGCAGTAATATGTATGCTGAGAGACTGTACAATAATACTATACAATCCTAGTGAAGTATTTGAAGACATAAATGATTGCATGCATCCATGATGTCTTGGAAAAAAGATCCTAGCAAATCCATTGAAGTCGTATCTAGCAGCACGTGAAGCAGTTGGTTAGGCAAAATAAACTCAACATAGCAGGCTCGGATGTGACTGAATGCGGGACATTGCTGCAGTGTATGACATTCTTCTATGGCGCCCTGCTGGCAACATTGACAAAGTCTATTCTTGCGCACCTCTCGAGCCCATCTGCCTGTCTCAATTCGGAGGCAATGTGCACCTGTGCGAATTGAAGCTATCAATCTGTGATTTTTTAGTGAAAGACGGTCAGAAACATTCCAGACATCTTTTTTATTGAAAATACAATGGTTCTCCACTTTAATTAGGTCACCCATGTCTCTGTAATAGACATGGAATTTCAAGAATAATATACAGGCCAACTGAGTTTATTCAATCTCTTAAGGGCTGTAGAATTCAATGCATGGCAAACTATGGAATATCCACATTACCTTGTCATCGTCTCCTATGAAATCCCTTGTTTCTTTGTTTGTCGAAAGCTCAAATGCATGATGTCTGTTCTAAACATCTTTGCTCCTTTCATAGTTGACATGTGCCCACGAGGATAATTCCTCTCGTCTTTGGATGTTGAATATCATGTAATAAAGCAAAGCCTAGTGTGTTAGAAATTTAGCACTCAACATAACAACATATAGCAACATATATTAAATCTTTTGTGGATCATCTTAACCTGCCACACACATAAGAACATGCTCTCTAGAGCCTTAAACAATACAACTCAACATGAAGCAAGTACAAAATTATTCATTTATCTACTAATCTTACTTGATGAATGGCATCCACGTAAGGAGCCAAGTGTGATCCTAGGGCCTTCACAAGTCGCATTAAGAGATAGTTTGCTATACATTTATAGGTAGACGAGCCTCTAGTTTGTCATCTATGATGATGTTACAAGATTGAAGAGATTGACAAAGGCATCTGACCACAATGATATCATAATGGATTCCACTCTCTAGAAGCAACACTCAAGGTTACAAAACCCAATTCGCACTTGACCCAGTTAAGCAATATTGCATGAACTATGTCGAAACATTTCAAAGAGCTTTCCTGCTTCAAACAATTTAAAGCACTGCCCAATTTAGAAAGAAACTGGTGCACAAGAAGCCTCTGCTTTATGACTGCTTTATCGTATACATAGAAATATTGCAATGGATATCCAATTTCCTCACGCAAGGTGCCTAGGGTTTGCACTTAGGTGTTGTCGCACAAAGGGTTGCCCTCATAGAGTTGGTACAAAATGTATTGGGTCAATGTATAAGATGATTCTGCATCTCAACCACATAGCATAACACAACAATTAAATGAAACTTATCATGCAATAATTGCTATATTTGAAGAATCCTATATTATAAAATCGCGGCGTCTGTCTGTCCGCCCGATCGATGGCCGAGATGGTCCCAATGTCCCTCGTCCCGATCGACGGCCCAGATTTGCCCTTTCGTCCCTCCCGCTGATCGACGGCTTAGATCGTACCCCCTCCACATTGGACAGTTTACGCCCTTTGAAACAAAAAGGCACATCTTTGTTTTTTCGAAAGGGTGTGCTTAGGAAATTTTGATCATGATCAAAAGCCATTGATTACGTCGAAGCTCTTAAGCTTAGGATTTTGGATTTTGGTTTGAAGCTTGAAGCCTGCAAAAACTCCAAATTTTGAGGTTCAATGTGTTATGCGGAAAAAAATATTAAATACATGCAGGCATCGGCCATTTAATTTTAGGGTTTTTACCTCTAAACTTCAGGCAACTGTGACGAATTTGGAGGTTCATTGTGATACTTGATTCTTTCATGAACAGAGTCGTCTGAAAGTCGGATTTTCTGGCGCTTCTGGTTTAGGGCATGCGTCCCACAGGTAACCTTTTATGTAAATACATTTCTTCAGATAGGCCGGATTTTCCTATCCCAGATTCAAATCCCAGTTCATCTTTATTGCTTGGTTGACTGTAGTATGTGAGCATGCATCATTTAGGGTGTGCTTTATCTTGCTCATCTTACTCAAGGAAGTGCCTGATTATTACCAAAAAACAAGTTCTTAAGTTTGGTACTGATGTAAAAGAGTCAAGTGCATTTATTTATTCGACGGAGAATGATTCAACTTCTGTACTGTGTAATCAGTATATATTAAATGCAATATATGCGCATTAGCATGCCTTGCATCCACTTCCTAATGAAGCAAGTCTAAGTCGAAACTTACCTTACATTTTTTAAAGTGAGAAAGGGTCTTTTGTCTACTCAAATTGCTAAGATCACTTTGTTTTCCTGGTGGCCTGAATTTGGCATGCTTTATATATGGCTAGACGCTTGATAAGATGCTGTAGAATGAATCGGAGCAACGTAGAGAATGGTAGATATGCAGATATGGATGTATGACTGATTGTCGTTGGATAGCAGAATATGACTACTAAGGGAGATACACGGCTGGATTCTATGAGGATTGCATGAGGAGCATTTTTTTCTGGAAAATATGCAATATGTGCTTATTAGGATGTCTTGCATCTTCTCCTAATGAAGCAACTCTATGGATAGGCATCGAGAGCTGTCGGATTGGCATATTCGCCCCTTATTCCATAATCTACACCGTACGTAAAATTCCTCGTTTGTGGGGTATGCAAGTACAAGATTTGCTATACTGTATAATAAGATTCGCAAAATACTATAAGATTTCAACCGGAATACTATATGGTGTTGATTTAGACGTCCAAAAATACAATTATGAGGGCTCTCGCCGCCCCTACGCCACCCAGGTGTGAATATGCACCCAAACCAAAGGGGTTTAAGGGGATTTTAATTTAAATGTGTTGGATCCAATGGTTATATTTATTAATGTCAATGGTAGTTATGTGTTGGTTATTATACTAAAAAATTTTGGCCCTTCGGGCCATAAAAAAAAGTGACGATGAGAATATAAAAAAAGACATTTAAAACATGTAGCAATATGTGTTATGTGTTTATGTTAATAATGTTAATGATAGCTATGTGTTGGTTGTTATATCGAAAAAATTTTTCGGCCCGGGCCTAAAATTTCTGTTCTCGTTATTCTAATCAAACTAGAAGCATGGCGGTTTGCATAAAAATGGAAAGCAGAGGAGTCAATTAATATACATAAGCAACTTTTTTCATTAAATGTACACCAACCAAAGGTTTAGTAGCTTCTTATGCTGAGGAAAATAAGAAATGAGGAAGAGCTACATAGTTACTTCCTCCAAAAAAGCAAACAGAATAACTACCAGCGGATACAATAGTGTCATGAATGGAGCAAGAAGCTGTAAGAGTTTTGGAGTGCATGGTAATCATTAATTAAAAAGGGAGAAGATACACAATAGAGTCCAAGTATTTAAATGCATTGCCAACCCAAATAACTACATTGTATGAACAATAACCATGTCCACTGCACTCAACGTGATTAAATTAATGTTTCCACCTAATCGTAACAACTTACATTATGTTGTTCAACATCGAAAAAATCCTTTGTACTCTTGCATTGATGTCTATATGATTCTGTACACCAGAAGAACGCCATGCAAATAGGGAGAAGAACGCCATGCAAATAGGGAGAAGGAAAATATATTGAGCTTTTACGTAAGAATGAAACAATATAAAATCTCTGCTGCAAGCTCACTTTAAATAAAAATTGGGATCGACGTCACTTGTTACTTTTTCATTTGCTTTGGCGTGGATGATCTTTTAATTTGGAGTTAACCAAATAATCAAAAGAATCAACGTGTTGCTTAACAAGCCCCCGACACGCAAGGAAAACCATAATGACGTGCCTCACATGGAAACAATTTCGTTTCGGTGAGGAAATAACATACCTTTAGAAACGCTGGAAGCAACTGAAATTTATCTTGAAGTTTTAATAGATGCTTCTAAGGGTTTCTTGTTCAATGACCGCATGAAATCGGCATTCTTGCACTTGTTTACGCGGGACAAGATTACGTATAGTGAATCGAAAACTTGACTTTATCGAATGTCTTCCAATAGAGATGGTAACCGAGAAGGTGATAACTTACATGTTCGATGAGCTGGAGCGTAAGCGAACCGGAGCAGCGGTCGGCACAATCTGGTTGTCTCCTTTCACTTCCACCAAATTCTACTCAGACCTGAGATGTGTGCATAGGATTATTGTGTGCTTACAGTTCGGTGGGACCTTGAAGGGTTTTCACAAGCTCTTCAATCGCCTTTGCCATTGCATGCATGGCCTCTGCATCATCCTCCATCAAAAAAGCGGTCTTTGTTTTTGTGACTTGGGGTGCATACACGAAGGAACGCTACCGCCTTGAAGCAAGTTTGGATGCTTGCTTCATGGCCAAGCTTTGGGATCTGAGAGCCCATTACATGTCAAGGTGGCAAATTATCGGCAACGAGTTAATCCCATGCTCACGAGGGGCCCACACCACTACACATGCACCCATCTACCCATGAAAAAGCCGCAGGGTGATTGCTTCCATTCATACGAGGTGCACACCACCTCCGCATTGAGGACGGGGAGATGGATTCGGGGCAGCGTGAGGGCAGAGTCCATCCAATGCCGTCAACGGGGCGCCATTGAGGATGAAAGTCACGCCCTCGGGCCTGTCGGCGTCACGAGCATATCCGGCTCGGTATGCTTTCGGTTAGTTGTGCCCCATCGGGCCTTGCATGAGCTACTGAGCCACGGCCTCTGTAGGCTTGTTGGGATCATTACCTCGGGGAGGGTAATGGATCTGCGGACTTCGGTTATGCCCCCGGGTCCGACATTAACCTCAATGGTGTACTTGTGATTATGTATATAAGCATGCGGTATGTCGGCATCCTTATTGCTACTAAGGTTTTCCCAGAAAACCCTTGCCGGTGGGGTTTTTAATCGGTAGTAGTAATACGCTGCTGCTCTCTCTTTGTACTTGGGTCCCATAGGCGGTTGGTCTCCGTGGGCGATAAAATCATATTCTATTCTATTCTATTCTATATCCGTGTCAACACAAAAAGGGTCACTACTTATTGTGTTGGTCGGGTTCCGCTCATAATCCAAAAATGCCTCTTTTCATCCATTTCGACCAAAAAGAATCATCCTTTACTTTAATCTACGGGACAAGGAAAAAGGAGAGGATCTTTGACCGATTCGACACGGATGGCATCCGTCGCACCAGTTCTTAGCTCTTGCCCCAAATTTGGATCAATGCCCAAATTCTCCAAATCAACCTCACAATCTAAAATAGAACTTGACTGACACAGGGCTCTTTGCTTAGCCAAGAATCAAGCTCCTTGAATATATCCTTATCGAAACAAGAGGGCTTCTTTTTTCCCTTCTATCTTCGGTTGCATTGGCCAAAAGGGCTCAACCCGGGAGGCGTTGCCAATCTCTAATTCGTTTATAATCGAAACAAGGCTGAACCATCTCTTTTTTAAAGCAACGGGGTCTCTATCTACTTTTTACGAGATCTCATAGACTCTGAGATAGATTTCCATTTATGGGTACTTTAGGCGCAGAGAGAGACGAAGAAGAGGAAACGCCAATATCATCTTTGGCGGATGGCATAGATGTGGGAGGTATGGCCACCTCCACGAACCCTAAAGTAACCTAAAATAACCCTAAAGTGAATAAAAAGAAATAAAAAGGAATAAAAATAAAAAGGGGTAAACCATTGGGGATATGGGATTTAGACCATAAAAATGCAGAGTGCACTCTAGATATACTGATTAGTATGCTTCGCATAATACGCCCATGAAATCATATGAAAACCATGCCAAAAAGCGTATAAAATCACAAAAAAAAACCCCTGTTATAATGCTACATATTGAACCTGGGTAGAAATCAGTAGTAGAAGTTTTGATGCCCAAATAGAGATATCAGATCCCTCATTATATTGATCTTTTAAATTGTTCCGGGGGCAGTTCTAAATAGCTTTCATTAGAGGTAATTTGAGATCTCATTTTGTCCCATTAAGGGATGCTTAAAAAGCCACATCAGCTTTTTAAACTGTCCAATAAGAGAAGAGCTCCAGTGTATTTTATTCCACTATTATGTGGCAGTAGTAATTAATGCAGTTCTAACTAACTTTTGCAGTGTCATTTTTCTACTATAACTTTTGATCAAAAACTCCGATTCGAACACTATTTGTGGCAATGGATTCGTCTCCTCAAGATCTTTCTAATGACAACCCGTTGTTATATCTTTTGGGATGTAAATATATAAGAAAAGAACAAAAAACCATATTTTTTAAGGTTAACACATATGGCTTGTATTGAAATACATCATAACCATATATCACTTGAAAGATCTTTTCATTCTGCATCTAATGCAACAAACGCCGCAGCATTTTCATGAGTAGATCAAAAGTTATAGGGAAAAAACGATAGCAATGAAGTTATTAATGCTGCATTAATTGCAGTTTGATGTAGAGTAGTCATTCTATTGGAGGATTCTTATGGGGACAAAAGGAGATCTCAAATTACCTCTAATGGTTGCTAATCAAATGGAAGAAATAGAGCGGTTGTGGTGTGTTGTATTCTATATGCTGTAAAAATGTTGAAGTAAGTATGCTTGCAATTTTTGAAAGAAATGCTAAGGGCCTTAAACCTCATGTTTGTTATTGCTTACATTGAGTATTTACACCATGTTATTCCAAGGATATGATCCGCATGTTGAATGGATTTTGTGAAGACAATGATGTTGATAAGGTTTAATGTGGTGAGTAATGGCTTAAGTTTGGTACTGATGTAAAAGAGTCAAGTGCATTTATTTATTCGACGGATAATGATTCAACTACTGTACTGTGTAATCAGTGTATATTAAATGCAATATGTGCGCATTAGCATGCCTTGCATCCTCTTCCTAATGGAGCAAGTCTACTTCGCAATTTACCTTACATTTTTTAAAGTGAGAAAGGGTCTTTTGTCTACTCAAATTGTTAAGGTCGCTTTGTTTTTCTGGTGGCCTGAATTTGGCATGCTTTATATATGGAAGACGTTTGATAAGATGTTGTAGAATAAGTATAAGAATAAGTCGTTGGATAGCAAAATATGACTACTAAGGGAGATACACGGCTGGATTCTATGAGGATTGCATGAAGAGCATTTTTTTCTAGAAAATATGCAATATGTGCTTATTACGATGTCTTGCATCTTCTTTCTAATGAAGCAACTCTATGAACAGGCTTAGCAACTGACTTATAGTTTTTATTATTGGAAAGGGCTGATCAACCTGATAATTCAAGTATGTACTTTTTCTGATTTTGAGTTATGCACAATACTAATGAACCTGGGTAGAAATCAATAATAGAAGTTTTGATGCCCAAGTAGAGATATCAGATCCCTCTAATTATATTGATCTTTTAAGTTGTTTCAAGGGCAGTTCTAAATAGCTTTGTTGCTAATCAAATGGAAGAAATAGAGCGGTTGTGGTGTGTTGTATTCTATATGCTGTAAAAATGTTGAAGTAAGTATGTATCCAAATTCGTTGGATTCTTCCTACAGATTCTGACATGGCTTTTTACTATGGCTTGCAATTTTTGAAAGAAATGCTAAGGGCCTTAAGCCTCATGTTTGTTATTGCTTACATTGAGTACTTACACCATGTTATTCCAAGGATATAATCCGCATGCTCAATGGATTTTGTGAAGACAATGATATTGATATGGTTTAATGTGGTGAGTAATGGCTTAAGTTTGGTACTGATGTAAAAGAGTCAAGTGCATTTATTTATTCGACGGAGAATGATTCAACTTCTATTCTGTGTGATCAGTATATATTAAATGCAATAGCATGCCTTGCATCCTCTTCCTAATGAAGCAAGTCTATGTCGCAACTTATCTTGCATTTTTTAAAGTGAGAAAGGGTCTTTTGTCTACTCAAATTGCCAAGATCGCTTTGTTTTTCTGGTGACCTGAATTTGGCATGCTTTATATATGGCTAGACGCACTAGAAAATAGAAAATAGGAACGACAATTAGCTGTTTATTGCATGGAAGTCGGTCGTCATTCGAGCAAGTGTTGTCGAATTCAATTGTTTATTTTGTTGGTAAGTGTGACTTTTTGTCTTCACATTTTTGCAAACTTTTAATGCATAGAAGTGTCCACCGCTCAAACAACATTAGTTACAGGATATCCACAAAATACACAGACTAAAGGTTAGGTATTCTAAATGTTTAATAAGATACGTATTTTAACTGTTCTTTCTGTGGTCAGTTCAAACAACACTATAAGTAATATCTTGACATCCATTCGAAATATAATTTTTGTTTGCCACATTGTACTGAAGTTGTTGCTAGGTGTTTGCAGTTGTAGACAAAGACAAGTAGCAGACAACATTACACTGGGGTTTCAGGTAATTTTGATATGTATGTTTCTCTCTTTTTTCAAAATTTATCCTTTCTAATCCTTTGCAATATCATGCGTTTTTCAAAACTGAAATCTTTACACATTCAATCATGGTGGTTTCATTGAGTATCCCATGGTTGCTCCAAGTAATTAGAAAATAGGAACGTCAGTTAGCAGTTTATTGCATAGAATTGTGTCCCCATTCAAGCAAGCATTGTCGAATTCTATTGTTCATTTTGTTGATAAATGTGTCTTTCCGTGTTCACATCACAATACCTGAATAAAAGAGACAAGAATTTGGAATTCTGTTTTAAAAGGCATTAAATCTAAGAATTTCAATTTGGTCAAGAGACCGTGCTTTTACAATACCTCAATAAAAGAGACAAGAATTGGAATTCTGTTTTAAATTTGAGACTGTCCATTGTACTGAATATCCTTTGCATGACTTGCTTTATGATCCCACCATCACTAGCTCATATTCCCATTCCCATCATATAGGTCTTCCTAGATGCCGTCTACAAGAAAGCAAATTGCTCAGTCAGTCCATGTGCAAGAACTGTCAACTAAGGGGATGTCACACTCCTCAAAAATATTTGTAGGCAGAGATCCGGTAGTACCGTAGATGTGTTCAAATGTGAAGCAATATGCACGAAGTTGAATCTGCAGAATAAACAGAGTCGTGTAATGCAACCAAGCCATATATATATGCAGTTGCTCACATCAACTTTCACAAAGGAGATGGCGAGGAGGAAGAATCCTCCAATAAAGGGGAAGGGCTGGTCTCGGCATGCATGAAGAGGCTGGGGTCGTGAGGAAGTGGCATGCAATTGGTGGCGAGATGAGGGAGCTCTTGGAATCCCCTTCGGTTGAGAGGTATGTGGATTGCTCTTCCTCTCAATATAATTGGAGACCCCGATAGATTGTGTTTTGGAGACTCGGTCTTGATCCCATCAAGCATACCCCTTTCAAACCGGATGCGGATGCCCTCTTCCCCGTGCTTGGGAAGGGATCACTTGCTGGTGATGCCCTCTTCTAGGGTGCATGTAGCTGATGTGCCTCTGGGGTGCCCTTGGATACCTCTCGGGATGCCAGGCGGCAGCCCTAACTCCCCGTGTCGCCCGCCTGGCGGAGCAATGATCTTGTTGCTTTCGCATCACTTTCGGTAGGGGTTTTCAGATTGGATCAAGCGCAAGGCTTGAGTGTAGAACGCCCGTGTTCAAGAGCTCTCAAATTTGTGGAGGATCATCATTCTGCTTGACCAGGCAGCTCTTCCGGAGACTCCATGGATAGATATTGATCATACGGACATGTTGAGACCATTGAGAATCTAGTTTCATTTTGCGGTATTGGGCTACTTCACGGGTTACATATTGGACACGAGGAGGTTTAGCTCTTGGCTTGCTTCTAGGACATCCGAGGCGGATTGGTTTGCCGGTATCGATCTCTGAAATTCCTACCAAATAATTTCTTCATAATCATATTTGGGGCTGAGTCTTCCGTCGCGGCGTTTGGTTAGTCGAGGGGTGGATACTTTGGGTGAATCTTATGTGTTGTATCGTATTATACTCCCGGCAATGTCCACGGTTCTTTTGGCGGTTAAAATCCGTGTTGGTTCAGATTCGGGATCTTCCTCCCGATCCGATAGTGCCCTGATTTCTTGGTTTCTATGGCTAATGGCCCGGGTGTATATTTGGCTCATTCTATTGTGCGAGTCCCCAAGATCGTGTTGCTTTCTGCTTTGCGGCTTGTGCCCACTTCTCTTCCAGTCGTAGTGGTCCCCGGCATTTTCTCTTCGATTGAAGCTTTTGAATGGGTCCGAGATCCCGGATGTTTCCATCTATTGTGCTACCATCTGACCATGTTGATGATCCTGCTGGTGGTTGTGATGTGGTAGGGGTTGCGGGTGCTTCTCTGAGGGACCGGGATTCTCCTGTTCTGAGGCAATGCATGAGAGGACTCCGATGGTGCGATGAGTGGAGTTGGACGAGGTGGTGTGGTTGGGAGAGGTGGTGTGGGGCGGGGCGGCAGGCCGGGCTGCTGGCCGCCCATTGGATGGCGGGGCTAGGGACGTGGTGGCTCGGGGGAGGGCTCGGATGATTTGGTTGTGGCTAGGTCCGAGGGGGTCAGGGAGTGGGAGGGGCTGGTGATCCTGGTGGGGATGTCCCGGTAGCGGTATGTGGTGGAGGCAGAGACTAGTGTGGCCCATGACTCTATGGAGGTGCCTGGGGGACTTCCAACACGTGTTGGAAGTGGAATCTCATGTAGAGCGGCTGTGGATCACATTGCTTGTGATTAATCCTCCGGCTCTAGATGATGACTCGCGGGAGTGGGCTGATGGCACGGTGGGTAGGCATGTGGGCTGGACACTTCTCCTCCGGGATGAATAGGTCGCATCCTTAGTTGGAATGTGGGGGTGTGGTCCTCTAGTAGTAAGAGGGCCCGTGGTTTCTTTGGCACTTCGCGCCGGCAGATTCGGCCCCGATATTGTTTGCATTGGGGAGCATAAGTGTCACCGGGGGTGATATGTCTAGGCTCATGAATATGGTTGGTAGGCAGTTTGCCTCTATTGCTTCTTCTTCTGGGCGGACTAGTGTGGGTACTCTTATTGCTTGGAGGATGGATGTGCAGGTCACATACTGCGCAGCGAGCATGTTTGGTCGGTGGGCAATAATTAAGTGGTTGGAGGGAGGGCAAGAGTGGGGGATTGTTAATGTTTATGCCCCTAATCAGCCTTCTCGGTGGGGCTTTATGGGCCTGATTCGGAATAAGTTGCGAGCCCTTGGTGGGTTGGGTGTCGCTTGGTTGTTGTTAGGGGACTTCAATATGGTAGGCGAAAGTAGAAGATCGCTCGGCTCGGGAACCCGTGTTGTGCATGGGTTTGAGAGAGACCGATGGTCTTGTTTGTTGCGTGATTTGGCCTTGGTTGAGGTCCCCGGGACTTATCTTTTACCTATTGTAATAGGCAGATTGGTGCGGGCGGGCGTATGCTAGGCATGACCGGTGTTATGATTCTCCATGCGACTTTGGATGGTGTGCCCTCTTTTTTGCGGAGTAACATTCTCTGTCTACCTCCATTTCTGATCATTACCCTCGGGTTTTGTCCGGTCGGTGCAGATTGCCTCTCGGCCCTCTAGGGCGGTTCCCGTTTGAACACCCGGCCTCGGGCCGATGCGGATTTCGGCCCGGTGCCGGGAGTTGTGGCTTGATACCTTTTCATCTCTGAAGGGTATGTCGGTATGGTGACCGCCTTGGCGGGGTGAAGCATTTTGCCTCGGTCTTTGGTAGGCGTGTGCGGCCAGGAGAGCGCGATTGCATGGTCTTTATCGGGGAGTTGGAGAGGATTCGGTAGCGACCTTCGATGGCATTAGGGAGAATGCACGGTGTTGCGGTATTGTTGTTGCTCGAGCAGGTTAAAGTCGCGGGAGGCACGCGATGTGAAGGCTGCCCTTACTGGTTGAAGGAGGGGACACAAGTTCGCTTCGGTGTTCTTGAGCTGACTAAGGGGTGGGATATCGACATCTATGGCGCCCCTTGCTTTGCTCGATGGCGGACTTTGGAGATGCCCATTTCTCGGGGTTTTCGCGTGACAGCTCTTCCCTATGAGCAGGAGATGCGGGAGCTTGTTTTGGGGGCTGTTAAGCCATCTATTCCGCCTCACCGGCGGAGAGCTTGGAGCAGAGCTCTCCGGAGAGGATTTAGCGGTGGCACGTATGTGCATGGCCAAGGATAAATGTCCCGGCTGGATGGCATCCAATGGAGTTCTTTCGGACTTATTGGAAATGGGCTGGTGAGTCGGTGTACCAAGTGTACCTTGAGTTGCTGCAGATCTTCTCAAATGGATAGGATCTTGAATACCGCGACGCATTTCCTTGATTCCTAAGGTTAAGCGACCTTCTACTATTAATGATTGGAGGCCTATCTCCTTGTTGTCCCTCTGTGTATAAGATTATTGCGAAAAAGCCCTAGCGAAGAGAAGTTGAAAGCGGTGTTGACTTCTTCCATTAGTAAGGTGCGTACCGGGTTTGTCCCGGGAGGAACATTTTGACTAATGTTGCCGCAGCTTATGAGGGCCTTTATTGGGCCAGAAGAACAGGTCAAGGCATTGCCTATCTTAAGCTTGACTTTGTGTCCGTTGGGAGTTCTTGTCTGCCATGATGTTAGCGTTGGGCTCTGGTCCACGCTTTCTGAGAGATCATCATGAAGCATAGATAGGTCAGCAGACGGGCCACGGTGGTGTGCGGGGTGAACCCTCCGCCTTTTTCTCCTTAGGCAGAGGGGTGCGTCAGGGGTGCCCTTTGGCGCCGTTTTTGTTTACGATTGTGGTGGAGGCACTGTCTCAGTTGTTTTTGGCTGCAGTGGAGGAGGGAGTGGTGGATGGGCTTCGGATGCAGGATGGTAGCCAGCAGATTATTAACCAGTTTGCCGATGACACTTTCCTCTTCTTGGTGGCAGAAGAGAGGAATTTGCGGAATGTGAAGGGTTTGTTGGGGCCTCAGGCATTCTTCTGAATTGGGGTAAGTGCTCCGCATTATGGGCCCAGCTGACTCCGCCTCCCCCTTGTTTGGCTCTATTCCCTTGGAAGGTGCTTCCAGGTAATGTGTGTACTAAGCTGTTGGGTATTCCCTTTGGAGGGGATGTTTCCATGGGGAGGGTGTGGGATGAGATTTTGCAGGGGTTGCAGAAACACCTCAATTGGTGGAAGGGTAGCAAGTTGTCCATCAGGTAGGATCACTATTGCCAAGTCAGTACTTTGTAGCACCCATGTGTATACAGTATCTGCGATGCTAGCTCCTGAGGGTAAGATACAGGCTTTGGATAAGATTGTTCAAAATTTTGTGTGGGGCGGGGATGATGCGGTTATTAAAGTGGCTTGGTGGAAGTGTCTCTGCCCCCGGGAGGATGGGGGCTTGGCCATTCTGGATTTGGCGCTGCATAGTAAGGTGCAGGATGGAGCATCTTCTTCTGGTGCGGCGCTGTTGTTGCAGTCTCTTCGCCATTGTGTGGCGTTTGGGAAGCCGTCTGTGCATGTGGAGTTGCCCTGGGCACTGTTGTATGGTCTCCGGCCTTTCCCACATGCATCCCCTTTTCTCACATGAGTGTTGTGGGCTTGGAATCATGTGCGTGTGCTCTTTCAGCTAGATTATGCCTCAGTTTATCACCACTCTTCTCCTTTCTTGTGGGTTCCTCTACCCCCAGAGACTTGCCCTTGGTCGCCGTGCATGCTCGGGCCTTGAGCCGTTGGAGGCGAAGCTGTTGTATTCACCTTGGAGGATTGGTATTGGGGTGGTCAGCTAGCTTTGTGGGAGTTCTTCGAAGCTCGCTTTGAGGGGCAAGGCGTGGATGGGCTATCTGGGAGCACGTGGCGGGGAGTATTCCGCTACACATACCTATAGTCCCTCAGGATGATGTGGTGGTGCAGGTTTGGAAGGTTCATCCAGATGTTGTGTCTTCTTGCTTTGTGCGGTCTTCTTACCGGGTGCTGGCTATTCATGACACACTTTGCCCCTTCCGTGCAAGTGGTCTCTGCGGCTTAGGGTTCTCGATGGCTTCGGTTTGGATGTGGACATGGAGCTCACTTCCTCCACAGAAGGTTAGGTGCTTCGTGGCGTGTGGTGCATCCGGTAGACGGGGTGAATGCCCTTGTGAGTCGGTTTAGGCGGTGTGAGCCCCCTCGCCCCTTGTTGTGGCCTTCATCGTGGAGGCGTGGAGCATTATGCGGGTTTTATGCCCTCACTTGCAGGCTGCCTGGGATTGGGTTAGGGCTCTGTTTCAGGTGAGATTGACTAGCCAGCAGTTGCTACTTCATGTGTATCCTGGTGCTTGGCAGCTCTTGCGGCGGCAAAGCCTTGCATCCGCGGGCTTGGTTGGTGTGGTTTGATTTGGAAGCGGCGGTTGTGGATCTTCGGGGGATTCGTGACTGGGCCTCTCTCGATTCCTCGACTTCGGGTACAAGCTATTTGAAAGCTTTCTAGTGTTCCCGGGAGTAGTAGAGCGGAAGTTTGCCATTTGGCGGGACTTCTTGGGTGTTGTAGATGGTGATGGTCGGTTTGTACAGCAGTAGAGTTGCAGTTTTTCTGTGAGTTTGTTGTGGAGTGTCGAGGTATAGCTGTCTCCTTGGGGCAGTTCTCCTTCCTCCTCACTTGCTTTGTAACATTACCATTCTTTTAATATATTGATGACACAGTTCTTCACACACAAAAAAAAAAAAAAAAAAAAAAAAAAAAAAAAAAACTAGCAAAAAAGCGCAACAGGAGGCTTGGGCAGCTTTAGACTTATTCAATTTCTTATTAGAAAAGCATGTAGAAGACAAACTATTAGCATACGGAATATTCAAACTTGGCATTCATGTATATCAAAATAACTTTAAATTGAAAGGCTACATTAAAACCACGATTACATAGATTAATTTCATTTTTGAGGACAAGAAGATGAATAATAAAGAATTTAAATGCCATGAAAATCGTGAAGATATTTATCCATGTTTAGGCATTTAAAGCTTGTCAAACAAGCTTAATCACTATAGATATTGGAGATAAAGTTATGTTAAGAATATTTGCATTTGATATTTCAAGGAAGATGTTATTTGTGGAATTAGATCGACAGATTTTATGTTTGTTTCCAAACATTTGTCTGCAAGATTTGACTATTAGCAAATACACATCTCTAGACTGTTTTTTGAGAGCCTTCGTGTGCATGTTACGGAGAGGTTGCAATCACATGTCACAAATATTCTTCCAAAAAGCATAACAGGTGCAGCTTATTTGACAAATTACATTGGTACAATACCATTTCAAAATACAAAAGTGTAATAAGGACTTTCAATTAGACATTCAGTTCCATCAAAACGAAGTGGCAAGAACATTCCATGTCAACCCACATAGCATAAATTTAACTATCACATGTCTAAGTTAGTTGTCACGTGCAATTGGTAATGATCATTGCTCTAGTATCTTTCAATTTAACTTGACTTCATCTTGGCAAATGGTTCACTTTCTAGTCGGTGCAAGGGAGCATTCCAGTTGTGTACAACTTTCTACAATGTAATTATGTTTCCTAGGATGGGTCCTATGATAGGCATATACTAACTTGACTTCATCTTGGCAAATGGTTAAGCACTTTCTAGTCGGTGCAAGGGAGCATTCCAGTTGTGTACAACTTTCTACAATGTAATTATGTTTGTGTCCACTATAATAGGATTTGCAGGGAAGGTTAATACACTTTACAAAAGGGTTTGGAAGCCTTAATATTTGGTTATTATATGAAATCTAGCATGAAGTGCAAAAGATCTCAAATAATGAATTTACTTGCACCTCAATACTTGAGATAAGAAGACGTGTTATTGAGCTGGACAGAGGAACTACCTTACTCGCATAAAACTCGGACAATCTGAGAAGTTAAAGTCTTGTAGATGCACGAGTTGTCTAGAACATAAAATATTATCAACCTCTACTGAAGCTAGGTAGCACATATAGCTGAGTAAACCTACCACAAAAGAGAGCATGACATAGTATGTTCTCGAGCATAGGATGAGGTAAAAGAAGTGTGGATTGACCTATCCTGAAGTATACTGCTACATTTAATGACTAGAAATGAAACAAAGAGAATCTAAGACTTATGAGCTGGACAGAGGAACTACCTTACTCGCATATCATTTAGACTCAGAGAACCTGACAAGTTAAAGTCTTGTAGCAGGTTAAACTCCTCTGCTCAAGCATATGCACGAGTTGTGCATAATAAAAGGAAAAATACTGCATCTTACTGCCACTTTATCTGTGTATTGTTTTTGATCAAAGCTTTTTTTGTTCCCTGCTATGGAATTAGCTCTCCATGTAGAAATTTGCAAATGAAAACACTCCAAGACATGCCTACACTGTCATTAAATGCACACTTTTCTGCATGTCTGCCTCATCAGATTTCTGCAGATAGAAATCTACGTACGTGCAGCACCCTTGATTGTGCATATACTGTCCATTTGTAGGACAGCAAACCATACTGCATATACCCTTATTGATTGTCAGTCATCTGCAAGGTTCAAACATCTTTCTTGCATTTGATAACAGAAAGGTGGCTAAAGGTGTTTTCAGAATTTCATAAATGAAAATCATTTGAATGTACAATATAGACATTCGGCTCACAATTCCAAGAAGCATCAAGAATCAGCTTGAAATCTAACCTGTCCAAATTCATCGTGCTTAAATCCTCTTACCCTGCTGATTCCTCAATCCAAAGCTGCAGAAAATTCATATTATGCAGGTGCATCACATAGTATGCGCCTCATGAGAACAGGTGTGTATTGTTGCAGTTGCAGGCTTTGTTCTATCTTTGCCTCATAGTATGGATAATCAATATGGTTCTCCAGTCAAGGTGTGAAATATGGTTCTCCGAAGACAACGCCTTGTTGCACATTATACAGCTTAGGCCACTCCGTCATAGCTATTCAGGCCTCTGGCCCTGCTGCTATATCAATATGCAGCTCTAAGATCATACCATAAGCCCCTTCAATAACTTCGGGTAGACAACATGATTCTCATGACAATCCAAAGGAGCATGTGCTGGGTTCTCCTGGTTTTCATTTATGCAAACAACACATTCATAATGATGGCACGGCAGATACAATGCTAAATACCCTATGTAAACAACATGGCATATGCCAAAAAATAAACTTCTTGCTTAATAATGCATGCAAGCATGTATAGCTTCTTGATGCGATCAAGAGAGGTGGAGCTTCCAAGTAAAAAACAACCGGGAATATGAAAGAAGCTGGAGATTAGAGATAGCTTTACTTAGGAAGAAAATACATGCTGGGCTTCAAGATGAAGCTGAAGACAAATTCTACTTATTAGCGAACTGTAACACCACTGTATAGCATATGACAGATTCAGAGTTGATCCGCACAACCTGTTATTAAAGTAGTGCATAGGGTAACAAACACAACGATTGATTATTTGGATTACGAGATGGAAAAAGGACTCAAAGGGCATGCCAACTTTCCTTATAGTCTTGCAATTTATCATGCTAGTATAGCAAATCATACTTTAGTGGGGAACCTATATGCAGATGGACACAACCAGATATTAGAGACAGCAGCAACTCAAGCTGAGGGTATAATCTTGAAGCATGTACTGTTATCAATAAGGGAAATAAAATCTATAACCTACTATGATATAACAGTAGAATAATATGAAGAAGCCCAAGAAAAAATGTTGTGCACAAATTTTTACCTTGAAGCAAGTACTGTTTTCTTGGCTATCCAACTACAAATACTTGTGGATCCTTATTGAATCAAGCTCAAGTTGAAAAAAAAAAAGCATTGTTATCTTTTTTGAGTGCCCTCGCGCCTGATTTGGAATAGTGGAAGAATCGATGTGTAGAGCTCATTCTAAAGCTCCTGTTCAAAATAGAATTAAACATTCATGCAAAATGGGCCAGTTAATATACTTCAGTGCTAAACCAAACTTTTTCGAAGAGTCTGAAGCTTTTGCAGACAAATGCCAAGAAGGAAAGTTGTAGTCCTGCATTTCACAATAAAGAAATAATTAGCATTTTGATGCATTTCTGAAGGAAGATCAAGCAGAAATAGAGATAATAAGAAATACACATGAGGAGGTGTTTGACTGTAACAGGCTGACGGTTTCCAAATTGCTATCTATCTCTCATCACTTCTTCTAACAGGCTGTACTCTCATCGGTTCTTCTAGCAGGTTGAACGGTTCCAAATTGCACCCAACTTACCCTGAAGTCGTGGCAAAATGAAGGCCGCCTCAGAAGACGAAATTCAAGAATGCAAAAAGAAAGTCGGGTCTTTCTGAAAAGCCGATTCATACTCATCGCCATAGCCTACACAATAGAATAGAGGCGCTCTCTGGAAAGACGAATACGCCTTGGAAAAAAAAAAACGGGAGAAAAATCTTCCATAGAGAGGGATCTTTAGTAGGTTATGTCTTCTTCCTGAGGTCAAAACAGATGTCCACCATCAAGGTAGCAGAATATATTACCGAGGTTGAAACAGAAATGCAACACCAACAGAATATGTATATAACCTAGATCATCTAAATCCTGCAATAGAATAGAAATGCCCGTTCTCCAAAAGTCACGAAGCAATTATTTTTTTCAGCCGTTGTTAAGGATAGATCTGTTGCCATATACATTGGTTTTGGAAGAACGTTGGCGAAACAGGCAGACCCGAGCATGGCGAACTGCTCTGACAGGCAGGAGTTTGAAAGATGAGGGAGACGACGGTCTCAAAAGGCATGGATTACTATTTTTCTCCGTCGTTCCTTTTAGTTAGATCAAAATCTAATGGTGTATAGAGAATCCAACTCATTTTTTTATACACGTGGATAGGCTGGGCTTCAAGATAACATGACACTCGAGGTTAGGCTGTTGCGCTAAAAAAAAACTTCTTTCACATGAGGACACTAGCTATAACAAGGATATAGATCACTATAAATCAGGGGTTGATTGAAAGCTGATTTAGTTCGCAAATAACTCACTATAGTTTTCCTTCAAGTGCAATCATTGAGGAAGTCAATGGAAGAAAGAGTAAAGTTTATCGTTGTTCCTTTGATAATGTGCAAAGGTCTTGCGTGCATAGATTCAACTAATTTTTCATCCATATAACTTCTACATGCATTTCGTTTGTATTTATTACTTTACATTTGTATACATGTTGTGCAGGCAAATACTGACGAATCCATTGCATATATTGTGCACACATAGATAGATAGTTAGTTGCGTACAAGGTATGAAGTTAGAATACAATGAATACCAACAATTATTATTGAATTTCTATCTAATAGCTATACCCTCACATATAGAAAGCCCACTCAAGGTGGCAATTTTCTACTTCAAATATATTTGAGACCATATCTAGATGTCTAAATTGCTAATTATTGGTAGAGGCAAACATGATGGAGACTAAATTTCAAATTTTAACCAAATTAGGATTTTGTTTAAATTAGAATTTTGTTTAAATATGAAACAGAAACATGATCCAACATTCATTAACACAAGCAACCAATATAAAAAACAAAAGCCTGATTTAAGAAGGAAGGCGCTTTACATTTTTACAAACGAGGAGGAGTTTTGCAACAAGAAAACTAATCAAGGGACTACTGAGACTGGGTTTCCCAAATGAAAGGATACAAAAATCCAACACAAAAACTACACAACCACGTCTTACAATACATTAAAAACAATACACTGCATATACAAATTTCAACTTAACGTCACTTACTCATAGAGAACGCATTAGTGTCCCAGTATTCATATACAATCGCATAGAAAGCCCACCGAAGGTGGGCAATTTTCTAGTAGTGTATAATTTAAGGTCTATATTAGGTTCCCAAAACTAGTATTAATATAAATCAAACATGGAGTAGGCCACAAGACATTTCAAGGCCATTAGCATATCATAAAGAATAACCTAAAGCTAGCACTAGCAATAAGGACATTATTCAAGGTGAGGTCATTTTTCAAGGTGACCGGGATTAGGGTCCAATGAGCAAACTTCATGTTCGAAGCTCCTCTCCATGTCTATTGCCTTGGAGGAAAACTATAAGCAAACACAAATCAAACAAGTACATAGCCGAGAAAGATGCTTAATGTGCAAGCAGGAGCAGGATGTTCAAACAACCTTACACAACTACTTAATATGATGATCAATATCCTCGAAATGATGTCTCAAACCAATAAAGTGTGAAGGATTTGAGTTCCTTTGAGTTCACACAATTTCGAAACTAAACAGAAACTTTTGGCTTTGACGTTGATGATAGATTTGAGGCACATTAATGATAAGTAGCCCCAAATTCCTAATTAGGATGGGGGCAGGAGTAAACTCTGCTAAAAGTTGATAAAAATAAATTAGGATTGATACGTACAATTCTGCTATTTTGTTTGCTTTCAACTACAAACTACAACCCTTCACATCTCTACATTTCAGACAAGGCAGGCTCCTGCAACAAGTAGAACATGTAAGAGTTGATGACTATGATCAGCAATATCAAATGTACCTGGTTTCCACCTCTCTGGTATTCTAGTTGCATATAAATGGCCCCCCAAGGTCATTAAATAGACCCATTGCAATTTCATAAACAATAGTTGTAATCATCACAGGCTCATCCCCATGCATAGCCAATTTATGCAACACAGGATCGATACCTAACACGTCCATTCCGAAAGATAACGTGCTCTGAAATGAAAGTCCAATAATTCGATGACTGGAAAAATGGGAGCAAAGAAATAAGGATAGCTGCAAGCCATATAACAGTTATTGTTATCAAATACAAATTTCTCCAAGATTTCTCCAAGCTGGGCTGCACATAAAAGGAAACGTTGCGAGGTGACTGAGAGTGAAGCATCATGTGTGTTATGATATAAAAACTTAATACTGTGTGGCATGATAAATTTGTCTCCATGGCATAGCCGAGTTTTATCTTAACATCTTGTTTTTGTAATCCTTAAAAAGGATAGTTTCGACATGACCGTATGACTCCCATTTTAGAAAAGTTTGCAGAGAAAAGACCTTGTAACAGGGAAGTTCCTCCCTCTGCCCACTTGGATCTTGGAATTTCGAACAATTTTATAGCTGCTGCAGCTCTTCACATGCATGGTTTTTTCTTCCATTGTCTGTCTTTGTTTTGTGTGTGCCTTGTTAAAGCACCATATGCGTCAACACCATTATTTGGTGGCTTGAGAGTTCTTTTCTTGTCTTCCAGGCCTGGATGGGCCATTATCGACAGGCACATCATCTGATCTGTCTACCATCTGATCTGCCTACCAGCTATTCTCATCAACAAGATACCTAATATATGTAGAATGCAGCTAGATGCGACAAAATCAATGCCATTATTCCCTTCAAACCAAGAGTTGTGGACGGGCACTAGCCAGGCATTGTATAGGACAAGCGAAAGAAGCGAATAGATTTTGAGGAAGAAACATTGACAAATTACTCAGCAAGGATGGCAGTTCATGCATATCAAAGTATGACTAACTGGCATTATGTTATGGCATTCATTACCTCTTTGAATAAACACATTCACAACATGTGTTTCAGAATCCTCCTGCAAATATCGGCACTCTTGCAAACCAAATTGGCAAATGCTCTTGCAATCTAGGGTTTCAAGCTCCATAAATCAAGAGCATATTCCGTCTGCTCTGATTCCAATCTGCAAGATATTTCACTTAACCTCTCCAAGATAAAATACCAGAGAAAATCATAAATTGAACCCTTTCTAACCCTAAAACGTCACTTTTTACAAATACATCAGCCAAACCCATGGCCCCCCAACCAGTAATATCATTAAGGTTTAATATAAATTATCTAATAGAAACATCAAAAAAATATAGCATTCACGAAACAAGACAAATGACATGTTAGATAAATCACGGATTTACCTGCTTCGGTGTCTCAAATATGGTGGATTTCCATGCTTCTAAAGAATGGGTTTTGCATGTTTCATCTCAGCAAGCTGCAATGCTGCATATTTCATATGAAGAAAATAAAGAAATAGCAAGCCACGCAATTTAGAGCATAGCAAGGTTTGAGCCCTTCTAAGGTTTGCAACATCGGGAGTAAAATACCTGGTTTAAATCAAAAGAGAAGCTCTTCGAGAGTAAAGAACCAACTCGAAGCAACAATATAAAGATCCCACCGAAATGCTGATCCAAGTTCATCCTGCAATCTTTGCATCAGAGTTAGCAAAACAACTGAAAACGACAACAAATGATTTCAAAATCTCGCCTTGCACGATGTTTACACTTCTGATCCGATAATGCAGATATAAGGATCCACTTCCAAAGCCCTGCAGAGTCCATGAGTGCGATTCTGTGCGCTGAAATTTGTTCTTGGGTTTGCTGCAAAAATGAACTGCCAGACTTCTGCCGTTCCTCAGAGCAACAGGGTTCATTGTAGAAATTTTTTCCAATGCATCAGAACGAGGAAATTCAAAACAACTACCTGAATCGTAAGATGCAACAAGACTAGTCCTTAGAATCTTTGGGCCAGCAATCAGGTCGCCAGCCAACATTTCCCTGCATGTGTGCAGCCATCGTTGATGCAGTCATCGTTGACGCACGCCGGCTGAAACATCCATCGCCTGCCATTGCATTAGGTTTCGACCCTATACATTGCATTAGGTTGTGCTTACGCTTTGCTCATTTGCTGCCTCCATAACAAAACATAGCTACAACCAAAAAGAGCCTTCTTACCTTTCACTTCGTCGTCTTCTTCCAGTCCAGTTCTTCGGCATTGCTTCAGGAGAAGATCCTTCTTCTCATTCATCTAACCAGCAATCGGTTTCTCTTTCTGCTTCAACTGCTTACTTACTTTCTAATATTCCACGCCTAGGTAGTATACCTTCGTTTCTACACTATACTTTCTGCATGCATCTCTACTTTCTGCTTCTAGTTCTCACTTTCTGGATGAATGCAAACACCGGAACTGCGTCTACTCTCCGGCTCATCATGCCCTCTGTAACGTCTGCTCAAATTTGGGCCCTTCTTTGCGTACAAACTGGGCATATTCCTTTCTCTTCAAAAAGTGAGCACCATGTCAAGTATTACATGTGAAGAACCAGCAAAAACAGGGTAAGGCCAAGCCAAAATTCCGGAAAACCCATGTGGCCCCTTTCATAAATAAGATCGAACAGAGCAGAGCAAGCCCAAAACATGGGAAGATTGGGGCGATCGCTGCTTTGCCTTCTCTGCATCACAGCCTCTGTCTCGAATGCATTATTCGTATGCAATGTTCCGGGCAAGGCCTGTTTCGGCATTACCATACCCTGTCCATCAGGATGCCCCACCCAATGCGCAGTAAATTGCAACCTGTGTAAAACCAGCTGCGGTAAGGATTCAATTCATTTCGATAACGATCCTTGCCCATTGCTTGGTTCGCTTCGTTGATTTTTTTTCCTTTTGAATAGGCTGCAACAAACCCGGTTCCGTCTGCCAGGATCCTCGTTTTGTTGGAGGCGATGGCGTCGTGTTTTATTTCCATGGCCAACGGAATGCAGATTTTTGCATTGTGGCTGATACCCATCTCCATATCAACGCCCATTTTATTGGTAAGCCTAGGGATTCCAAACGAGATTTTACTTGGGTCCAATCCCTTGGTATCCTTTTTGGCTCCCACCAGCTCTTCCTTGGTGCCAAAAAGGTTGCCACCTGGGACGATGACGTGGACCATCTCGAACTCTCTCTCGATAGCAACCCTATAGTTATCCTGCCACTCAAAACGGGTTCAATCTGGAAGGACCCTTCTTCTGGGATTGAAATTACACGGCCTCAAACCACAAATGCAATCTCCATCCATGTCGCAGGAATCTTCAAGGTAGATGCTACTGTTGTGCCCATTACTGATGAAGATTCAAGGATCCACAATTATGGAATCACCAAAGACAACTGTTTTGCTCACCTTGATATCAACCTTCAGTTATATAGTCTCTCTGATAAAGTGGATGGAGTTCTTGGCCAAACGTATGCTCCAAGTTATAAGAGCAATGTTAACACCACTTCTAAAATGCCAACCATAGGTGGGGCAACCAAATATAAGTCTTCAGGTCTAATGAAGGCAGATTGTGCAGTTGCAAGGTTTGGTTCTATTCGCGAAAAGATAAACAACAAGCACTTTCCTCAGATGGAATGTGGAAGCTCCTCCCATGGCATGCTTTGTCGCCGCTAGTTAAGTAGTTGTGGAACTACCTAAGGTGTATTTGTATACAATATACAAGTTTTTGTACTATAAATGGGTCTATGAACTATGGTTTACGAAATCTGGGAACAAAATCCAAGATTAAGAGTGACAGGAATGGTAGCATGCATCCAGTCCAAAGTCATGAAGTTTTAAGCTAAACCCTTTGCTTGATGGCCATTCAATCGAGCTCATCGTTGTTTATTAGATGGACACTTGGAATTAGATTTCATCTAATCACTCTACGATAACGAAGCAAGCTTTGTCTATAATCCTATTGGGTACAGCTTTATTCGAGGTGTCTTTGGCTCAGCGAAATTAAATTGCATCTCCTCTAACAATGAGCATAGATATTTGGTAAACAGTCTACATGCATCCACACACGTCATTGATAAACAAACTTCGATAAATATTTTGTTCCCTCGCTTATGAACTTCATTTATTGTCTTATTCTTGATCGTATCCAATTTTATTCGAGGCAAATTCAACAATCGTACCAAATGTACAAACAAAAAGCTTGTCCTTGACTCTGGGTGAATTAGTTTTGGCTTTCTCGGGAACACTTTCGATGATAGACATTTACGTATAGTTATACACTATTTGTAGTTGGAAGGTGCATTTTGTACTATAAATGTGTCCATGAACTATCTGAACATCCGGGAATAAAATCCTCTACCTATATTAACATGCGTTGTAAGGCCCAGAATATCATGCCTTACAATTTTGACAATGCTCTAATCCTTGCTTTATGATTACTCTACCTTTGGGTCTTCTCAACCAATTCCCTTCGCCATTATGCTTTTGATACCTCAAGCTCTTCCATATACCGTAACTATAGCGGTCCTAAGGTAACGAAATTCTTTGTCGGGCCGCACAAAAGCGTTACAATCGGGCACTATCTGGGAGAGAGTCTCGATTGAAATACACATGCCAAAAGACACAATCCACGTATGTACATAATGTGCTAGAATCATAGAACATGAATACAAAAATTGATAAATCGCCCGGTTTGAGCATTTCACCTTGTACATTTTGAATCTCACGCCCTTTGAGAATGGTATCGGGGAGTTGTCTATCAAGAATATACCTTGGAGACAAGTACGGTATGCATACAACTTCTCTTGGTGGTCCTACATTTATGATGGTCCTACAATTCTACTATAATTTGCTCTTGCTATTTTTGCAAATGTATGGACATTAAAATTATCACTAGATGCAGGTTAAAGTAAAAGAATTTAGTTGGTATTCCACAAGCTCCTTGCACTGCATATTCTAAAGGTAATATGTTATTGAAATGCATACTAATCTAGTTGGGGATGTCAATAAAGTTTTTGATCGTCACTCTATTCAAAACTACTCCTAAAAAAATAGGCATCCAAATATAGAGTGACTTAAAAATTGCAAAGGGTTGAACCTTGCACAATCCATCTCTTCTACAAAATGCTTGAGTTATTATTCAAAAAAAAGAGATGTTACACATGCAATGAGAGGTTATGCAATTTGTACATGCTTGACAAATTTGCAGAAGACTTAAAATCATTACCGGATCAAATGTTTCACATTCAAAGGTTCCTTAGATCAAATGTTTTGCATTCAGAGCTAAGGACCTGAATAGCTTTGAATAGCTTTAATACTTGCTCCTGACACAATTCTCAATGTGTGCAAACTTTTGTTCAAAACTTTAGTATAGACAACTACCGTCACCACAAAGAATGGCACCTACGTATACAACATCCAAAGTTCAAAAAAATGTCAAAATCTTGCCTTTGCAAAAGATAAACTCATGCCTCAACTTTAAAAATAAAGGTGCAAGCAATAGTTCTTAAAATACAAAATGGCACCTACGTGTACATCCAAAGTTGTTGTCAAAATCTTGCCTTTGTAAAAGACAAACTCATGCCTCAATCTTAAAAATAAAGGTGCAAGCAATAGTTCTTTAAACACTTTGCCTTCACAACTTGAAGATATGCCATGAAACACTCTGGCGACATTTATTGCATGGAAATAGGTAATCAGGCTGTTACAGACGTACTTGAGGGTGAGCTTGCATTCACATAGTTCCCTGCAACTAGTTAATGTGGCGTTGGGGCCAACAGCAAGTAAGAACATCGGCTTCATCGTATTACCCTATGGCCAATAAGCTAAATTCATATTTCTGTGCATTCTCAATCACCTTTGAAAATTGCACCAACGTAACAAAGTTTTGAAGTAAAACTGGTTGTCATAAATAATCATTGTCTGAAAGCGTTCGATTCGGAGACAATGTTCCCCATATCGATATTTATCTCATCATTGCCAATATGAGGAGTTAGCGGTGCTCAATAATAAGAGAAGCAAAACGATTTGCCAAATTAAGTAGCATGGAACCTGAAACATAGTTAACTAGGTATATTTACCTCATGCTCTGCTTTTCCAAAGGCTCGCATTCACCTAGGCAATAGTTGCAAATGTACAACATTGAAATGCCCAATGAGAAGGAGCCTTCCCAGTAAAAATAAGGATCCACAAATAAATCTGCAAAATTATGGCAAAAGCCCAACGAGGCGGGATTTATAAGCGACTGCGCGCATGTCTATATTACTATATAATGTAGACTTGAACATCTCGTAAGCTGCTGCGGTGAATACACAAAGAAGGCAACGTGTATCAAGTACAAAGATCCACATTGAACAAAGACATTTATGCCGCCGCCATGGCGACCATTTCGCGGTCGAGATGGATCTCACGCCGTGCTCAAATCATACTTAAGAGAAAGGCCACGGAATTACGGGGCTTCAAAGTCGACATCTAATCTCGGGCATAAGAGAAGGATAAACCCAAATGTAGATGCTCAAGAACTTCCCATTTACACGTGGATCATCAGCGCACGCAATAAAAGCATGCACGCCAATTTACTAAATAGATGCGCCAATAATGAGTAACATAATTTTATCGCATCTAATTTTATCTGCGATAATTAGATGCAAAGCATCATATGAGAACATAAATACTTGCGAGAGCCTGACATTTCACTTTGCAAATATGGGATTTGAGGAAGGCGGTCTATAAACACTCTCATTAATACTATGGGCTGGTGGGTCTTGTAGCATTTGGACAAAAACTTGCTTGCAATAATGAGCCAACCACAGAGCATTTGGAGCTATTCTAAGAGATGTTTCATAATTTACCTCTTTAATTAAACCAAAATCTCCGGCATATGTGAGCTTATTCAACTGAGCTAAATAAAACAATGTAAATTTTTATAAATTAGATAAAGTAAATTAGATAATAGGCATTAATGATGTATGGGAGGCAACCATCGCTTCATTGACTGTCTACAATCACATCATGGCTCATGCCACGAAGCAATTTATCATAGCATTGCAAAATTAAGGCAAAACAGAAACCCTAAATGAAGGTACTTTAGTTAGAGATGTGCGTGCTCACCGAGCGACATGCAAAGGACAAATTTAACTCCTGAACCCATCTTTTCCTATCTATTGATTTATTAATTACTTTTCTCATCTCTAGACAGTTGGAAAATATATGCAATGTGCACTCACAAGCTGGTAGCTCAGTGGCAGGGCACTTGACTTGGTAACAGAAGGTCCTGGGTTTGCTAGCCACCAGTCAATTCTTCCCAGTTTCCAATATGATGGTTCCAGGAAGGTGTTCAGTGTATACATGAGGATCGAAAAGGCTCCAGTCATTTGCAGCACATGATGGTCACACAAAATTGTTCACCATCATGTTGGAAAGGGCTCTAGTGGTCTTCCCATTAAAAAGCAGTGTTGCAAAAGGCTCTAGTGTGTCTGTAAGGAGCAGTAATGACGCTTTCAGAGGAGGAATGCCCGGCAGCCAAGGATCCGGTAGATGCCACCTGCCTTGTTTGATTCTTAGATCAGCCATTACCCATTCTTGTCCCTATCTAACCCATAGATGCCAAGAACTGACTAATGAACTCTAACTATGTATGTTTAGGTTAGATTTATGTGATACTCTGTTATTTCAATTCATATGTTTCTATGATGTATGATCTGTTCGCACTCCTGTGTATTGGGAAGGGGGGGTAGAGACCCAAATCTTAGTGGATTGATCCTAGATTAGCCTCATTAACTTCTAATTAATGCGGCCTGTGCATAAGAGCCCGCCTGCGCTGTGGGTGGAGGGGCCAGACGGGCTGACAAGGGGGGAATTTGTCCGATGGCAGTTGATCCCTCTGGTGTGTAAAGCCTACCGGGGAACATTGCGGACTAGTACTAATACCTTATGCACTGCGTGTAACTCTGGTATGGGCTCGACACCTCTTGGGTGGTGAGGCTACCTTCAATGGGGTTGAAGTCGTAGATGAGCAGTGGCTCTTTAGTCTTCCTGTCATTAGCATATATCTGCTGGAGGAGGAGGCCCGAGATCTCCCTCGCCTCATCGGATTGGGGAGATGCAACCCGGGGAGTAGCCCCTTTGGCTATGCCCCGAAAAGCTATGGTCCGGTCCCAAAACTTATCAACCTATCGCAAAGTGTGCACAGGGGGGAGGATGGAGTGGACTACCCGACTACCATGTTCTATGCCAGTCAAATCCATTTGCCATGAATTTCGATGCCGCTTTGATCTCACGGAGACCCCAAGGCATTAGTCATACCTTGAGTTTGAGCCTTGTCTATGTTGTTATGATGATAGCTCATGTTGTTATGGTGGTCTCCCCCCTTCCGGGTGGTTATATATATTATTTTTTGTTATGTACTTACTAGAAAAAGTGCCCAACGTTGCTGGGCTTTTCTTTGAGCATAACTCAAAAGCTAATATTGATTGAAAGCAGTGGTTAGTGTGTATTTGTAGACGTTTAGTCTACCCCAACAGAAGTTAAAAGTATATCATAGGTGTCTGCGGGTTAATGTGCTTGTCCATAAGTTTAACCCTAGAATATCAAATCAGTGTCCAGTATGCAAGCGTGGATCTGAGACCATTGAGCATTGCTTTTTCATGTGTGAACACCTTAGAGAGGTATGGGACTGGTTGTTTTCCCTTTTTCAGGTTTCACTAACAAGTCAACAACTGCTTTTGGCAATTTACCCAAGTACCTGGACAGAGTTACAAGGCCAGGCTTTTCATCTAGCAGCAGGATGGTTGCTTTGGACTATCTGGAAAAGACGAAGATTGGTAATCTTCAAAGGTCTGGATGTGGCAGATAATCGTGTTCTCCAAGAAGCTCAAGGTTACATTGTAAAGTCGTATCATTGTTCTTCACTTGCCCCTCGCAAGAGGCGATTGATTTTTGAGGAGTTTTTGGATGTGCACTCTTATGCTTAGGCAGGTTGCTTCACTCGGTGGGTCTCCGCTTATCCGCTGAGATTTTATTCCTGTCTCTGCATTTATACTTGTATTTGACTCTTTGATTGAATAAAGTCTGACGTCCTTCAACAAAAATCTTTTGGTTGTTTAAAGTATCAAAACTATATTTATAATGACGTTGTAAATGGTGTTAACTCAAGATGTGAATGAGTTGCGTAATGAAATTGGTATCATGTCTCTGAAAGTGGTAGGAAAAGGAAAGAACCAAAAAAGACATAGAAGGCACTGGATGCTTCAGCTATGACAGAAGTCTACTGAGATGTCTAATAAATACCACAATACGAAAGATTGATCTTTAGAAAAGCTTCTGGCTCCACAGATCCAAATCCATGTCCTAAAATTACGTCACATGTTTAATAAGCTGAATAATATACAACAAAGAGGAAAAAAACAGAAAAAATGCTATACGAGTCAGAGGGTTTACAAAACCGTAGCAGAGTAATATAATTGTTGATGTTTACCAACATGTCGTGTTTCTCCTCTTTCTGCAGCATTTTCAAATTCTTCTGCAGCAGTGGGTGCAGGGAATGATCCTCCTCTCTTATAGCAGCCTACATGCAAAATAAATTACACCGTAGTTCCATATAACTGTAATTCTTTTTGTGGAAGGAAAAAAAGTACCATCACTTTGCTAAAGGCTGTAACTTAGAAATGAGCTATTCTAGAAGATGGTGAACATGCATATGCCAACATCCTATTCTGCATCAAGAATCACATGACCTTTCCTGGATTATGGAGTCCAGGGGTAATTTTAATTTGTTGTCCCATAGACATGCCTACTAATTGTACATATGAAGATCACCTTAATGCCTTGTCCACTAGAACCCCAATGATACACAAAATTTGCACTTGGTTTATTTTATCTCGTAGATTAAGATCACTTAACATCATGTGAATTAGCATCTGTTCATTAAGTTGTTAACATCTAGGAAGATTAAGAAGAGCCTTATAGATTTTGCCTCTTCAACTGTGGCCCTTGTTCTTTTCTAGAGTGTATAAGTAAAGAAAATCCTATATGCCTTGAAGATATGGCTTATAGAACTGATCACCATTTGGAGAACATATTGCACTACAATGACATGCAAAAGAAGCAGATGTAATCACTTTTCATGAAGATAATCTGCAAGGAGAATTCTAGATGCCTTAAGGAATGTTTATGCGATTGAATAGAGAAGAAAAATCTGAGCAAATATACAGAAAAACTCATGCCTAATGAAGATTAAAACCTACGGCTCTCTCATAGTTGCACTCTCATAGTTGCAAGGCCACATCAATATGCAAACTTATATGTTCCTAACTTGTCTGCATCAGAGCTAATATTCAGCATTTAGGACTTACCGTCTTATCCAGAAGCCAGATTAGAATAGAATAGAATAGAATATACATTAATGTCCCTTGTGCCGCGAGGCCCCTGGACTTGTGTAGCATGGGCGAGCTCTCCAAGTTTAGTAGAGCACTCAGGCAAATATCCTGTCAAAATGGAGCAAGTATCGATCAACTCGTTGATGTGTGAAACAAATCTGATGTTCCCAACCCACTGACTGAGATGCAAAAACATTCAAAGGAATAAAGGGAATAATTGTGATAAATCAAATTAGCCTTACAAAAGGAAGAAAATCTTGTGATAGAAATAGGAAACTGCTCAAAGCAAACGGCTGGTCTGCACTTCTGGTTGGAAATTTGCAGAACAGACGTTCAAATAAAAATAGATTCCACAAATGCCCGACTCGAGCTGCGCCATAAACCTAGGTTGCGTAAACGGCCAAACAAAAATAGGTCCTACAAAATGCCCGACTCTGCTCTTGAAGCTTGATGTTGTTCTGCACTTCTTGGTGGATTTGCAGGACCACAAAAAATGAAAATTTGAAAAGCAAAAACCACCATTGAAAAATGGAACAAGTAAATAAGGGCATCTACCAAGAAAGGTCGAGCCAGAAAGGGGATGCAAGTCGGTTTTGAGGCAGCCACAAAGAAGTCAAACTGCAAAACTTGCCGCGGTGGCTAAGATATTTGCGATGAACAGAGTTTATATATTCTTTCTCAAACTGCAAAACTTGGTCGGATGCAAACGAACTATAGAAACCTGGTCAGAATTGGCGCAAAACAACAAAAAAGGAAGTCTCGTCCAGAAAGTCGACCACAAGTTTGCATGTGAATTCTTAGATAAACCACAAAGCACGGTGAAGAAGAAAGTTTGTGGCCTAAAAAAAATTTACGTCATTCCGGCATTCATCTATGCCTTGTCCACTAGAACCCCAATGATACACAAAATTTGCACTTGGTTTATTTTATCTCGTAGATTAAGATCACTTAACATCATGTGAATTAGCATCTGTTCATTAAGTTGTTAACATCTAGGAAGATTAATAAGAGCCTTATAGATTTTGCCTCTTCAACTGTGGCCCTTGTTCTTTTCTAGAGTGTATAAGTAAAGAAAATCCTATATGCCTTGAAGATATGGCTTATAGAACTGATCACCATTTGGAGAACATATTGCACTACAATGACATGCAAAAGAAGCAGATGTAATCACTTTTCATGAAGATAATCTGCAAGGAGAATTCTAGATGCCTTAAGGAATGTTTATGCGATTGAATAGAGAAGAAAAATCTGAGCAAATATACAGAAGTTAAACTCATGCCTAATGAAGATTAAAACCTACGGCTCTCTCATAGTTGCACTCTCATAGTTGCAAGGCCACATCAATATGCAAACTTATCTGTTCCATCAGAGCTAATATTCAGCATTTAGGACTTACCGTCTTATCCAGAAGCCAGATTAGAATAGAATAGAATAGAATATACATTAATGTCCCTTGTGCCGCGAGGCCCCTGGACTTGTGTAGCATGGGCGAGCTCTCCAAGTTTAGTAGAGCACTCAGGCAAATATCCTGTCAAAATGGAGCAAGTATCGATCAACTCGTTGATGTGTGAAACAAATCTGATGTTCCCAACCCACTAACTGAGATGCAAAAACACTTCAAAGGAATAAAGGGAATAATTGTGATAAATCAAATTAGCCTTACAAAAGGAAGAAAATCTTGTGATAGAAATAGGAAACTGCTCAAAGCAAACGGCTGGTCTGCACTTCTGGTTGGAAATTTGCAGAACAGACGTTCAAATAAAAATAGATTCCACAAATGCCCGACTCGAGCTGCGCCATAAACCTAGGTTGCATAAACGGCCAAACAAAAATAGGTCCTACAAAATGCCCGACTCTGCTCTTGAAGCTTGATGTTGTTCTGCACTTCTCGGTGGATTTGCAGGACCACAAAAAATGAAAATTTGAAAAGCAAAAACCACCATTGAAAAATGGAACAAGTAAATAAGGGCATCTACCAAGAAAGGTCGAGCCAGAAAGGGGATGCAAGTCGGTTTTGAGGCAGCCACAAAGAAATCAAACTGCAAAACTTGCCGCGGTGGCTAAGATATTTGCGATGAACAGAGTTTATATATTCTTTCTCAAACCGCAAAACTTGGTCGGGATACAAAGCTAACTATAGAAACCACGGGGAATTGGCGCAAAACAACAAAAAAGGAAGTCTCGTCCAGAAAGTCGACCACAAGTTTGCATGTGAATTCTTAGATAAACCACAAAAGCACGGTGAAGAAGAAAGGTTGTGGCCTAAAAAAAATTTACGTCATTCCGGCATTCATCTATGCCTTGTCCACTAGAACCCCAATGATACACAAAATTTGCACTTGGTTTATTTTATCTCGTAGATTAAGATCACTTAACATCATGTGAATTAGCATCTGTTCATTAAGTTGTTAACATCTAGAAAGATTAATAAGAGCCTTATAGATTTTGCCTCTTCAACTGTGGCCCTTGTTCTTTTCTAGAGTGTATAAGTAAAGAAAATCCTATATGCCTTGAAGATATGGCTTATAGAACTGATCACCATTTGGAGAACATATTGCACTACAATGACATGCAAAAGAAGCAGATGTAATCACTTTTCATGAAGATAATCTGCAAGGAGAATTCTAGATGCCTTAAGGAATGTTTATGCGATTGAATAGAGAAGAAAAATCTGAGCAAATATACAGAAGTTAAACTCATGCCTAATGAAGATTAAAACCTACGGCTCTCTCATAGTTGCACTCTCATAGTTGCAAGGCCACATCAATATGCAAACTTATCTGTTCCTAACTTGTCTGCATCAGAGCTAATATTCAGTATTTAGGACTTACCGTGTTATCCAGAAGCCAGATTATGTCTTCAAGTTTAGTAGAGCACTCAGGCAAATATCCTGTCAAAATGGAGCAAGTATCGATCAACTCGTTGATGTGTGAAACAAATCTGATGTTCCCAACCCACTGACTGAGATGCAAAAACACTTCAAAGGAATAAAGGGAATAATTGTGATAAATCAAATTAGCCTTACAAAAGGAAGAAAATCTTGTGATAGAAATAGGAAACTGCTCAAAGCAAACGGCTGGTCTGCACTTCTGGTTGGAAATTTGCAGAACAGACGTTCAAATAAAAATAGATTCCACAAATGCCCGACTCGAGCTGCGCCATAAACCTAGGTTGCATAAACGGCCAAACAAAAATGGGTCCTACAAAATGCCCGACTCTGCTCTTGAAGCTTGATGTTGTTCTGCACTTCTCGGTGGATTTGCAGGACCACAAAAAATGAAAATTTGAAAAGCAAAAACTACCATTGAAAAATGGAACAAGGAAATAAGGGCATCTACCAAGAAAGGTCGAGCCAAAAAGGGGATGCAAGTCGGTTTTGAGGCAGCCACAAAGAAATCAAACTGCAAAACTTGCCGCAGTGGCTAAGATATTTGCGATGAACAGAGTTTATATATTCTTTCTCAAACTGCAAAACTTGGTCGGATGCAAACGAACTACAGAAACCTGGTCAGAATTGGCGCAAAACAACAAAAAGGGAAGTCTCGTCCAAAAAGTCGACCACAAGTTTGCATGTGAATTCTTAGATAAACCACAAAAGCACGGTGAAGAAGAAAGGTTGTGGCCTAAAAAAAAAATTACGCCATTCCGGCATTCATCTATTTGAAAATGTTTTTTTTTTTTTTGAAAATGATTATTTGGAAAAACAGTTATGCATATAACGTCTTGTGCCCTTTCCCAAATCCTCAATCTCAACCATCCATCTGCATCAACGGTTCAAAATTGAAATTGATGACAAACACTCAAAATCCCTTTAGTATAAAGAAAGATGCTACACGCTTCCGCATTGCTAGGTGGATCGCGAGGGAGAGGGGGTAAATGACACGTCCAGTCCTCCCACGTAGGATTCCCGCCCACCATCGGGAATCCCACGTCAGATGGGCGGCTTCTCGATGATAGCATGGCCAAAGAGGGGGAGTCTCCAGTTCGTGTACGATGGGAGCATCGTATATGATCGGGGGACGTCACAATGGTATCACAGCAATGACCTTGGTTGACCAAGAGCGAGCACTAGCCATCATCCAATAGTACTTATTGTCTTAGAACTCGGTCTTGGAGTTAAGAACCCAGGCAAGAACCTCGAAATTGGGGAGAAATTTGTTTTCCCCACAATAGGAGTATTAGCTAGTTAGCTATAGTTAATATTTACCTAGAAAACACTTCCAATAATCTGAGAATACGTTAGAGCACTGTTAGAATAATTCTAATATCCTTCGAGCGCACTTTCAGATTACTCGACCCTAGTTGGCAATGAAGCTTAAGTCCAAAGATAAAAAGAAGAATCAATTATAGCTTAGGATTAAGTTTGAAGCTAGGATATCACAGTAGAATTACCAACAGATAAATATCTTAAATAAAACTATACCAAAAACGGTCCGGTAACCCGAGAATGCGTGAAGACACCATTAGGGTTATCCTAATGCCCTTCTGGTGCACTTTCAGATTACCCAAACCAAAACTGTCCTAAAGCACTAAGGTATTTGAAGCTACCAAACACTAATTATTGAAGTAATTAGGTAATACCATTTTTCCATGCCAAACCCTAAAAATTTCCCAACCCTATAAATATGGACCTCGACCTACCATAAGTTAAGTTTTCATTTTCATTCTTGCTCTCCGCTCCTGAGGCGATTTTTAGGCACCCGACCTCCCATTCAAGAGATTCTGCACATGGCCTGCACCAAATAGATGGCGAAGAAGATGACTCGTCTAGAAAGAGCAAGCGCCTCCTCGCCTATCAGCAAAAGTTCGAATGCTTTAAGGCCAAGAACAAAGGCACCACCAAATTGGAGAAGAAGGCCAGACGTCTCAGAAACCTAGAGCGTGCAAAGAAGCTGGCAGGGAAAGAGGAAAAGAGGAAGCGGAGAGAGAGAAAAGAGGAAAGAAGAGAGGCACGTGGAGCAGAGGATGAAGAAAGGAGAGGACCCGAAGGGAAAAGGGAAGGCCACAGAAGAGCACAAACAATAAGAACAAGTCCGGCCGCGTAGAAGGACTAAGTCTACGCCGAAGAAACAGAGGGGAATCACCATTACACAACGGGAACCAGACAAAGAACCCACCCTTCCAAGATCTGAATCCGGCACAAACTCGGAGTGCTCGTCGCCCATCCCAGTTGCAGAGAAGAGGGATCTTCAGGGGTGGGCAAGTCCTCCAAGGATCCTGAGGAAACCGACATGTCGGATGGAGAGCCCGAGAAATTAGGGGAGGAACACGTACCTGCACAGGAGTCATAGGTCCCACAATTCCTCATGTGGAAGCCTATCTCCGATAATCCCAAAGGCCTATATGAAGATGTACCAGGCCTATAAGAACTACTACGACACTCATAGAGTACGCTACATTGAAGGAGGCAAACCTACGAAGGAGCAAACCACCTTGAAGCCCCCATCAGAGATGCTACTTGAGCCACCGAAGAAGCCGATGAAGCGGAGGAGAGACTCGATCTTCTCAAGAGCTGCCAGAGCGAAGCTACGTCTTCCTAATACCATGAACACCATTTGCGAGGCTCGTCAAGGAGAATATATAGCATAATATCAAGGGGTATTTTTTATGTTTTTGTACGATTTTTACTAAGGTTTTTCTATGATTTCGGTGGTGTATTTGATGAGGTGTACTAAATCGTATTTCTAGAGTGCGCCCTTTCTGGAGCCTTGATTTTTGTGGCACTTTCCAATGGTCACCTATGAATGTTCAATATTATTCCAAATTGAACATGCAAGGCTCGAATAATATATTTTAGGGTTCTTTGCATATTGCCTCTGTTTAGGGTTCTATGGTGGACTGGCCCGGATCTGTGCCAAGGAGGTCAGCAAAGAAACCAAGTAGGTGCGCGGGACCATAGCTCCTCTTCTTCTTCAAATTCGTGGATATCTCAATTGTTCAAAATTCGTAGTAGTAGTTGCAGAAAGACAACAGAATACGGAGCCATAACTAGAGGGCTTGCATCCACCCGAGTGGTATGTTGGTCTCTTTTCATATTAAAAAGAGCAGGCTCCAGGCTCTCGTCAGGTCCAGGAGGATCCATTGGAGTTTTGGAAGGGGTGAGCTACTTTGTTGTGCTTGGATTAATTGGCTGCTCCGCCGTTACCAAGGTAAAGACTATGTTTGGACTTTCTTCCTGCAAACAAATGTCTTGGTTGATGTTTTGGCAATTACAGTATCTTTGGGAAAGCGTGTGTTAAAGAAATGCCAGTTGGAATTTAAACGCCAGCAGGAACACCATGAGCTTAACTTGGCCCGTGATCTGGAAATAGCCATCGAGAAACTTCTGGATGATGTAGGGGCTAGTCTCACATCCATAGCATGCATCGAAAGTGATATGAGCTACTTTATATTGGTATTGGGGGTCGCTATAATAGATATCAAAGGAGCCAGTGGTTCCTGAAGGAGACTAGTTCCTTCCAGCAGCAATTATTTGGAGCTCGCCTCCTATGTATAGGGTTTTTCCGTCTGGACTACCAATCTCTATGCTGTAATGTCCCTAGTCTGGTACCCATTTTCCATAGCCTAAGCTTGCCCCTGAAACTGATAGATATTGTGGTGCTCCTAGACCAAGATAACATATGGGATTCATTCACACTTATTATTAGCATGTGAATTTTCAGAAACCTTTATAGCTTATCTGTCAGGCCAAGCTCAGATTTTTCCATTCTCAAATTCTTGATTTTCACACAAACATACAAAGAACCGATATGAATTGAATAAAGCTTGTTGGTTTAATTCATTAATCTGCTTTGTTTGCTCCCTCATAAAGATTCATTTTTTTGCAGATTTGCAAAGCATCTACTTACTGTCTGGGTCATGTTCTTCCTACTGCAGAATTTGGGCCAAAGGATTTACTGCCTGTGTTAAGTTCTTGTTGGAAATAGCCTCTTCCTTTTAGTCTGGCAGAAGTTAGTGTAAGTGAATTGAGACTGTGATAGACTACAGAAATTAAGCAAGAGTGATGCTTTCACATTTTGATGTGTTGTATTTAACTGGCACATTAATGTATGATCTCATGAAACTTTTTCAAAGGATGTCCCGCGACATTTTGCTAATGTAAACTACGTTAGCATCATATACAATCGGCACTAATTATGTAAGCAGCAGCAGGGTTATTTTGACAACAAACTTAAATGTAGTAAAATTTGATCATTTCTTCTGGATTTTGTGAATATGAGAAACCATCTTATGTTATGCTTGCAACAGAGAAGGATATCTTCTATTTTTGAAACATTTATTCTACCTCCCTTTTCTTTTTGCTTTTACTTTGTTGTAATGATTTTTGGGCACTTTCATTCTTCGACCTTTTTGGCCATCGCGACCTAGTTTCTCGATGGTCAGAGAAATCTTGGGTTTGCCTTCTAGGCTTCTGTCCTGTAATTGGATTACATGCACAACTGTTTCTAATATTGTTACATGCATAAGTGTTTCTAAAATTGCTACATGCACTTATGCCATTGTTAGTACCCGAAGGCCTTTATCAGGGCCCGAAGGGTCCAATTTTTTTTTTTTTTTAATATAACAACCAACACATCACTACAATTAACATTAATTAAACACATCACTACAATTAACATTAATTAACACAAACCATCACATCCAACACATTTAAATTAACATCCCCCGAAACCCCCTTTGGTTTGGGTGCATATTCACACGGGGGGTTACGTAGGGCAGTGAGAGCCCCTAAGAACTGACAATACATGTACAAAATTAACACCATTAAGTACATTCCCTCAAACCTTATAGTATTTTGCAAACCTCAATATACAGTATACAAAAACTTGTATATGCATATGCCACAAACAAGGATCGCTATGTACGGTCCAGATCAAGGATTAAAGGGCAAATATGCCCATTCAACAGCTCTCGGTGCCCGGAGTAACTCCCCCATGTGAATATGCACCCAAACCAAAGGGAATTTCAGGGGGATGTTAATTTAAATGTGTTGGGTGCAATGGCTTGTGTTAATTAATGGCAATTGTAGTGATGTGTTGGTTGTTAATTGTAGTAACCAATGACATGTTGTTAGAAACACAAGAAGCAGCA
This sequence comes from Isoetes taiwanensis, assembly GCA_021234155.1. NCBI lineage: Eukaryota > Viridiplantae > Streptophyta > Lycopodiopsida > Isoetales > Isoetaceae > Isoetes > Isoetes taiwanensis. The sequence continues at coordinate 11,928,009 of JAJEKV010000002.1, forward strand.
AAGATGGAATTGGTACAGAACAAAGAGAATAACTCTGATGAACAAAGACCTAGCATTGTCGAGGTTCATCAAGAGAAGGAGTAGATAGTAGAATTAACATTTCATGTAAGCAGAAATTTTGATAAATATAAGTTATGATGTGTTATAATGTCTCTACACTTGTTAATATGTAATTTGTTTCATGAAAAACAAATAAATTTGGACCAAAAAGATACCCAGTAGTCCGAGAATGCGCGACAGCTACGTTTGAATTGTCCAAATTGCCCTCTGGCACATTCTCAGACTATTGGCCCATAGTTTACTTAGTTTTAAGTACCTAAACCATAAACTAAGACCAGATTTGAGCACCACTACTCGAGTGGGGCAGAATTATGTTATCATATCACCAGATTGTTGAAGTATCAAACCCAAAACAAGGCCCAGTAATCTGAAGATGCGCGAGAGCACCATTAAAAGAATCCAAATGCCCTCCTGGCGCATTCTCAGATTACTCGAATTTCAAAGGCCAATAACTTGACCATACTAGCCCCAAATCATATGGAATTTGTTGCATTAAGACCTTTAGACAGACATCTACACAGTTGAAACATCAAATAGACATAGGAATCAAGCTTCAGTTCCGGCGACTATGGCGGACGGCTAGACAGACGCGTGATAGAGGCAAAGGCGAGCAGAGGAAAAAAAAACACTTTGATTTAAATTTCAAAAATTTTTACAAAAGCTTTTTTTTTAATAAAAATTGTTATACGGCGATATACGCATTTTATACGCTCGGGCACTGCCGTGATTATATGGCCCCTGTTCAAAATTTGGAGACGCTCCGACTCGAGCGGCGCCCGAGTTGACTTTTGATCCATTTTTTTGCCTTTCTGCTGCTGGGTCAGGATGTCCCTAGGGTATTTGGACCATGGCCGACATGCTGGAGCAAAAATTTCGTCCATCCGAGCTACCTGGAGAAAGTTATGGCTCTTGCAAAACATGAACCTCTGGCTCCACCATCTAGACCTAACCACTCTACTATAGAACACTTTCTTACTCAACCAAGTTATTCCTCCCATAACTAGGTCAACTCACATGCTAACTATAGAGTTGGAATACTTTAGCCTAAGAAAAAGTACCGTCAACTAACGAGTTAGATTATGGTCAGTGCAATGACTTGGTCCACCAATATCATGCTCTGATACCACTGTGATGCTCCCAGAATCTATACGGTGCTCCCAACGTATAAATACGAGACTTCCCCTCCCACGGCGCTACATCACGATGGTAAGGCCCTCCGTCATACTCAGACCACTTGGGATAGCCAAGTGTCGGGGCGAGGAACACGGACAAGTCATCCTCGCTTGCTAGCTTTTCATTAACTTTGCTCATTTTTCTTGTACCCCTACTGCTAGAAAACGCCTCAATATCATCCAATGGATTCAAGATTCACATTACAAACTTGAATTAAAAAACTAAGGTCAAAGTCAGGAATTGATAGCAACAACTTCTTCTAAAGACAGACCAAACACAAGCTAAGGTTCAAAAACTCATGCAAACCCCCCAGAGAATGCACTCACACATAAGAGGATTTATGCCATGTGCATGCAGAAGGAGACCCCTGTATACAGGTTTCTAAAAGGAATATTTGACCCCTTTATGGATGAAATTTGCACTAGGCAAACACCCCTAATTCCGAAATATACCTATGCCTTAAGAGGTATAACAAAACCTCTAGGAGTCACTCAAGTACTGGTTTGTACTGGTTCAAAATGTTGGCAAACCATACAAATAAAAGCAAATCTAAAACCATTACCCAAGCAACTAAATAATAAAAATAAGAAGCCCTACATATCCACTTTATCTAATAAGGAGGGACTTTAGGATTAGCATGTTGCATATTTGCTTATAAGAATCATAATCTAGAAGTACTAAACTCCTCTCGCCTTTATAACACTCCAAACCTCTCTCTACTTCACTAGCATTCCAATGGGACCTAATCTAATCCATCTATCAAACATGAGAATATCTGCTAGGAGGGCTTCAGCAAGTGCATGCTTTTACTTGTACTTGTTGATATGTAGCACAAATCTTTACTAGCATTTATGAGCTATGAGAATATCTGCTAGGAGGGCTTCAGCAAGTGCATGCTTTTACTTGTACTTGTTGATATGTAGCACAAATCTTTACTAGCATTTATGAGCTTCTCGGTAAGAGATGCATATGACCATGACTAATTAGGTACATTGGCTATCTAATATCAGATGACTGTCAACTCCTATCCTCCATTATCTAGCATAACTTTTCATTTCATCTCAATATATTTTTCATTAGTTATACCACCAATCCTAGACATATTTAACATTTACAACACTCTCTTACACCTTTGGATTGATGTAGCGAGCATAGTTTTCTTGTCTTGTATTATAACAACATGGAAACTGGGTCGGTGATTCCGCCTCCGGAATGGAAAGCGGCATGATGATTCCGCTCAGCAGGTAATGAGAAGGTAAATTTGAAGCTCCTACCTGGGGCCACCATGTTGTGGCGGCTCGGGAACCGGGTCGCCGATTCCAGACTCGCGCCGGCTCCCCTCACGGCGCGGGACTCCCCGAATCCGCCTCCCGCATTCCATCCATGCCGCCATACAATCAAAAGTGGGATTGGGTGAATCTGTAATGCCTTCATGCCTTATGTTTGATGCATTTGTGCAACCTTCAACTATATTTGCTTTTCCCTCAATATTACAATCTGGCGTTAAAAGTTTAGGTGGCACGATTTTAAACTTCCACGTCATCTATCCCGTTAAGAAGGAAGATTATTCAGGTCCTCCACCCCCAATTGTGATATTGTAAGGATATGTTTGTTGATCAGGGATTCCCGTGCTGCCCATAGCCACCGGACAAAACAGAGTCCCTTTCCAAGAAGCTTACCCTTATAGCCTTCCTACCATTTGCAAATGCATCTTACGTGGCATTCAAAAAACTCCTATAGATTGTACATATACTCAGTTTAAAGAAATTCACACGGAAGGCCGTAGGACTGCGCAGGTCAGGTGACTCCATCCGCCATGGTATATTCAGTTTTGCTTCCCTTTCATTCTTTCCCCAAGTGTTGAACTGTATTGTAAATATCATCAAGTCAGAGCTCCACACTCAACTCCAGGTCATTTTTAGTCCGTCGTACACGATTTCTGTGTTGGATCCTTTCAAATTATCTGATTTTTCTGTTACGTCAGAGTTTATCTCTGAATTGAGTTTGCCCTAGCTGGACACGTAATATTTTATAAAAGGTTGATGTTTCAACTTGTTAGTATGGTTGTTAGACCAGTTTACGTTTTGCCATTATGGATTTTGCTGTGGTCTTCGCTTGCCCGAACATACCTTCCGTAGATCAGACTGCCCATTTCTTTAGAGCTTTCTCAAGGCTTACCAATGTTCATGGAATCAATTCACTGATACATTTTAGGTTGTTTGTGTATGTCTCTACTTCAAGAAACTGGAAACTTTCTAGAATGCAGCTAATATGTTGTTTCTTCTAGATCGCCATAGTTCAGTGATTTCTTTGAACATATATAAGTCAGAAGACGTTAGGGTTATTTAAAGGTAGTGGAAAGCTGAAAGTCAAAAGTGTAATGGTCCGGTTGTTTCTTACCACTCATTTCTTAAGGGCTGAAGGCCTAGAATTTTCGTAGGCCCAATTCAATGATATTCTGAATTATTTTTGTGTAGTTTTGTGGGGGCATTTATGTCTCTAATTCTGATATGCATGAAACTGCAAGTGTTGGATCCACTTCCAAACTTTCTTATGTCATTGCATCAGAGTTTATCTCTGAATTGGTTCCCCTAGCTGGGTACGCAATGGGACATGAAGTGTGTTGGTAGTTAGACCAGTTTATGTTTAACTATTCTGGGGCCAGGTAGCTTCTTTAGATCAGACTGCCAGTATCATTCATTTCTATAGGGCTTTTGCAAAGTTTCGTGGAATTTATTTAAATGGATTAGTTTGTGTGTGTCTCTAATCCAGGAAACCGGAAATTTCTAGGAAGGCAGCTAATGTGCTCTTCTGCTAATGTTGACAAGCGATGTTGCTTATGTAAATAGGAGAATTAAAGTATAAAGGTGTCAGAGGTGTTCCAAAACGTATCGCTAGATTAGTGATTATGTTAGGGAAGCTGGAAAACTGAAGTCAAAAGTGTAAAGCTCAGGGTTGTTCTTACCATTAAATTATTGAAGACTTTTTCATGGCCTACCAATCTTCATAGGGCCAATTCAATGATATTCTAGATTATGTATATGTAGTTTGGTGGGACATTTATGCATTAAATTGGAAAGTGTTTTGGAATTTAGTTAACATGGTGTTGTAGGAATACTGATGATGCTTCTATAAATGGTTTGGGAAGGAGAATGAAATAGTATAAGGTTATCACAAGTGCTACAAAAATATTGATAGACACAGATTGCCACAGCACATTGATTTCTTGAAACATACTATAAGTTCAGGAAATGTTAATCTTATTTAAAATTTATCAGATATATAACTTCAGGAGATCTTCTGAAAGTTAAAGTGTAGGTGAGGGATTCTAACGGCGGCAAACCAAATCACCAGATGAAGATCCACAACCTACTGCAGGGAAATACTTGGAATTACTCTTTCCTGAAGCAAATCCAAAACGAGAAACTGCACAATCAGCTTTCATGAGATCAGAAGAAGCATATTTAGGTGCACCGCCCATGACAGGCATTTTGGAAGCAGAATTAACAAGGCTGATATAACCAGGGGCATAGGTTTGGCCAAGAACTCCATCCACATTGTCAGACAAGCTGAAGAGCTTAAGGTTGAGGTCAAGGTGAGCAAAACAGTTTTCTTTAGTGATGCCATAATTGTGAATCCTGGAGTCTTGGTCAGTGATGGGAACCACTGAAACTTCCAGCCTAAAGCTGCCAGGGACATGGATGGAAATGGTGTTGGTGTGTTGGGTTCTCATAATATGCACCCCTGCATTTTCATCCTTCCATGTCTGCCCTATTTCTGCAGGGATGAATACTGGGTTGTTGTCCAAAGAAAGCTCTAACTGATCCACATTTTCATCCCAAATTGCCACCTTTTTTGCTCCAACATATAACTTGTGATCTCCAAACATTATCCCCAGTGCTTGCACCCATGTAAAGTCTCTTTTTGCCCCCCCTTCCCTTTCCTTGCCAATAAAATGTGCATTTATGTGAAGGTCGTTATCCGCCACAATGCAGAAATCCGCATCCTTTTTGCCATGGAAATAGAATACCACTCCATCACCTCCTACGAATCTTGGGTCTTGACATATTGCACCTTTCTTGTTACAACCTGCAACATTCATTCATTCAACATATTGTCTTTAATCATATTTAAAAGGAAAACTAGCATCCATATGCATATCATCCTATGAAATAAACTCTAACTCAAACTCAAAACCATTTAAAACCAACACCATTAGACCATTCCTAAGCGATCATGCTTATACCACAAGTCGTTTTACAATCATCACAATTCACAGTGCATCTGGCGCATCCAGGCGGGCATTTCATTGTCACGTTAAAGCATTTCCATTTAACGTAGCACTTCTTTGTAGAGGGATCATAATCACCATGACCCCACTTATCATTCTTATGAGCAGATGCAAGAGAGAGGAGGCAAAGGAGGACACAAAAAGATAACTGGGCAAAGAGAAAGATTCTACCCATTCTATTGATCTTATTGCCTACTTAGTTCCATGAGGGCTTTATATAGATGAGAGGCACATATAGCCATGTGCCCTTCAAGTGGACTTTCCGCTTTCAATTACTATCTGGCAATTTGTTTTATGTTTGTCATTAATTGCGTGGTTCATTGGCGGCAACGATTTTTACATATGAACTTGGAAGTATAGATGTTTATGCATAAACTATTAAAATTATCATTTTACTTCACATGTTTTTTGGACATTACTAATTTCTTACAATTAGCGGTAGCGTAAACCCACGAGGAAGGTATCCTTGCAACAAGTCGTGCTAGATGCCTAACGCGGTTTTACCTTAGCTGGTATGCATATCTGATTATGTATTTAAATCTTGAAGTATTATAATTTTATGGCATCATACATATAAGTCAACAATCTAAGCACACATAAAAAAAGGATGATTGTTGATGATTCTAATTATATGCCTTCGGAAGTGCTAGAGAAATTATAGGGACCACAACATTGTGGGTTATCGAAATTCATTATTTGTTGCTACAGGGCAGTGCCTTAATCACTCCTTCTTACAACCTTTTTAGGTTGTCCGAAGGGCAAACCCTAGGCGAGGTTGTGGTGTTTGAGGAATATGCTTTGAATATACGTCATGAATGGCTTTGATTAGTGTGGATTCCAATTGGAAGGCCAGAGATAATAGCAAAAAAAATAAAACAAAATAAAATATGATGATTTCATAGTTCCTTTCCAGATCGGGGTCACCCGAATATATGTCAGAACTCATAGATTGCATGCACTAATGGCCTGATCAAATGGAGAGCATGCGTTCTGGCCTCCGAACTTGAGAACAAAGGCAAAGCCCGTTTTTCCTGTCATGGCATTGCTAGTCTCAAGTTTTATGATGTTGTTCTATTAAAGGTTGCAATTTCTATTTTGCAGTTGGTAGATAAAGCCATGTGGCAATCGAGTCAGGATTGATCTGTTGTAGCACTTTCAGAATGTTTGAAAATTTAGATGCATTAGATGTGGGACATTTGACCCAATATTTGCAGGTCGACAAGAACGTAATCAAATATTATGAATGAGGTAACATGCAACATAAACTCTTGGCAAATAATTTTGTGCTAGTAAAGATTTTAACAGACTGTAGCCCTCTCAACGATCTTTGAGTAGGTATGTGATTTGCCATTGATTGTGGCTTATATCTTTGTCAAAATCATTTTCGGTTGCACATCCGCCCCGAAAACCCTAAAGCGCCACGGTCCCGGGTCGCGACGTTTCCGATCATATCTGGAGGTCCGAGCTCGCTTCAAATTTGAAATTTGTTGCGTTGGAAAGCGCTCTCAGAGACCTTTCAGTAGGTATGTGATTTGCATGTGGTTGAGTCATATCTCCAAAGCAAAATTGTAGATTTCTGGGCTGCCAATAAAACGCTCTAAAAACCCCAAGCGCGTGTGGTCATTTGGCTACACGTTTTCGATCATATCTGGAAGCTTGGGAGCTTTGGTTTTGAGAATCGGGGACTTCACAATAGACTTGGTCTCGGGTTAAGACTTGCATTAGTGAGACTCTAAATGACGGGGCGTGACTCTCAGGCGGCTAACAATGGAAGAAAAAGGCGCATGCGCTAAAGAAGCGAAAGCCGAACGGTGAGGGCTCCTCTCCCCGAGCATGTCACGCGGTCCGAGAATATACGAGCCTTGGAGGCAAAGATGACAAAGATGACGGGATAGGTTGGCAAGTATGGAGGCACAAAGAGACACCCGAAGAAACAATAGCCATCCTCAAGAAACAATTGGTGAAGGAGAGAAGCGGATCTCCACATTAGAAGAGCGGTCGCGGCCACTATATGACGCTTTGGGCTGGCCGACTTCGGCCTTGATCCAAGACGGGGTATTGTCGCCGCTTAAGTTTAATTCATGGCAACATCTCAAACACCGAATGAGGTTACCCAACGGATTGATAGGATCCATCGCCAGTGTGATGATGAGATACCACAACCAGAGAGAGAGCTCGGGCAAGCGGTGGAACAGATTACATACGCCAGCTAATGGCGCAAGCGCCGCCTCGCGGACCATGAAGCTAGAATGCATCGATGCAAGCGAGGTTGGACACCCTAGAAAAAGAGACAACCGAGGAGGAAAAGCACCCGTGCTCGGCCCTAGAGAAGAGGATGGCCGAGTTTCACCGAGATGTATGATCTCCGCCGGAGATGAACGAACAGAATCGCCCCCGAGGCAAAGATCAACAGTCGCCCAATGCCGGAGGCGAGGTGGCCCAGTGGAATCAGCGGTGTCCTTCATGAGGAGCATGATCGCCAATCCCGACGGCTGAACCTCATTATCCGAGGCTTGCCTGAAGAGCATGGGGAAGATCTCACGCTGGGCTAAGTTTAATGTCCTGGTCTTTGGACCGGATCATACCGCAAAGATTTGGGGGTGAAAACCCAGGTAGTGGGGGCCAAACATGAGACCCCGACTGGTCAAATTTACAGTGTTGGATCAGACATCGAAGACTCTATTGCTGCAACACGCTAGCCGGTTGAAGGGGACATCAATATATTTGGACACAGATCTTACCCCAGTGCAACAAAAGGAGAGACGAGAGGAGTTCACAAAAATCAGACAAGTCAGACAGGCAGGGGGATTGGCAGGCTTGGTCAATGGCAAGATGAAGGTGTTTGTACCTCTGCAACCAACAGTAGCAAAGGCAACGGCGATGGGGCCAGGGACATCTAGACCTTTCACCTCCGAGACGGCAAACTAGATGCAACAGCCAGGACCCAGTGCTCGGGCACCACCTGGAACGGCCCCTGCAACTCCTCGGGAGCTGGTGTAGGACAACCGCCATAGGCAGCATAGGGACAGTGTCTCCGACTTATCTCATGGAACTGTAGGGGATTACAGGTATGGACATCATCTTCTTGCAAGAGACATGGGAATATCGTGGGCATCAGCTGCTGGACATCCCGGGATATCAGTGCTTCTCGCTCGCTAATGCGCGCCATGGCAAGCGAGGATATGGAGGGGTGGCATGCTACTTCAAAGATGCTATAGCAGCCACAGCCTCGCTCCACAAGGCCGATGACTTAACCGCACTGTGGGTGAGAGTAATCGGAGCCTCAAAGATCGTCCATTGTTTATTGCATGTTGTTATATACCCCATGCGGCCTCTAAGTTCTACCAGTCCGGGGAGGCGGTATTAACGGATGCACAAATGCCTTATAGAGATCTCAGATGATGACATAGAGCAATATCGCCAAAAAGGGATGTGCTCTTGTTAGAGATTTCAATGCCCGCACCGCAGTACTGTAGTCGGTTACCTTCCAGGAGAGGCCGATTCTGACCCACTTTCGACTTGAAACAAGTTGCACCCAAACATGCCGCATGGGGCCAAGATCACGGTCACCAACACCTTTGGAAGGGAGTTGGTTCAACTCACGTCTTTGACATGGTAGTATGCAATGGTATGATCGGATGGCGCAATCGTGGGGTTTTACTTGCAAGAGCGATAGACATGATGGTGGAGCTAGCGTGGTAGACTATCTCCTTGCTCCAGTGGTAGGACTTGACATGATCAATGAGCTCTCAATTGGCACACTAACAGGAGATGAGGAGGCTTTGTCCGACCACTATCCACTTTTATGTCACTTTGGATTGGGAGCACCAAAGAGTGCAATCACAGAGTAGAAACCATCGGGGGTTGAGATACACCCCGACTGGGAAAGCAAAGGTAATATGAGTCGTGTTAGAACGTGAACCCTGGGGGATTGATGCCCTTTGCATGTTACATGATAGGTGGGAGTGGCTTGTAAAATGCCTTACTCACGGCTAGCCTAGTGCATGCTTTGCGGTAAAGAAGGGATCGCCGCGAATGGACACTTCGCTAGTTCCCTCGTAATCCCCTGGTTTGGCTGAAAGTGCAAGGCTCTAAAGACCCAATGGCGCCGCCTCGGATCCACAGCCTGCGCAAAGAGCCATTCAGGACTATAGAGCATTCTTGAAATCCAAAAGCATCGACATTGCAAACCATCGCCAGCCGCATGTTTGATTTGTTGATGACCGAGGCGAAAGCTTTTCGGGCGTGGGGTGTTGTACAAGAGGCATCAACCACCAGGCAATATTACTACGCACAAGGATGCACGCTTGGAGGAGTTTGTATGATCCCCGGGGACCGGGTTTCGAGTCAGTGGGAGAAATCTTTGCGGCTCATGGAGGAAGACATCCAACAGGGCCTTAGACACCGGCTAATGGCAAAGCCGAAGGACTTGCGGGACTTCGCCGAAGTTATTGAAATGGGGTGGGGCAGCTTTGCTAGGGTCTCGGCGGCGATCATTAACCAGGCCATAGGGAGGGCCTCCTCGAGAGTGGATGGTTAAGCAAGGTCACCCCAATTCATAAGGCGGGTAATAGGGATGATTCGGCCGAACTACCGCATGATCATGGTGAGCCCATTACTCATAAAAGCTTTTAGCGGTGTGGTGGAGAAGAAGTTAGCTCGGGTCGAGGAAGTTTGGAGTGCGTCACGGTTGGCGGGCGCTGGGTTCGCCTGCCCACTCCCAATCGACCATATATTCTCTCGAATCCTTATGGAAGCTACTCGCAATGTCGCGGCATGACCATCTCTTCTTTGTTTCATAGATTTCAAAGGCAAGATATGATCACGGTCCCTCAGGGGACTGTTGTATAAAGATTTGCGGTATTGCATGCCCCATAGGACTTACAAAATGTCATCTATTGGATATATGTTGTATTGCACGCATCGGATCGCCGCGGTTGCTAGCACCATAGGGGTTAAACGGGGATGTCCGTTATCTCCAACGCTCTTTGGTCTCTACATTGACAAGTTGGAGACACGGATGCAAGAACATGGGGAAAAGGGGTGGCCCGCAGCTACTGAGGCATACGGTATAAGGCAATTGCTCTATCTGACGATGTAGACTTGCTATCCCATACAAACCGAGTATGTCAAAGACATTTGGACGCTCTTAGTGGGTTCTATGACACAACGAAGGAATGACGGTGAACTGCAGAAAAAACTAAGCTCTGGCAGTCCTCTCCTCATGATATGATATCAGATCTCTATTCTGAGAGGACGAGAAGGTGGATGTTGTAAGGACCTTCAAGTATCCGGGAATCGACTTGCGCTAGTATGTTATGGGATGATTTGTGTGGAAAGACGATTCCAGCGGGATGAAAAGCCCCGTATGCTATGCGAATAGGCTGCTTTCTGAGAATAGACCTATGTGATTGGGCACATAGAGCACACTGTTCGAGCACTCGTTGAACCAAAGATAGTTGTATGGGGTAGAGGTCCGGGGTCCAAAGCAATTAGCAAGAACACGGGATAAGCTAGAGAGGGTGCAAAAGGCCTTCTTAACATCTGACCTAGGTATCAAGGACACGGTGCCTTATCGATTTTGCTATATGAGACTAAGTTCGCCCCCGCAACATTAGTTATCTTGTGAGACATCTTGCATATTTCCACAAGGTCACCGGCATGGATGCACAACGTCTTCCCACGAGGGCTTTGTTATTGGCACAAGAGCCACAATGATCAAGAGGGTATGGCAGAGCAGCGTCATGGGTGGTTATAGCGTGGTCTATAGACTCAACAGATTGTGGCTATGCGATGCCAGGGGCGGTACATTACACTGAATGGCGCTTTGCCACCACTCGTGGGATGCAACCCACTCGTGCAAAGCCTAAAAACGAGCACTACCACATGCAAGTTATCCACTTTGGAACATGGCCCACACCGATTTTGAAAGCGCATATATCTATGAAGAAACGAAGAGCTATTGCCTCTGTGAGGACGTGGTCCCATCATCTCAGAATTGAAACAGGTCGTTGGACTACAGATGGAGGGCAGAGAATCCCCCGGCATGAGAGAATATGCCATTGTTGCCACATGCGGACAGTAGAGGATGAGCACCATGCTCTGCAAGAGTGTCCGGCATATACGCATATTCGAGCAACACATGCTGATCTTAGATGCTTTGCGGCACCGCTGCATCAATTGCTGGCATCGCCAATGGTTGCACGTCTCGCATCCTACATTTTGCAAGTCTCTACTGTCAGAGAATCCCTTACAGGACAAGGGATCTGAGAGCCTACTACCAGGGTTTTTCCTCCCATGTGGGGGTTTTTTCATTCCAGTAGTAGGAACACATTGTATAGTAGCATTTGTCTTTTTGGTGTGGTTTTATCTGCTTTGTGTACTGCATGTACCGTCTCATGGCCTTCGCGGACGTTAAAATATACTTTCTTCCTTCCTTCCTTCCTTCCTAATCATCAAACGTTGAGTGATCATTGAGTATTTGAAGGAGCATGAGACCGTGGAAAGGATTCTCATTTATTACTATCCCTCATCTGCATTTTCAACCCATTGTTAGGGTTTTTTTCTTCATATTGCTTCATCATTGTAGACATCTTTTTTTTTTTTTTTTTTTTTTCATTCTGGAGTGCTTTAAGGTGGCCTTAGCTTATCTCTTCTGCTTGCCTTCTTTGCCTTGTAGAATTCGGTCTTTTCCCTTCCTAATTGCAACTTAATACCTCCAACTGGAACATCCATACTATCACACAATATTTTGATGATCAAATTTAGCAACAATGTTTCAATCCTTACAATAATGTAGGGTTCAAATGATGGCAACGCGGCGTTGCTAATTTTATAAGTTGAGTCAAGGATGAACTACTTCTTCGTCGTGCATTCACAGGCAAATAGTTTAGTTGGGGGTAATGCTTAAAGTATCAATGTATATAAATATCGAAGCAAACAGGTTTGCTAGGTCTCTAGATGGTAAACAAGTGCTCGACAATGCCGAGCATTATGTGCAGTGACAAACAACAAAGTTTAAAATGAAACGCACTAATTTGCTCAAAATGCACTTCAAAAGGAATCTTTGAAAGATTCCCTAAAATCCCCCCAAAAAGGTCCTTTTTCATGGTATATTTGTGACAAGTGTGACAATTTGAAAATTTTAGGCATCATTTTTGAGGGGGGGTGTGAACTTAGCTTCCATTCAAAATTGTTTGACATCCCTTTTTGGCCCCCTAGTTTGGTTTGAGAAATAGTAATATTTTCAAAAACTAAACAAAATAGACATTGAAAAAAACAGCAAGCACACTAAAGTGCCAAAAAGGTATTTTATTCAAAGTTTTCAAAAATCAGATGAACAAAACTGTAAAAAATGTAACACATTTTGACATTGCCTCATTGAAGCAAACATTTTCACATCAAAGTATGCCTCATTGAACAAACTTACACTTTGAAGCGCAAGTTGGAGTCGAAGACGCTCGATCTTCGTCTTATATACTTGCTCTTATTTGCTCATCCGTCTTGCTATAGACTTATGTATACCGCGATGACAATGCGTGGACATAACGTCTTCAAAATAAATTTCTGGGTGGTATAAATTTATACCACAATAGGTAGTGTTGTGCGGATATAACATGCCAGAGAGTTTGCATGGTATAAATTTATACCGCAAATGGACTCGAGCGGTATAAATTTATACCGCAAGAGGACTCGAGCGGTATAAATTTATACCGCGAGAGCTCTCTCGATTCACTGCGAGAGCTCCCACGGTATAAATTTATACCGTGAGAGCTCCCTCATTATACCGCGAGAGCTCTCTCGGTATAAATTTATACCGCGACAGCTCTCTCGGTATAAATTTATACCGCAGACAACCTTCAGACAATCAATTTATACACATATATATCAGTATATATATGTAATTTCTAGTGGTGGCTTCCGGAAAGTTCCATTATATATCAGCCGCCAGATCTCAACCGCCCATTCGCTCCCTCGCGATCTGGGCCATCGGATCTGGTGGCTTCTGGAAGGTTCTTGGTGGTTCTTGTTGGCCCACTGGTGGCTTCTAGAATACCAGAACATTCAAGAATGTTCTGAATCCACGTACATATACGATTATTGGATGTCGAAATTGTTTTTGGCAGGTACCGCGCTGGCGCTGGCGCTGGCCCTCTTTTGTGCTCTCCATATTTTCCAGCTTTGGAGCCACGGTCATGGAGCTTTAGCCAATATTTTGTTGGCAGTCGTCATGGTACGGCGCTGGAGTTGCCCCCTTTTATCCTCTGCATATTTTCCAGCTTGGAAATTATCTGTGATCCTTTGGCGGGCCGCTTCTGGTTATGCAAGCCATCGTTATTCTATATAGGGCGTTGGCCCTCTGTTATACTCTGCATACTTTTCCAGCTTGGAGCTATGGTCATGGAGGCATTTCCTTGCTTCGTCGTTACTCTCCGCTATGTGGCTCAATCTGCTCCTTATTTTTACCCGATCAGAGCATTGATTTCGTGCACAGAGATAGATTTATGGAGCGTGGTTTCTCTGGACATTTGTGGTTTTGTCCTCTTTGTCCTTGCATCGATTCCTTTTTCATTTGGTAGTTTTTATGTTGCCTGTACAACCCAAGGCTTGGATTCGCCTTAGGTTATGCTTTGCCGGCTGTTGCAGTGATGTATGGTTCCTACCAAGATTTCGCCATGGTTTCACTATTCTTTTAGTCGATTTCCACTGGACTTCTTATAATTTTTTTATGATAGGTTTTGCCATGATTTCCAAGCTCTGTAGCGTTACGAGCCGCCACGCCCATATATTCCTGTGATTCATCTGAATCCTCAAGAAGGCTGCTATCTCCATCGCCCTCCTCCCCGTTGTTGCAGGTATGCCGCCTTTTCACCCACTGCTGTGTTTGTACAAAATCGATTTATAACTAGCTCTATTTGGTGTATTCCTTGCAGAAGCTCTGCACAAGACTAGCACCAACGAATCCCGTGAGCTAGAAAACTCTGGTGAGTTGCTTCCAAAATTTGCTCTGTGTATATAGTTGCCCATCCTTTCCTTTGAATTCAGTGTGTGAAATTTATCTCCCCAAAACCCCAAAACCTGCTCTGTGTCTTTCGCAAGCATAAAAGCAGTTTCGGCCTTAGAATAAGCGAAAATCAGTTGGAATCATGACTTTAGTTTCAATTCCGGTGAGCAAATCCATTGCCCACGCCATTAAAATAGATCAGGTAAGCCTTACTTGAAGCCTCTCGCTAAAAAAATCCCCTGTTCTTTTGATTCAGATATCATATCCCCTGTTTTTAGCCCGAGCTCTTCTGTTTCTAAGCGAAAATTCATTCTGTTCTTGGCAGTGCCAAGTCTGATTTGCTACCGGAAATGAGGTTCAAACCCCCTGCTGATATTGTCATGATTACAGTGGCATCGTGTGTGAGGATTACAATAGAGCTTCGGTGGATGCAAAATGGCAAGATCAACAGGAATCTAAAAGATCATGTCTGCAAGGTGCTGCAGAGAATAAGAAACTGCAGAGTTTCTAAACCTGGGAAGCCTCTCTTCAGTCATTTCTGAAGGTAAATTTGTGGGTCTCGTTTTGTCGGACAAATTTGTGAGTCTATTGAATAAACCTATCGATCCAATTGGCGCATTTTTCAGACAAGCTGCTGGATTCTCATAACCGAATCCATATTCTCTTGAGCACAGTTTTGAATTCCTCCCGTCATAATCATCTGCCTATCAATTCAATCTAAGGAACTTTGTAGGCCAGTTGTTGCAGTTTGTGGATTCCTAATTCGAATTCGTGGATTTCTTAGGATGCTTATTTCATGTGGTACTCTCTCATGCAAACAAGTTCTTCCGGTTGGAGGTATGGAGCTTTGGAATGCGTGTTTTTTCATTGGCATATCTTTCTTCTTGCAACCCAACTGTGATTGGGAGACCTGTGACAGGGATGAGTTGTGGATTTAAAGTGCTCAACAGCGTACCCTTAGATATCAACTGGAAAACCCTTCTGATGCACTGATGCCAGAGTTTTGCCCTTTACATTTGATTTTTTTATATGCAAATAATTATCATTTCTCTGATTTTGCTTGGACGAGTTTATAGGCGAAGGGGTTTTTGTCCAAATCTTAAGCCAAATCCGCAAGACTTCGATATTTGCAGAGGTCATAAAAAATGTCCAACTAGAAAAGATGTGCACATATGGGCATAAAGTCGGATTCGTTGAGAAATGACCAATCTGGCGGAGTTCTTTTGTGCCCATATGGGCCATATCTGCCATACCTTGCCATATCTGCCTGGACAAACTTGAATAGTCTTTGAGATTTGTTTAAGGGTCTATAGCATGGGCTAAAAATACATGAGCAGTTATAGGTATATACAATGTTTCTTTTGAAAGACACAAGCCTTATGCAAACTACATTTTCCCTTTTAGATGTCAAAAGCATCCACAACTCTTTCTCACAAATGTCCGCTCCACAAATTCTGAAATAGCCACATGTCCAACTACCATATTAGATGGTATCCAAAATCCATGGCGTATACTAGCCTTCAAATCTCAAGATTGTACTTTGTTTATATTTTAGCCTAGTTGACGTTGGATATAGAACACCTGCAAGGGGACAAACTTGCACATTTTCAACGTATATATATGCTTTATAAAATAATGCTTATAGAAAACAATGAGGAATAATATTTAAGCTTTTATGGGCTAAGTAATGATGAACATGTTCCTTTGTTACCATGGATGTTACAAAATGAATCTAATGGTTGTTTGAATTGCATGATGAAATCTCACAAAGAGTAGATGTGTTTTTATGGAGTTAGAAACATCATACATTTTCTTCAAGCAAGGGAGAGAACATGGGCTCGAAAAAAAAGAAGATAAATGCCCAGTTGGTGTTTCCGTGATCTAATTAATGATATGTTAAGTGCAGATAAACCTTTACGCTCAAGGGCTTGATTGCTTTATGTTCTAAAATGATTCCAACAATGCAATCTAGAAATAAAAACTTCATAGTAGATACTAATACATCATTTGTTTTTTCATGCAATTGACTTTAAGGCTAATGCACAACTTGCAAAGTGAACCATCAAGGGATAAAACCTTGCCATTGTTTAATCCATGGATGGAATTCAACTAAACTTTGTGTCCAAATTAATGCAAATACTACTCATGGATTGTTAACTAGGGAATTTCATAGGTTAATAACAGTGTCCTTTTTCACCATCACATCCTTTAGAGTATCTAAGGGGCAGCCAACTCCAAACAATCTTTGCACTACTCATGCATCAGCCCAAACTTATGCTCTAGAAATGGCACAATTTTGAAATAAAATTGTGCCACCTACTACCACCTTACAACTCACCTACTACCTTTGCACCAAAAGTCCCAGAATGTTCTAGGAAGTTCTAGAACTCATTGGATGCCACACAAGTGAAGAAACGTTCCTCACGAGAGCTAAGTCCTCCTTTTGTTTTTAGCATAAATTAAAGCTCTGTCTATGGCAACTGATAAGCAATGATTAAGCATTCTGCTATAATGTTTTGGAAAGTTCCAAAATCTTCTAGACTAGAAGGTCCTAGGAAGTTCTACAATATAGAACCTTCTAGAATAATAAAAAAAAGTTGTAAAATTTTGTAGAGTTGTAGAAAGTATGAAAAATTCACAAAATCTAAGGCAATCTCATAAAACATAAAGGAAAGAACATTCTAAAATGTTCTAGAACTTAACATTCTAGAACTTTCTAGAATGTTCTAGAATATAAAATCATTGAACCTTCTAAAATGTTCTAGCTAGAATGCTAGAATGTTTTAGAACTAACAGAATCTCACAAAGTCTAAGTGAATCCAAGGAATCCTCATAAAACTTAATGGAATGTTGGAGAACCCAGGAGAATCACATGAAATATAATAGAACCTAAGGGAATCTCATAAAACCTAAGCAAATCTAAAGGCATTTATGGGAATGTCATAGAATTTGAGAGGAACTTAAGGGAATCTTCATAACATCATGGCTAAGAGAAACTTATAGAATCTAAGGGAATCTCATAGAATCCAAGAAAATGTAGGGGAATCTAGACCAATCTCATCGAGTTTCAGTAGAATCTAAGGGAATGTTCATAACATTATGCAGAATCTAGAGCAATTTCGATGGGATATAATAGAATATCGTAAAATCTAAGAGAATCTACGAAAATCTCATAAATTCTAATGGAATCGTCATAAAATTCTTACAAAACTAGTGGAATCTTAATTGAATCTAACAAAATCTAAGAAGACCTTCTTAATGTAAGCGAATCTTGATGCAATCTAGAAGAATCTTAGTTAGAAAATCTAGGGAAATCTTGATAAAATTTAAGAAAATGTCAATTGAAATTGGACCTTGCACCATAGAAATATGCTAAAATTGGAACTTGCACCGTGGGAATATACACCGTAGGACGTGCTAAATTTCTTGTATATATATATATATATATATATATATATATATATATATATATATATATATATATATATATATATATATATATATGTGTGTGTGTGTGTGTGTGTATATATATGATAATATATATACATACTTACATATATATATCCGAAGAAAAGAGAACTCTTGCGGTATAAATCTATACCGAGAAACGGTATAAATTTATACCGAATTGCATATATATATATCCCTTATCCCTTATATATATACAATTATATAAGCACCCCCCTTATATCTAGAGATTTTGGTGTCGCCGCCGCAACCGTCCATTTTTTGAGATCAACGGTTGAGATGAAAACATGCCAAACCACCCCAAGCACCCCCCTTGGGTATAAAGTTTGAGGTGTCACGACTTCAGCCATCGAAGGTGCAAGATCTACGGTTCAGATGGGGCCACCTCATGATCCCCCTATTTGGGGCTTTTAATACGGGCCATTGGATTTGCAGATTGTGAGATCAGCGGCCCGGGGACGGTCACGTCATTGTACCCCAAGCACCCTTGTTATTTATTGCATTTAATGCTATGAGGTGAAGTGGCATTGGAGGTGTGTAAGTGGCAAAAAATCTAAGGTGGGAATTAAATGTAATCTTATTGCTTTGGGTTCAGTAGAGGTGTAGGTGTCTATAGAAATTAAATATTTGGTACCGCACATTTATTGCTTCGAGTCTACAATGGCGCTTCACTCTACAATGGCGGTGCAACAAGGCCAATCCGACAAAATGTTGAACTGAGTCTTTGGGGTTAGTAAGATTTGGGAAGATTTATGCGGGATGGAGGAAAATGGAGTATAGTGTGCACGAAATAGTTTTACGTATAGTGTGTGCACGAAATAGTTTACATTAGTAAGGAAAGATATGGCTTTGCGACTAGTATGGTAAAGGTTTAGATTGATCTTGCTATTTTTAAAGTTGAACATGTCTCCGCTTAATGTCGATCTGATTTTTCCAATAAATCTTCCATTTTCTTCTAGCTATGGCCAAATAAGCGCGACCGATATGGCGAGCGACTCACGGGTTCAATTTGTGCGAAAAAAAGTTGTAATGTTTGGATATTTGGTGGACCATTGGTGGTCTTGGACCTTTGGCGGTGAGGTTTAGCATGGCTATAGCGGAAATTCATGAATCTTGCTGCAGGGTCGGCTTGACTCTATTATTATCACTTAGAGGAAGGCATAACATCGAAAAAGCATTGGTATGTAGGTTTCGTGGCGGCCCGATTCTATACACATTTGACTTATGAGAGGCTGCGGTTAGAGACTGCTGCGGTTCTAAGGTATGCGACTTACTTTTTTGAATCCATGCGGCTTATTGATGTGATCACGAGTCATTTTTTTTATTTGAATATTTCTTCATTAAAGCAAGATTGAATTTATGGGTCCTCTATGATGTGGCGGCGAGGAGCAAATTCCGGCTTTGCCTTTCATCGCATCTTGCTACCTTGGTTAGCTAATTGCAAGAGTAGGATTTTCGAGCAAAGACAGAGTCATCCTGCGGTATTTGTAGTGATGGAGCCTTGAGCTTTGGATGGGCCGAATCGGTATGCATTTTTGAACACGGATTTTTTGCAACTACACTAATCTTGCTTGTGCACGAGGTAATTTGTTGGTATTTGCCGGACCTTGTGGAACAATATTGTGCTTAGTGTTTGTTTAGAAATTCTATGTAACCATCTGAATTTTTAATTCTCTTTGGGGTGCACCATTGCTTAAACTGAAGGGCTCTGATGCAGTAGAAGTGGAAGAAATTGTTGAACTAGTAGATAAATCGCTTGGGAAAAGAGCTGAACCTAGTTTTAATTGGGTAAAAGGGACTGGTGAATTGGATTGTCCTGTGAGGCGCTTGCAAGGCTATCAAAGAAAGTACTACCATGCATGAAAGCGAGCGTGCATGGACATGAAGAATTTTGCATTACGGTCTATTATTAACTCTGATTTTGTCCTTTGTATTTTTTGACAGAGAACCAAGTTGTGGCTATGGGGACTGCGAGCTCTTTAACGAGACAACATTCAAAGGTTATCATTCGGCCCGGTTGGATTTCGGGGTTTCTATTTGCGGATGTACTTCAAGTAAGCCCTTTACCCGCCGAAGTTTATTAAGCTTGCAATTATTTTAATCTGTTGAAACTTGCGGGCGGTGTGACTAAAGCCACATATTTTACGCTTATCATTTGCAAGCGCAATTGTCAATTTTTTGACTATCTATTTTGGTTCCACTATGGGTTTTCCGTTACAATCAAGCATTATTATTGAAATAAAACAATATTGGCAAGTACTTCTTTCTTATGTCTCCATTTTTTTTGTTGCCAAAGGTATTTATTCTCTTTATATGTGTTGTTTTGTTACTCTAGTTTTACGTTTAATATCACTCTGTTTGTGGATATCACGGGGATTAAGCCGTTTGCCGTCGTGTGGCGCTTCTCAAGATTTTCGGAGGTAGATTTAAGTTCCATAAGCGTGTAGGTTTCTCATGCATATTCTTGCTTCGATGCTCATCAATTGTTAAATTCTCGGATGCATTCGGATCGAGACTATGAAATTTCAAGATATGCATTTGCAATGGTAGATATTGAACCACATCTTTGTCTTTTTTGATGAATATCTTTCTTTGCATTTTATTTGCCTTGCTTTGGAGGTTCATTCCGGTTTGCAAGGTTCAAAGCGTAGATCTGAAAATAAGCTTGATTTTCCCGTAACATGGTGATTCAAGGTGATTCAACAAATAGAGATCTTTATGATTGTGGTGAGAGACACGGTTTATATGCTTGGTGGTCATCATAAAGGCAGTTTAAGTATGTAAAGGTTTATTTCACAAAGTGAGCTAGTTTTCGCATCAACAATTTGTACCTTGCACCTTTGGAACATCTCGGATAACACATTTGTATGACATGACTTCTTATGTTGCTTTCTTGATTGTAAATACATGAATTTTGAGTTTCTTATTTGGAGTTCCTGTTTCATGTCATCTTTTGAAAAGAAATGAAAATATATTGCTAAACATTCTCGAGAAATAGTCTCTTTTCGATATAGTTGCTTTCCAATCTGACATTTGCAAATGGAGATTAAGTAACTCATTGTTATAGGTGTGATCCTTTAGGGGTCACCACGAATGACAAAACTTTGTGGGGTTGAGTGTCAGCGGTGAGTTTATTTCTTGTGGAGGCGAGACAAATGAAGTGTTTGTCTACCATAAGGTAAGTAGTTAAAACATTTACATTTGTTAACAGATTGAACTGCTTGAGAATGACTTTGAATATTTGTAGGCTATATCAAAACATGTTACATGTCACAAGTTTGGAGTTCAAGATGTGGGCCGAAAGTGATGGATAGTTCTCATTTTATTAAAAGTGACGACCCCACAATGCTAGCTGCAAATAGCGCGGGGATGATAAAGGTCCACATGCTCTCTGTTTGATTTTGTCGCTCTCACGGCATATTAAGACCAACGTGCCATTATAAAAATGCTGGTGAGACCCGATTACGCAAGTCATTTTTCCCAATGGGACCATCCATTACATTGTAAAAAGTACCACCAAAGGTTAAGAGACGTTTGTTGCCAATTTTGACTTGTGTAGTTACAAGTTCCTCTGTATAATATTTTTGTGTTTTTGGTTAAACCTGCTAGTGGGTTTTTCCGGAACCTCTTTGGAACCTCTTTTGAACCTGTAAAGGTGGTTTGTCTATCACAGGAAGAAATTACAGGAGCTATGGCAGTAGAGCAGGCTTGAGGCAAGGGTTGAATGGTTCCTAAAGGATTGTGTCGTGGGCTATGTAAGGTCGAGTGGTAAAAATTTGTGAGGTAGTTTATATTAGCGACGATTTAATGTTGATGGTTGATATTAGTAGTTGAAGTTGCATTGATCATGTCTTTACATGAATTCCCGAAGAAGAGGTCTTTGAATAGTTTCCGTTAAGAGGTCTTTGAATAGTTTCCGTTGCATGGCAGACAGATTTCTTTTAGTTCTTCCTTAGCCAATTGTTGTTCGTTGCATTTCAAAACCGTGGTAATGTTTCAAGTAACATACGGTATTTTCATAAGAAGGTAGTTCTTACAATGTAAATGATAGGGGCGTCGGGAATGGGTTTACGTAATTTTGCCCTAGGTTGATGTGATCTTTTGCCCGGCTGAAATATTGTAACCCGTTGGACATGGGTGACTATGATCTTGCCTTGGATTGATGTGTTATCACCCCTCCAAAGAATTGAACTGGTTGGGTGCAAGGAGTGACCATAATTATCTTGCTTTGAGTTTGTTTGATGCCTCTATCTAAAATAGTATAAGGAGTGACCATATTCTTGCCTTCATATGTGCAATGCCCCCTTTTTAGAATATTGCAAGGTTAATATTGCTTTAAATATGTGTGATACCCTCCATCTAGAATACTGCAAGGTCAACCAAAATTAAACATGATTTATCACCATCCCATCCAAAATATGCCAAGGCATTGTCTTTAGCTAGAATGCACATAGTCCAATCATCTGTTGGGCATAATGAATGGGTGACCATAATCTTAGAAGGCATTGTTTAAGGTAGAACCAGAAGTTGAAATTTGGGGGTGGCAATCAAAATTTGGGGATGGTAGGGATCCCTAAATTCAAAAAAATTCTAAAAGTTTTCGACAACAGAAAAATATTTTCGGCACTTTCTCAGGCCGGGAAAGTACACTATAAATTTGTGTATTTTTGGTAGTCTTAAATCTAAGGGCGCATCCCCACTAGGCCGTTATCTAGGCCTGACTTTGCCACATGGCAAACCCTGCCAGGAAAAAATCATTCCCATTACCTTCAAGGCACCGGAGTAACGGAGTTCTACTGACGAGTCCAGGACACCTTCCCTTTCTTAAGCCTCAAGGACTTAGGCGTGTCGGGAAATTGAGGGGATTTACTTACGAAATTTCAACAATTTTAAGCAACGACTTGGACTCTGAGATGGTAGATATCTTTCATGGCTAAAGTGGTTATATACTTAGCTTGCACATCCGCATATTGTTGATGACTTTACGTCTGTGTGTATGGAAGTATAAAGACGGCAACATGGTATTGTTGGCTTGCATCATCATCTTGCATTGCATTTCATCTTAGTGCGTTGTGTTTACGGTTGAATGTTTCTCAATTTTGTCTCTAATCTCGAGGTCCTTTTGTTTTGCGAGAAATAGGTGGTCGGTTAATCATATTGAAATGAATAAAAAGGCTTGCAAATATGTTATTTCAGCCATATGTTTAAAGGGATGTTTTAAGAGGAGAGTGGTGGAGAGGGTTTGTCCATGTTGATATGAATACTTTTTTTTTCCATGTATGGAACACTTTTTATGGACAATTCTTAGATGCATTGTTGTTTCTGGAACTCTTCTGCTGGAGAAATTAGCAAGATTGTGCGATTATAGAAGCTTCGGACAATGAGTTCCTGCTGGTTTGCCTATGTCAACTTTGGCCTTATTATCTGCTTTCCTTCCAGATGCATGCAATTGAGAGGCCCGTTATTTATTGTTGAAGACCTGAAGTCTCTATTTGCATATGTCCATTCCCTATTAGGATATAAGCATAGTGGTCTACCCATGCTCTGATCCCTAATGCCTAATGCTCTTCCAAAATTGCTCAACCACAATAACGGAGAGCATAATTACACGCAATAATGGCAACTATAGCCCAATTATTGTCCCAACTCATCAACTGAAGTTACCTATCCTTATTTGAGCAGCCTGCAATTCCATCCACAATCATGAAGCAGGGCACATTATACGAGGGTGTATTTCTTGGCATCCTTAAATATAAATCATGCTACTGATTGTTACTAAGTTCTACTTTGGAAATTTTTAGGAGATTGAGGACGTATTCCACAGATTGAGATTTTGCAAGTCTCTCCTACAATGAGTGGGATTATTGGAAATAACTCTTGGAGCATCGTGTTGTGTATTCCATCCATGCCAGTCATGGATCCTTTTTCCTTGACGAAGAATCTTTTTCTCCATCTCATCACATAAACCTTCTCTACTACTAGTAGAAGGTAGGTTAACATTAAAGAGCTTGCAAATGACTACCTACTAATCATCTAGTCTTTTCTTCTAAAGCATGGTAAACATAAGAGCATGCATTTTAACATTAAACCTTGCATTCTACCATCATTCACATGCATGTACCATGTTGCATCTCTATATCCTTAACACCTCGTCACCATAGAGTGCATATGTGGATACTGGCAAGTGTAACTTTGTCTGGTTCTATAAGAACACATTGCATTCGGTGAAGGTATTCCAAGGCTTTGTAGACAATGGAATACATGCTTCTAAATTTGGAATGGATAATAGATCAAAAACCTTGCAAGCTTCTTCTAGATTCCCTCATTATATTCTCACAATTAGATTCATGCATCATCTGTTTTACCACGGTAACATGGGCTTACATAAATCGTCTGTGACAGTAGCATACATTATAAAACTAGGTTTTCATGTTGTTAGATTAGGTGGAAGACATCCATTGCAGATGATAATTTCACTGCCCCATGCCTACGCTACAGAGTCCATGAAGATGCAATTTTACATGAAGTGTAGACTGCAGATTGTGGAGATCCCTATCGTCTATGCACTTGAAGCTCTTTTATCTAAAAAGTAGGCTTGAAATTCTTGAATATGTGTAAGAGGATACAATTTCCACAGCATGCCGTTGAAAAGCAAAGCATTATCTGTCATTCGAGGAGGTATGAAAAATTTGGAATCTGGAGGTCTTTCCAGTATGTTAGCTTAATCTGGTCTACATGTTTCTTTATGCTTGATCAAAGAAAATGCCATTACCTTTACGTTGATTGCTATTGAATGAAAAGAGACTATTGTGCCAAGAGTTCAAATGATTGTTAAGTTCTAGTGGCCTATGCGATGTACATGGGCTCTATTTTATGTGCTGCATGTTCTATTCTGGAAGCAAATAACCCGTAGCCTAACACTATATGTTGGGAGGAGGAGTATGAAATTATATAAAACTATATGGCAATGTTGACCGATCCAACTTCCGCTTCTTCTAACTTAATTCTTGACATTCAAGTTTAGATACTAATCTGTTTAAACTTGAATGGAAGGATGGAAGTTAAAGTTTCCTTGGCAACAATCTTTGGCTCTAGCAATTCAAACTATCTATGCATTCTATTTTATTCCATTTTGTACACACACTTTCTATATGCTATTTTAGTAGCCTACTTTTTGTAAGGGCATTCAACAAAGATCCTTGTGTAAAGAAGATTGTTCTCAGCAAGATTGACTTGGGAGTTTGATCCACGTTGGCTATGGTTGTTGACCAAGAATTTGACCAGCATATATTTCTTCAATATATGTTGATTGGTTGGAACTAAGTATCCCTAGAGGTACATGCCCACGGTTCCCAAGGTTTATAATGTCCCTTGATAGGTTAAAGGGTTTAAGATTTACGGTCAGAGTAATTATTAACTACTAGCATTGGTTTAGGTTTAAGGGTTTAGCATTTTAGAGGTTACTCTCAGGTTTAGTGTTTGGAGTTTATGTTATTTGGGTTTCACATGGTATAATTTCTCACTCAAAGAAACAGTAACATGTTAATAAAGTCTTTGCAACCTGTTGACTTTGCAAAATCCCTCGTAGTACAATCTCTTATAGTACAACCCCTCATGGTACAAAAACTTGTATATATATATATATATATATATATATATATATATATATATATATATATATATATATATATATATATAAACTTGGCCTTAGCCTTATCCAAAAGACTTAGCCATTCCAGACCATGGGCCCTGGAACTTATCAGTCCCTAGACATAGTCTAGGGGAGCCTTGGAAGTCCTTTAACTAAACATTTTGTAAATGTCTTTTATTCATTTTCCATATTGGCCATATTTTGTAAATGTCTTTTATTCATTTTCCATATTTTCTCACATGAAACCTTTAAGAGACTTACCTAGAGTTCCATCCTCTTACTATTTTTCTGCAATAGCATAGTTTTAATGCGCTAAAAAGCTAATACATAATCCAATGCAAATGCTAATCCAGTTTCAAGCGCTAATGCGCCATTCATGCGCGTCCAAAACTAATATACTATGCAATTAATGCAACAAAAACGAGCAATATTTTTTGCAAACTCATGGCCATGTAATTATCAGATCCATTCTTCCATTCTTCCATTAATTTTCAGTAAAAGAACATATAGTTATGCCTTTAAAAAGAACATAGAAATTCTTACTGTCATTCCAGTCTGCAAACTAAGATGTGGCCACTTCAAAAATTTGAGTCCCTTATGGCCATGCTATCACCAACCATAAGCTGGCGTGAAAATCACAAGTTTTTGAGTAATGTGTATTACCTCAAATGGTCAAGAACAGTTTATAGACTGCCACTCAAACAGAAGTCGAAATGCAGATCAATTGCCGTCAGCCCAAAGGGCGCACTTCTTTATGTAACACTGCTCCAAAACATCCAAAACCAAATGAAATTTGGAGATGCAAGATTGGTTACCTGTAACCAAACAGACCCATATTAGCAATAATCTCGGTAATAGGGAGAGGGTTAACAGGTAAGCAATAATCCTGCATGGCTCATCGCCCTTCACCAAATATATACTTCAAAATCAATTTACAAGAGTAAACAATACAACCCAGAAATAGAAATGCATTGTGGAAGCTGTCGTAATTTTCTCCTTGAATTCCAGCATTATTCAAATACTAATTTACTCTAAGATAACCTGATCTAGTTGTAGCTCCAGATCAAAGTCGTTCTCGGTTGATTCTCCATGTTGTTGTTGCATAAAAGTGTCTACCAGTTTTCGAATGCTAGACCTAGCTGCATCCTTACTTCCCTCGATCTTTTGTGACATACACTTGCTCATTCCTCCACCGTTCTTGGCTGTAAATACATCCTCAAGCTGAGCATGAATCTCATTTGCCTGTTCTGCATACCCTGGTGGTGCAACACAATCCGAGATGCTAGCTGCGGCCCTTATCAGATGCCTCTGCTTTACAGAATGAGCCGATTCTCCAATTCGTGGTACTATGCATGGAGCATCCATCTATGCTAGCAGCCATCTGTCGCTCCAAGAACAAAGGCGCTGTCTGAATGTTTCCAACAGCAGTAACCGGTAATTCCCACAGGGCCAATCTATATGTCTGTTTTTCCGGTAGTCCGGACTGGTGCATGGCAGCCGTGTAACTTCCATGATTTGGCTTAGCTAAACTAGGAAGCAAGCTATTTTTAGCAGGAAAGAAAGTACCAGCTGCAGATGCTGCTTGTATGGTGTTGGCACCCGCTAGACCAGAGTTATCTGAGCATCCATATGTACTAGCGGCCATCCTTTGCCATGATCGCAGACTAGCAGCCATCAATCACCAAGATCGCCGCTGCCATGATCGCCGGATCCAGATCCGGAAGTGCAACCCTAGAAGAAGGGTTTCTGCTACAGTGTTTTTCGACCTTTTGTTCTCCCTTTTTCTTAATAATAAATAACATTTCACACATTTTTCCAATTGTGGGCAGATATTCACTTACTTGTTAGCCATTTTCCAATATAAGAACATGTTCTCCTTTACCATTTTCCCATGAGAAAACGTCTTTCATGGGTCTGCAACAATGCGCATGTGTCTGCATCCCATCATATCGTTGCCTCCATGCAACAATAAAACTCTATGTTTAAACATGACAATCATGCAAATTAAATTATAAAATAAGATGAATCCTGAGGTTTTGACAACACGCCGTCATTTCACCTGCTATTGAAGCATTTATCCATACCTCATTCTGTTCAGAGTATTGTCCGTTAAGCAACATGTGTAGCCTACATGTATTCCCTGTAAGTCCCATAAGATTAGTACTCAACATTAAAACTAAATGGGTGTCATCCCAAAACTTAGTTATGTATGCCACCCACTCCATATTTTTCTGAAACTTTGGACCAGAACCTGGCAGACTTAACTCTACTTTATCCGATTATTATTTGGATATGGCAAAAGACCAAGTAAGCACTTGCCATTTTATCTGACCTCCAATATTGCAGTGGCCAGGTTGAGCCATGCTGCAGCTATTAGCCAATCCGATCAACTTAACTGTGGCATAATATTACTCGAATATGGCAAAAGGGAAAATAAACCATATGGGATATTTAAACCTTGTGGCTTTTTCCAGTATCCACATACTTACAGATTATACACTATTGTATGCCACATGGGCCACTAAATGATGCCTGATGTCTGTGCTGCACAAAAACATGTGAACCTGGTCTGTATATTGGGCAGAGGTTATTCTCCACCAGTTACTTGCCATAAACTCCATATTTTTCTGAACACGTGGACCAGTTAGTCTAAAATCTGAGCTGTAAAACTTACACTTGGTCAACTCCATTAACACCTATACCATAAATGGTATGGTTTTGGTAAATCAGAAATCCTTTACCATTTTCCCATGAGAAAATGTCTTACATAAATCTGCAACAACCTGCATGTGTCAGCTGCTCAAAATATCGTTGCCACCATACACCAATAAAATTTCATGTTTAAACATGCAAGTTAAATTATAAGCAATGATGGATTTTAAGGTTTTGACATCATGCCACCATGGAAAATAAACCATGTGGGAAAACCATGTGTTTTTCTTCCGGTATCCATATACTTACTGTTTGTACACCATTGTGGACCACACGGGCCACTTGCTGATGCCTACACTACACAAACACATGTGAACCTAGTGTTTATGCCAACTCCATATTTTTCTTAACTCGTGGACCAGTTAGTCTAAAAACGAAGCGTTAAAGCTTATCCTAGGTCAAAACCATCTGTTAATTTGATATATATATATATATAAGCTAACCCTACCTCCAACCGGAAGGCAAAGTAGAACCCTAGATAGCAATGGGACAGGAGGATCCCTATGCTCTAGGGATCCCCCTGCCAACTGTACTACAAATTAGCAAGACAAATGAGAAATACCTGTATGCCTTGAGTTCTCTTTGTGGAATTACAAGGTAGACCTTGAGTTCTGGAAATGCTCCCAATTTTTAATGACTTGTTGACAGCCGGTGGCATAAGTGCTTTTCAGTGATATGCCCGAGGGCATGCTTTGTTTGGCCATAGGCCGTACTTTGGTAGTATAATCATGCTCAGATTGCATACTTATTTTTCCAAAAAAAAGAAATTGTTTCTACAAGTAGACATTACCTAGAATATGCTTGTCCCCAACGATCGTTCTTTTCTGCCACTCCTTGTTCTATCACAAGTTTTCTGTACTCCATACTTGCTTCCATTTCATAAGACATAAGGCTCCGCTGTTCTTCATGTTGTATCCAGCATAACTGACATCTGTTTCTTGCCTTAAACATTATGCTAGTCATATCCGACCAATTGGCTAGCCATATCCATCCGATAGTTGAATGCTATGTCCATGACATCTTGCTAGAAACGTACAACAAACCGTTAGTTCTGAATTGGATAAAAATCCTCTGATAAACAATGTAAACAAAGAATTACTTGGATCATATCCTTCCTACATTTTTTATTCTCATAAGACTACCAAGGCCCATGCCAGTTATACTGGCATCCTGAAATCACAGAATATATAAACTTGGCCTTAGCCTTATCCAAAAGACTTAGCCATTCCAGACCATGGGCCCTGGAACTTATCAGTCCCTAGACATAGTCTAGGGGAGCCTTGGAAGTCCTTTAACTAAACATTTTGTAAATGTCTTTATTCATTTTCCATATTGGCCATATTTTGTAAATGTCTTTTATTCATTTTCCATATTTTCTCGCATGAAACCTTTAAGAAACTTACCTAGAGTTCAATCCACTTACTATTTTCTGCAACAGCATAGTTTTAATGCGCTAAAAGCTAATACATAATCCAATGCAAATGC
This sequence comes from Isoetes taiwanensis, assembly GCA_021234155.1. Taxonomy (NCBI): domain Eukaryota; kingdom Viridiplantae; phylum Streptophyta; class Lycopodiopsida; order Isoetales; family Isoetaceae; genus Isoetes; species Isoetes taiwanensis. The sequence goes on from JAJEKV010000002.1 coordinate 11,957,853, forward strand.
TAATCCAGTTTCAAGTGCTAATGCGCCATTCATGCGCTTCCAAAACTAATATACTATGCTATTAATGCAACAAAAACGAGCAATATTTTTTGCAAAATCATGGCCATGTAATTATCAGATCCATTCTTCCATTAATTTTCAGTAAAAGAACATATAGTTATGACTTTAAAAAGAACATAGAAATTCTTACTGTCATTCAAGTCTGCAAACTAAGATGTGGCCACTTCAAAAATTTGAGTCCCTTATGGCCATGCTATCACCAACCATAAGCTGGCGTGAAAATCACAAGTTTTTGAGTAATGTGTATTACCTCAAATGGTCAAGAACAGTTTATAGACTGCCACTCAAACAGAAGTCAGAAATGCAGATCAATTGCCGTCAGCCCAAAGGGCGCACTTCTTTATGTAACACTGCTCCAAAACATCCAAAACCAAATGAAATTTGGAGATGCAAGATTGGTTACCTGTAACCAAACAGACCCATATTAGCAATAATCTCGGTAATAGGGAGAGGGTTAACAGGTAAGCAATAATCCTGCATGGCTCATCGCCCTTCACCAAATATATACTTCAAAATCAATTTACAAGAGTAAACAATACAACCCAGAAATAGAAATGCATTGTGGAAGCTGTCGTAATTTTCTCCTTGAATTCCAGCATTATTCAAATACTAATTTACTCTAAGATAACCTGATCTAGTTGTAGCTCCAGATCAAAGTCGTTCTCGGTTGATTCTCCATGTTGTTGTTGCATAAAAGTGTCTACCAGTTTTCGAATGCTAGACCTAGCTGCATCCTTACTTCCCTCGATCTTTTGTGACATACACTTGCTCATTCCTCCACCGTTCTTGGCTGTAAATACATCCTCAAGCTGAGCATGAATCTCATTTTGCGATTACGCATACCCGGTGGTGCAACACAATCCAGAGATGCTAGCGCGGCCCTTATCGAGATGCCTCGCTTTTTTGAATGAGCGATTCTCCAATTGTGGTACTATGCATGGAGCATCCATCTATGCTAGCGACCATCGCCGCTCCAAGAACAAAGGTATTTGTCTGAATGTTTCCAACAAGCGATGAAGGTAATTCCCACAGGGCCAATCTATATGTCTGTTTTTCCGGTAGTCCGGACTGGTGCATGGCAGCCGTGTAACTTCCATGATTTGGCTTAGCTAAACTAGGAAGCAAGCTATTTTTAGCAGGAAAGAAAGTACGGTATTTGCAGATCTTTGCTTGTATGGTGTTGGCACCCGCTAGACCAGAGTTATCTGAGCATCCATATGTACTAGCGGCCATCCTTTGCCATGATCGCAGACTAGCAGCCATCAATCACCAAGATCGCCGCTGCCATGATCGCCGGATCCAGATCCGGAAGTGCAACCCTAGAAGAAGGGTTTCTGCTACAGTGTTTTTCGACCTTTTGTTCTCCCTTTTTCTTAATAATAAATAACATTTCACACATTTTTCCAATTGTGGGCAGATATTCACTTACTTGTTAGCCATTTTCCAATATAAGAACATGTTCTCCTTTACCATTTTCCCATGAGAAAACGTCTTTCATGGGTCTGCAACAATGCGCATGTGTCTGCATCCCATCATATCGTTGCCTCCATGCAACAATAAAACTCTATGTTTAAACATGACAATCATGCAAATTAAATTATAAAATAAGATGAATCCTGAGGTTTTGACAACACGCCGTCATTTCACCTGCTATTGAAGCATTTATCCATACCTCATTCTGTTCAGAGTATTGTCCGTTAAGCAACATGTGTAGCCTACATGTATTCCTGTTAAGTCCCATAAGATTAGTACTCAACATTAAAACTAAATGGGTGTCATCCCAAAACTTAGTTATGTATGCCACCCACTCCATATTTTTCTGAAACTTTGGACCAGAACCTGGCAGACTTAACTCTACTTTATCCGATTATTATTTGGATATGGCAAAAGACCAAGTAAGCACTTGCCATTTTATCTGACCTCCAATATTGCAGTGGCCAGGTTGAGCCATGCTGCAGCTATTAGCCAATCCGATCAACTTAACTGTGGCATAATATTACTCGAATATGGCAAAAGGGAAAATAAACCATATGGGATATTTAAACCTTGTGGCTTTTTCCAGTATCCACATACTTACAGATTATACACTATTGTATGCCACATGGGCCACTAAATGATGCCTGATGTCTGTGCTGCACAAAAACATGTGAACCTGGTCTGTATATTGGGCAGAGGTTATTCTCCACCAGTTACTTGCCATAAACTCCATATTTTTCTGAACACGTGGACCAGTTAGTCTAAAATCTGAGCTGTAAAACTTACACTTGGTCAACTCCATTAACACCTATACCATAAATGGTATGGTTTTGGTAAATCAGAAATCCTTTACCATTTTCCCATGAGAAAATGTCTTACATAAATCTGCAACAACCTCGCATGTGTGTTTGCTCAAAATATCGTTGCCACCATACACCAATAAAATTTCATGTTTAAACATGCAAGTTAAATTATAAGCAATGATGGATTTTAAGGTTTTGACATCATGCCACCATGGAAAATAAACCATGTGGGAAAACCATGTGTTTTTCTTCCGGTATCCATATACTTACTGTTTGTACACCATTGTGGACCACACGGGCCACTTGCTGATGCCTACACTACACAAACACATGTGAACCTAGTGTTTATGCCAACTCCATATTTTTCTTAACTCGTGGACCAGTTAGTCTAAAAACTGAGCTGTAAAGCTTATCCTAGGTCAAATCCATCTGTTAATTTGATATATATATATATATATATATATATATAAGCTAAACCCTACCTCCAACCGGAAGGCAAAGTAGAACCCTAGATAGCAATGGGACAGGAGGATCCCTATGCCCTAGGGATCCCCCTGCCAACTGTACTACAAATTAGCAAGACAAATGAGAAGTACCTGTATGCCTTGAGTTCTCTTTGTGGAATTACATGGTGGACCTTGAGTTCTGGAAATGCTCCCAATTTTTAATGACTTGTTGACAGCCGGTGGCATAAGTGCTTTTCAGTGATATGCCCGAGGGCATGCTTTGTTTGGCCATAGGCCGTACTTTGGTAGTATAATCATGCTCAGATTGCATACTTACTTTTCCAAAAAAGAAATTGTTTCTACAAGTAGATATTACCTAGAATATGCTTGTCCCCAACGATCGTTCTTTTCTGCACTCCTTGTTCTATCACAAGTTTTCTGTACTCCATACTTGCTTGATTTCATAAGACATAAGGCTCCGCTGTACTTCATGTTGTATCCAGCATAACTGACATCTGTTTCTTGCCTTAAACATTATGCTAGCCATATCCGACCAAATGGCTAGCCATATCCATCCGATAGTTGAATGCTATGTCCATGACATCTTGCTAGAAACGTACAACAAACCGTTAGTTCTGAATTGGATAGAAATCCTCTGATAAACAATGTAAACAACGTAGATATAAAGAATTACTTGGATCATATCCTTCCTACATTTTTTATTCTCATAAGACTACCAAGGCCCATGCCAGTTATACTGGCATCCTGAAATCACAGAATATATAAACTTGGCCTTAGCCTTATCCAAAAGACTTAGCCATTCCAGACCATGGGCCCTGGAACTTATCAGTCCCTAGACATAGTCTAGGGGAGCCTTGGAAGTCCTTTAACTAAACATTTTGTAAATGTCTTTTATTCATTTTCCATATTGGCCATATTTTGTAAATGTCTTTTATTCATTTTCCATATTTTCTCACATGAAACCTTTAAGAGACTTACCTAGAGTTCCATCCTCTTACTATTTTTCTGCAACAGCATAGTTTTAATGCGCTAAAAAGCTAATACATAATCCAATGCAAATGCTAATCCGGGTTTTCAAAGCTTAATGCGCCATTCATGCGCGTCCAAAACTAATATACTATGCAATTAATGCAACAAAAACGAGCAATATTTTTTGCAAAATCATGGCCATGTAATTATCAGATCCATTCTTCCATTCTTCCATTAATTTTCAAGAAAAGAACATATAGTTATGCCTTTAAAAAGAACATAGAAATTCTTCTTGTCATTCAGTCACAAACTAAGATGTGGCCACTTCAAAATTTGAGTCCCTTATGGCCATGCTATCACCAACCATAAGTCGGGCGTGAAAATCACAAGTTTTTGAGTAATGTGTATTACCTCAAATGGTCAAGAACAGTTTATAGACTGCCACTCAAACAGAAGTCAGAAATGCAGATCAATTGCCGTCAGCCCAAAGGGCGCACTTCTTTATGTAACACTGCTCCAAAACATCCAAAACCAAATGAAATTTGGAGATGCAAGATTGGTTACCAGAACCAAACGCAGACCCATATTAGCAATAATCTCGGTAATAGGGAGAGGGTTAACAGGTAAGCAATAATCCTGCATGGCTCATCGCCCTTCACCAAATATATACTTCAAAATCAATTTACAAGAGTAAACAATACAACCCAGAAATAGAAATGCATTGTGGAAGTCGTGTAATTTTCTCCTTGAATTCCAAAGATTATTCAAATACTAATTTACTCTAAGATAACCTGATCTAGTTGTAGCTCCGGATCAAAGTCGTTTCGGTTGATTCTCCATGTTGTTGTTGCATAAAAGTGTCTACCGTTTTGAATGCTAGACCTAGTTTTGCATCCTTACTTCCCTCGATCTTTTTGTGACATACACTTGCTCATTCCTCCACCGTTCTTGGCTGTAAATACATCCTCAAGCTGAGCATGAATCTCATTTGCCTGTTCTGCATACCCTGGTGGTGCAACACAATCCGAGATGCTAGCTGCGGCCCTTATCAGATGCCTCTGCTTTACAGAATGAGCCGATTCTCCAATTCGTGGTACTATGCATGGAGCATCCATCTATGCTAGCGACCATCCGTCCGCTCCAAGAACAAAGGTGGTATGCGAATGTTTCCAACAGCGATGAAGGTAATTCCCACAGGGCCAATCTATATGTCTGTTTTTCCGGTAGTCCGGACTGGTGCATGGCAGCCGTGTAACTTCCATGATTTGGCTTAGCTAAACTAGGAAGCAAGCTATTTTAGCGGGGAAAGAAAGTACAGGTACAGCATCTTTGCTTGTATGGTGTTGGCACCGCTAGACCCGAGTTATCGAGCATCCATATGTACTAGCGGCCATCCTTTGCCATGATCGCAGACTCAGCGACCATCAATCACCAAGATCGCATTTGCCATGATCGCCGGATCCGGATCAGGAGGAAGTGCAACCCTAGAAGAAGGGTTTCTGCTACAGTGTTTTTCGACCTTTTGTTCTCCCTTTTTCTTAATAATAAATAACATTTCACACATTTTTCCAATTGTGGGCAGATATTCACTTACTTGTTAGCCATTTTCCAATATAAGAACATGTTCTCCTTTACCATTTTCCCATGAGAAAACGTCTTTCATGGGTCTGCAACAATGCGCATGTGTCTGCATCCCATCATATCGTTGCCTCCATGCAACAATAAAACTCTATGTTTAAACATGACAATCATGCAAATTAAATTATAAAATAAGATGAATCCTGAGGTTTTGACAACACGCCGTCATTTCACCTGCTATTGAAGCATTTATCCATACCTCATTCTGTTCAGAGTATTGTCCGTTAAGCAACATGTGTAGCCTACATGTATTCCCTGTAAGTCCCATAAGATTAGTACTCAACATTAAAACTAAATGGGTGTCATCCCAAAACTTAGTTATGTATGCCACCCACTCCATATTTTTCTGAAACTTTGGACCAGAACCTGGCAGACTTAACTCTACTTTATCCGATTATTATTTGGATATGGCAAAAGACCAAGTAAGCACTTGCCATTTTATCTGACCTCCAATATTGCAGTGGCCAGGTTGAGCCATGCTGCAGCTATTAGCCAATCCGATCAACTTAACTGTGGCATAATATTACTCGAATATGGCAAAAGGGAAAATAAACCATATGGGATATTTAAACCTTGTGGCTTTTTCCAGTATCCACATACTTACAGATTATACACTATTGTATGCCACATGGGCCACTAAATGATGCCTGATGTCTGTGCTGCACAAAAACATGTGAACTCGGTGCGTATATTGGGCGAGAGGTTATTCTCCACAGGTTACTTGCCATAAACTCCATATTTTCTCGAACACGTGGACCCGCTTAGTCTAAAATCCGAATTTTTGTAAAACTTACACTTGGTCAACTCCATTAACACCTATACCATAAATGGTATGGTTTTGGTAAATCGAATCCTTTACCATTTTCCCATGAGAAAATGTCTTACATAAATGCAACAACCCGCATGTGTCGGTACCGCTCAAAATATCGTTGCCACCATACACCAATAAAATTTCATGTTTAAACATGCAAGTTAAATTATAAGCAATGATGGATTTTAAGGTTTTGACATCATGCCACCATGGAAAATAAACCATGTGGGAAAACCATGTGTTTTTCTTCCGGTATCCATATACTTACTGTTTGTACACCATTGTGGACCACACGGGCCACTTGCTGATGCCTACACTACACAAACACATGTGAACCTAGTGTTTATGCCAACTCCATATTTTTCTTAACTCGTGGACCAGTTAGTCTAAAAACTGAGCTGTAAAGCTTATCCTAGGTCAAATCCATCTGTTAATTTGATATATATATATATATATATATATATATATATATATATATATATATATATATATATATATATATATATATATATATATATATATATATATATATATATATATATATATATATATATATATATATATATATATATATATATATAATATATACATATAAATATATATATCCACTGGTTGGCTCAGTTCGAGTAGGTTCTATAAGGATACTACCTTTTGACAAAAATTCTATGATGGTTAGCCACATCTACACCCATACCCTTTACCAAGTATGACAGACATCACTATATATCTCATTTAAGCCAAATGGTATTAACATCTTGTCTTATATTTCATGCGAATCCTTGGTAACAACTACTACCTTCAGAGCGTAGTCTAGTACAAAGATAAAGCTAAAAGCAAGTCAAGTCTGCTCATTGAATTCAAAAATGTGTCGATAGACAGACTCAAAATGGATATATAACCCCAAGTTGACCAAAAGGTTTGTCTTAGTATCTAACATCTTAAGCATGGGACTTGATAATAGTGGATCTTTTGGACGACCAAGGACGTGCTCTAGTTTAACCATGTAGTAATATAACAATTGCCAAAATAATTTTTTTGACGGTCTAACACCAAATACGTTCGGTGCATTTAATTAATATAGCCCTAGTTACGGCCTTTTTCGCACGAAAGGGCAGATTAGGGTGCAGCTAATTTACAAGGCGGAGATATAGCATAGACTTAGGGTTAGCCGTTGAAAACATAGAAGACGGCGATGGAGGACTACGGCCTGCCACAATACTGCAGAATGGATTTACAAAATCAAACGGATACATGCTTGAGCAGAAAGCTTGTGTACAAAGGTATGATCCCTGGTAAACCCACACGCTTTGTGAGATTTTTTACATGTTAGTAGCATTCCACCGCCATTTTTCTTACCTTAGAGCACTGGCCGACCTGGTTATCTTTCAAATCATGGGAATGAATGAGTGGGAAAGTGAACTAGTCAATGAGTTTCTGAGTAATTTAAGCTTGGTGGATGAGAACTCTTGGTATGTAGTAGATAAGTTACAAGTAACGGAAGGTGAAGGCGCCCAGCCGGAAATCAGACCATCCACCTTACATCCCAACTCTGATACTATGACCAGACCTGAAGGATCTGGCAATCTGAAGCCTACCAAGGCGGATATCATCCTGATGCTCAAGGAGAGAGGAATAGACTGTAAAAATGATGGAGCTACAATCAAAAAATCGGTATTGGAAGCAATGGCCGCTGAAGCTGGGATTGATATTTTTGCTGCTAAGAAAGTTCTATTGGGGAAACGCCCTGCCTCTAGTATTGAGGCTTGTAAACTGGTTATTCAAGGGAGGAACAACATTGGTACTAACTCAGGAGCAGAGACTAGCAGGGTTAATCTAAGCGCAGATTTGGTAGCACTGGATGATGAGGACACACCACTCAACCAGGTTTTATCTCATTAATATCTTACTTTAACTAAAACCTACTGGGGGGTTAGAAAAATAAAAGCATTTTTAGTTGCATGATTAAATATTTGTTTCGATTACATTACATTTTTCCTCAAGTTTGGTTTCTGATTACGGTTGTAGTGATTAAATCTTAGGATCCTTCTGCTGATAGTACTTACTATTTAAACCAGTATTTACATTGTTGGATTAGATTCTCTTAACAAGAGCAGAAACAGTTATTGACCTATACTGGAGACTTGGTAAGGTAAGAAGGTCGGAGCATAAGGTAAGATGGTTAAGTATATATATTTGGTCTGTGATTTAACTGGTTAGAATCACACGATGGAAAACAGACAGTTCAAGTAAATGAAATTTCAACAAAAGGAAGTTACTCTTACCTGTTTTACTGTTTTAAAAGCATTTTTCTGAGCACTACTAGACAGATTTATATGTATAAGGTTGAAGGGCGTTAAGCCTTGAGAATCCTTTGCTTACCTGCTAGTAGCTTAGCATTTTACCCTTCATAGGCTAACTTGCTTTGGTTCTACTGCAGGTAACCGGGTTCTCTCCTACCTCTTTTTTTTGCAAAAGCTTTTGGAAGAGCACTCGAAAGACAACTGGATGATGCAATAGAAGGAATGAAAAATCATAGACAGAAAATCTGTTTTCTCTTAAGAAGCTCAGGTCATGTTTTCTTACTTAGTTTTTAAGGAATGCAAGAACCTGGCCTTGCTAAACAATATAATAGTTTTCATATTAAGAGGTGGCTGAAACTCTTACAGCCCCTAAAAAACATATGGTAATATTATACTTATGATATTTGGTTTCTTGCAACGAGATACATTATAGGCAGCCATATCTAATAGTAATTGCTGCTATTTTGTTCCACCTTTCTTAATATATTGAAAATTTCTTCTGTTATATATCTGAATCCTTTACCTTGGTTTTATCGGTAATAGAAAATGGATAATATATTTACTAAACGGAAGGACGTGGTTTTCTAAAAACTAGAAGGAAAAAGATTATGATAGGATAACCAAAATGCAAATTTGGAAGTAGTTAACAAGTCATTGTCATTCATAACACTGTTCTGTGAAACACTTTGAAAATTTAAGAATTTTAGTACACAAAATGGTCTAAATGATAGTGCACAAAAGGATTTAACTTGGGGTATAAATACTGTAGGTTGGTATTGCCTATAAGATTCTCCTGAATGTATAAAGGGACCGATGTATCTAGAACAGACCAGGGTTCTCCCTGGCTGGGTTAGATGTCTGGACTTGGCCTTCGGGTCAGGCCCAGGCTTTGTATATATTCTGTGACTTCGTGGTACTGGTTCAACCAGTGCGGATCTTATGGGTGATACTAACATACAGTTTTGCATTCCCATAGATAAGTATTTCTTTGATAATAATCACCTGTACGATATTAACACTATTTAAGTATTTTATTTGGGCACTTTCTTACAGTATTGATAATCTAATTGGTCGAATTGGATATTTATCTAGGAAGCAGCTACAAATACTCTGAGTCGTGACTATACAGCAAGTAACAGTTTGGTTCCAACCCAAACTATGTGGTGCAGCGAGCTGGTTACATATGGATACCAAGCCACGGGCAGACCTGCACCAAACATGGCAGTGCAAACTGTAATTGCATGTATTCTAAGGGAAGAGCTGCATAATTACATAATTGAGCTGGAAAGGGCAACAGCTAACAATGATCACTCGGCAATCAATCATATGGGAATGAGCAGTTTTCTCTCAATGGTAGCAAGTTTTGGAAAAGCTGGCTATGATATAGAAGCATGCAAAGGTCTGATATATCAGAAATATGAAAGACTTCCCTTAACACTTTTCAAGGCAACTGAACGAGAAACAGCTAATCTAAGGGTCTTTGTCAAAGTACTTACAGCACTGGAACGGGCTAATGGAGTCAAGTATACATTCCCAGCCAACAATAACAGAAGAGTGAGAGCTCGGGCTAGCAATACTCAGGTGAAAATGGTTCCCAATACTATGGCAAGCAACTGCCTCTTTAGTGTGGACATGCTACCCGAGGAATACAAGAAAGCATTTAGTCCTAATTTGGATAAGGAGGACAGTGACAGCCTTGAAAATCCTGAAGACGAGGAGGACAAAGTACCAATTGCCATGCTTAACTTCTTTAACTGCGGTAGGTTCCCCATCATGACACAAAGGGAGGTTGAATCACATGGGGCACAATTCAAGCAAGCGCTTTGGAAAAGTAAGAACCTAGGAATACTGGCCCCTATTAATCTGGAAGCCTGGAAAAAACTGGCTAGTATCAGCGAAGATGACCTTAAGAGAACCTGCAATGAAGTTGACAACTGTATCAGAAGCGTTGAAAGAATAGAAATCACTCTACCTTTTGCAGCCAAATGCTTGGGCCTGGAATGCAGCAACAGCAAAACAATAGTTATTGGACAGAAAAGCCATCAAGCAAGGATTGATGAGAGAAGACACGATTTCTATATCAAGAAAATGTGGAGGACTTTCTGTCCTTTCATTAAGTGCACTTGTGGAAAAATCGCTAAAGAAAATGGAGATTGCCCTGATACAATTATATGGCTGGATCACGCAATATGGTTCCTTATGAATAATCTTCATATGGCATGGCCAATACACCCTACTGTTGTTAGATTCGGTTTGTTCTGTTCAGTGCTGTCCACCAAGCCCTTACAGAATGCAATTGTTGCTCTGATTGGGTATCTCAGAGTTAGGGATATTCTGATAAAGATGACTATTAAATATGCGGATGATCCCAACTGTGACCTGAACAAGGAATTTGGGGATACAAAATTGACTGATGTCCTTGAGAAGACAATTAAACCAATAAAGTTCTTGGAGAGTAAGCTGCAGGAGGCTGCAGGTAGTAGTCTTACAATAAGCAACAGGCGAAGAAATAGCGAACCTGTTAGTCCTGACAGTTCAATAATAATGCCACCCAGGGTATACGTACGACCTGATTCAGCTAACTCAAGGGCAGCATGCAACAATGACAGTGATGTCACTGATCTGGAAGATGAAAAAGGCAATGACAACTCGGCGACAAGATATCATGGTGGCCCGAGTAGGGCATACAATATCCAACCCTGCAATCTTGATATATGAAATGAAACAGGTATGTCAACTTGCACTTACATTTTTGCTGGTTTGTTAAACAGACATAGTATGTTACGTCCTTTGATAAATAGTACTGTATATCTATAGACATGTAAAGGGATGCATGGGGAAACTAAAAAACAAAGACACTGTTTCAATGCCTACTACGGCATTACGCGATTCATTGATTGACTCTGATCAACACTTACAAAAAATTACAGATTTATACTAGAACCATGGTGCTAAATGACGAGGGGGACTGGATTATTAAGCTAACTAAGGAAAAGCAAAGAAAGAAATTCATACATTTCAGTTACTTCTCCAAATTAGTGAGTAAAGTTAAAATTAGTAATATTTTCAAGGAACAGTTGGTTAAGAACTTTGGAAATAAGGGTCTGGAGATCTATGAAAATACCACTTTTGGCTGGAGATACGTCAATAGTTTGAAGACCATGTTCTACAGGCCAAAAGCGATTTTTGCACAAGATGGAAGCAAGAAATGCCCCTGCAAAAATCCAACTTTGCAGCAGTACGTTGACCATGAGATTGGCCATATCCGTACTACTGACATTAGCATTGTACATCACGAGGCTCTCAGAAAATGGTTTAGCATGGGTCTAAACCACATCCCAGACCAACCATTCATCTTTCAACAGTTCGGAAAAGAGTTGAACATGACCATAGAGCAGTTTTTCAAAGTACATTACTTCTCGTTTCATGAGAATGAAAAAGAAAAGGTGGATAAATGCAAAAGAGATATTCAAAAGGCTGCTAAAATGATTGCCACTGAAGTAATTAATAGTAACAATTCTAGGAACTTTAAATATATGATTAAGGATCCCGGTGTTCAAAGGAACAAGGACTGGCTGTTGGATAATTTCTACATGGCTGGAATCGATAAAGCAGCCAATAATGTATCATTTATATGTCCACAACACATATGTGATGAGGCCTATGACAGGTTAAACAGTACTGATTTTGCCAGAATTGATTTAAGTACGGAAGAGGTTACTACACGGATTGAGATGGACATCAGAAATTTACTGAATGGAGATTTTTATGAGAATAAGGAACTACCTTATATGTTAGGGATTTATAAAGCACATAAGAGAGAGTATAGATGGATAACTAGTGCACACAATTCCATTTTTTCCAGTCTGGCATCTTTAATTGCAGTAGTCTTAAATTCTATTTTGGAGTACTGGCCAAGAATATGCCATGAGAAATGTGCCAAATTCAATCTCTTTAGTAAGCAAAAAATTAAGGCATCCTGGGTGATAAACTCAATTTATGACATCATAGTCAACCTGCCTGGGAAAATAGAGGACCTGTTTGTTTGTGACATTACAAAATGTTATGAGAATATTCCATTGAATGGCAGTCAAGGAATAGTGCAAATTATGAGTGAGGTCTGTAATCTGGCCTGGACAAGTCAAAGGCAACAGAACAAGAACTTTAAGTTATGGTACCACTTTGCAAACAATGGTAATGTGGAGGTTAAATGGAAAAAGATCATACCAAAAGGAAATAAGTGGACACTATTGGAACAGGATGTATTCTGCAGAATCAACGAATGGCTGATTAATAATTGCTACCTAGGCATGGGACTAGGGATTTGGAAGCAGGTTAAAGGCATACCTATGGGATTCTCGTGCAGTCCAGCATGGTGTAACCTTTACTTGGCCATGTTGGAGCTCAAATTTATCATTAATCTTGCCAAAAAAGGTAAGATGCTTGAAGCGACCTCGATTCGTAAAACACACACGATATATATGGATGATCTCATTTGTATTAATGGACCCTTTATGAGGGAATGCCTTGGCTTGATCAGCAATGGAAAATCAATGGAATTCATCTATGATCTAGACATCCTCAAGATAAAGGACGAAACTGAATACTGGCCAAGTAATGATGGTACGTCTAGCACTGGTAGGAAAGTGAATTTCTTAAATATGACGATTGAGATCCTAAATAGATCCCAGGGAATCTATTGCACCTATAGATTTGACAAAAGGGATAAGCTACCATTTCCGGTAACCAAGTTTATACATGCTACAGGATGCAGACCGTACAATCTAGCTTGTAACGTGGTAATATCACAGGTGATGCCTTATATCTACGTGCATAGCAATCCAATTCTGGCAGCAGAAGATTTAAATTCTTTGGTCCAGACTTTTATACAAAAGGGATTCAAGGGAAAAGATGTCTGGAAGTCTCTCTACAAAGCATTTAAGTTTATGGACTTCCCTGGCCTACAATATGACGTTGGCGTACTGCTGAAAGAACTAAAAAGATACAGGTATTTTTCAAAGTTCTATGACTTTTATATGAATAGTTCCAAACAAGGTCTAGGCATTAATAGGTACTGAGTTTATCAAAACAGAGGGTGCGGGGTGGGTCCCTATGTATATAGGGATCCATCCTTATCCCTATATACTAACAGGGACCTAACTTCACTCCCCGGGAGGAGGTAGGCCTTAAAAAAATGCATATATATATATATATACATATAAATATATATATCCACTGGTTGGCTCAGTTCGAGTAGGTTCTATAAGGATACTACCTTTTGACAAAAATTCTATGATGGTTAGCCACATCTACACCCATACCCTTTACCAAGTATGACAGACATCACTATATATCTCATTTAAGCCAAATGGTATTAACATCTTGTCTTATATTTCATCTGAATCCTTGGTAACAACTACTACCTTCAGAGACTGTAGTCTAGTACAGCATAAAGCTAAAAGCAAGCTGAAGCTGCTCATTGAATTCAAAAATGTCTGATAGAACAGCTCAAAATGGATATATAACCCCAAGTTGACCAAAAGGTTTGTCTTAGTATCTAACATCTTAAGCATGGGACTTGATAATAGTGGATCTTTTGGACGACCAAGGACGTGCTCTAGTTTAACCATGTAGTAATATAACAATTGCCAAAATAATTTTTTTGACGGTCTAACACCAAATACGTTCGGTGCATTTAATTAGTATAGCCCTAGTTACGGCCTTTTTCGCACGAAAGGGCAGATTAGGGTGCAGCTAATTTACAAGGCGGAGATATAGCATAGACTTAGGGTTAGCCGTTGAAAACATAGAAGACGGCGATGGAGGACTACGGCACTGCCACAATATCGCGAGAATGGATTTACAAAATCAAAGCGGATACATGCTTGAGCGTAAAGCTTGTGTACAAAGGTATGATCCCCGGTAAACCCACACGCTTTGTGAGATTTTTACATGTTAGTAGCATTCCACCGCCATTTTTCTTACCTTAGAGTTAATCGGCCGACCTGGTTATCTTTCAAATCATGGGAATGAATGAGTGGGAAAGTGAACTAGTCAATGAGTTTCTGAGTAATTTAAGCTTGGTGGATGAGAACTCTTGGTATGTAGTAGATAAGTTACAAGTAACGGAAGGTGAAGGCGCCCAGCCGGAAATCAGACCATCCACCTTACATCCCAACTCTGATACTATGACCAGACCTGAAGGATCTGGTAATCTGAAGCCTACCAAGGCGGATATCATCCTGATGCTCAAGGAGAAAGGAATAGACTGTAAAAATGATGGAGCTGCAATCAAAAAATCAGTATTGGAAGCAATGGCCGCTGAGGCTGGGATTGATATTTTTGCTGCTAAGAAAGTTCTATTGGGGAAACGCCCTGCCTCTAGTATTGAGGCTTGTAAACTGGTTATTCAAGGGAGGAACAACATTGGTACTAACTCAGGAGCAGAGACCAGCCGGGTTAATCTAAGCGCAGATTTGGTAGCACTGGATGATGAGGACACGCCACTCAACCAGGTTTTATCTCATTAATATCATACTTTAACTAAAACCTACTGGGGGGTTAGAAAAATAAAAGCATTTTTAGTTGCATGATTAAATATTTGTTTCGATTACATTACATTTTTCCTCAAGTTTGGTTTCTGATTACGGTTGTAGTGATTAAATCTTAGGATCCTTCTGCTGATAGTACTTACTATTTAAACCAGTATTTACATTGCTGGATTAGATTCTCTTAACAAGAGCAGAAACGGTTACTGACCTATACTGGAGACTTGGTAAGGTAAGAAGGTCGGAGCATAAGGTAAGATGGTTAAGTATAAATATTTGGTCTGTGATTTAACTGGTTAGAATCACACGATGGAAAACAGACAGTTCAAGTAAAGGAAATTTCAACAAAAGGAAGTTACTCTTACCTGTTTTACTGTTTTAAAAGCATTTTTCTGAGCACTATTAGACAGATTTATATGTATAAGGTTGAAGGGCGTTAAGCCTTGAGAATCCTTTGCTTACCTGCTAGTAGCTTAGCATTTTACCCTTCATAGGCTAACTTGCTTTGGTTCTACTGCAGGTAACCGGGTTCTCTCCTACCTCTTTTTTTTGCAAAAGCTTTTGGAAGAGCACTCGAAAGACAACTGGATGATGCAATAGAAGGAATGAAAAATCATAGACAGAAAATCTGTTTTCTCTTAAGAAGCTCAGGTCATGTTTTCTTACTTAGTTTTTAAGGAATGCAAGAACTTGGCCTTGCTAAACAATATAATAGTTTTCATATTAAGAAGTGGCTGAAACTCTTACAGCCTCTAAAAAACATATGGTAATATTATACTTATGATATTTGGTTTCTTGCAACGAGATACATTATAGGCAGCCATATCTAATAGTAATTGCTGCTATTTTGTTCCACCTTTCTTAATATATTGAAAATTTCTTCTGTTATATATCTGAATCCTTTACCTTGGTCTTATCGGTAATGGAAAATAGATAATATATTTACTAAACGGAAGGACGTGTTTTTCTAAAAACTAGAAGGAAAAAGATTATGATAGGATAACCAAAATGCAAAATTGGAAGTAGTTAACAAGTCATTGTCATTCATAACACTGTTCTGTGAAACACTTTGAAAATTTAAGAATTTTAGTACACAAAATGGTCTAAATGATAGAGCACAAAAGGATTTAACTTGGGGTATAAGTACTGTAGGTTGGTATTGCCTATAAGGTTCTCCTGAATGTATAAAGGGACCGATGTATCTAGAACAGACCAGGGTTCTCCCTGGCTGGGTTAGATGTCTGGACTTGGCCTTCGGGGCAGGCCCAGGCTTTGTATATATATATATATATATATATATATATATATATATATATATATATATATATATATATATATATATATATATATATAAAACATTTATATATATATGTATATATATAATATATCTTTGATCGATCAGAGGTAAAGTATATATATGGTAAAAATCTTTTTGGGGTCTTTCTTACTCGCCAAAGGGTTTGGCAACTGAAAACTACTAAAGTAACACACATAAGGGATAATTTTACACACTTTTCTTAGTTTTTTAGTCTAAAAGTTCTAAAAGCGGTTCTAAAATTTTTGAGCTTGTAATGCAATGTTAGAGCATAAAGTAGTCGAATCATGTTGTTACTTCTACTTTTTTTTTCTCTACATACATGCGAACTTCACTTGAGGCGACTAAAAAATTGCTACTAAAGGCAAAGAACTCCAAAATATTATGGTGACACGGTGTGTTTGACTAGAAGGAAACCACGTGGTTTATCCAGAGGGGGCGAGGAGTAGCAACCCCCCTAAGTTTACCTATTTATTTACAAAATATTTAGGAAAGGGTAAAAATGCACGAATACTTCCCGCCGAGAGAAATGTACATGGTGCCCATCGCTACGGATAGCGTAATTGTGATGAATATGCTCAACATTGCTAAGGAGATTGACTATCTCACGAGCATCACCATGTTGTAGATTGGTATGTGTATTCAAAAATACATCTCGGGAATAAAAAGGAGGGCATGTAATCACATGGCTTCATTACTTCAACTTTTGTATCCTCGGTATAAATTTATCTTTGCATCATCAACTAAAACTTCAGCTTAACTACAAAATATCGTGGATGTATTGGTAATTGTAATACTATATGATGCAAAAACAATGGTTTGTCATTCAAGAAGTTTGTTCAACTGCCTCCCAATGTGTTTTAAGGTCCATTAGGATGTTCAACTAAAATGGTTCTGAAATAACAAATTTCCTGTCTTCTTGACTAATATAAAATTTTTAGGGGACAAGGTACAAAAGCATCTAATTTCTTCATACGAATTTGCCCCATAGTAAATCTTTGAATTTCATTGTAGTTCTTTCCCCCTCTACAATGGGATTTTTTGTGTGTGTGTGTTTTTCCTTAATACTAAGTCTTCTTAAAATGTCTGTTTTCACGAGCAGTTTTATAAATCTTTGGACTAAAGGTAATAAAAAGGCCCTTTTTAGAGGGATTTCAGAATTTTATAAATTTTCAGAAGGAATCTTTCAAATGCACTTCTTAAATAAGTGCGTTTCATTTTAAACCTTGTTAAACGTCAAAGTATATAGAATAGTGGAAAATTATATCAATGACCATGCCTCATTGTATACAACATTGACAAACGTCAAAGTATATAGAATAGTATCAATGACCATGCCTCATTGTATACAACATTCCTTGTGCTTGAAAGCACTTGCTATTAAAGAACCTTAGTAGCAATATCGAGCATACATAGGGTGAACATCGGGGTATGCAATTCCCTTGGTTACATAAGGGGATGGCTGGCAAAGCATTACTTGTTATGTCTGGGTCTATAGGGGTAGAAGCATGAAAGGGTGATTGAATTTTTTTGTATATTGATGTAAAAATTTGAACTGGGTTAAAGTGTTTGTAATGTACATTTTGAATTTTACATGGAGTTGCCTATCATTAATAAAGGCGGTTGACGTACAATATTCTCCATAATTATACCAAATCCTCCTGAAATCTTGTACTAGCCTCTCTATCAATAAAATCTAAATATCTTGCCTGCGAAAAAAAAAAAAACTTTGGCGCACATTTTGAACTTTCCTCAATCGATCAAACATGGCTCAGGATTCTACCTCAACGAAAACTTGGCCCGAATCGATTATAGCTGCTCCTAAATCGAATGCATTTCAAGAAATAAATGTATCTTGAAGAAATTGAAATCCCTTTCCTTCAAGCAAGTAATACAAATCCTTCAAGCGATAATAGAAATGCGGTTAATAATCTGATTTTTGTGCGGGATGTTGTATCCCCTTTCCGCGAGAATGGATCGATGTCTTAAAGCACCGGTTGAAGAAGAAACTATGGAAGAAGGATTGGACTCTCATGCAAGCACTTGAGGTCGACATCGGGTTGATTTCAATCCTCCCGTTGATGAAGTTTTGAAAGCTCTTTATTACAAGCGGGCAAAGAAAATCAAAGCAGAGGGTTTGTAGGGGTGGATACGTGACAAAGCCAATTAGAAGAAACGTGAATGCTTACGTAAATCTCATAATGAATGAGGTATCTAATTTGACTCCAAAATAGCAAAGTATATTTGCAAGAAGATTATTGCGGGACAAAAGATTGCAATTCCTATTTGAGCGGTCATTGGAAGGCCTCAAGAGCCTATCGTGAAAACAGATCTGGTAAAGAATTTAAAGGATGGCCTCCAAGGCGTCAAAAATGCAAATAGCAATGGCGGACTTTTTCGCAAAGCATTCTGTACTATCTATGGTGGTTGGAGAGGAAGGAGAATTACGAGAAGACTTCATTACTTGACTAAGTTGCTTTGAAAATACATCCTAGAAATATGAAACTAGCGGTGGAGAGAAGGAAAAGAATGTCACTAGGTGGAACAAATCGTGGGCATTAGCGGGTCGAAATCCAAGAACAAATACGATAGATCGGGCTATGAAGGATATGGTTGCTTTCGTTTTTGGTTAGATAACTCAAAGGTTTCACCAAAAAATTAGAGATGTCATGAAGAAGATGACACAACCAATTCAATATATTGACATTACACAGTGCATTGTAATTTAGTTTGTAATTGCATCTTGTTTTTCGAATAAAGATGTTTTTTATTTTGTAACACCGATGTAAAGTTTGTAGATTTCTTTACTTTTTGGCGAGAATAAAGATGTCTTTTCTTTTGTAACTTGATGTAAAGTTTGTATGTGATTTCTTTACTTTTTGAATGTAATGTAGATGCGATGCCCTAGTTGTTCTACATGGAAATGTCAAATTATTTCATGGCAACACGTACATGTATATTTGTTTACATGTATTAATTGTCAAAAAATTATGTGACTTCATAGTAAATGAAATAAAATTCATGTCAGAATGTACATGTATGTGTGGGAGTTTAGGGTCTTGAATATGTAAAAGATTTGTATGTAATGTAATGATGTGACTAATTTTATTTCATTTGTAATTTCTGTTTGAATTATTCAATTTTGTGGATCGGTATCCGGAGGTTCGGATTGGGCTTAGGCAATTTGAATACTTAAAATCTTCTTGCATTAGAAAGCTAAAGGAAAGAAACACATGTTGTTTGCGTGAAACATGAGCAATCGATCTGTACAAGGGGCATTTAATTTGATGAGGTCAAGACTCCATGAAAATTGTTCGTGCAATTGTGGTGTGTGCGCATTTGAAGCTCATGTTGGAATATGTCAAGCCAAGAACAAGACATTTGATAATGTTAGCACATTTTGGAGGGCTATGGTATGTGACAGGCGGCAAAACAGCAACGAAAGTGGCATAAGCTACAATGTATCAAATCGGATTGTGGAAATTGTGGGAAACAATTAATTGAGTTGTGTCCAAGAGAATACAAGGAGCGATTGATCAAACGCTTGATTGGCAAGTCTATGGTTACGCGTTAATGAGCCCTCGAAGAAAGGAACTTCACGAAGACTAAAGCTAATTGACAAGAAAGGCAGCTCCAGTAATATGTTGGATAACATGTTTGATCATATGTCGAAGTTTGTATATCATAACTTTGTGGCACATTGGCAGAGCAAACAATTCAAGGAATCCATGAAGAGTCTTCGTGATGATACCGTATTATCAGTTGTTGATTTCTCGGAGAATTATACTTTGAAGCCATTCAACGAGATTCAAGCACAACATTGGTACAATGAACAAATCAACATATTGGTCCACATCACGATGTTCAAGGTACGAGGGGTAAAATGAGGAAATGTGTGCACTTCTTTATTTTCGGATGACAAAACACATGATACTCACTTTGTACAAAAAGCATTCAAGATGCACCTCAATTGCATTTTGAAAGAAAATGGTTTGGTCATATGAAATACCACTTAGTTTGGTCCGCCAGTGTGCAACCCAATTCAAGTCGAGAAGAGCTTTCTATCATGTAACTAGGTATCATCAAGAGCATAAGATCGAATGCTTTGGAATTTCTTTTTGGCTCGAGGACATGGGAAGGGCACACATGATGGAGAAGGAGCCATAGCCAAACTATGGCTCGAGGCGGAACAAAGAAAAAAAGGATGGGAAAGTGATAAAAAATGCGTAAACGCATGTGAGGTTCTTGAAGAGAAATTTCTGATGTGGAAAGGGTATTTTGGAAGGTGTCGACATTGACCGTTCCCAAAGATTTGATGTGCTCCCGTGAAAGGGGTGCAATACCTTCATTGCGTATCATCCATAGATCCAAATGATCCAACAAAGTTAATGTGTAGTTCTCTTTCATGTTTTTGTAAGGCATGCATCAATTTTGATTGGCTCGCTTGTGAGAATCTTGATCATTGTGGCGGTGGGAGTTGAGAAAACTAGAGCCTACAAGCGAGGGGACAATGTTGAAGAAGATGGGTCACGAGGCAAAGGACTTGTGGGCAAATGGCGTGGACAATGTGGATGAGCGGTCAGTGCAAAGGTTGGAGATTATTTTGCATCATTCACATCCCCGGACAATTATGAAAGGGTCCCTTATTATCTCATCCATTACCGAAGTGAAACATGCCCTCAAGAAGACACCAAGGATGACTATGGAAATGAATTTTATTGTGGTAATGAAGTTATAGCTGGTAACTACTTTGAATTGATTCTGGTTGCCATCAAAAGTACGAGAGGCTTATTCAAGGAAAGAAAGTTCTTGTCCATCCCAAAAGTCGAGAATTGGGGTGAGATTTCCATTGGAGCTGATCAAACATAAGATTAAAGGTACATCTTATGCATATGAACCGACTAACTATTGGCATGAAATGTTCTTTGGGTAATTTGCCGAGATTGTAGAATCTACGTAATACGTTAACTTTTGTTGTTGAAGTAACGTTTCTATGCACTAAGGCATGGACTTACAAACCTAATATGTCGAATGTGAACCCAGTTAAAACACAAACATTAATATATTATTTATATAGTTCCAAGGCATTATACTTAGTGTAAGTTGTAAAAAACAACATGCTTGATTCAAGATTCAAGATTCAAGATTCAAGATTCAAGATTCAAGATTCAAGATTCAAGACTCAAGATTCATCGGAAGGTCCTGCAGGTGTGAGATCAGAATGGTTTACATTTCCTAAAAATTGTGAGAAGAGTGTCGGGACAAGCTGTTTGGAAGTTGGTGAAGTCTCAATGAAGCAAGACATGTGCTTCTCAAACACATTGCCATTTATGATAGAGATTGGTAAAGTATGGTTTGAGGCTATTGAATCTCCAAACCTCAGCCCTTTTCAAACACTTTGTTGATTGCTTTTGCATGCACAACTTCTGTTTAAGTTGAATGAGAATACTCTCTAGTTCTCGCTTTTAGATAATTGGGATTCCTCATCCCCTTGTCATTTGCTACTCCCATAGCTCGATCCATGCTTCCAACATTGTTAAGTCTCCTCTCGTGCATCTGTGTAGAACATCATAAGCAATTGTTAGATTAGGAACAAAAGCATGTTTAAGAATAGGAGTACCTCTGAACTCGTGGATGCCTCTCCATTTGATTTTGTTCAATTGGTTTCCGTTTCGGCATTGATCTCCTCAAGAATGGATGCGGGGTGAGTTTGCATTTGAATTGGGGATATGGATTGTGATCTAGTCGTTCGATCTCCTCCGCCATCGGAATCAACCCGGTCACCACGTAAAAAGGAATTTTTATCCCTGTCTATTCCCTTCTCCCCTATTTCTGATATGGCTCGTACCATGCCAATGATTTGTTCCTTAACCAATGATTTGTGCCAATGATTTGTTCAACATCCTTTTCTCAAAATCTTTCACACTGTCCTCTTTTTCTGACCCAATTGGCCAATGGTTGATGCTGGCATATATCCCACAAGCCTAGCTCAAATGAAAGGGCTATACTCAATGAGGAATATTCCTTTCAATGTAATAAGGAATATTCCTTGTAACTATGGGTGCACTTAAACAAACTAAAGAATATTCCTTTGAAGGTAATAAGGAATATTCTTGATAACTAGGCACTAAGGAATATTCCTTTCAATGCAAAAAGGAATATTCCTTTCAAGGTAATAGGAATATTCCTTGTAACTATGGGTGAACTTAAACAAACTAAAGAATAATCCTTTGAAGGTAATAAGGAATATTCCTGGTAACTAGGCGCTAAGGAATATTCCTTTCAATGCAATAAGGAATATTCCTTTCAAGGTAATAAGGAATATTCCTTGTTATCTCTATATTGTTGACTCACGCTTTACCAAACACAATATGCATAGGTACACAATATGCCTTAACATAATCCATTCATTTGGCATTTGTTGATTTGGCAATTGTTGATTTGGTAACATGTGGAACATTGAATGCATGTGGGATATTTGAGCCCATTACTAAAAAAAAAGGTGGACTAGGATTACATCTTGGACAATTATGACACGCTGGCCTGTAACTGAAGATTACAAGCCAGCGAGCCATAACTTTTCAACATCTAATCTCTATCCATACTTAACAATGAAGCAGCAAAACCCTATTTATATATGCGCACGATTTTTGTGATATATGCATGTGGGATATTGCTAACTTTGTGTTAGGGTTGTGCTAACTGCATACCAAGCAATTGGTCTCATAATATGGTTCAACCTATACATTTTACATTTGCAAAAATATTGAGGTGGGTGGATCGGCTCCCGAGGTGTGAAATCGTATGCATGGATACATCCCTTTCCTCTTCTGCCTAATTCCCAAAACAAAATCGTATGCATACAAACATCCCTTTTATTCCCAAAATTCTGCCCTAACAAAGTTTAAAATGAAACGCACTTATTTGCTGCAAACGCACTTCAAAAGGAATCTTTGAAAGATTCCCTAAAATTCCCTATTAAAAGTCCATTTTTAAGATTTTTTTTGTGACAGGTGTGACAATTTAAGTAATTTAGGTACCGTTTTTGAGGGGTTGATAAAACATAACTTTCATGCAAAAATTTTAAATAGCAATTTTCATCCTCCTAAACTAGAACAAAAAATAGTTACTTTTATAAAGTGTAGCAAAAAAGGGGCAATAAAAAAAATAGCAAGGGTAGTAGAGTGACAAAGAAGTGATATATTCAAGGTTGTGAAAATTGTACAAAATTATGAACAAAATTGTCAAAATATAGGACATTTTGACAAACACTCATCACACCGCACTTTACGTTCTTTACATGTTCGAGTCATCGGACAAACTTACATTTTGCAGCAAGATCGGGATGCATCTCATCCTCCGACTCATTTAATCCCACGATCCTTGAGCCTTCATCCTTCACTCTCAAAACTGGATGTACTCGAACGATCTTCTTCCTCACTGTCTACAAGTGAGTCTTCATCATCATCTTTTTTTGCCACCTTTCTAGGTTGTTTGTCTAATCCACATGCCGACCTTATTAAAGTTTGAGTGACCATACGTAACTTATTAGCAGCAGTCAGAACAAAGTCATATGCAAGAACCTTTACTTCAGCTAGATCTATGACAGCAGTGCTTGCTTTGGACTTTGCTCTCTTTCCCACTCCTGTTTTTACCATCTCCAAAGTATAACTCCCACTGAAAGCATTGGCAGCATTCGTTCTCATCTAGTGCACTTTTAGTTGAGTGGGAATTCCATCCTCTCTTGTTACCTCCAGTACTTTAGCTAGCCAGAATGGCTTCCCAGATTCATCATTATCAGCTGGGACAGCTATGAGCATTCCTTTACGAATCTCGAGGGGGTGAACGGATACTCGAGCAACTTGTTGTGCCGTGCGTCTGGGGCCAGTGTACATGACTCTGTCATCTTCATCTGAGCTAGCCAATATCTCTACTTGTTCCTCTTGATTCTCAACTTGCACAGGGAGAGTTTGCCTAGATGGCCAGTTGAATGTAACTGTTCTTCAACCTTGTAATGAAGCTTGCAACATGTCACGTTGCCGAGAAAAAAACTGAGGCCACCATAAAGCATCTGCCTCTCCAAAGTAGTTAGAGCACGCATTTGAATACTTGTCTCAATATAATCCAATGATTTGTTTGAGTCAAATGCTCTTCCTTTTACTCTTTGTGATTTCTTTCAAGCTTTTTTAGAGGCATTTGCTCTGCAGAGAGCATGGAACTAGTATTGGGGATGGTGCGAATGAATTGAATACCACTTCTTGGTTGGCCACTTTGCAAGGATGTGGCATATTTCTTTCCTTGTAAGATGGCCTTGCCATCTTCAAGTGAAATTTTGATCTGATGCTGAAATGTAATGTTTCTCAAGGGCTCAATAGCCAAAGGACCAGATTGATCTCTCAGAAAAACCCATTCTTTGAAATCATAAGTTTCTTCCAATAATTCGATGTCGGGACGAGGATTGTAGGAATCTTGGATAACCTCAATCATTGCTGGTAGGCTGAGAGCTTTTTTTTTTCGAGCAAGCGTTTAGAGAACCCATGAACATCGATCAATTTGATCGTGTGTATGACCAACAAGCAGAAACCAATCTTCACCTTCTTGAAGATTTATTTCTCTACTAGCATAGCATGTAAAGCAAACAACGCCTGATTCTTATTTTCCCTTGTCGTGTTGTCTAGTGAAGATATAGAACCGGTGGTATATGTTCTAGATTGGAAAGAAGCTTATTCAATATTGTGATAGTGAGATTTGGATCAGCATGAATGTTTGGATAATTCAAAATGCCTTGCAAGATAGTTTTCCATTAAATACCATAGCACCAACAACATGCGGATGTATGAAATCTTCTTCAAGAAGATCCTTAGGCACATTGACAAAATGTGGTAGGGTGGTCTTCTTCCTCGTCCATTCCATCAATAACAACCGATATGTAGTTGAGTGGTTGTTCGGTGCTTCCTTCCTATGTTTTGTCAATTTTCTCCTTTCCAAAGATTGTTGTTCTCTCAGTGCTTGTTCGGTTTCTCCTTCAATGCATCTCGCAATGAAAATATGTTTAGGAAAGAACCTACTTTTAAGTAGAACTAGGCAAGAACATGTCACCGAAGCTTACTTTTAGTGTGAAGTGTCCTTGCATTTTGTCTCTAAGCTTTTAATTCAGAGCATGTAGCACAAAGCGGACATCCGATTGCTTTCTAGGAATGGACACGCGAGAAAAACTTTTTTCCGAGCATGCTGAAGTAAGAGTAGCAGACATGGCATTCTCCAAGCCTCAACACACATGTCCTTATAATTATAAAGTAGACTTTACGTTTCGTGAAGTTGTCACCAAGTGGTACATGGGGCTGTTAGGGAGTTTCTCGCAAGACTCCTTAAAGAAACCTTCCATCCGAAACACATTGAAGGGCATGAATTCGGATATACCTCCCCGAATGGCAATAGTCATTAATGTCCGGATTCTTGTCAAGCCTTTTCTTGAGGCAGTCAAATTTCACGCCTAAAGCATGAATCAATTTAAAGGCCGTTTGTGACGGTGTGGCCACCAATTTGTGTAAGTAAACTTCTCACCATAATCGGCCTAATATTGAAGGCTAAGTAGCCCCTTTGGTCTAGCGAGTCATTGAACTGTAACTATCACAAATCAACCTCAATTCCTTTAGTCAATCTTAAGCAAACAACGTTGAGAACAACGATTGCTTTGTATGTGTTGCCCTCAAGTGAGCCTCGTCCATCGGTTTCTTTCTTCTAACGGTTGTACATGCTTTCTTGTGTAAGTTACGCTTAAGATTCTTACTTGCTTGGGGGGCTTTGAATTGAACATGGAGTCTTGTGGCTTTGGTAGGTCCTCATCTGAGAGATCAACATGAGGTGTTTCTTCGTCTGAGAGATCAACATGAGGTGTACTTGTAGATGCTGAGAGGTTTGGTGTGGGCAAGTCCGGGGGAGGTGCTTTCCTCTCTACGGGAAAAAGTGTCGAGGTTGGTGGCGTAGTTGACCAGCTCTGAAGTGTCGTGAGAACACGAGGGAGTTGCGTGTCATTGGTTGCTCCCACTTGTTGTAGTACCATTTAGCGAAATGGATGGAGTTGGCGTGATTTGCCTTCGGGGAGGGAGCCTACGGTGGACTATGGGCGACGTACTAAAATGAACTGGAGGAGGTAGTCTGAGCTCTCTAGCCCGTGGTGGAGTAAAACGCATTGGTGGGGGGCAAGCGATGTTGGGAGGCGGGGTGTGGTGGAGTAAATTGGCTGGTGGTGGAAGCCGAGGTGGTGCGTCTTTGGAGTAAACTCAACAGAGGGGGGTTTGAAATGCCGGAGGTAGAATATTCGTGGCTACTTCACGGTGTGCGGTGAGGAGGTGTGAAAGTCATTGCGGGGAGGAAGCCCGCGAATAGGAGTTGGAGGCTCTGCGGTTCTTTTCTCGAGCCATACTCGAAAAGTTAAGCGTCTAATCGTATAAATTTATACTGACGGAAGAGCGACGGTATGAATTTACACAGAGATGGTATAAATTTATCTGAGGGAAGAAAAAACTTAAAGCGGCCGATTGTATAAATTTATCTGAGAGATGGTATAAATTTATCTGAGAGGAGGGCAACATAGAACGAAAACGGTATAAATTTATCACGAAAACTCACGGACACTTGTATTGAAAACTTTATGGAGAAGCGCTATACGAAACGACACTTAGCAGAGGTACTTAAGCCCGGCGCCGGCCACCCTATTTTCTATATATGCGGCTTTCAGTCGAAGCTCGTGATGCGGCTTATATACCCCCTTATTTGCTCTAGGAACGTCTATACGCCGAAGTTCATACCTGTCATGGCCACGTAAGTCTACTATCCGTACTGTTCTAGTTTCTCTTTTGTTTTAATCTGTTAGAGTGTAAGCGCCCACGGTATAAATTTATACCGATATGGCTCTGGATCGGTATAAATTTATACGCCCCGAGCACGAGCGGTATAAATTTATACCGTTGCTTCTGATCGGTATAAATTTATACCATAAGTGTTCGAGCGTATAAATTTATACCGGCGTATTTTGAGCGGTATAAATTTATACCGCTTCGTGCTAAAAGTATAAATTTATCCGACGTGAACTGAAGCGGTATAAATTTATACCGCTCGTGCTCGGGGCGTATAAATTTATACCAATCCAAAACCATTTCGGAATCTTGGTGTCTAGTGCTTAAAGAATGGTCCCGAACCTTAATATTTTAGTAATATTGTTGTGTTTTAAGCTTAAATGACACAAATAAAGTGTTAATTTAGTGTGGATTTTATGCCCTTTCAGCCTCTGTTTTTACTGTTTTTGTGTTACAAAAAGTCGAAAAAGGTTCTGTTTCTTATGTAAAAATGGTTTTTTTTACGCTTTTTCCAGCCCCAAGATCAAGTTTGTACACAAAGGCCAATCATCAAAGGCTGCACCAGTAGAGCCACATATATACGAACTAAAAGACCAGACGTGGTACGTCCATAAGGGCGCAAGAGAGAGCAAACCAACTGAGGCGTACCTGTACTTGTGTAATCTGTCAGGGAAGGGCAAGTACAAGTCTGATGATTATTACCCTGCCGGCGAAATTGTAAAACCTTGTTGCTACAGACGACAATAATGAAATTTTAATGAAGTGCATGCATGACAAAGGGGAAGTCTTCTATGTTCTTAATAGTAAAATGCTTAGAATAAGCATGTCCAAACCCAAAGACGTGCATGACTACATATCTGAAAATTACAAGGGCGGCTATGTAAGTTATACCTAGTGGCTTTACGTATAAATTTATACCATCATTCTCCTAACTTAACCCTGGATTACAGGATATAGTAGACATTTTGATGTCAGTAGTGCTTTGTGAACAAAAAGTGTTGGTCAAGGGTCTATGGTACCCCATTCCTAACGAAGAGGAAGAGAAGGACGAGGAAGTAGAAGAAGAAGAGGAAGAGGAGGAACCAGTGGTAACAAAGGGAAAGGGTAGGAAGCATTCCCTGGTAGTAGATACTAGAACCATTAAGTCCTTGACTATAAAGGAGTCAGTAGAAGCTCTTCAGAAGGCTCCTGGAGCAGATATTGTTGTGAAGCCCGCAGATAAGTCAAGTGCTATTCTCAAGCGGGTTAATGACACTAAACTGCTTAAGCAAACTATTTCTTTGACATTGAGCACTATTAAGAGGCCACCTAAAAATGAAGATGGGGTCAGAGTGCTACAGGTCCGGAAGCTGTATGCGGCACATGTGGCTATACTGAAACAAAGAATGAGAAGGAATCCTCATGCCCATGTGTCGCCACTAGTTGTTATGGTGGACAAGAGTCAGTGCAACCAACTAAAAGATTACAAGAAGGCTGACTTCGAAGATTACACATACTACGTTCTTGGAGGCACACATAGTTACAAGGCAAGGAAAGAACTAGCAAAGGAAGAAAAAAGAACGCGAAGTGTGGAAGAGCGTGGAAGCGCATATATACGTGGGTGTAACAGATGAAGAAGCAAAAGTCATTGCCGTGAGTCATAATCTCGACAATGACTTCAGATTAAAAATGAGTTTAATAGACAAGATCCGTTTCATGCACCGTGAGTACGTGGAATTTAAACAAGTGCATGGAGAGGATTTTAAAAAGCAAAAGAACAAGCTGCAGGAGCTTCGAGAAGCCTGTGTGACAGAGTGCTGCCTCAGTTATGACTCTGATAAGAAGCCCATTATGGCAGTAAAACAATACGATAACTACTTTCAGCTCGCATTCAGAGATGGTCAAGTAAGTAAATGCTTTCTTTCTGTCTTTTGTAGTATGTTTAACGTGGTTACAAGTGCCCGGGCTCGGTATAAATTTATACCGTGCCCAGGTCACGGTATAAATTTACACCGCGCCCGGGCACGGTGTAAATTTATACCGTGACTAGTCACCGTGCGCATTTAGACAGTAGATTGTGCAACACTAAACTAATGGCCATGCAACACTAAACTAATGGCGTTTGTCCATTTACAGGTGTGGGATCTTCAAGAAAGAATTTTTTGTATGTTCGAAGATGGTGAGCTTAAAGAACAAGCCAGCTCCGCAGGAAAAAAACCAAAAAAAGGTGGAGAATCAAAACAAAAAAATATGAGCATTGTACCCTAGACGCAGTTACAGGGTCTAAAAAGCAAAGAAATTTTTGTTCGCCTTTTGGAAAAAGTCGTGGCCAAGGAATTCACATTAGATTTAAATGGCCAAAGGAAGCTAAGGCGTAAGCCTCATTTGCAATAATGGTGTTTTTCTACATTTTTTTGGTCTTACAACATGTTTCTCTTCTTGATCGAAAGACATTGTCACCGCCGGCCGAAGTTAATGAAGCTGACTAAACCTAGAGGACTGGGAGGAGTGCAAGCTTCTATACCCAAGTTGTACCATCATCGATAGTATCATCGGAGCACGGCCGTTAACCGATTGGCTGGGTAAGTTTTGCCAAAAATATGTTTAGCGTTTGTGCCTTTTCTCACAGTATTCTTACGGAACAAGAAAAAGGGGCTACCCCCCGGATTTTAAAACACGGTTCGTGGGGCCAAGGAAGTGAGGCGAGACTTAAGGCAATCGAGCAGGGGAAAAGAGGTCGGCACTAAGCGGCTTTGACACTTCTTATGAAAGATTTACAGCGTTTGGTCGATTTGCCAGGTGCGAGTTGTTCGAGGTGATCGCATTTGCAGGCCGGGGACACTTTTAGACAAGCTGTAATTTTACATTATGCATTGCGGATATTCCCTATGGTTTCAAAATTAAGGGACGTAACGCTTTTGACGAGGAGGCTTTCACGCGCGTGCAAGTCCGCTCTTTTAGATGGCCTGAAGGAAGTCACCTTATCACGCTTCTTGGAGGGTCATCATTTTCCATTCCGACCTGGCTGGGCGATGTCGGTGCTTAAACCTATGGGAGTATGCATAACGTGGAAAAAAAAGCTGCGTTTGGTAAGCTTTACATTCAACGCTTTTCTTTTTAGTAACTCTGATGCAATTTATACCACAAGCGCCCTAAGGTTTAAATTTAAATGGCAAGGCAATGTTTGTATAAATTTATACTGACTTGCCGCCGTGGTATAAATTTATCTGACAAGGCAACCTTGGTATAAATTTATACCGCCACACTCTTGAGGCTAACTTATTTTCCTTGTTTTCATTTTACTAATATTTAATTGTTGTATTGTTTTGGCGGTAGGATGCCAAAAACCATGGTCCATTTCAACACGCGAGAATGAGAAGACTCCTCCTTGCAATGCTTTTCGGTTTCCATTGCTGCCGAGAAATTAAAGAGACCCACAAATGACAAATTTGTGGTGTCCCATTATCGGGCCACGCGGCTTATTAATAATTTGATCTGATGGTTTTCTCAGCCGGAGGCTGGATCTTAGATGCCTTTTTACGGATCGGGCACCACGGCGGTGATTTGTGCTTCTTGGCGCAATGTCGATCTCCGTCGACATAGACCCGGATAAAGTAAGTTTCATCGGGACCGGGATAAGCTCTTGTGAATCCTTTCCGATGAAAATGAGGAACTGGGAGCAAAGAACGGTGCCAGCGATGTTAAACGCACTTATACAGAAATACAGCCTCCACTTACAGGAAGAAAAGATGAGGAGGTGGAGTTTATCGACTTGGAGCCTGTGGTGCCTGAGCCAGAGAAACCGCCTGTGCCGGTAGGACTCGAATCAGAAGGAGGCGTCTCTGCTGTTGTAAGCTCGCAAGAGCCAGATCCTAAGGGGAATGAGAGTCCTGTGGACTGGGAAGAGCCACCTCTCCCACCTCTCGTATAAATTTATACAGATAGAGTTCTTAACTACTACCATTGTAAACTATGTGCTAAGTATTATTATAATTTATTTTGTTGAAGATTTTTAAATTGAAAGCTTTGTCTCTTCAACAATACTTAATTAAAACAACTCTTTCTTGCTCCATGATTTCACACTCTTTGTCTTTCCAATGTTTGATTTTCTTAGTACTTATATTAAGCTTGCAAAAAGACAAACTATATTTCCTTCTGTTTTTAACAATAAATACTTACTGAGTTATCAAAATTAATGTCTCTCTCCTCAAAACAAGCATTTTTTTTGCCCTCTTTTAAAAATGAAAAGGCTTCAAAAATGTTGCTTTTTTGGGGGGATTCCAAATGCTAATTGCTCAACAATCTATTTTGCTCCCTATTTTGTGTGTTTTTTTTCAAGTTTTCCATTTTTATAAAGGAATCTTTCAAACGCACTTCTTAAATAAGTGTGTTTCATTTTAAACCTTGTTCCCCGCAGCTTCATTCCGTCCCCATCGTCTATTCCGCCATCTCCTTCACTCCTTCCCCATTCCGTCCATCTCCTTCACTTCCGCCATGGCCAAGTTTAAGACCACACTCCGCAGGAACACTATCCCGGCCATTGTGCCTGCTCCTCCCCCGCCAGCACGGTCCTTCTCTTCCTTCAGAGAATCCGTGTCTTCCTCCGGAGGCCACCCGGTTACAGTCAGGGCGAATTTCACTCCACCAGAGGTGGAGAAGCTCATCATGGATCATTAGGCTGTCGCTTCGTTGCGGGTGATCGAGTGGGTGCATGAGGCTTACCTCGACGAGGAGCGACTCCTCGAAATGAAGATGTATGCCATGGAGGACGACCTTCATATAGAGCTGAAGATGGCTTGAAGATCAAGCCTTGTTTTTTGTAATCCCTGGTTTCAAATTTTTTGGTAATAGTCCTTGTGACTATTCTTTGTAAAGCTTTTTAATTAAATACACTTAGAGATACATTAGCATATTTTTGTAGCATGTTTCTGTTTATGGAGCTACAAATAGGGCAAGATCATGGCAGTTGCTAACTGCCCGAGATACTTGTCCCCTAGCTTTAGAAGTCCATTTACCATCTATTTGTTGAAAACGAACGTAAATGGCATTTCTAGAGCTATAGTGATAAGATGGACAAAATGGCCCTTGTGGGCATCTCCATAAACAGAAACATGCTGACAAAGAGGCAGAAAGCAAGAAAATACCACTTTGATGTCTTCGGCAAGGTATCAATGGAAGAGATTTTGAGGAAAGTCAAGTCCCAAGGCATGTGTAACAGAAAGCTGCTCCCTCAAAGTTGGATATACATAATCATCTTTAGCTGCTTCCGACTTCCAACGACCATGAGCTTTGAAAAGGCGATTAGGGATGTCAAACGCTGCAGCAGTCGTAGCACCACCCCTCCTTCCAGAATGAGTACCAAAAGCAGTAGGGTCTTCTCCGATGGCAAACAAACAATGGCTGAACCATGCTCGCAGCGTAGAGTATGAAATAGGTTTCCGACGCAAGGAAAAACGACCCTTAGAAATTATGATGTTTCTGAACAAAGGACCCCCAGTAGAACCATCTACTCCCTATACCTGGCAAGTGAAATAAGTTGTTCTACTAGCGCTATAGGACAGTATGGACCATTGCAGCGTGCGATTGAGACCCAAGCACCCGAGGCATGCTGGTCAATTTTCGAGGAACGGATAAAGAAACTAGCATGCGAAGAAGCAAAAATAATCTGATGCCAATGAAGGTTGAGTAACTATGCACTACGCAGTAACGCGATAAAAGAAAGGACAATGGCGGCACAATGCATGAGATCCAACAGAGTAGAATTTGGCCCAGAAAACTTATCAATAATGCGACGGACCAAATGAGGTAACAAAGGACGTTTCCTAGCAACTTCAACTGGGAACTTACACTTGGCAATATTATATGCAAGACCCACAAGAGGGTGATCATTGGATTTAGGTAGACCTGTCAAAACATGATGGAAGTTGATAGATGCCAGAATAGCATTGACTCGTGACATTGAAGACCACAAACTCATTACGAAATTTAGCAGACTGAATTAGCGAAGAAAAGCAAAGCAACAACTTAAAGTATTACATACCCTTTGATTGCTTTCTCGTTCGTCGCATAACCTGTAAGAGGATTCAAGACGTGAATTCCTGGTGCAGGTAGGATCTTGGAATCAGATGGTGCGAGCGTAAAAACAGCCAGCACAAAATGGTCATTCTCAAGGATAGGTGCAAGGATATGATGGCATTTAGCTACCACAATCCCCTTCATCCCTGATTTCACTATTTCAATGACATTCAGTGATCCTTCAGCTGATTCACCCTTTCTTTTGCCGCTGGTAGCTTCTCTAAACCTTATATAGTTGTAGGGGAGAAAAAAAAAATTTTGCTCTTCCACTCGAAAGGCAATATCTCATACAAACACCGGATTAGATTAAGATTAACATTAGAGACAAGGAATAGCAACAAATACAATTTCGGTTACAACCGGGTTATTACCGCCATAAAGATCCACTAAGCGGCTACTCATTTTAGAGTTAGTTGCACATAAAATTGCTATGTGTCGGATGCAACCACTTTCATTTCAATTACCCGGACGAGTTCTTGAATGGCGTGAATGGCGTGAATTCCATAAGTTTATCCTTGTCATCATTTACATTTGTCGATCCAAGATGTTAGTGTCATATTAACAATTGATCCATGACAATAAAGCATAAATTGATACCTTCCAATCTCTGTTTCCGGTGGTTTAGACCCGCAAAACGAGTAAAATATAATAAGCTCTCAAGTATAAGTAAGTCAATGTTAGTGTCATATTAACAATTGATCCATGACAATAAAGCATAAATTGATACCTTCCAATCTCTATTTCCATTGGTTTAGACCCGCAAAACGAGTAAAATATAATAAGCTACTCAAGTATAAGTAAGTCAATATAAGCTAGCAATTACCGCTTTTGCAAATGGATGTCTCTCGCTCTAGTTTGCACTCTCTTTTTCCAAATTGTTTTGGCATCAGCTTTGACCATAAATTTATCGTTGCCTTGGCTGCAATCTCCAAGGCTTCTTCAATATCATCTAGCTCCTTTGAATCGCCGCAAAGTCTCTCAAGACAAAAAGTGCTTCATTCTAATGTTTTGAAAGCAAGACAAAAAAGAAACACGCACACGCCAAAGAACAAGCCTTTTCCTCAACTTGAACTTTGACTTCATGATTTGTTTTCAATGTCGTCACCAACATCTTCAGTAATTTTATCTCGTAAACACGCCAACGTAAGTTTCAAAATACAAAAAAAAAAAAATAAACCCCGAAAAGGAGAGAGAATTACTACGGGCTTTGACTAGTTGCTCCAATAATAGCATTTCGGCTTCAACGGGTGGGATCTCTTTTTGGAAAACAACCTCGCTGCAAAATATTGAACATTAGTGAACGCCGACTACAACAGATGCAATCTTAATCAGAATGTAATCACCCTACCTTCCACATACCCCTCGTCTCCAAATCCGCAGACCGATTGCTTATGAGTTGTTGCAATTCTCAAAGGTGATGTAGATGTGGATGGACTTCCAACATCGATATAGCAAAGAAAGATCTTTTGTGCTGTGTTCAAGAATTGGGATGTCCGCGAGAATGGTAAATGCAACCCCTTCCCAATAACATTCTTCTTTTCACCTACAACATGAAATTTTGCTATATTCAGAACTTAAGGATAGTGCACGAAACATGAATTGTTTAGTTTACCTGCAGTTTTACTTCTTCCTTTCTTGATACTACCCATGTCTGCATTGACACAATTGGGTGTCAATAAGAAATGTAAACACTTGATTGAGAATCAAGGGGAGATGTAAAGTAGATAGAAGCAAAATCAAGAAAAACAATCGATGCAAATCAAAAGCAGAACAAATGTTAATTACATGCAAGTAGGTTTTACTACGGGCAAACTTTTGGCGATAATGTAACGACAAAATAGAAGTACATTAGTGTACATAGCTATCACAATGTAAAGGAAAACCAAATACTAAATTCAAATGCATTTCGAGAACAAAATATTTTATCAATACACCCTATCAAATACATCATTCAAAGATTGAATGTAAAGGAAAGTCAAATACCAAATTCATATGCATTTTCGATCACATGTAAATGCAAAAAGTACAGATCAATGCAATACACCCTATTAATACACCCCTGTAAAGGAATTTTAAAAGCACTTCATGGCACATGTAAATGTAAAGTATGAAAGCAAATACATTTCCTCTTTACAGTAAAGACAAAACCACGCCAAATCAAATGTTAATATGTAGCATAATAACAGGGGGTTTTCTTTGTGTTTTTGTACTTTTTTTCCTAAGGTTTTTATATGATTTGATGACCAGATTTGATGAGACGTACTAATCAAGACATCTAGAGTGCGATACTATCACGATACTTTTAGTGGCATTTTTCAATGGTTACAACTATGATTTCAAAAACTATCCCAAATCGAAAGCATGCAAGCATCGAGCCAAAGTTATTTTAGGGTTCTTTTAGTTATCTAGGGCTTGGTGAGGCAATGGCTTTGGCGAGATTCTGTTTTTGCAGACGAAAGTAGATTACCACGAAAGGGGATCCGGCGGCTTCAAGGTATGTTTGAAACCCTTTTCCACCGACAGTGAGCAAGGGCCATGGGGGGGGGCCTTAGGTCGCCCGCAGGTCTTCCCCGTGCATGTTGTTTCACAATTTCTTGTGCAAAGATGCCCGGATTCTCTGGCTGAGGGTGACCACGGAGGTATCATTAGCTATGGATTTCGTGGGCCTTGTGGGTTTTGTGGGGTTTTCGCCTTGAGCTGCAGAGATGGGCATGGACGTTGGGACTTCTTTGCGAGTTTTTGTTTTAATTTTGCACCAAAGGCTGTTCCGAACCGCATTTGCTTATTAATCGACAAATGTTTGTAGCTTATTCATCTTCAAATCGGCCAACATAAGTTTTTGTTGTTGAGATTTTCTGCTTTTGACAGACCCAAGTTTTAGTGCCAATCATGTTTTTTGTGGTTTCTTCTACAAGTTCTTTCCGACTCTACTATTTGTTTGTATAATTCTGTCCGACCATGCTATTGCTTTGCTCATTAAGTCGGTGGCGATGAAGCGTAGACACATGAAGCCTTTGCTAACCGCACGGGAATTTGTGGCGATGAAAGAGACTTCTTATTTAAGAAGCCCAATTAGCAACAATAAACATGCGAAGCAAGCACTTCTCGAAGCAAGCAAGATTCGATAATCGACTGTGTTTTTATTGGTGGCTAAGACAGATTTTTGAAATGCACAAAGGTATTGGGAGCAGAGGAGTTATAGCATTGGTCTGGAGGAAACCATTCAAGATAAGCAATCTTATTTGGTCTCTCATTGATTATGATATTAATGTCTATTTCTTAATAATGTCTATTTCTTTCTTGCATTCTGTCATACCATTCGAACATTTTGGATTATTTGGGTTGAACCACTTCTGAACGCATTTCTTCATCAGCAAAAGATTCTATTTTAAATATGCATAAAAAGCAGAGGCTTCAGATAGTGCCTTTGTAATGTGAGTCGTCGGCCAGACCATTTTGGTCTATTCTTGCAAACATTCTTGAAAAAGTAATTGCTTTTTTACCTCGGTTCTTGCCAATGCGCCAGCACTTGTGCTTGCTACAGAGGTTCTGTTGATTCATAGCTTTTTGTAGGTAGAATTTTTCCCTTTAACCCAGGCCATTATTAGAAGACTTGACTTTGCAGAATACTGAACTCATCAGCAAATCTGCGTAGTTCTGTCGAATTACGATGAATTAAACTTTTATGATTTTGAAGTCAGTATTTAATTTTCGAACAGGCTAGATGTGCCCTTGAGCATTGAAGGTGCTTGTATCTAAGGTGCTTGTATCAAAGGTTATAACAATGATTAGGCTGAGATAGGTTCTTAGGTAGTGGTTTGTTTACCTTGGGAATGGCATCCTTTATTGTGAACATTGTACAACGCTATAGTTTTGGAGTAAGGGGTGTAAACTAGAGAGAATGTTAAATCACATTCTTAAATTTGAAGTTGACAAGGACGAAAATAACAATGGTGTTTTCTAAATACTTGTGTTTTATGTATGCAAAGTTGTATTCTTTAACATTTTGGTCAATGTGTAACTAAGTGCACATAGATAAATGTTTGTTTTTGTTAGGGCCCGAAGGGCCCAAAATTTTTTTTAAGATAACAACCAACACATAATTACCATTAACATTAATTAAACGATGGTTAACATTAACATTAACAATATTTAAACGATGGTTATCTAGTATACTTCAAATATTAAATCCTTAGTGCATATTTGGATTCCAAGGTTCAAGATGCAACCCTACACTATCTTTATGTTTTAAATGTCTTTTATATTCTCACGTCTATTTTTTTTTTATGGTCCGAAGGGCCAAAAAATTTTTTTAGTATAATAACCAACACATAACTACCATTGACATTAATAAATATAACCATTGGATCCAACACATTTAAATAAAAATCCCCTTAAACCCCCCTTTGGTTTGGGTGCATATTCACACGGGGGTGACGTAGGGGCGAGAGCCCCTCATAATTGTATTTTGCACGCATTCTGAAATCAACACCATATAGTATTAGGTTGAAATCTTATAGTATTTTGCTAATCTTATTATACAAGATAGCAAATCTTGTACTTGCATACCCACAAATGAGGAACTTTACGCGGTGTAGATTAAGGAATAAGGGGCGAATATGCCAATCCGATGACTCTCGATGCCGGAGTCACCCCGTGTGAATATGCACCCAAACCAAAGGGGTTTTAAGAGGGATTTTAATTTAAATGTGTTGGATCCAATGGTTATATTTATTAATGTCAATGGTAGTTATGTGTTGGTTATTATCTGATTATGTACATGATGGAAACTAACTACATCTAAGTACACTCAAACTAATTATGTAATCAAAATAGAAATAGATGTACCTTCTAAGGGATTCCTAGCGATTGTCGCAGTCCCGGACCATGAACAATCATGTACACATGTATTCGCCGTTGAAACCCCGAATACAAGACAAAATAGACAATATGTATGACCACAAAGTGGAGATATTACCATGGTCGAGTCAAGACAATCATTCATTTCTTTGCAAGTATTGCTTATATGTGAGAATGAAGCGCCCGTCTTGTTTGAAAGTATGGGAGCGGGCTGCAGGCCCTATCGGGTTTGATCTTTCCAAATGCTTAGTCATCTCCTTTATTCTATTCTCACGGTTGAATTAACTTCCAAATCCTTGCTGATTTTTTCAATGGCGACTTCTAATTCTTGCAAATCAGCCTTTAAACAATCAATGGGAATCATTAGAGCATCTAAGTCAAACAATATAACTTGATTTCTCCTCCTCTAAATGGGATGCCAAAGCCATTTGCACATCAGTTGGCTTCCGCTTGCTTTTAAACCCGCCATAATCTTTGAATGCTCACATATTTTTGCATCTTTACTCTGCACAAGTCTTGTCAAGAAGCTCTTATCACTCTCATGCTTCAACAGTTCAATTTCCATTGTTTTCCTTTTCTCTTTTAAAGTCTGTATTTCATCAAGCATGGAGGCAGAATCTAATGCTCTTGTTTCCCTCCACCTTTTCATCATTTCCAACTGCTGCCCCAATTCTACCTGAGGCATACATTTAATAGCTTTAACATTGGAAGACTTTACTGTAGCTAATTCTGTCAGGTCAGATTCTTTTTGAGAGCCTTTTGAATGAAGACTTGCACTTGCTTTCACCTCATCCCAATCAATGCTTACTCCTTTGTAATGAAGTGCATATGCTCGGGCAAAATACAATGGAATGTGATGATTTGCAATGTCCCTCCTACAAAAAACGTGCTCATACACAGAAAAAAAATCTGCCATCCAACCAGGCTTAATCCTGCACTCTTGATAACCCCTAATAGCAGGGGCTTCAGAACCCCAAACATCCTGCACTATTTGCACTAGAAACATGCTATCAAAATTGTTGCTCCTAAGTCGCCTCGATGCTTACTTTGTCAAACTCGGCAAGCAAGACCTCCTCCCGATCCAAGAAGACCCACTCTTGAGTTTTCGGGCGGCAGTTCTCGGCATGGGCTTTACAGGTTTGTTGCAAGGAGATTTCCTTGGAGATGTCTTTGTTCCAAGCTGCTTCGTCATGATCTCTTCCCTGGTGCTTCAGCTCTCTGAAAATGCAAGCTTTTGGCTATGGAGGTCCTGATCTTGGCTATGGAGGTTCGAATATGGATGTCAAGCTTTTAGGGGCTATGGAGGTTGGGAGGAGGAAGGTTGAACAGAGCCTTGGAGGAGAGTTCAAAATTATTTGCCCTATTAATGATTCATTCCAAGAATAATAATTTCTGGGGGGGAGGGATTTCCTTACATTTTGAATTTGTAAATGTAAAATACAGGCACTTTTTTTGCCCACCCTTTCATGCTTCTACCCATAGGCAAGTGTGTATATTTAAAGCCAACATTCCATATTGAGCAAGTGGATGTTAAAATTGGATTTGAAAGTAACAGAGCTCATTCGGGCGAGATTGTCGGCAAGTAGATGTTTAGGCAATTGTCCTAGCAAGTACCGCTTTACCATTAGCATTTTACTACTTTCTAGACAATTGTTTCTGCATCCAAAAGGAGCACCATAATATTCTTGCAAATTTATCAAAAATTGCACCAAAATATGTATGGGATTTTAATGATTCATGAAAGTAACACACTTGCTGCACTATAGCAGAATCTTAAATGAAAATGTGTTGCCAAAAATTGCAATATTGAAAGAAGGATCGGTTGAACTTTCCATACAAAAAATTGGACAGATAACTCCACTGGAAACAAAAAAGCACCAAGTTACCTATCATTGTCCTTCTAATAATCCCCTTGCACACAGGTTAAAGCTACATAGCTTTAAAAAATTAGTAAATCCAATTAAAACTGATAAGCTAACAAATCTTGTTATGCTTCTGATTTATTCCTTGATGCCAAAAATTAAGTTCTCTTTATCAAATGCAAATTTGTCATAAAGGAATACAAAAAGATGCTAAAAGTACCTTAAAGTAATGCTTTAGTTGGTTGAAAGTAACGCATTTGCACCATACCATTTGCAGACCAAACCTCTGCTTTACACATAAATATGATAATTAACCAGAATAGATTTTGTTTCCATTTGTAGACATCATCTTATTCCTATTCATGTTTAATGCCATGCTCACACAACCCCCGCATCGTGTTTATTCTAGATTTGTGCCTTAAGGTGTGACTCCATAGAATCACATCCTCATTACGTTGGCAAATGGTTTTTACAATTTTTTTGTTGGAGGAAGAAGGTCTATTCAAAAATAGGGGTTTTTTTGTGTGTGCTGAACCATTGAGAGTTCATATAAATATAGAGGAAAAGATGTAGCTAAAAATAAAAATGGAAATAAAGAAGCCTATACCATTTTAAGGGCTTGTATTATTTGTTTGGTTTATCTTTTTTAAGGCTTGTTATTTTTAAACCTAACAAATTGTTTAAGAACTTTTTTTTGTTTATTTTTTTAAGGCCTTATTATTTCAAAACCCACGAACGCGAAGGCAACTAGTAGTTTTTTATTGGACAGTCGCTTGCATGTCAGAGCATGTCCATATGAGCTGGGCGGCTTGCCTAACCCGGGCAGACTATTGCAGGGGGTGATGTAATTTTCGGACTCAAGGGTTTGCTTGATCCTAATAAGCTTGAGCTTCCCTGGTGCTTGAGCTTATGCTTGTGCTTGATTCTGAAACATAACTTCACCGACAGATTGTGCTGGGATTTCAGGTGTATGCATGGCAGTACCTTAATGTCCTATCCCTCTGCATCTAGCTGTAGGCTTTAATCCCGGCCATAGATTTCAAGATGTTATCTCCAGTAACATCTGCGGCCCAATCTGGTATGTTCATAACAGAGGTTATTCCATAACATCTTCTCTGCTGCACATGGTCCTCTTTTTGGGTTCTCTGCTATAGCCGTGGTCAAATCCTCTGCCATGCCCTCTTCCATAACCAAGCCGGGTCCTGTGACATGCTCAAAAGCCGCTTATCGAGAATCCGATTATTGCCAATTTATCCTACCCTCAACCATAGTTTTACGTTGAGTAGATCGTTCATATGACCTACCCTCTACCTTACGTTTACCTCCAATCTTTGAATGTTGCAAGTTACACAAGTTTTGTCAAATGCTAATGCTAAAGTCATATTAGTTGAACTTGATTTAGGGTTTAAGAACAATGGTGTATTGAAGCGGCACATTGGGGAGGGATCTGGGCTTTCACTGGGCACATCTGGCATTTCATATTACCTAATTCAATGGCCACTACAAAAAAAAGGGGGAGGGGCTTGAACAGAGGCTTGGGCAGCTTTAGCCTTGAATTCAGTTTTGCATTAGTGAATTCAAGCTAGCCTTTATATCTTTACAACTGGAAAGGAATAATATGCAAATAAAATATTCATCTATATTTGTTTTCATTTTTCATGGAAACATATTTTATTTTAACAATTTATTAGATATTTTTGCTTCTAGTTTGTAGTCATCTTATATTGTTATGGCCATTATAAGAGTTGCTTTTGCAATTAGGTGAGTTTTGAATGTTGAATTAATATAAACTTTGTAGGATAGAATTTATAATAGGCTTGTTAAATATTGGAAAGGCAACCTTTGTATGCTCAAAAATAAAGTATATCTTGCACTAGCATGGCTCACCAATTACAAAACGTACATCCCAGGGACATGAGCCTACAATTGCAGCATCAGTCACCAAAACATCGTCTCCAAAACATCGTCTGGCAACTAAATGAGCATAATAATTGTACATAATTGTCTTAGCATAGAAGATAGCATGCACAAGCATGATTCCATGCCATAAATTATAAGCAATACATATTTTGTCATGGCCACTTGAAATTTGATGGCCGCCACATGCATTAGCATGATGCCATGCCATAAATTATAAGCAATACATATTTTGTCATGGCCACTTGAAATTTGATGGCCGCCACATGCATTAGCTGCTAAATCACTCTTTAGATATCATCCATCAGCACACGAAGCAAGGACTTGCTTGCAACCAATAATTGCAACACAATTAGAAAAAATAGATCAAAATATGTATCTTTATACTTGAATCTGTAACAACATATTCTTTCCCATGATGATACACGCTTCACCCGGAATAAACACTTTGATTACCCTACCATCCGGAGCTTTTTGGGTTGCCCCTAGAGGGGCAAACCCTCGTTGATGCGAGCTTTTGGCATATTCTAAGTATATGCTAGAATATACCTAAAATATGATTCAAGAGGATATGATGCTATATGGGGTTCTAAAAGAGGCCTTGAAAAAAAGGATGGAAGGCAGATTTAACTTCAGCGATCAAAGATGAAAAAACAGAGTAAATTTGGGGAAAAACAGAGCATTCGTAGCAAAAACAGAAAATCTCTGCAGAAACAGGGGATTTTTTGTGCCCAAACAGGTCCAATCCAATATGTCAATCCACATTTGCAGGGAAGAACCTACAAGGCATTACAGAGGCGTTGAAAGTAGACTATGGGTAAAATTTGCCACAGAAACCAGGGATTCAAGAAGTCAGTGAGCTTGGATATGGCTGGGTACTTTCAATACGGCAGAAGATGCCGCTTTCACATATGATAGAGCTGCATTTTCCATGCATGGTTGCAGAGCTCTTCTTAATTTCCCACGGTTGATCAATTCCAGACCAAAGGAGGAAGAATAGGCTGCAAAATCGAGCCCGGCCAGTGGCATTTCTTCTGCCAGTTCCGATGGATCTAGCCAGGATTAGTCAGAGTTTCTCTTTCGCAAAGAGAAAACGAGAGGATGGCTATGGTGCTTCTGTAAGAAAATGGTAGAACTAAGAATAGCCAGTAGTCAGTCTAGTATTAGTTCCGGCGAACCTATTATTCTTGCGTTTCGTGAATCGCGGTTATTGTATGGAAATGATCCAGGTACTAATTTTCTCCAAGGCTTGTCGGATCTGATGCCGTAACAGAGTATCTGTTGTAAGAAATGTTGTTCCAATCAGCATCCAACGGTGGGGGACGCACTCACCAGCATTAGAAGCAAAGGCACTAGCAGATAGTGATCCGGCGGATGAAGTTGCTACGGCTGCTACGAGAGCTTACTGCATTTCACCACTTGAGTAGTTTAGGGTTTTGTTTGGACAGAAGGTTTCCGAAGCTTTGTACTCATGTGATCACAAAGTCGACATCCGTCCGTTTCTGAACATGGATCGGTAGGCCTATGCAAAAAAAGGTGCAGTTTTGTTCATTAGGGACGCCTCACATGTAGCGTCTCCTGCGCCTCCCCAATGTGAACGTCTCCGGCAAGAATTTTGGGGCGTTCACATGTTGGACATCGCCATCTGTTTTTGCACCACCAAACTTCAAGATTGCTTCAAGATTTTACATATTGCTGCAAGTGAAGACCGAAATTGACTGGAAACAGAGGTCAAGACGTCCAAACGCTGAAGCAGCCGGTCGATTAGGAACTGCTGGAGCAGTTTGACGTCCAACGGTTTGGACGTTGAGCCGCCCGGCCAAAAACATGAACATGTGAATACTTTTAGTATTACATGTGAAGCGTCCCTTAAGGGTGTTTACACACCACCGGTTATACCGAGGTTATACCGGTTACGAAAGCTTAAATGTTAAAATTTAAGATAACGGTTTCAGACCTGTTTAAAAAATCTGTTAAAAGTTTTAACCCGATGGGTGTCCCCCAATTTGGGTTAGCATTTCTAGAATCAAAAACCCTTCCGAGATTCAATATGGAAACCCTTTCGGTTTTCTAGAAACCAGGAAGGGTTTTCTATTGAACCTAGAAAGGTTTCATAAAAAAAATATAGAATCTTACAGAATTTTTTGGGTGGACGACATCCACCAGCAATAAGTATATCTAATTAATCCGATGCATCCAAGCTTTCCCTACCATTTGG
Organism: Isoetes taiwanensis; assembly: GCA_021234155.1. Classification (NCBI taxonomy): domain Eukaryota; kingdom Viridiplantae; phylum Streptophyta; class Lycopodiopsida; order Isoetales; family Isoetaceae; genus Isoetes; species Isoetes taiwanensis. The sequence goes on from JAJEKV010000002.1 coordinate 12,002,010, forward strand.
CAAAATGAGCCCTAAAACAGTCGTTCGCATTAGAACTTGAATTTTTTTCCAGACTAGTTTGGGAATGCATTGGCCGTTCTCAAATTTCTTTAGTTTTCCAGTTCTTTCTGAAGTTTGTGCTTCTTGTTTTTTTTCTAATCAACAGGAGTGCTCCGACCTTTGAATCATTGGCCAAACAAACGGAAGATGTACTAGAAACGGTATCGGAACTTTACCTGCCTTCGCTTGCATCGAAGAGCACAACCTGAGTTTTACCTGCCTTTGCTTGCAAGCACTTCTTTCCTGGCTAGGCATGCTTCCTGGACTAAGCTATAATGATTCAAGATTGCGTAGTATGAGGGCATCAATTCTCTCTGGCAGACAATGGATGTACATTCTTAGCTTGCTTTGCATCCAGGATCTTCTATTGTGCTCTTTGCACTTCTTCCTTCTGTTTCACATTTTGTCTACAAGCTTCCTGCGTACTTCGACTTCATTATTGATTGGACAATAGACTACACGTAAGTTTACTGCAGCTATACTTATATGAATTTTTTATTTTTTTTCACTTAGTTGCGAAATTTAAAAATTCCTGAATAAATTGCCCTCGGATCACTATGGCAGAGCATGAAGTTTCGTAGCAATGAAGATTTGTATAGCTGCAGATGACTCTGTTCCAGCATTTGTAGGTAGAGCTATTTGCTCCAACCAAAGAAGTCAGGATCGTGAAAGCCACCTTGAAGGGAACACAACTTTCCATCAAGCAAAAGGCTCCCTAAATCTCAGTTCCATGAGCAGATAGTTCTTTAGTGCAATATTGGTATCATTCTAGCTATCCTTTTTGCAGATGTCATAGTTTTTAGGGACTTGTTTTCAGATTTTTGCCATGAATTGATGGTCATATCTGTATTTTGATGTAGTATTTGAAGATCCAGAGAGGATTATAGTGAGCCCTCATTTTGGCCTCTATGGCCTCATCTATCTATCTATATCTATATTCTATATATAATAATAAAGGAGTTTTGTGATAGTCTGTGCGCAATCTTGCGCGTTGAATTTTTTTAAATTATTTTTATCCCTTCGATCTATCTGTGGAAGGACGCAAGGACGCAACGGTTTTTCTCCATCTTCGTCTCCACGATACTGCTTTGGTCTCCTACTCCCTGCTGTAGACCATCCTTCTGGTTTTCTGCCATTTTTAGGTTTTAGCCTTCTTTGGTTCGCTTTGGGTCGCCCCAAATTATCCTGCGTCACTTCCGCCTTGTTTGCACAGTTCTTCGTGGTTTTTCCCTTTAGGCATTCAAGTGTTACCTTGGGTTTTCTTTGTTTCGGCTATTTTTGTCAAGGATCATTTGTTTATAATCCCCCGAGGTGTGCTTTTCGGTGATCATCTATCGATTTGGCGATCCCGGATTTGTCCCCGTTGTTGTTTGGTCCTTCTTCACTTCTTTTTGCAATGAAGGTTTCAAGTGTTTCCTATTAATCGACAAAGATATCTTAATTAGGGATATAACTCAAAGTTCTCGCTATATATCTTGAAGTTTTATATTCTCGAAGTTATTCTTGCAATTATATCTTCCTTGGATTCTTTGTTTTTTGACGGATGTTTGCAGCTTTTGCATCTTGAAATCGCTCCGTTGCAACCATCCGGCTTCAGTCGATTACAAGTTTTGTAGTTTTCCTTCTACCTTCTTCATTCCGGTGTTGTCGTTTTCTTCCTCTGCACGCTCTCTCGCTTGAGGCATTATTTAGGGGTTTTCTTTTTGCAAGTCTCTTTCCGCTCCGCTAATTTGGTATTTGCTCTTCAACTCGGTTGCTCTCATAATCGGTGGCTGGGAAGCTAGACCACGGGGAGGCCCTTTTGTTTGTCCACTTTGGGTTTCTTGTGGCGGTGAAGGAATTTTTACTTATTGGTCCGAAGTTTTGATGGAAGTGAAGGGGCTTCTTACATAGAAGCCCAACATCCTTTCCTTTCCTCTGTTTGCATTCTTGTGGAAGTTTTAAAAGCTTGAGCAGCTCTATTCATCCGGGATCTGCAATTCAGTTTATCTTTGTCAAAGATATATTGAAGCTTATTGTCCAATGGGAAAGGGAGACACGGAGAGGAGCTAAAAGATGAATCCGGACATTGGCGTGGTCCGCGAGATGATTGTGTGACCTAGATGACTTACAAACTCGATCTTCTTCGGGTTTGGCAAGAACGTGAAGAACTTATCATTTATATGCCGGTGAAGATCTTATCTTTTAATTGCTGGTATATTGCTCATATTCTTCTTACGCCGGTTCTAATGCGAGGAGGTATGGTTTATTTATCCTGCAATAAAGATGATTAATAGTTTAGGACTTTCAAGTTCTTATTCATGCATGCAAATGCTGTGGATCGTTTTGAGCCATTGAACTGGTCACGGTTATGTTTATATCCTTGCACTTTGAGATGTCATCCATTATAGAAGGTTGGGTTGTCCACTGCATTTTCACGAAACAACAAATTGCCATATCTCTCTTCTATCTTTTGTTATCTTCTTGCATCTCTACTTGCCAAAACCCATGCTTTGAATGTTGGCCACTCAATACAGATTGAAATATGTGTTGAAACTACAAGATGGAGCAGAGTATTTTTGCCTGCAATCACCATGCATGTCTGAAGCCTCAGCGAGTATGGCATAACAAGACGGCATTTAGAACATGGCGAGTATGCCGTTTTTTCAGACTTTTAGAGCTTCGTTTGTCAATTAAAATATAAGCTTTGTTTGTAGTCAGGATATCCAATCTGAAACAAACAAAATTATTGCTTTACTGAATTTTTGTCCTTCCTCAAAGCATCTGTCTTTTTTCCATTCAAGGGTCAGGACCTTTTTTCTTTTCACATCTTTCCACTCATATTAGCTATCTCTATTGCAGATGTTACACTTCATTGGGTCTATAACGGGCACTATCAAGGGCATGCTATTCCGAGGCTCCGAAGGAAACCATCTTGATCTGCCAACATTGTGTAATGTGGGAATGAGGTTTTGCTTATCATTCTTGACATCAGTAATATTTTGAGCTCTTCAAATTGGTTCATTCACCTTCTTTGAGATCAGTAGCCCAAATCTGTGCACCATACAAAGTGGCTGGTTTAACCAAAGTATTGAACAAAGGGAGTTTAGTATTTACATCATAACATTTGGAAGCATTGTCTCTCCTCTCAATGCCCCTGAATCGATTCGCCTTTTAGGTCCCCACATTCCTTTGTTGTTCCTTTGTTCAGTTTCTTAATGGCCCTTTGGATGAACAGTATAAAGAAAGATGAGGAATCTCGCCTTTCACCAACTATTTTTCCTCCACCATTCTTTTGCTTGGAGACATCCAAAGGAGAGGTGGTCATAAGACTTCTAAACCTGGAGAAGGAACTATAGTACTCCCTCTGTTTGTCAGCAAATTTTTAAATCAGCAGTCATCAAGGAAGATAAACTGCATCTGCATCAAAATTTGGCATTTTTTCATCCAATTTCAACCACCTCCACTCAAGGGTCTGTCTTTCTCCAAATTTGGAAGGTCAGAGAACAGGAGAAAGAGAGAAAGAGACTTGATGTAAAACCAAAGAAAGCTCACTAGATCTGGAAAAGACAATGGGTATCCGATTTATGGCTACATATTATGTACTCTCTCTCTCTCTCTCTCTCTCTCTCTCTCTCTCTCTCTCTCTCTCTCTCTCTCTCTCTCTCTCTCTCTCTCTCTCTCTCTCTCTCTCTCTCTCTCTCTCTCTCTCTCTCTCTCTCTCTCTCTCTCTCTCTCTCTCTCTCTCTCTCTCTCTCTCTCTCTCTCTCTCTCGTGGTAACTTAAGGTTTCTAAGTGAAGATGATGCCTTTATGTCTTTAAAAGGATATTTTGAACAATGCATCTTTAACAAGTACGGGGACCTGCATAAGATTTCAGTTTAAAAAAAGCGACATAATTTCCACTTGGTAGGACATTTCATTTAAGCTTATGAACCGAGGGATGGCATGTGCGCGAGTTTTTGTGGTCCGACATCTTATTACGTGTTTCCAATTCCTTAAAGAGGGAGGTTTGCTTTGTAATGTTAGGTGGATCAATCTTCTCTCGATGTTATGAACCATGAAAGGCAAGGTCCCGATGAAAATGGGTTTCTTTGGGATATGGAGAATTGTTCTTGTAAAAACTTTGCCTTTACAATTACTTTTTAGGCGCTGGGCAAAGTTCTGAAGTTCTTAGCTCATCGTTTATTTCCTTCTGCTAGGTACTGACAAACTCCTTTGTATAGGAAGTATCTATCAAATGAATGCAGGCCAGGTTTATGCACTTTGCACTATGCTGTATGTTTAGAGGCGTAAAACTTAGCCATATGGCACATGTGCATGACTTGAAAACCCTACGTTAAAATGCTTGAAAGACATAATATGGTTTTCCAGTTTTTGTGTTTACTTTGGATTTATGCACTCTTCAAATAAAATTTTTGAGATCTGGCTAACCTGCTTTCGATTTAGCTGTGTATTCAATTTGGCTAGACAAGAAGTCCGTTTGCAGAGTGACCCAATTTCTATTCGTGAATATTTTTTATGGCATGGAGGTTATGAATATGCTATTTCAAATAACTATGACCGGCACTGTGTGTGGGATGAAGTTCAGCAAAACAAAAGGTTAAACAAATATAATCACTTTCTAATTGACCATCAGTTCCTATACTACCAGAGGGATGGCCTGGTGAAGTTCAACCAATCTTATCCACATCGTCTTCTTCCAAGTTGTAAGCATGCAGTGCACATGGCAATTTAATTTATGCGTTGTTTGATCTTTGTTGTGAAAAGTATGAATACTTTCTCTAACTTTTTGGTTTGTACGATGTCTCTACAGATGTGCCAGAAGGGTCTTTCATTGTGAGGGCACATACACCCATGTCAAACCTTTTCTCATGCCTATGGTTTAACGAAGTTGATCAGTTCATGCCTCGTGATCAGCTTGACGCAAATAACCTATTTGATATTAGTGTTTGGCCATCCGCTAATTATTGCAATTTACTTTACACCATAGGATTGCGAGCATAAAACTATCACCAAGCTATTTCGTCCACGTGCAAGAAGCTCTGGCCAAGAAATAGATCAAGATGTATGTCTGATTGTATCCATTGTACAGGAAATCCAAACGCTGACATGTGCTGTAATTTAATTTATATGCAAATGTTTATGTATTATATAATGTGTGCCTTGGCACGCATTCTTAGGAATATTCTTAGATACATGCTGAAATTTTAGAAACACAAGAAATCGTAGAAACAAATATGAAACACAATAACTTAGCCACTACAAATATCTTGGGAATGCTCTTAGAAACATGCTGAAAAATATAGAAACGCACCTTCCACGTTATGTTGAAAGGATTTTAAGTTAAGTCCTTTGGAAGGTCAGGTCCCACTGAATGACATGGTGCGTGCTCATTTCATTCATCACTCTTCACTTCCAAACACCAAATCCGCACATGCATGCGGAGAATGAAAACATAGAAATAGAGAACTAAACATAGAAACTTAACCCAATCCATCCATCAACATGGTGCTGCTACAATCTTTGACCACAACATAATCAATTCCTTGGTTACATAAAGAATTCAAGGTGGAAGATTCTAAGCTTCATTCTTGATCCTCACCAAACTGACCATGATGATTGTGGTGATTCCACTGTGTTGTCCCTTTCAAGGACAATATGGCAAAGTTGTCCCTAGAAACAAAGGTTCACCAAACCATGAACGTTCAAGGGCTTGCAATTGGCGTAGTACCGATTCCACTGTCTTGCATAACTAAGGCAATACTCTGCCCCACCAATGTTAGAAATGTTACGAACTAATGAAATTATCATCGGAGGCAAGAAATTTACATACATTTATCAAAAATTATTTTACTTATAGGCTAATGCCATGTGTCACATCATCGTCTATCCATTTTTTGTTAACTGTGCCCATGGGTTCAAATCAGACTCATGGGTTCAAACGTTTGTCCTTGTATAAGACTTCACATTTGTAGAGTTGTTAATGCAAGATATAAGCATTGCAGATTTCCAATGCAAGTTAGCACGTAACGAAATTACCACCTTCGTATGTAATATCAATAAATGGCCCTTGGTAATGTTTTTGTAAGTAATCTCTAAGATAAGTTTATGCCCTATTGAGAAAGGAAATAGAGCAAATAAGCATAGTTTAATTAAGAATAGTTTCAACACTTTTGCACCATGTAGTTTTATTTCCTACCTTTCGCATCTATACACTCCATCAATATTCTTTGCCCTTGCAACCATACCTTTAAGAACTCTAGAACTTAATCCCAAGGAAAAGCCCAGCAACGCTGGGCACTTTTTCTAGTTTAGTTATATAATATGAAATAGAGCTTCCCCCAGATGGCAAATTGTGGTTAAGTTTATGTTGTTCGGACAAATACATTGCAGTTAGAAAAGTTGTAAATTCAGGACAATAAAAACTGGACTACCTTGCATCTGTATAGTAAAGCTAGCAATCCATTTGTTAACCTGAAGAAATATGAAGGTTATCTTCTTGCAGGAAATCTATTCTTTCTCAAGATAGCTCTATCTGAAGGAGTTGTCTACAAGTTGTGGATCTATGCGTAGATGGTTAACATGTCAAGGAGCAGCTTAGTTCAGTGAATCCTTGTTTCTCAAAGACTGAAGATGTCATAATCCAGGCATGGAAATAATCGAACTTTCCCGATTCTTCTGCTCCAACGTACACAATATAGTCCAATAAGAATGAGACATAGGGTTGACCACGCTAAGTTTTTCTCTCCGTGGCCGATGGATCCCATCCATCTTGTTAAAGCATTTATATTAAATGTAGATAACATCACCACTTCATGTTAAAAGTTCTGAGTAACACTTGAGATCTTATTGTACCTTCAGCCTCGTGACCTTCTAGATCTTCTCAATTTATAGTATACGGTGAGTTTGTGCCCCATATCAGAATGACTATGTGAGAAATAAGTCAAATTTGCAAAAGCTGCATGAGCTCTACAAGTGGAAGACAAATTATTGCAATGAGATACATGCCTTCAAATCTTATCACAATGTGCAATTAGTCGTATCTATGGGTGTCAGGTGACCATCATTTTGTCAAACAGAGGTATCTATTTATTGTTGAAGGTTAATTTCCTTATACAAGAAGGATGTTTCACATTCTATAGGATGATATTTATTCTCAATCAACAGGTTACATTAACACGTACAACAAGAAAGGTTATGAAATGACTGTTTGTACAAATATCTAGAAAGGCTTGTTAGTCCTGTGCCTCCTGGTACAGGACTATTCATGCATACGTCAGACCAGGTCAAACTCAAAGATCCTCAGTCAACCACGGGTCAGACATCCAAGCCTCCGCAGAAGACTAAGCAGCAGGCCACGCAGTCAAAGCCTTTGGCTGTCAACAAGAGGCGCCGCTCAGACAAGTGACGGCCCGTCACCGCCCGCGTCAGCGTCAGCGTGATTCTAGGCACTTCAAGAGGCACCGCCAACATTCCTGCAAATCAGGCCTCCTTCCAGGAGTCGGCACCGAGATCAGTCAGAGTGTCTATATTGGGCCCAAGGCCATTGTACTATATATATGAGTAGAGTTAGCTCATAAGTTTTTTAGATGAGTTTTGAGTCTTGTCTCCTTCAGTTTTCTCTCTATTGCGAGAGCTCATGTATTTTTATCATTGATATCAAGGAAGCTTATCATCTTTCTCTCATTTGTTCTGTTCTCTTCTTTTTCTTCTCTTTCAGCAAATCCCGCGTGACATAGTCCCCCGGACTCTCCTGTTAGATCCACGGGTCCTCACAGAGGGCTGTCTTCCAGGAGTTCCCGAACCCAGACCCCAAACAAGGCTAATGACATAGGAAAGAACATATGCATTCTATCAGGTTCAGTTCAGGTGACATGGTTGCATTTCCTCTGTCTAGACCTCCTTAATGCATAGAATCTCTTGGCTCCATCCATGAGGATCGCAGCCACCTTCTCAAATACAGGTAATGCTTGTGAAAACATATATATTTTATTTCTTATATCTTAACAACTATCCTTTAGGTAAACTTAATTGCTTTTTCAATTTTAATTCCTCAATGTAAACATTACTCTGGATTCACCATAATATGAATTATAGTCTGCTCATGTGATAAAAGCATATGCAACAACAAAGGAGGAGTTGAGGGAACTATACAACTGTTGTCAAGATGTGTGATACGAATGAAGATATAGCAATGAAGTAAAATCCCAGTTTATATTCAACACTGATGCAAAGAGTAAACAAGAAAGATCAAGATTCTATTAATCAGAGATAAACAACCGGCACAAAGCCTGGACAACTGATAGGAGCACACTTTCAAACCACCCAACCGGGCCCAAGCACAAGAATTTGTTATCTTGTGTGCAACAAAGATCCAATGTCCCCTGAAGCAGCAACTCTGCCTGGGAATTCGTTCTGGCAGCAGTGGCTATGGCAAGGTTTCCAGAAGGCTTTGGCGGGAATACAAGTTCAGAGCAGGGGTCGATGCTACAATCAGAGGCAGTAGTCTGAGCTAGGCTGGGATCAGATGGATTCAATGCAGGATTTCACATCTCTTTATACAGATTGATGGACGGTTCTTTTTCCCCTTTTAACAGATTTAGTTCATGAAAAGGCAGCCAAGAATAGGTAGGATAATTTCGGTTGCAGATTTGCATTTTTCTATTTGGCTCATCCCTTTTCCCAGCACGTTCAAGGAATCCGGTAGCCTATGTGGTGGAGACGATCTGTTTAGAACAGTTCCGGATCAAGTCCGGGAGGTTTTAGGCTATAACTCGTGACTGCCATTTCGACCGCCGTTATCAGCCAGTTCACAACAATTTAGTAACAAAGATATTTTGGTCAATTTATTATTTCTTTCCATAAGCCATGCCCATGCCATCGGATCCTTGTGCCTTGAACCTCTCCCCCGAGCCGCTCCATATCAGGTCCTTCCCTTCTTTCAGTCTATCGACCCCGATCGCTCTATAACCCTGAAAGAAAATCCATCAAAACTCTTGTCATGAAAAAAGATGTGTTGGTCCTTCCCTTCTTAAGGCCAATCTCTTTTCCCTGGGAATGTTCTTTTTCTGATCCTCCAAGGCAGGGTCCGCGCTTGGACAGAAAAATCTCCATGCTGATCCTTCAAGTAGGCGTCCCTCACCTGAACAGTCATGGCATTCCCAGCCCTTTCTGATATTCCAAGTAGGTTCCCCCCCCCTACTCGAGCAGAAAGTAAATCCCTTTCTAACAAGAAAGATAGTTTCCTTCCACTAGGAAGCAATAAAAATTTCATTTTATTCAAAAAATCTCATACATTCAAATAACTATGCATAACCTACTAAAACTCAAACCAAACTAAGATAAATGACCGATAGTTAATCGGCTTCTTTCAAACTCCCTGACTGCAGCTTTGTCAGCTTTCCCATGAGAACTGTCAGATGTTTCTGCAATAGTATGCATTAACACTTTTCCTTTGTCTTCCTTGCTCCTGGGAACTTCAATTTCAGTTTGAGGCTTGTTTGTAGGTGTCTGCCTTTTTGGGCAAGAAGCTTTGAAGTGAGGTCCACCACATATATAACAACCTCTTTCCGGTGCATTTGCCCATTCCTGAGTCATACGCTGTTCTGGACCCCTGTTCATGTTATTCGAGTCTCTACGATCATCGTTGAATCTAACTCTTTTTGCTCCATTATTGCTCGCCTTACCCGTGTCAAGCTTGCCATTATTTTCCCGGGGGTAACCTTCCCATATGTCATATTTGGCTCCCTTGGGATTAAACTTTCTTTCTGCGGCTTCGGCTTTCCGTACCGCCTCATCCAGTGTTTGGGGTTCAATGAGCCTGAGTTCTGTATACAACTCATCCCTTAACCCAGAAATATATTTCCTTGTTAACTCTTTATCACTGAGACCTTCCATTTGAACCGACAAATGGTTAATTTTGCTTGTGTACTAATAAACAGACTCTCGTTCTCCTTGTGTGAATATATCCCATTCCCTTCGGAGGTCTACAAAGTAGCTTGCAGGTAAATTATGGCTTTCGAAGGCTCTTCTAAATTCGTGCCATGTTTTAATCACTGGGGCCATTCTTTTCCTTCCCTGCCACCAAATTCGGGCTACATCGGTAAGATATTTATCCATTGCCTGAAGTTTACGCAGAACTCGCTGGCTCCAACTCGCAAAAAAAACTTTCCCATGCAGCTAAGAATCCCATGACTGTAGGGGGACTCCTTTTTTCCCCTGAGAAAGTCGGCATGCCCTCCACTTTCTGCAGCCATTTAATCCTGGCAGAAGCATTAACTGGATTAGGAGAATTTGGCGGGGAATTTGGCGGCGGTGGATTAACAGGTGGAGGTTGATTTGGAAGTGGAGGCTGGGAATTGCTAGGTAAGAATCCGTAAAGCAAAGCTATTTGCTCCAACTTGGTTTGATAATCTTGCTCAGATGTAAGCGGTGGCAAAGCAATTTGATTAGCAATTTGCTTGGCTATAAAATCCGCAGTTCTTAATGCCTGCTGGTATTGTTGATCAGAGATATTAAAGCGGTTGGCCATTGCACAGGATATGGAAATAGAATCTAGGCTCTGATACCACTTGATACGAATGAAGATATAGCAACGAAGTAAAATCCCAGTTTATATTCAACACTGATGCAAAGAGTAAACAAGAAAGATCAAGATTCTATTAATCAGAGATAAACAACCGGCACAAAGCCTGGACAACTGATAGGAGCACACTTTCAAACCACCCAACCGGGCCCAAGCACAAGAATTCGTTATCTTGTGTGCAACAAAGATCCAATGTCCCCTGAAGCAGCAAGTCTGCCTGGGAATTCATTCTGGCAGCAGTGGCTATGGCAAGGTTTCCAGAAGGCTTTGGCTGGAATACAAGTTCAGAGCAGGGGTCGATGCTACAATCAGAGGCGGTAGTCTGAGCTAGGCTGGGATCAGATGGATTCAATGCAGGATTTCACATCTCTTTATACAGATTGATGGACGGTCCTTTTTCCCCTTTTAACAGATTTAGTTCATGAAAAGGCAGCCAAGAATAGGTAGGATAATTTCGGTTGCAGATTTGCATTTTTCTATTTGGCTCATCCCTTTTCCCAGCACGTTCAAGGAATCCGGTAGCCTATGTGGTGGAGACGATCTGTTTAGAACAGTTCCGGATCAAGTCCGGGAGGTTTTAGGCCGTAACTCGTGACTGCCATTTCGACCGCCGTTATCAGCCAGTTCACAACAATTTAGTAACAAAGATATTTTGGTCAATTTATTATTTCTTTCCATAAGCCATGTCCATGCCATTGGATCCTTGTGCCTTGAACCTCTCCCCCGAGCCGCTCCGTATCAATGTGTTTAAGAAAGTGATAGCTGAAGAGTGGAAAGCTTGCAAGAAAGCACAGTGCAGGATTTTAGACTTCTACAAACCCTAGCTAGACTGAAGACTCTAAAATTTTTAGTCTCACCATCTTACTTCACTTTCCTGCTGTTTATAGTCTTTTCACCTGCATTAATCCCAAGGCCAGCCATCAATAATTTTTCACATACATATTCTAACTAGAGTTTTAACCTTTAGCATCAACAAACACATTGCTTTGCCTATTACAGGTATAACAATGGCAGTTTTTAAATGAAGTGTGGAGATAGAACATATGGCATAATGGCAAAGAGGATCAAAAGAATTAGAAGTTGATGCTTTTTGTGATTATAAGGCTATTGCAGTGCATATGACTTTGTCTTGTAGTCTATATAATTACATAATTCAATTCTTATACTTCAAATCCTAGACTTGGTTGACATTTGCTTTTATCTTTTTCTATGCAAGTATCTAGTGGGAAATATCTGAAGATCGTATTTAACAAGCTTTTCAAATTCATGGATGAAGACGGTATATATCCAAACTTTTCTCGTCTCCTTACCATATATCTAAATTTTTCTCATCTCCTTTGTAATGATTAGCTCGAACATGTTTACAGTATTGTAATGGTCCTTATTCTCATGTAGGTGATGCAAAAGTATGTCAAATTAAAAATTTGGCCATGATTGCTGGCATTCATCAGGCTGACATTTCAAAGCATACTAAACAAGTTTCTGATAAGTTGGATCAGCTATTTTGAGCCCAGATATGTAATTGAGTAGATTGAAGCACATCTAATAAGTAGATATGCAACTTCTATTATAATCCGTTCATACGTTACGAAGCATATAGAAAGAGAGAATTCACATTGAATTAGCTGAGAAATTAGTTCCTCCTACAATCTCTCAAGTACATGTTGCTCCAACATCAATTAAAATCTCAAAGCATGTAAAAAGAGATAACTCAACTTGAATCAGCTGAGAAATTAGCTCCTGAGAGCTCCCAAGTAAATGTTGCACAACATCAATTAAAATCTATAAATATAGTGAACAATTTGCACCAAACACTCAAACTTGAAAAGAGCAAAATGATGAAATGTGATGAAAATGCTACTAATTGAAGATGGTTGATCTAAAGTTAAGTCGATTTCATGCTAAACCTAAAGCTATAAATCAAACTTCTCTAAGCTAGATCAATCATCATTCCAAACAAATAGTCTAATATTCTTTCGTTCTTAAGCATTGCACTCACAAACTGATATAGATATGAAATATTTCTCTACTTTGCCATTTCCATGCTGAATGGCACTAAGTCTTTGAAAGCCTAAGAAATTTGACCTTGGCTTCCCTCATTTCCTTCATCTTCCACGAAAAATAATCCCATCCTATTCCCTCTGGCTTGTTTCAACCTTTTTCGACTTCTCCCGACCTCTTCCCCACCTCTTCTTCTCCAGCAATCACTCTGTAGTTTATATTTATACGTAGTGTAGCTTTTATGCTATGTATATGCTTCTTCAGTTCAGGATAACCCAGTTTGCAGGATGTTTCCTTGAAGGTAAGGATTTTGGATAAACCTCATCTCATCCAAGAATTCGGTCGGTTTAAGATTATTTTATTGTTTTAAGGTCAGGCAGATCTAGGAAACACCGGGCTTTCTTCTCCAGCATTGGGTTTTAGCAGAGATTTATGGAGGAATAAACCGGTTCATTCATGGAGGAGCAAATCGGTCTCTTTGGAGGTTTTATAATCTTTGCTTCAATTTTTTATTTCGTATTTGTTTTACTCGCAGAAGTTGACTTGGGTGTTATTTGATGCTGGTTATATTGTCCATGGCAACATTTAGGGCTTTGCTCTGTCTATAAGTTAAACAAAAAATATTTTGTTTGAAGGAAAAGATCCACAGCCCTCTTTCTGCTTGCAAAAATAGAAGAGCAGTTAAAAAGCTTGCGGCCTGCTTATGTCTTGGAATGGTTTGGTCATAAATACATTGTTTGCTAGATAGATCATGTGCCAAGCAAGGGCTATATGAAAAAACAGTATGTGGAATATGATGTTTTGCCTTTACACTTAGCATGCCCACTAAGCTACAAGTTTCCCATTTTTAGACGTGAGAACACTTAGCAAAGCTATAATAGCACAGATGGCCTGGCAGTAATTCATAAAATGTTACTATTTGCTAGCCTGTTGGGTTCAGGCCACCACATACAGAAACTAGATCTTTATAATGGTCATGGAATAATTAGCTATATCAGACAACACCATTGTCATGCAAGCTATGCCCTACAATTATAATCATAACATGATAATTCCGATTTGAGCATTTGCTGAAGAGGCTTGAAAGTGTCATTTTTTGTTAATTTGCTTGGTAAGTATTTTTTTTATTTCAGCATCCCCATGGTATCCAATCTAAAGTAAATAACTACCTGAAGATACACCCCAAGGCATGGAAGAGTATAATTATGCTACCATCTATCTATTTGATTTCTTCTGCAAGTGTTTTAAAGTACAGTTTAGCTGACAATTCCTTCTTTTACATTTGCAATATTTTCTTTTGCAAGGTAGTTTGATTCCTTTTGGGCTTATTTTCACGATGTCCACCATCATGTTGGTAAGAATTTCACCCTTTCTCTGTGTTTATAGTCAGTTTAAGCATTTATACATTCAAATTCTAGCGAGCGTAGGCTTTGACTATAACAGTTCCATTTACTGAATCTTATAAGAATGGCTAGAGATGGAATATCATATCTGGCTATAGCTGGAATAGTATATCTCTACGTACACAATTGATAGCTGCTATGTGATTTCAACAATTAGATTGCAATCGATTCTGATGATGAAAATGTAGGTCCTTTCTCTTTGCACTCATGTTTAAACAAAAACTATCTCATTTTCTGGCTGTATATCACCAGATAAAAAATTCCAGATCCCATTCCGTAGAAACAGTAATATGATGTGGTGATAGGCCAAAAGCAATGCGCGGTAATTGTTTGACAAGCTTGCACAATAGCAGCATAATTATTAAGAACCCATCCCCTGCAATAGGAACACAGATTCATCATATATTGTATTTCCAAGATGAGAGGCGCTAATACACATGAAGACAATAAATCTGCCAACAGCTGCAAGCCAGTGCAGAAGCTTGCTAGCTCATTAACAAAACTGATCATTAATTTTCAATGGTGTTATAGCAGGGAAATGTGGAAGGTATCTCTCACTATAAGTGGTAACACTGCTGTATATTTTAACTTAGCAACACAAATCTATCATATAACACTTGAAGATATCTCGCTTATGTGTAGAAAATTGTGAGTTAAATATTCTTTTCTATCAGGATTTCCAGTTCTCATGTCTGACATTATGGCTCTCCACATTGAAAGAACTTTACGTACCATGAAAACAACATTTCTTATAGGTCAAATTTTCAATGCATGAACCAATTGCTCAACAATTTCTCCAGCTGAAAGATTACCAACTAATCCCATTGTACCTTATGCACAAAAATTGCAACCCATTTTGCAGCCTATCTGAAATTTGTATCCCATTAGTTGTTCCAAAGAAAAAATGACGTTTTCCTTCGTTTCAACGAATAGAAGGAAAACGAGGTTCTAGAAATACGGAGGCTGTTAGTAGTTAGCAGTTAGTTAGTTATTTTCCATGTTTTCCCTATTTATGTGCTTGCTCGTCCTGTTCTCTCTCATCAGCTCTCTTGGTGCTTCTCCTTTCCTCTTCTTCCTTCTCCCTACGGTTTGGTGTTGTCTATCTTCCTTACTTTTTTCCGGTCTGATGCCTGCATCTCCCTCTCTTTCTATTGTGGGCAGTTGCCTATCTTCCTTACTTTCTTTGCGGTCTGTGGCCCATCACGTTGCTTGGTATCCAAGCCATGCCGGAGTGTCTATGCTTCCTGGTGCCTTTTCTACTGCAGAAATGCCCAGAGATTTTAAAAGATTGTTCTTTGCTCTCTTTCCTAGGCTTGATGGGTCGATGTTGAGACCATAGAATGCAACAAGGAATAAGTTGTTTTTCATCGCATTGGAGTCCAATATTTGTTCCCTTCAAAGAAGAATTGAAAAACTGAGAATAATTTGCGATTGGTGGCTTTTTTAGAGCCAACAAGCAAGCTATCATCAATAAAGGTATTTTGTTTGATTTCTAAAAGAAAGAATCTAATTCGATTGCAGACAGGGAAGGGGCAAAATTTGTAGAGTTCTATGAGACGGAGGATATAATTGGTATCTATTGGAACGCCTGTAATATGGCGATATCAGATGGCTATGGCATGCCCTGTGGAATGGCTCTGGCAAGCAGAGTTTTAAGAGAAGATAAAGATACGGGTCTGTATGTTTTTGGCATTTGTTTTTCCTGTTGACATTTGCCTTTTATCTGGCCGGCGGTGATCAAGTTTGTTCTTTCAAATAGATCCAAAATATAATTCAGCCAAACACTGCTTTATCTTGTATGCAAAGGAACAGAGTTTTGAGCTTTCAGGAATTGTTGGTGTTCCTTGGTTTTCTCAGGGTTCCCATGATTATGTTGGTTATTCAAATCCTGATCGGGTATTATAGTTTGTTTTCAACTCATTGTTTGATCCCATGATAGCTATTCTCAGGAAAAGGCTAGACACAAGTCTCTGCACAAGTCGTTTGCCTGTCATCTGTTTCCTTCTTGACCTGATCCTTTTTAACCGCCCTGTTTCATGGAGTGCCCTGTTCTGTAGACTCGGACTCAGATTTTAGCCCCGATTTTGCAATATCTAACCTACCTAAAGGCTGCAAGGGTTCCGTTATTTCGGATTTACAGACTGGGAACTCCGGATTCAAGCGGATTAGATGCCGAGATTGTGGGCCGGATCTTCAGACCTGTGCAAGACCTATCTTTTCTGTTGATATTTTTCTTTCGTAACTTTTCTTTGTTGTTGCCTTAACTAACCCTAACGTTATTTTCTTTGTTGCTTTAACTAACCCGACAGTTTTTATTCTTCTTATCATCTATTTTATACACTCACATTACGTATTGCTTGCCTTCATAATTTAAGACTTATAAACTCCTGCGTTTTTGGTTTGGTTTGAATTCATATGTTATGTTAAATTGAAGGTATGTTAAAAGATTCTATGAACCCAATCGATTTTTTTTGCCTTCATATGTTAACAAAGCATGAACGGGCATTTTAATCGATGCAAGTGAACTATGGTTTGTGGCCATTATTTTGCATGTGCTTAATAGGTTTATCTTATAACGGGTTTACTGTTGGTAGTATCCTATATTATAAGATTATTGTGTATGTCTGTCTTGAACCTCGCCCTAGATTGGGCGGCTGAGATTATATCACGCCACGTGGGCATCATCTCGCCCTTTGTATTGTGGTCTGGTTGCCTTCTTCCCATCAAACGGCCGCCATAGCCATCCTCTGCGCTTAAGTCCTCTGCTTGGAGTCGCTATTAGGCTAGAACTCGAGATGGTTTTCTTAGTTTAGGGTATTGTTTGTGTGGAGTAGCCTGCCTCCTCTTTGTCGAGAAAAAATATGGTTGGGGCATTTTGAGCTCCCGCCTATGGTGGATTCCGGCAATGATGGTGGAACAAAGATGGACCCATTAGGTGTAGGCACAGGATCTCGAGCTCCCTCCGATGCTGAACATCGGTCGTTGAAGCAGAGAAGGATGTGCGTGAAGCTCGATCTTGCACACCGCCATTTATGGCATATGACCGCAAAGGATTATGCAAAGGTCGGCATGGATTCTTGCCCCAAAAATTTTTAAGGGTTGTGGGCGGCCAAGGAAGGACGCCATAGCCAGGTTATGTTGCCCCCCTTTGCGTAAAAGCAATTGTAATTCGTTGTGCTTGACATCGATGATGGCGACTGCGGTTCGAGTCATGTTGATGGGAACATGCGCTTTTGGGATCTCCGACCGGGAAATTGGCAATTGAAGTTGCAGCTCATTCGCGAGGGGATCACATCTCAGATCTATATCACATGGCGGATTCATGATACTTACCAAAGGCAGAGATAATGTTTTGAATATGTTTGATTTGGCGAACACTAGAGGTCTCGTGGATGCTTTGAGCAAAGCATTATAGAGTTCCAACTAACTGGAATCGCTCAGCTATGAATGCAGATGAAAGATATGTTGCTTCAAGATCCGTTGACAGCGGTGTTTATGATTTGACTATTCTTCAGAAGTTGGGATATGGGCTAAAGCCATAATTTGGTAGACAGATCCACTATGTGCATATGCACTACATAATTAAATTGTCCTCCTCAGATAATAGAACCGCTCTTCTCAAGGTATGTTCTTTTGAACTCTTTGCAGTGATATAAAATCATCATTCCGTTTTTTCTTTTTGTTGTTGGACATAGCAAGATACTTCATAATTACGTTGCAAAATCTAGGTTTCAGTGACACGTGATTGATAGTTTGAGGTTTGTTGTGCCATTGATGCTCAGGAAGTTGTAGTTCAGGAGCAGAACGTGCATTATTATTCCCAGGTATATTGGCATGTATATAGTGTGGACGTGCTTTGTGTTTTCAAATAGCTTTGTACACTATTTTAGATGGAAGATACTTCACCTTCTTTTGTCCTTCACCTTCTTTTGCAGTTTCGCAAAAGCTAGCCTTACTTTGGAGACTTTGGAAAACTTGCGTAACCACAAATTGCCTATATATTTACATTTTATCATCCCAGTTGCAATGTCCAAAATAACCATATTCAAGATATGTGATTTACATTTGTATATCGTCATGAGGGATCAAAGCATTAGAACGTTGTTAAGAGCAAAGATGATGAAGACTTTGTTGTGGAAAAATTTTACAAAACAAGGGGGGCAAGTTCTTATTGTAAATATTTGCGTTGATCTTTATGATGTTTGGTAAAAAGAGAGACAATGTCAAGCATGGAAGAATTTCAAGATGTAATTAATCCGTGAATGGAGAGTAGATAAAAATGATACACATGAGATGATGCAAATTGTTGATGCAAATACAAACGCAGACCGAGAACACCAAAAGAGTAATTAATGAATTTTAATAGATGATGCATGAGATTATGCAAATACAAATGGAAGTTCTTATTGTTTATTAATTATTTATGGTTAAGGTACTCTTGGAACATAGAAGGGATTGGCAAATAGTGCAAAGGCCCAATTAGGGATGAAGTTCCATTTGGCAGGATGATTCGCTAGAAATTTGGCCTCTGAAATGTATATGGATACCCTAGGTGTAAGTCAAGTCTCCGGATGGTAGTATCAATATCATCAAGATAATGAGTTGTTCATTACAAAAATTAAAAGAGAGGATTTGTACAATATATGCTCTAATATATGCTCTAATAGTTGTATGATGCTATTAGTTTTTGTGAGGTACTTATTGGACATGTTTTGCTTTTGTTCAATCTGATTTCAACATTAATCATTTATGCAATTTCATAATATAATATATGTCATGATGGTATGCTTAAATTTAAGCCTAATGAGCACAAAACAAAATGATGGTTTTGGCATAAAGTTTTTTTAAAAAGTACCCGTCAATTGCGCCATATTTTCATCAAAGACAAGTGACAACAAGTTATGGTTTTAATAGAAACATGTGACAACAATGTGTTCATCTTCTTATTAGAGGGATTTCTACGAGAAGACATGACGGATTCCTTGCCTTGGCCATGTTGGTTATTGATCTAACATGCTGGTGAGAAGACATTAAAGAGTGTGGGAGTTGCATATATTACTGTTTTGCAAGACCGATGCTATCATACATTAAGAACTTCTGCCCAGCAACGCTGGGCACCATTACTAGTCCTATATTATAAGATTATTGTGTATGTCTGTCTTGAACCTCGCCCTAGATTGGGCGGCTGAGATTATATCACGCCACGTGGGCATCATCTCGCCCTTTGTATTGTGGTCTGGTTGCCTTCTTCCCATCAAACGGCCGCCATAGCCATCCTCTGCGCTTAAGTCCTCTGCTTGGAGTCGCTATTAGGCTAGAACTCGAGATGGTTTTCTTAGTTTAGGGTATTGTTTGTGTGGAGTAGCCTGCCTCCTCTTTGTCGAGAAAAATATGGTTGGGGCATTTTGAGCTCCCAGCTATGGTGGATTCCGGCAGCGATGGTGGAACAGTGGACCCATTAGGTGTAGGCACAGGATCTGGAGCTCCCTCTGATGCTGAACATCAGTCGTTGAAGCAGAGAAGGATGTGCAGGAAGCTCGATCTTGCACACCGCCATTTATGGCATATGACCGCAAGGATTATGCAAAGGTGTCGGCATGGATTCTTGCCCCAAAAATTTTTAAGGGTTGCGGTGGGCGGCTGAAGGAAGGACGCCATAGCCGTGTTATGTTGCCCCTCTTTGCGGCAATTGTAATTCGCTGTGCTTGACATCGATGGCCCGACTCGCGGTTCGAAGTCATGTTGATGGGAACATGCGCTTTTGGGATCTCCGATCCGGGAAATTGGCAATTGAAGTTGCGTACTCATTCGGCAGGGGATCACATCCGTATCTATATCACATGGCGGATTCATGATACTTACCAATGGGGCAGAGATAATGTTTTGAATATGTTTGATTTAAGCGAACACTAGAGGTCCGTGACAGCTTTTTGAGCGGCCAGATTATAGAGTTCCAACTAACCGGAATCGCCTTTCGACTATGAATGCGGATGAAAGATATGTTGCTTCAAGATCCGTTGACAATCGGTGTTTATGATTTGACTTTTCTTCGGTTGGGATATGGGCTAAAGCCATAATTTGGTAGACAGATCCACTATGTGCATATGCACTACATAATTAAATTGTCCTCCTGTATAATAGAACTGCTCTTCTCAAGGTATGTTCTTTTGAACTCTTTGCAGTGATATAAAATCATCATTCCGTTTTTTCTTTTTGTTGTTGGACATAGCAAGATACTTCATAATTACGTTGCAAAATCTAGGTTTCAGTGACACGTGATTGATAGTTTGAGGTTTGTTGTGCCATTGATGCTCAGGAAGTTGTAGTTCAGGAGCAGAACGTGCATTATTATTCCCAGGTATATTGGCATGTATATAGTGTGGACGTGCTTTGTGTTTTCAAATGGCTTTGTACACTATTTTAGATGGAAGATACTTCACCTTCTTTTGTCCTTCACCTTCTTTTGCAGTTTCGCAAAAGCTAGCCTTACTTTGGAGACTT
Source organism: Isoetes taiwanensis (assembly GCA_021234155.1). Taxonomy (NCBI): domain Eukaryota; kingdom Viridiplantae; phylum Streptophyta; class Lycopodiopsida; order Isoetales; family Isoetaceae; genus Isoetes; species Isoetes taiwanensis. The sequence goes on from JAJEKV010000002.1 coordinate 12,022,520, forward strand.
TGGAAAACTTGCGAACCACAAATTGCCTATATATTTACATTCTTATCATCCCAGTTGCAATGTCCAAAAATAACCATATTCAGTATGTGATTTACATTTGTATACTGTCATGAGGGATTGCAGCATTAGAACGTTGTTAAGAGCAGCATGATGAAGACTTTGTTGTGGAAAAATTTTACAAAACAGTGGGGCAAGTTCTTATTGTAAATATTTGCAGTTGATCTTTATGATGTTTGGTAAAAAGAGAGACAATGTCAGAAGCATGGAAGAATTTCAGGATGTAATTAATCCGTGAATGGAGAGTAGATAAAAATGATACACATGAGATGATGCAAATTGTTGATGCAAATACAAACGGTACTGAGAACACCAAAAGAGTAATTAATGAATTTTAATAGATGATGCGCATGAGATTATGCAAATACAAATGGAAGTTCTTATTGTTTATTAATTATTTATGGTTAAGGTACTCTTGGAACATAGAAGGGATTGGCAAATAGTGCAGTGCCCAATTAGGATGAAGTTCCAGTTGCAGGATGATTCGCTAGAAATTTGGCCTCTGAAATGTATATGGATACCCTAGGTGTAAGCTGAAGTCTCCTGGATGGTAGTATCAATATCATCAGTATAATGAGTTGTTCATTACAAAAATTAAAAGAGAGGATTTGTACAATATATGCTCTAATATATGCTCTAATAGTTGTATGATGCTATTAGTTTTTGTGAGGTACTTATTGGACATGTTTTGCTTTTGTTCAATCTGATTTCAACATTAATCATTTATGCAATTTCATAATATAATATATGTCATGATGGTATGCTTAAATTTAAGCCTAATGAGCACAAAACAAAATGATGGTTTTGGCATAAAGTTTTTTTAAAAAGTACCCGTCAATTGCGCCATATTTTCATCAAAGACAAGTGACAACAAGTTATGGTTTTAATAGAAACATGTGACAACAATGTGTTCATCTTCTTATTAGAGGGATTTCTACGAGAAGACATGACGGATTCCTTGCCTTGGCCATGTTGGTTATTGATCTAACATGCTGGTGAGAAGACATTAAAGAGTGTGGGAGTTGCATATATTACTGTTTTGCAAGACCGATGCTATCATACATTAAGAACTTCTGCCCAGCAACGCTGGGCACCATTACTAGTATTGTTCATAGAGTTCTCTTGGCATTCTCTGTTTGCTTCTTTAAATCGGAGGCATTTAAAACATAATAACCTTCTCAATTGAAGAACAGAGCTTCAGAACCACTTGAATGCTTAGATTTTCTCTTACACCATACATAGGCCTTTTCCGGTTTACTTTTTGCTTTACATGGACCTCTTTATATATAAACCTTCATTGACCTCTATGTGTGGCTTCTAAGACCGGTCGTAATATGATCGTGATTTGTCGCTTCTTACATTTTATGTGTGCAACCAATCGTCTCTTTGCCTCGCTCAATGGATTTTATATTACTTCTGCCTCTTCTTCAGCATTCTGTCCATGTCTACCCGTAGTATTTCTAGAAATGACGTTTTCCTTCGTTTCAACGAATAGAAGGAAAACGAGGTTCTAGAATTACGGAGGCTGTTAGTAGTTAGCAGTTAGTTAGTTATTTTCCATGTTTTCCCTATTTATGTGCTTGCTCGTCCTGTTCTCTCTCATCAGCTCTCTTGGTGCTTCTCCTTTCCTCTTCTTCCTTCTCCCTACGGTTTGGCCCACCCCCCCACCCTTCCCCTAAATGTGTAACTTGTTGATAAGCTAACACTGGGTTGAAGGCCTAGTGCCTGGTGGAGGCCGAGTGCCTGTGTTTGAGGCTGAGTGCCTGGTTGGGGCCTTTGTGCCTGGTTGAGGCCGGTGTGCCTAGTGGAAGGCTTGGTGCCTAGTTGGAAGCCTTGGTGGCTGGATGGCCTTGGTGGCCTTTGGTTGGTCTTTTTTGTGTATGCAGGGTTTAGCGTGGCTGTTTGGAGGAGGGCTTTGGATTCGGAGCTCAAGTTGAAGATCAATGGAGAAGACAATTCAAGCATGTTTCGTCTTTGGCAATTCTTTGTTGTGATGTATTTTCACCCAATAAGGCTAGTCAGCATGAGGGTACAAGATCTATTATGTTTTTGGACCTAGCATCGGCTAGTGACCCCATTATTGTCAGGGTTTTTCCTCGAAAACCCGAAAGGGCGAGGTTTTTTAATCCCGGCCATAATGGTTTCACTAGCTTGCTATCTGTATGTACTTGTTTTGACACCGGCCTCAACCAGGCACAAAGGCCCCAACAAGGCACACCGGCCTCAACCAGGCACAAAGGCCCCAACCAGGCACTAGGCCTCAAACTAGGCACAAGGCCTCCAACAAAGTGTTAGTTTGCAAACAAGACATAACAATAGGAGAAGGGTGGGGGGGTGGGCCAAACCGTAGAGAGAAGGAAGAAGAGGAAAGGAGATGCTTCAAGAGAGCTGATGAGCGAGAACATGACGAAGAAGCACATAAATAGGGAAAAGAACAAACTAACTGCTAACTGCCAACTGCCTCCGTATTTCCAGAACCTCGTTTTCCTTCTATTCGTTGAAACGAAGGAAAATGTCATTTCTAGAAATACTATGGATAGCCATGGACAAGAATGCTGAAGAAGAGGCAGAAGTCTCTTAGAGGTCAACACTTAGAGGCCAAAAGAAAACCTTTAGGCAAACCTGTGAAGAGACACACAGAGTTGCCCTAGGTCCTCCAAGTCTCGGAGCTCCTGCACATGTTCCAAACCTTGTATCATACTGCATTACAACTACCTCAGTGCACTCTTTACAAGTCGTGGAAGTTTAAGGACAGTCCTCCTTAGTGTAAAAACGATTATATCTACGACATGCATTACGTTAGACATCCCAATTTCATAATCTGATTAATGAAGATACCTGCAAAGTCACCAGAATCTTAGTAGTGGAATAATCGGCAGACGTGCTGATTGTTTTTACTCGTGAAGTAAGAGTTTTAAATCTTTTCTGTAGCATTGAAGATGCAACTTGAGGTAATCCTGGGACTTCATGTGCTTTGACATCCAATGCGCTTCCTCCCAGAAGATAACTAAACATATTTTTAATCAATAATGGGGCGAGCAAACTGCAGAGGAAACAAGTAGAGAAGAAGTGTTAGCATACTTCCACAGTGTGTAAACATGCAATGTCTTAACACTGCTTAGTTGGAGCTCCGATTTCAATCTTGTCTCGTCGAAGATGGAGTAAAACATTTTGTTCGCCTGCCACAATGGGCAAAGTTCCAGTAAATGAAAGTCTATGGTCACGGTGGAAGAAACAAGGTCAGTGCATATTCTTTTCCTTTTTCTGAAATATATTCTGTATTTTGTTATGATACTATCAAGATGGTTTGACTGCAAAAAATGGATCTAATAGAGCTAGATAAGATGGAGAAAGTAAGTGAAGTACAACAATATGCAGACACCGTTAATAAGCTTATCTATGCTTCTAGCATATAATTCAAGATTTTAATTCACATTAGATTGCAAAGAGAGCAAGTTAGTGCTTCTAGAAGCTGCTGCTGTTTGTGTTGTATGTGGCCATGATTCCTTGAATGATTATTTAAGCTTACCACCCTTGCATTTGAACTCCAGTTGCTCTTCCAAACTTTGCATTCAAGATCCTACATCCAGAATTCTATTATCAGATCTTCTAAAATCTCTATACAATTCCAAATTTTCTTGGCATGAGTTCTAGGCTTACACGAGGTATTTCAATTAATTTTCTTTTGTTAAATGGCAGATTTTGTTGCATGCAGGTCGCTATGCAGTTCCAGGTTTTCTTGAAGCATAGCAATCATTTAACTTCCAATTTTTGATGATTTGGTGCGTCACTTAAAAGACAATTAAATCATGCGGTAATTGTTGAAAAGGTTTATTCATATATGAGAAGGTAGAGAAGTTGGCATTTGAATATGTTTTAGTCCGTGCATAAGCAGATCTATTGTCTTAAATTTTCGACCGTAAATAAGTTCAAGTAAATAAGCAGGCTTGTATGTGCACCGTAAATAAGTTCAGCTAAGATCCTACGTTAACACTAGAGTTGTTACTGGAACTATTCTGGGTTCATCCACCATAATTGGTCCAGCATACCCTCTGCCACTTAAACCCAGGTATCTAACAAGAGAAATTTTTATTTCACAAGATACCACCACTTTTGGAATCTTCACTCGATTCTTTATGGCCGTGGAGAATTTCATGACCAATAGATTTACTGATATGTTGTGGTGATTGCCCAAACCTCATTGAATTCAGCAGTTTTTACGCCAGGCCAGAACTGCATTCTTCAAACTTTCTAGCATAAAGGGGTCCAAACGTTTCTAAAATTGAAAATAATTTACGTTTTATGATAAAACATGTTGATTTACATGTTTTCATGTTTCGTTGCTATTGGATGGCATTATATGAAGTCGTCAAACCATTTTTAGCTCAAAAACGCTGTTTGAGGTTGTGAATTGTTTCTCCTCTACTATAACAAGTTTTGACGTAAGACTTGCGGCCATAAGTTGTCAACTCTAAGAGCTATAGTCCAATAATTTTTTGAAATGTCTATAAGTCATGTTGATCTCAATTTTCACTAAAGAAGATTCGATACAGAATCCAGGACAAAAATAGAACTAATGTGGTTTAACTAAACTTATATATAAGCTTTCTAAAGGCAATAAATGATGCACTCCATTCATTCCACTTATACATTCATAATAAAGAATTTTATGAACTTAAATATGGTGAATAACCATGTATTCTTTACATTTAGAAGTGATTGCCACTACACAAAATTAGAGTTTAGCTAAGATAATAATACAAAAAACTCATCTTTTATGGTAGGCAATATTTTTTATGAATGTCACCCTTCCTTGGCAACATAGATCTTGAATTTCATGTTAAAGTAACATATGATGTACAAGATTTGATTTAAAATAGACATGGACCATTTCTGGTTTGTACTTAGGCTTGCCATATTTTAAAGCAAGATAGCAGTCTTTTTCAACTCATGATTGACGAAACATGTGATAGAAGTTTAAAATATAGTTTGTATCGTCTTAGTGCAAAACACACGATGAAATCTTCTTATTTTTTACTATCATAAACTTAGTACACGTGTTTGCTGCTTAAGAGTTCCTACTTTAGGTATAATAATAGTAACTTTAGCTTGTCTTTCATGATAGACTATAATTTTTATGGGTTCAAGCTTCATTGGCAACATAGATCTCCAATTTGATGTTAAAAATAACATACTACTATATGTAAAATTTGAATCTAAATGGGCATGGACCATTATGGTCCACAATTAACGAATTGGGTATAGAATTAAATCTCTCTAATTATGATTACCAATTTTATTTATTGTTCATTTGTCACTTATACAATGATATGGCAATTTTCTACCTTCTCTAACATAATTTTTGGAAGGGTGAGTGGAGATTCATATAGGTTCAATTTGCTTGTGCTTCAACTTTGCCATTAAATAATGCAATTCTAACAACCAACTAATTAAGATGAGAATGTTCTGGCTTCTTGAATGATCATAAGTCATGTGGACTAGCAATGGAAGGAAGGAAGGAAGAAAATTTTAACGTCCACGGAACCCAATCGGGTTATGGGAAACAGACATAGCAGTCTATCTTTATTTTTCATAGTTCTAGCTTTTTATATTTGTTTTTCATTCTTTTGCATTGCTTCCACAACTTGAGAAGATAAAAAATACAAGTTTTGAGTTCACCATTCAATACATAGGTTTATGAAATCCATGGAACGCGTACTCTAACAGATAACTTGGAATGAACACTAGAAAGTTTATGCTAAACCTCAAGATCAGGAGCATTGATTATTTTTAATGAATAGATTAGCTCATGAGGTGCTTATATCCCGCAATTGAAACTGAAATTCATTAACATGAGGGAGTTCTTAATTTTAAAAAGAAGGTGGACCGGTAATGGTTTCAGGTAATACGAACCTTTCTTGATTTCTTGAAAACAAACGCTATGGCTTTTTTACGTGTTTGTTTTTTGGGTGATTCCATATCATGGTAACCTTTCATAATGTGATTTTTTTGCGGATGACTTTGAATCATTTTACTCCTATATAGACATAAGTTATCATTCACTTGTAATTGAAAAAATAAAAGAAAATCAAAACCTCATCATCAAGGCTAATGGACATTTTTCTTAGATAAAGCAAGTTGTCTAATACTTATATTCAAAATTTTGGGTCAAAATTCATTTTCCTATAAAAGTTAGAGATTTGATTTGGGAACAGCTTTCTGGAAACCAGTATTGGTTCACAGAAGACAAGCAGCAGTTTTGACCCTGTCATGTTCAAACAACCCTATCTCCCTTCTCAGACCTCGGATTGAGGTGCAGTTTTTTGTGTCTTACTCTCTAACTCGTGTAGAAAAATACAAAAATAATGAAAAAAATCATAAAAATCATCTTACCGAGACAGTTTTACTTTATCTAAACATGTAGCGAAACAGACTTGACCCCCTTGGGTTTACCTAAGTGTAACTCTCATAAATGGGGACCAATAGATTTTTAGGTATTTTTCCCATGCAATGTGACTGCTATATATTAACATATAAGAAGGGTTTGACTGATTATTGAACCTTTGATTTTATATGAATTTTAAAGCAAACGGTGCAAATGCACCTTTTCTGGTTCATCATGTGACGACTCTAGTGTTAAACAGACCACAGCAAGCAGTTTGATGCCTAACAATTTTGGGCAACCATTAGTAATAAGACTTATATGTGCGCCGTAAATACGTTCAGCTAAAATCCTACGTTAAGCAGACCAGCAGATCACAGCAAGCAGGGTGATTCAAAGCACAGGGCGACTAATTCTTCTATCATATTCATTACCTATGTTGATTTGCACATGGAAGCCAAAATGATAGAGCTAGAAAGGGCATAAAGATATAATTAATTTTAACTTAGGACAATCATATAGCTTTTAATTGTTGCCTATGCTAGAGAACAATCATTGCAATATTTCTAGCAAGAAAGGGCATAAAGATGTGATGTAGAAAGGAATGGGAAAAGCCATTAATCCAAATGGCTCAAAACCTTTAATTGCAGACGTGTTTTGATTCTTGACCTCGACATTTAATTTGTTGTGAATCTGCATCCTTATAAATGTTGGATGCATCAAAGAAGGGTAATATATATAAATTGACATATTTGGCATCAAGTTAATCAAAGATTTTCCATAATAATTGATCTCCTTTTGCATCAGAGCTGAATTGAATTGTGTGAACACAATGTACAAATAAAAAAAAACAAGAAACACTTTCATGCTTCAAAATAAGCAAATGCGATAGATCTGCCATTAAGTAGATCCAACATTTATTTCTATCGCATTAATCACAAGAAGTACAATTCAATTTATACTACTTTGCCCTAATTTTCTATGCCTTTATTTTCTAAAACCTCTAGCGTGCCTTTTTGCTAGTTTTTTTTCTTTTTTGATTGAAGGCTGTTATATATATATATTTATGTATAAGTATAAGTAAAAGTACAAAATTTACTTTTTACAAGGAAGTATAACCCATATAAAAAAGGAGGATAATAAAGAGTATATAGAAGTGTTATACTGAAAAGATTGCAGAATTTGATAGCGTGGACTCCAGAGAGGTAGCATACTAGTAGGGGGATCTGAGGTTAAAATTCTTGTGCTTCCGACCCTTTCCCCTAACCAAGATAGCAAGAGTGCAGAAAATGCATGAACAAGATTCCGCTTTCGCCATATTGAATCTTCCCTTGTTATCATTTGCACTACACAATAGGGCCCTTCTAACATCCGCGTTCTGACCACAGCAACAGTTGCATAGGCATGGATCATTGTGCCCATAAACATTCGGGGATCCGAACACCTTAAGCCATTTATGGTTAGCGCTGAGATTAATCCGCTTCCATTTGATTTTCCGCACCAGCATGAAAATGATACCTGAAACCCATAGGCAAACAGTAAGTAATAACTAAGCAGTAGCAATAATCCAATTGATGTCATATTTAATTTGCTTAATTACTGCCTCCGGGTGTATGATTTCACAATTGAAAATAAAGTTGTTGCGCCCCTTCCAAATTCTCCAAAGTAGGATATAGATCCTCCAGTCATTTGGATTCTCCGGTAAAAAGAAGTCCAGGGAGCTCATAGATTGGAGATTATATCCCAAATAATTGGAAGCCAATTCGCAGATCCATTCAGACTAGATGCAGGTTCTGAATAGATGATCTTCATCCTCCCTTTGTCTCAGACACCTGATACAAATATCTGAGTCCGCCATCTGCATCTTGTGACGCTTTTGGTTGGTTGCTAATGCTTTGTGCCATAGTTGCCACATAACCGATTTGATCTTGGGGAAAATTGGGCTTGTCCACATGAACAACAAGCTTTTGGTACATCTGTCAGCTCCTGTCTGCCATCTGGTATGAATGGTGATGTCTTAATCCCTCATAAGAAATCTATAAGCCTTCCTGACCGTGAAGCCCACTCTTCCATTATGATTCCAATTGAAGTCCTCATTTAACCAAATACCATGAAGAAGCTAAAGGATTTCACATTCATCCCCCTCATCAGCTAAAGCTGAATTCCGGAAGGGGATACTACCATGATCATCAAACATGTCCCGAATAAACTGAATCCCTCTGGTACTCCAAATCTTAGCCTGGTCTGGAAAATGACAAGCTAAACACAGGGAAGGGTCATTAGTAATAAGAGCAGGAGTCCAAAAAATAGATTGGTCCATAGATAGCCCTTCCTTCCAAGTGAACATTCTCTTGACTAGAGTCCAAGCCCTGATCCATTTCTTAATTATATGCGGGATGGAGTTGGGAATCGTACACGGAAAGTAAATAGAGTGAGGCAGAACCAACCTCAGTTGGCTCCAACCAAAAGAGAGACATTTGCTCAAATAGTACCTAATGATGATTGAGACTGGATGCTTGATATGGTTATAAGCTGCCTTATAGAAATATTTAGCAGTAAGGGCTATACCCTGCTTCTCAATGTTAATGACCACCAAGCCCCCATACATCTTCTTACAGCATTCCTCCATAGAGACCGGAGTCTAGCACCTCCTATTTTGCCCACATGAGATAAATCTCTCTATGCTCTGGAGCTCAGAGGAGACCTTCTTAGAAGCCAAGATGACAGAGGATTGGTACACATGAAAAGAGGAAATAACGAAATTTGCAATGATAGCCCTCCCATGCTTAGAAATATACTTGGAATTGAGACTACCAACTTTCCTCTGAAACTTCTCAGTAATCTCCTTCCAAATATCAGAGGGACTGCTCTTTATAGCATATGGAATACCTAAATTCTTCGAACTACCAGTAGGAAGGATATACTTACAGCCTAAGAGAGCAGCTGTTGCTCTCCTTTTACCCGATCTCTTGCCAAAACCTTTGATTTGATGGGATTAACCTTGTAACCCGAGGCTGCTTCAAATTCTTCAAGAATTGCCTGAGTGTTAATGATAGATTGATGATCCATAGAGACCAGTAAAAAGGTGTCATCTGCAAAATGCCCATTCAAAATTGTATCCATCTCACCATTATCAGGGAGGGTTAGACCTTGGATCAGATTAGTGTTTTTTGCCTCCTCCATCTTGCTATGAAGGGCCTCCATAATAATCAGGAAAAGGAAAGGGGCAAGTGGGCACCCCTGCTTAACCCCTCTTTGCAAAGGGAAGAAGGCACTGCACTCCCCATTAATCAAAACAGATGATCTAGAATTAGTTAGGATGGCTCTGAAGATAAGAATTACCTCATTGGAAAATCCCAGAGCCCTACAACACTTAGAAAAGAAAATTCCAACTTACGGCATCGAAAGCTTTGGTTATCGAGTTTGATAAGATCTATATCCTGCTTTGAGTCCTTGGCCCATTTCAACCCCAGGATGGCTGTCACCACATTGTCAAGGATGAACCTGTCTTTGAGATATGCTGCCTGAGAGGAACTGGTGATTTTATCCAGCAGGTTTCAATCTCCTAGCTATGGTACCAGAAATAAGATTGTAGATAACATTGGATAAAGAGATTGATCTATAGTCCAAGAATGTGATAGGCATGTCAACCTTCGGGATCAAAGTAATAAAGCTGGTATTAATCCTAGCATCCATACACTTTTGATTTATGAACTCATTGGCAATGCAAGTAATACAGTCCCCAAGGATAGGCCAAGCCTTGATGTAAAATTCCACAGGAAGGCCATCAGGCCCTAGTCTTTTACCATTGTCCATTTTTTTGGGCAGAAGCTCAAGGTTCGAGAATGGCCTATCAATGTTTGCATTGTCCTCATTACTAACCTTAGCCTGGAGATTGACGAACCTATCCATAGTATAATGATGGCAATCCTAATTAGTGCCCATAATATTGGTAAAGTGCTCAGCAACTGCCTTTTTTATCTTATCCTCTTTCGAGATGAAGTCAACCTCCACTTTAACCTCAAAGATTTGGTTCCTCTTGACTCTTCCCTTTGCCTTGACAAAAAAGAATTTGGAACTACATCGTTCATCATCCTTAATTTCTCTGACCTTGGCTTTTAATTTCCACCCTTATGCTATTCTGATCTCCTCCCTCTCAATTTCACCTCGAATGTTATCCTTTTCATCCTCTAAGGCATGAGGAAGGGAGTTCCTTAAATTTTGAAGAAAGGCTAATTTCTGCTTGTGAATGATCTTGCCCCACTCCTTGAGCCAGTTCTTTATAGCTTTGAAGACCTTAATCCATTAGAACATCTAGCCTGAATCACCCATAGGTTTATGAAATCTGTTAATCATCTGTTGCAACTTATCCATGGTAGGGCCCCCGTCATACTCGGACCACTTGGGATGGCCAAGTGTCCGGGCAAGGAACTTGGAGGTGTCATTCGTCCCACGTCCTTCATGGGAATCCTATACAGTGGAAGCGTATATACATGTTATCATACAACAATCATGCTCAAATAATATACTACCATGAAGGGTGGCACATCCATCATCATCAACTAAATGACAATATAATACAAAGCAACATAAGTAACCCATCACAACAAGGGCTCTACCCTGGGCCCAGATGGAGGTTGAGGGCGTTGGTAAGGTGCTTTTGGTGTGTCATCTTCCAAACTCAAGGCTTTTGCTTCAGCCTCAGTGACTGTCTTGGGATCAATGGCGCGGACCATCTTCCTTAATGTGGGGGATAACCCTTCCACGTAACCTTCAATTGCGCGGCGTTCATTAATCCCTGGAACATAAAGTCAGAGGCGCATGAACTCGTCAGTATACGCCCGTACGGACATGCCAAGCTGCTCCAAGCGATAAAATGTATGTATCTGTTTGCAACAATGTGCGCGAGGAACATAATAGGACTTGAAGGGCAAAGGTTTTAAACTTGCAATGTCCCCTATTAAGCGCATGTGAACGCACATACCCCTTCCACCATATTCTTGCAGACTTCGTGAGGTTGGTGGTGGCTACCTTGCCAATATCTTTATCGGCCATACTATAAGATTTACCAAATTCGCGCATCTCATCGAGCCAGGACTCGGCGTCAACACCGGAATGGCTAGTGCCAGAGAATTGGGCAAGTCTGCGATTCTTCCAGATGTTGGTGATTGCAGAATCAACAGTTTTCTGGTAATCTTTTTTCCTGGACTTATCACGGCTTTGTTCAGAACTGGCAGAGTCCGAGGAATCATCTGAATAGGAAGAGTCAGAACTACTATCTGAAGAAGAGGAATGGTGGCGGCGCTTAGAGCGTGTTGGTGTGGGTGGAGCCACCCCGTTAATTGGCACTTATGGTCCTTCTTCCACTGCGACGGGGCCTATAAGCCTTTGGAGAACATATTGTTGCAGCTGGGCCATCTGGCGCTTAATGATAAGCAGTTCCTGCTCAGGCGTTAAGCGGCCTGGTTCCACGGGCGTCGCCCACGGAGGGGGACGTACACCGTCTAAAATATCAATGAAGAGAACATGAGCACAACATGCACAGAGGACTCGCAATGAAGGAGAAAGATTTATCATTAAAGCAGATGAAAATTTACATTCACACAAAGTCCAAAAGGACGAACAGAATTGAAATATTTCTTCCATAATAGATGGTTATGTTGGACCATGATAGATTGGGTTTCCAAAGGGATACAAGATATAATTAATGAAACCTTCCCTAACGGAGCGTACTAAATTATATTTACGCCACGCTTCGTCGATGATGTCCTGATACATGAGGGTGGAATTTATAATTAAGAGGTTAAACAGGTCGTTCATGGCGTCGTAAAGTTGCCACAGATTATCGTCAATGTCGTTGAGGGCGTCCACATTACTGCTCTCCCAATAGTCCCAACCCCTCTGCATTTTACATTGTAAATTATGGACGGCCTTGTCCTGGAGTAACATGACAATCTCCCACCCCTTGGCGGAGTGTGGTGGCGGAGCTATGCCTGTAACAGGTGGTGCAACACCGCTTAATCGATAAGTGAAAACACTATGTATACTTAATTGCAAGGCAAAGAACGGATGAATAGAAGAAATGAATACAAGAAGACTATAGTTTTATTTATTACTGGGCACAAAATTGCCTATATAAGTATTACACACAAAAATTGGCCTAAGGCCGAACAAGGAGACTTCAAAAGAAAATAATGCTTAATAACTTGGTCCCGCGCCCCGGTCCATATCTGTAGGCGGCTCTGGTGGCTGTCGCTGGCGAAGTAAAGCGACCGCGGGGCTGATGGTGAGAGCGGCGGCTGAAGCAACTGCGGGAGGAAAAGCAGTAGCTAATGGTGCTGCCACGAGCATTTTCATGCTCATCCAGGCAGCAATGTCCTGACTTAAAGCAGCAAGTGCTAAGTCACGATTTACAAGTATCGCGGAATGGAGGTTTAGAGGAAGCTTCCTGTGTCCGGCCATAACGGACAAAGCCTTCAATGCCCAAAAAGATGCCTCGGCCTCTGGAGCGAGTGCTCTAACAAAGAAAAGCACCTGGCCTTGGCGAAAAGCTGAAAGGAAGAACCTTGTGGGGTGGTTCTTGAAAGCTGCTACCTCCGGATCCCGGGAGGTCGCTATTTCCTTTTCGAGGTTGACGGGTACCTGCTCTGAATAAGCCTCTTCCTTCTCCTCTTTCAGATGCTCTTTATTATCACACAAGTCTTTCCCCTCGTCGTCTTCTTCCATGGGCATGGCCACATCGTTAATATTAGGAACGTGTGGGCCCATGGCGGCAAAAGCATCCTTCGGTGGTGGAGAAGGGGGATCTTGGAGCATCAAATGCCTCAACTGCAGCAAGGTCTCAACAGGTTCTAGATCCTCAGGGTGGAATCTAAGTAACTGCTGTACCTCTGAAGGATAATCAGGAGGGGAGAAGTCAATGAAGTCATCTTGGCAATATTCGGCTAACTCGTACAAAACCAGGTCCTTGTCCATATGTGGGATGTTAGCAATCACGTGGTATGCCCACATAATGTCATCAAGGAGCAGGTACTCTCGGTTATTGTGGAGGATTGGAGGAAGTGCATCCAACCTGGCGAGTTTGCGACCCTGAGTTCGTGCGATGGGCGGTTCGATGGCGAGCTGCTTCCATCGGGCAAAATTGGTATGGCTTATGCGTTGATCCTCCTTTGGATCATCGGGAATAGGTAGCTTTCCTTTCTCCAATGGGGTGGAGTCAAACTCCACATATTGATCCATAAGAATGGCCAATGCAAAACGGACCTCAAAGTAGGTCTGCTGCCGGCCAAGCTGAAGAATGGGGGCATGCCGAGCCCGACGCTGAATACCTCTAAGCGTATCTTCGGCATGGCAGTCATTCCCAAGCATCTGCATAAGTACGTCCCTGTGGAGGTAAAGCTATGGAGGATTTCCATATGGAGTACATTGGGGTACCATTTCTTGGGTATAAAACTCCAAGAAATCGGCGTAATCCGGATGAGCCTCTATATTAGCTATGAGATCTACCTCCTGCAGCAAATAGGGGTGGAGAAGATCAAAGGGAACAGCAGGATCCCAATGTTCCCCATCCTGGTACCACCTTTGGCGCTGGGCGTAATCCATGACAGTCTGCTAGATGGAGGAGGAGTGAAGAAGAGAGGAGCTTAACACAACAATAAAACCCTAAAAAGTAGGGGTACGTTTTAAAGAGGTAAGACCTTGAATAGGGAATATTCCATAAAGTTAATTACTTTATTAATATTATTATTAAAAGTTGTTTCTTTTTTTTTTTTTTTTTTTGAACTCGAGCTTTGTGTGTGTTGTTTGCATGCAGATCAAGCAGCTAACACGTTGCGAAAAAAACATACTGTATTAATTACAAAATTTGATATACAAAAAGATACAGTGTATGTTACAAAAATGGGGAATCTAAGGCCTCTCCCCACGTATCCTACGTGCCAAGGCCAGATCCTTGGGCATGATTGTCACGCGCTTGGCATGTATGGCGCAAAGGTTTGCGTCGCCAAGAAGCGCGACAATGTAATCCTCAGCAGCTTCCTGTAGGGCAAGGATGGCATGAGTCTGAAACCTAAGATCGGTCTTGAACTCCTGCGCGATCTCCCAAACAAGGCGCTGAAATGGCAGCTTTCTGATGAGGAGCGCCGTGGTCTTCTGATACTTGCGGATTTCCTGCAAGGCCACTGTCCCGGGTTTAAACTAGTGGGGCTTCCTTGGACGAGGTGGGGGAACAAGGGGAAGTGTTTTCCCCCCTGTGGATGGGTGCCGGGCCCGCTCGACTAAGGTCTCTCATCGAGCATCCCCCTTCTTCTTTGCTACTCTGCCAATCGCTTGGAGCCGCGTCTTATATTGAGGCCCCAAGCGTGTCGGGTTGGTGGTCTTTCGCTTCCGCTGAATAGTGCGGTTAGCGGGCTCCTCAACGTGAGTGGCAGTGTCCGCTGCAAGTTTGGCAGCCTCCTCAGCAAGTTTCCTGGCCTGCTCTTTGGCTAGCCGAGCTGCCTGCTGCTCCGCATGTTGCTCACGTAATAGGTGCACTGCTGTCCTTCTACGAATTTCAGCAATGTACCGGTCAGGTCGAGCCGCCATATCAAGCTCGATGGCCTGCAGATCCTCGGGTGGAAAATATGGAGGAACATCTTCCCAGATGAAGATCTGGGTGTCCTCATCATAAAAGTATGGGGGTATCATAAGATTATTCCCCTGACTTACCCTTCCTCGTCCCAGGTACAGATACTCCTGACCCCTGACAGCCGGGTCTCCCCTCGCTATCTGTCGGGCATCCTCCTCGTGAGCCATCGACATTATCCGTGCGGCTTCCTGCTGAGCTTCAGCATTTGCAGCTTCTTGGGCCATATCTGCGGGGTAATACTTGACTAGAGTCAAAGTTTGATCCTCCTGCTCTACCAGGGTATAAGTCACCCCTTCGGCGTTGAGCTTAAACAAGAACCTTTCTGTAAGATGGAAAACAGGGTATGGTATCCGGTCGCCCTCAATAAACCTTAGCACAAGCTGTTTGAGGAGGAGCTCGACCTTCTCAGGGTCTTCGTCTGTGTCACCAATATTGTCCCCAAGCTCGGCGAAGAGTTGGAAAACGTTACAGCTGGAATAGCTCCTTGTTCCCTTCGTACGCGCCATCTCCTAGCAAGTGGAGCACTGCAAGCGACTAGAGGTTGCAAGCAAGGGTAGCTAGGGCAAAACAGAGGAAGATTTGCGAAAGAGGAGCAGTACGGACGAGTCCGGCGGCTATGGCGGACGGCTTAGCAAGTGGAACCCTAAAAGGAAATATGAGAAATCCCTAATAAAACGTTCGCATTTAATTTCCGCCTCTTAAATTTTTTTTAAAAAAAAAAAAAAAAGGTCAACGCCCGGTCAAAACCGGCGGACTTGGGGATTTTCATGTTTAAAATCGCAAAAGAAATCCATTTTTCCCCAAGGTGCACCGATTTTGGATTTCCTCGCATATATTGCCAGTTTGAATCGGTCAAAGGGTGTCCTAAGCTATTCGAGGGTCACCGACGCAATGGAACAAAAAATTTTCGATTCTGAGCTTCCTAGAGAAAGTTATGGCATTTTGAAAAATGGGACCCTGCCCTGTCCAAACTGCACATAATTTTTATCTTTATACCCCTAAATGTTTCCACAACTACACTATTAGCACCATCCTTGGCCTCAAGCAACTAACTACAAGGCTCTAGAAAAGTCTTTCTATGTTAGAGTCCCCAACTACTTAACGTTCTATCGAGTTAGATCATGGCCAGTGCAATGATCTGGTCCACCAAAATCATGCTTGATACCATTGTGACGCTCCCTGGACCTATACGATGCTCCCATCGTATACATACGGGAAATCCCCTCTTCTACGGCGACAATACCACCATAGAAAGGCCCCCCGTCTGACTCGGACCACTTGTGATGGCAAGTGTCCGGGTGAAGGACACGGAGGTGTCATTCGTCCCACGCCTTCGATGGGAATCCTAATAGCGGAAGCGTATATACAAGGTTAGCACCTGGCAACAACACAATAAATAACATACCACCACGAAGGGTGGACCATCACCATCAATGCAGATACAATGGAATACTAACATATCAAAGGAAATGCATCATGAATAAGGGCTCTACCCCGGCTCAGACTCATGGGAATCAACTGACAGTCAAGGCCTCCAAATAGCAACAGACAGAATCATGACAATGGCGTTGGCTGGCATAGAACAATGGCTAGGGTAGTCCACTCCATCCGCCCCTCCTGTGCACACGTTGCAGATAGGTTGGAACATGCTCTGGCGTGATTGTAGCCTTCCGGAGACGCAATTCCATGGAATCACCCTATGGAACTACTCTGGATTACATCTCCCCGGTCCGATGAGGTAGGTCGGAGAGGCGTCCCCTCATCGAGTATGACAGATCCCTGGGTGTGCTAGAGAACGTGTGCCCCCCTTAGTGACCCCCGCGTTCGTACCTGACTTACTCCCCTAAATCTAAAGGCTGGCTCACCAGCCCGTTCGAGCCCAAGGCGCCCAAGAATATTGGCCCGACACCTGCGACCCAGGGAGTGTCAGACCCATACGCGGCCCTCTCCATGACCGGCTATAAGCCTAGCACACTGTAGGAGTCCTGGTAGCCACGCTAGGCAAGATCCCACCCCCGATTCACCATCATACTCGTTGTTTGGTGCTGAATCACATCATAGCATCCACAACCAGGTGGGCTCTTGTGCACAGGCCGCATTTACTGGGATTTAAGAGGTTCTAGCTAGGAACATCACTAAATCTAGATAGCTTTCAGGTCTCTACCCCCCTTGAACCCATACATCACAAGAGGAACAGAAAGAGAGAACAGAATCTGATACAACATCCATAATCATCATAAATAGGTCATAATACAGAATCTAATCATCCATATACCTCAAACAAGGGTTAGAATAGCACACAACTACCTAGAAACTGACCTGTATCCTGATTGGACCCGTTATCTCGAAGAACATCCTTAGAACAGATCAGGTGTTAGTTTGTGACAGCTTCCTCCTTCCTCTGCTCTTCCCAAACTCGAATTTGGGATAGAATTAGGATGGGGAGCTCAATCTACCACCCAAAGATGGCAACCTGCCCTTGGCCAATCGAGTGAGGCCAAGTGGCACATTCTAACTAGCCTATTTGGCTAACTAATACCATTAGTTAGTGTATTTAGGTTAGTTTAATGTCAATAATCCCTCTTAAGTTAATTCCCAATGGTTTCCAATACTTTGGTGACGTGTCAGGTATACATATACCGTATACTTACATGGAACGTCACATGCACCTACTAGTGGCACGTATTCTCTAGCACACCTAGAGATCCATTATGTTCGGGCAGGAGACACTTCTCTGACCTGCCTCATCGGATTGGGGAGATGTAACTCGGAGTAGTCTCATAGGGTAATTCCATGAGATTGCGTGTTTGGAATGCTACAACGCCATAGCCTGTTTTAGCCTATCTGTAAAGTGTGTACATGAGGGGCGGATGGAGTGGACTACCCTAGCCATTGTTCTATGCCAGCCAACGCCATGTTATATTTCTGTCTGCTGATATCTTGAGGCCCTGACCATCAGTTTACCGCACCCCAGATCAAGCCATACATCCCGTACAAGGCCCGTTCGCCTAGTCCAGGACCTCCTCAACAACCTCCTTATCAGAAGTCGGACAAGAAAGTCACCTTCAATGTTCCTGATAAGTTGGGTGCCCCGAGTACTGCAGTGCAGCAGCTCCTCCAGTCCCTGCCTCAAAACGCTCGAGATCAGCTTCGACGTGACAAGGTCTGTTACCGTTGCTCCCGTCCAGGTCACCGAATGCACGAATGTCCCTATATTAATCAGGCAACACAGGCAGCCTTAGCTGAAGTTGATTGGGACGAGCTGACGCCGTTTTGTGATCTCCCAGCTTTGGCAGACGAGGAGCCGACTGACTATCCAAGGTGAGTCCCACATTTTTGCTGCTATTGAGACCGGTCAGGCCGACTGCTAGTGTCATCTCTACAGTCGGCCAGATTGATAGCAAACCCTTTGTTATTCTTATGGACATCGGTAGTACCCATAATTTTGCATCCCCTAGGTTGGCCGAAAGCTTACAGCTAACCCCTTTGAAATCTAAGTCCAGACCAGTCACCCTAGCTAGTGGAGCTGTTCGCCACACCCAAGGCCGTCGTGTTACTTTGAACATCCAGTTACCAGGCGCACCTATTACTTTGGGGGCAGAGCTCATGAATATTGGAAAATATGACTTAATTGTGGGGATGGAATTTCTGGCAGCAGCAAAAGCCAATATAGATTGTGAGAAGCGTGTTGTTACCTTTAATGCAGCCAATGGGGCCCGCGTCACAATTACAGGTAATCCAACACATCCTATTATGCAGTGCATCTCATTGCGGCAATTGGATAAGGCCATTCAACGTAGGCAGGTGGCTTGTATTGCTCGGCTAGCATCTTTCGACGCCCGGCAAGAGGAAGTCATTCAAGAGTTACCTCCCACCCTAGCCAGCCTTATTCATGAATTCCAAGATCTCTTCCTAGATAAGATTCGCAAGCTGCCACCTTTTAGGGGGGTAGAGTGTGAAATTGCACTTCAACCAGGTACCAAGCCTACCAGTAAGGCTCCTTACCGGATGAGTACACCTGAGCTAGCGGAACAGTTACAAGAACTTTTGAAGTTGGGGTTCATTCGACCTAGTGTCTCACCTTTTGGAGCTCCTATCTTGTTTGTTAAAAAGAAGGATGGCACTTTGTGAATGTGTATTGACCGACAGCTCAACAAGCATACTATCAAAAATCGATATGCATTACCAAGGGCCGATGACCTTATGGATCAGTTACAGGGAGCTAAGTATTTTTCCAAGATAGATCTTCACTCTGGCTATCATCAAATACGCATTAAGGAGGAGGACATTCACAAGTCCGCCTTCCGTACCCGTTATGGCCATTATGAGTTCACAGTTATGCCTTTTGGACTCACTAATGCACCAGCAACCTTCATGCGTTTAATGAATGATGTTTTTAGGGACTATTTAGATGAGTTTGTCATTATTTTCTTTGATGACATTCTTATATACAGTAAAACCCTAAAGGAGCATGAGGATCATCTTAAACGGGCACTCCAGAAGTTGCAGCGCCACCAATTGTTTGCTAAGTTCTCTAAGTGCAAATTTGTGACCACTCGGTCGAGTATTTGGGGCATATTGTGTCTGCAGAGGGTATTGCTACAGATCCAACAAAAATTGAGGCAGTTAAAGACTGGCCGGCACCTACCAATGTTTCAGAGGTCAGAAGTTTCCTCGGCTTGGCGGGCTATTACCGTAAGTTCGTTAAGGACTTTGCTAAGATTGCAGCACCCCTTACGGATTTAACCAATCATGAGAGAGTCAAGGATTGGGCCGCACATTGGAAAAGTAAGGTTCAATCAGCGTTCCAGCAGTTGAAGGACGCCTTAACATCCGCACCTGTCCTTACTTTACCTGATCCTCAAAAGGATAAGGCGGTTGCCACCGATGCCAGTAAAATAGCCACAGGTGCAGTCCTAATGCAAGAGGGAAGAGTCATAGCCTATGACTCCAAGAAGATGAATGATGCTGAACAGAGATATCCCACTCATGACCAGGAATTACTTGGGGTCGTCCATGCCTTGCGCATTTGGCGCCATTATCTTTTGGGACGGCGATTCCAACTAGATACAGATCACCAAAGTCTGCAGTATAACTTCACTCAGGCTAACCTCAATCTTCGCTAGCGAAGGTGGATAGAATTTTTGGAGGAATATGACTTTGAGGTTCTGTATAAACCTGGCAAACATAACGTTGTTGCAGATGCCTTATCTCGGCATCCGTTGACCACACGTACCCATTGTAATGCTATTTCCACTCTTGCAAGTGAACTTGGTAAGACGATTGAGCAGTCTCTTCCAACGGATCCTGAATTTAGCGAAGTATGGACCAGCCTTTCTAAGGAGGCCAGGACAGATAAGGAGAGGGACACATTTAAGCATTATAAGACAGACTGTAATCTTTTATATTACCGCGATAAGTTATGTGTACCCGAGTCATCAGGAGTCAGACGGCTTATTCTTCATGACACGTATAACAGTCCTATTGCGGGCCATGCCGGCTTCATGAAAACATATTTCAAGAAAAGATCTAGTTACTTTTGGCCTGGTATGAAGAAACGGATTGCGCGCTACATTAAACAGTGCCAACTTTGCCAACAGACAAAGGCAGAGCAACTCAGAACACCAGGTACACTGGAGCCTTTGGACATCCCCAATGCGAAATGGGAAGTCATTACCATGGACTTCATTGTGGGTCTCCCACACACACTTCGTGGATTCGACGCCTTGATGGTGGTAGTTGATAAGCTTCCCAAAATGGCACATTTCTTGCCATGTCGTACCACTGACACTGCCTTGGATACAACACTTCTATTTTCCAAGGAAATCTTTCGACTCCATGGGATGCCACGTACCATTATATCAGATCGTGATCCCAAATTTCTTAGTGCTTTTTGGAAGGACTTCTTCAGTACTATACAAACCAAGCTCCATGAGTACGACCTATCACCCTCAGACAGATGGGCAGTCGAAACGCACCATAGGATTATTGTAGGATATGCTACGGAATTATGTTTGGAATAAGCAATCTCAATGGGCAGATTATATTCATTTGGTGGTGTTTGCCTATAATAATACCAAATAGGAGTCCTCGAGGATGTCTCCCTTTATGATCACTTATGGTTATCAGTGTCTTACTCCAGATACGTGGCATAACGAGAAGGTGCGAGGATATCTCGTGGCTGCACGAAGTCGCCAAAAGAGTTTAGCGGATAGACACCGTACCCCACGCGAGTTTCAGGTTGGTGAATCGGTGTGGTTGAAGATTAAGGTTAAGTAGGCCAAGCTTAAAATTGGGAATTGTAAGAAGCTTGCACCACGATGGGCAGGACCATTTCAAATCACAGTACGCATAGATCCTCACTCATCTAAGGGTACACAAGGTTAAGCCTTTTGAAGAAGCATACTCCGGATCCTCATGAGATTCTTGACACGCCAACTCTTCTAGAGATGACAGACGAGCAATTGAAAATTGTTCCAGAGGCTCTCCTTGATAGGGCATACAAGCAAACCAGAAGAACTCAGATCTTACAATATTTGGTTAAGTGGAAACACTTACCTACGGAGGATGCTACCTGGGTCCTTAAACGAGACCTTGACAAGGCTTACCCTGACTTTATGCAACAATGTCAGGGGCAGACCATCCACGATGCTATCGACTCCGACCCCAATGGTATGTCATTGTGTAGTAGATCCGACAGGGATCATGCAGGGGGGAAGTGGGGTAGATGCATCCTAGGATGGGGGGGAATTGCATTTAAGCATCTTAGGTCGCAACCGTCTCCGGCTAAAATAGGAACAATGCCATTCCTTATGCCGCGACGGCTTGCAAGCCCTAGGCATGATAGGATTCCCTTCATATCAGTCTTTTTTTTTTTTTTATTAAGGGGGTGGTCCCTTCAACCACAATTTTCTATAATTAGTTTGAATACTCATGTATTGATATTCTGCAGGTGTGTAGTGTGCACAGCAGCATCTGCAGTTTGGAAGACTCCCTTTCAGGAGTCATGTTATGTTTTATTAAGTTATCTGTCTCTTATGGTCCACTGAGGACCTTGTTGTTATGCATAATCAGTATGTTCAATCATGATGTAAAGGGCTTCGGTCCTGCCTTCTGTAATCTCCTGCCTTTTATAATAAAGTATCTACTTTCGTTTCTTTTGCTTCCATCCTTAATGCTGAGGACAACATTATTCCAAGGGGGTAGAATGTGACATTCCATGTAAGTATACGGTAAACGTATACCGTACCTGACACGTCACCAAGGTATTGGAAACCATTGGGAATTAACTTAAGAGGGATTATTGACATTAAACTAACCTAAATACACTAACCAATGGTATTAGTTAGCCAAATAGGCTAGTTAGAATGTGCCACTTGGCCTCACTCGATTGGCCAAGGGCAGGTTGCCATCTTTGGGTGGCAAATTGAGCTCCCCATCCTAATTCTATCCCAAATTCGAGTTTGGGAAGAGCAGAGGAAGGAGGAAGCTGTCACAAACTAACACCTGATCCGTTCTATGGATGTTCTTTGAGATAACGGGTCCAGTCAGGATACAAGTCAGTTTCTAGGTAGTTGTGTGCTATTCTAACCCTTGTTTGAGGTATATGGATGATTAGATTCTGTATTATGACCTATTTATGATATTATGGATGTTGTATCAGATTCTGTTCTCTCTTTCTGTTCCTCCTGTGATGTATGGGTTTAAGGGGGGTAGAGACCTGAAAGCTATTTAGATTTAGTGATGTTCCTAGCTAGAACCTCTTAAATCCTAGTAAATGCGGCCTGTGCACAAGAGCCCACCTGGTTGTGGATGCTATGATGTGATTCAGCACCAAACAACGAGTATGATGGTGAATCGGGGGTGGGGTCTTGCCTAGCGCGGCTACCAGGACTCCTACAGTGTGCGAGGCTTATAGCCAGTCACGGAGAGGGCCGGGTATGGGTCTGACACTCCCTAGGTCGCAGGTGTCGGGCCAATATTCTTGGGCGCCCTAGGCTCGAACGGGCTGGTGAGCCAGCCTTTAGATTTAGGGGAGTAAGTCGGGTACGAACGCAGGGGTCACTAAGGGGAGCACGCGTTCTCTAGCACACCCAGGGATCTGTCATACTCGGGGAGGGGACGCCTCTTCGACCTGCCTCATCGGACCGGGGAGGTGTAACCCGGAGTAGTTCCATAGGGTGATTCCATGGAATTGCGTCTCCGGAAGGCTACAATCACGCCAGAGCATGTTTCAGCCTATCTGCAAAGTGTGCATAGGAGGGGCGGATGGAGTGGACTACCCTAGCCATTGTTCTATGCTAACCAATGCCATTGTCATGATTCTGTCTGTTGCTATTTGGAGGCCTTGACTGTCAGTTGATTCCCATGAGTCTGAGCTGGGGTAGAGCCCTTATTCATGATGCATTTCCTTTGATATGTTAGTATTCCATTGTATCTGCATTGATGGTGATGGTCCACCCTTCGTGGTGGTATGTTATTTATTGTGTTGCTGCCAGGTGCTAACCTTGTATGTACGCTTCTGCTATTAGGATTCCCATCGAAGGCGTGGGACGAATGACACCTCCGTGTCCTCCACCCGGACACTTGCCATCACAAGTGGTCCGAGTGAGACGGGGGGCCTTTCTATGGTGGTATTGTCATCGTAGAAGAGGGGATTTCCCGTATGTATACAATGGGAGCATCGCATAGGTCCGGGGAGCGTCACAGTGCACATGCAGCCTTACTCGACTTGAACTCCCCAAAATCCATGGACCGCCAGGCGTGCCCATCGAGCCCAGGACGTCCATATAGGCACGTTTCCTGCGACCCAAAAGGTTTCGGACCCATACCTGCCCCCAAACGCGAGGACCGACTATAAGCCTAGCACACTGTAAGAATCTTGTAGCCATGCTAGGCAAGACTCCACCCCCGTTTCACCATTGTGCTCGTTGTCTGGTGCTGAATCACGATATAGCATCCACAGCCAGGTGGGCTCTTGTGCACAAGCCGCAATTATTGGGTTTTAAGGGTTCTAGCTAAAAATATCTCTAGTTCTATGAAGCTTTTAGGTCTCTACCCTTCCCTTAACCCCCAATACATGGAAGGAGCAGAAGGCAAGAATATAAACACCATAAAAGTATCCATCATCATCATAATAACCTTTAAAAGAGAATTTAACCATTCCATCTACTCAAAGAAGTGTTAGCGGAAATACAAGCTATCTAGGGACTAACCAGTCTCCTGGCTGGAGCCATTATCACGAAAGGCCTCCATTATGCAGGTTTGTTTACAGCAACTGGTGGATACTCTTCCTCTCCTCTTCCCCAAATTGATTTTGGGGCAGAAATAGGGGTAGGACCCCAATTTCTCCTTCCAATTTGGCAAATCCCACTTGGGCAATCGATTTGGACCAGGTGGCACTTCCCTATTGGTTTCCTTTAGCTAATTATAACCTAATTAGTCTAATTAGGTTATTTATTCACTAATATTTTTAGCATAGCTAATAAAATCCCTTTTAGGTTAACCCAAGTTATCCCCTATTGACCCTTAAGGTCTAATAATAATAATAATAATAATAATAATAATAATAATAATTTATTCAAGCCATTTCGGACCCTCAGGCCCATACTGGTGATGCGTCATAGTATGCATACATATACCGTATAAATATATGGAACGTCACATTCTCCCTCCATTGGAATAATGCTATCCTCAGCATTAGGGTTAGAAGAACACTCAATTTATAAAAGATAACTCTTATTCACTGAAAGTAAAACAAGATTACATATTTTTATTGTAGAACCGAAGTGCCTTAACAGAACATAAGAAATAGCATAAGAACAACTTAAGAGGGTACTCATGAACAACAAAGATTCAAATAACAAAAGATGGCCCCCAGACTGAGGCCTAGGATCTTTCGTAGTACGTCAATACGCCCTACTGACCTGCAGAAGTAGAGTACATCAGTACTTACAAAATAATTTAAGTAGTGTGGTTGAAGGGACCACCCCCCAAAAATGGAAAAAAAAAAACGAATGCAAGAATCCTATCATGCCTAAGGCTTGCATGTCGTCTCGGCGTAAGGAATGGCCATATTCCCATTATAGCCGTAGACGCATGCGTCCTATCATGAATGCATATATGCCCAATTCCCCATCTAGGATGCATATAACTCAACCCCTGAAATGATCCTTGTCGGATCTCTCTCATACGATCCCTGCCGGACCCATAACACAATGCTTACCATTAGGGTTGGAGCTGATCGCATCCTGAATGTGGCATTGTCGCATAAAGTCCGGGTAAGTCCTATTCAAATCCGCTTTGAGAACCCATGTTGCGTCTTCTGTGAGTAAGTGCCTCCACTTGAACAAGATCTGAGTTCTGCAGGTCTGCTTATATGCACGATCGAGGAGAACTTCAGGTACAATCTCCAATTGATCCTCCGTCATCTCTTGAAGTGTTGGTGTGTCAAGAATCTCTTCTAGATTAGGGTTATGCTTCTTGAGAAGACTTACATGGAAGACTTTATGAATCTTTAAATGTGCGGGTAGATTTAACTGGTAGGCCTGAGAACCTATCCTCTCTGTTATCTCAAACGGTCCCGCCCATCTAGGTGCAAGCTTCTTACAATTACCAATTTTAAGTTTGGCTTGCTTCACCTTAATCTTTAGCCATATGGAGTCGGTTGGCAAGGCTCTTCTGCCGAGCTCTAGCAACTAGTAAATATGCTCGAACTTCTTCGACTAGTGCTGCATATCTGTAAGCAATTGTTGAGACACTTCCACCTTGGAAACCAGATTATGCCACGTGTCTAGACTGAGGCATTGATAATCATAATTGATCATAAAAGGAGACATCCTTAAAGACTCATATCTAGTGCTATTATAGGCAAACTCCACCAAATGGATGTAATCTGCCCATTGTGATTGCTTGTTCCAGACATAGTTACGTAGCATATCTTCGATTATGCGATTGGTATGCTCGGTTTGGCCACCTGTATGTGGATGATACGTTGTGCTCGTAGCAAGCTTAGTTTGAATAGTGCTGAAGAAATTCTTCCAGAATGCACTATCAAACTTAGGATCCCGTTTCGATATAATGGTACGGGGCATCCCATGAAGGCGAAACACCTCCTTCATAAACAGCAAGGCAAATTCCAATGCAGTGCATGTAGTACGACATGGAAAAAAGTGTGTGCCATTTTGAAAAGCTTGTCGACCACCACCATCAAGGCATCAAAGCCCCTTAAGGTGCGCGAAAACCCCATGATAAAATCCATGATAATAACTTCCCATTTTGCATTAGGCACATCCAAGGGTTGTAACTCCCCCGGGATACGTAACTGCTCTGCCTTGGTTTGCTGACATACCTGACATTGCTTAATGTATCGGGCAATGTGTTTCTTTATTCCTGGCCAAAAATAGCTGGAGCGGATCTTAAAATAGGTTTTCATAAAACCTGCATGCCCCGCTATAGTACTGTTATGTGTATCATGGAGAATGAGCTTGTGAACTCCTGACGTCTTGGGAACACATAACTTATCCTTGTACTAAAGGAGATCACCTTCCTTCTTATAGTGGCAGAAAGCCTCCCTCTCTTTATCTGTTCTGGCTTCCTTGGATAGACTTTGCCATATCTTCTGAAATTGAGGATCTACTGGAAGAGCTTGCCGTATCTGCTTACCAAACTCATTGGAGAGTGTGGATATGGCATTACAATGCACTTAAGTGAGTAATGGATGTTTGGAAAGCGCGTCAGCAACGACATTATGTTTGCCTGGCTTATAGATTACTTCAAAATCATACTCTTCCAGGAACTCCATCCATCGTCGCTGTCTCAAATTGAGGTGGGGTTGCGTAAAAATATATTGGAGGCTTTGATGATCTGTATCCAACTGGAATCTTTTCCCAAGTAAGTAATGCCTCCAAATGCGCAATGCATGCACGACAGCAAGCAATTCTTGGTCATGCGTGGGGTATCACTGCTCTGCATTATTCATCTTTCAAAAATCATAGGCGATTACCCTACCTTCCTGCATTAATACTCCACCGGTAGCTATCTTACTAGCATCTGTGCAACCCACTTATCCTTCTGAGGGTCTGGCGAGGTGAGAACCGAGGCCGTTGTCAATGCATCCTTTAATGAGTGGAATCTGGCTTGGACCTTGTCCTTCCAATGTGCCATCCAATCCCTAATCTTTTCATGTTTGGTTAGGTCCGTAAGGGGTGCGGCCAGCTTAGCAAAGTCTTTCACAAACTTGCGGTAATATCCGGCCAACCCTAGAAAGCTGCGGACTTCGGACACATTTGCTAGAATTGGCCAATCTTTTACTGCAGAAACAATATGTCCCAGGTAGTCAACCTTGGTGGTTGCAAACCGACACTTGAAAAACTTGGCATAAAGTTGGTGGCGTCTCAATTTCTGCGAGGCCAACTGAAGATGACGTTCATGGTCTTCTAGGGTTTTACTGTATACAATCAAAGAATATGATGACAAAATCATCAAGATACTCACGGAAGATATCGTTCATCAACCTCATAAATGTGGCTGGAGCATTAGTTAGCCCAAATGGCATCACAATGAACTTATAATGTCCATAACGTAACGTGTCCGGAATGCGGACTTATGGATGTCATCCTCCTTAATTCGTATCTGATGATATCTCGAACGAAGATCAATCTTTGTAAAATACTTAGCCCCTTGCAATTGATCCATTAGATCGTCGGCACGCGGTAAGGCATACCGATTCTTAGTCGTGTACTTATTGAGTTGGCGATAATCAATGCACATTCTTAAAGTACCATCCTTCTTCTTTACAAAGAGAATTGGGGCACTAAAAGGTGACACACTTGGTCGAATGAATTCAGGGGTACTCATTCTGTATGGAGTCTTACTGGTAGGCTTGGTGCCTGGTTCTAAGGTAATTTCACATTCCACGCCTCTAAAAGATGGCAGGGTAAAAGCATGAAAGGGTGTCTATAAATGTAGCCCTTTTTGTACATATACATATGTACCGAATGCACATTTTTGGAATAACTGTCATCATGACCAGCTAGTAACTGCCATGATTAATGGCTATCCACTACTCTGAACCCGCAATTATCGGATTTTGAAATTCTTTCCCAAATTCTTTCTTGGTTTGCCTCTCGTTCACTATCCCGCCCTGCCTTCTCTCGCTTGAATTCGATCACGAATTCTTCATCTAGCTATGGCCCCAAAACGCGCCCGGATGAGTGCTTGCTCATCACCACACCAAAGCAAGATGCGAGTGCTTCCGGCAGTGGAATTTTACCTCAAGGAGTTTACGTTTGGGTTACGAGGTGATCCAAGCCAAAGACCTCCGTGATAAACATGCAGAGGCCCACATACCCAACCTAGAGATGGTTATGAACGAGGTATGGGGTGAAGCTCCAAAACAGACGAGGATTCAAGGAAGGGAGAATCCAACGCATGGAAAGATGATTTTTAAATATTATGAATTGGTTTATGGCAAGAAACGGGTTACAAACCATTATATTTCAACCTATTTTGCGAGCATTTGCTCTTCACTTGAAGGGGACGGCTTGTTGATTGGATGGACGTGGCTAGGACCGCCAAAGATCTTGCCAAAACCCTCATTTCGGACGTTCTGAGAGGACCCTACAACAGGTAAATCCTCAACTATCAAACAGGGACATCGTATTGCGTTGAGAATATTAGAGCCACGGGTTATTCTAGATCAGATGTTGACACAATAAAGCAATTATTTAAGCATGGGTTGGAGGAGAAAACTAACCTATTGAATGAAGTAGAAGAATTTGGAAGAAAAAAAGGAGGGATGCATTGAAGGTCATCAGCCGGATTGAGGGTAGAAAGGATATGCTATCCGAAGATCCGCAGCAGACCGCTTTAAAATAGATGAGACAAAACAGAATTTGACAAATTGTCCCGTAAATCCCTTTGGAAATCAAGTTATGTTCTGAGTGTTGAAGTACAAGTTGGAAGACTTGGTTATGAGTAGACATGATAAAAACAAGCACTCTTCTAAGCTAGAAATTGGTTTGCAGGGAAGCAACTAAAGACATTGAAAGGCATGAAATCTCAATTGAACAAGCAAAGGAAAAACTTAATTGCATTGAATTGGTTCAAAGAAAGGCATTTACTGATTTTGGATTTCATGGGGAGAGCGGGACCTATTGTTCTGCACCCAGGCCCTACCTGTAGGAGCTACTTCTATAGAGCAGTTCATCACATTAGGTTCATGTACTGTTGTGGCCAAGGCTTTGGCAAAACGGGTTTGTTGTTGCTAGCTCCATGCGAGATGCTTATTGCCTCTTTCGCTTGTGTTATCCGGGTCCATGAAAGACGTAATTGCATAAAAGGTTGCATCCGGGATGAGGGCATTCAATTCAGCTTGGTTTCCCCTGCTGTGAAAGGTATGCATTGCTCTCAACTAATTTAAACTTATATTTCTCTTCATTCATATTTGTTATTGTAATCGCATAGTTCTACATGTATGGCTTTCAGTGCATTGCTATTCCTTGTACATGTATAACTTTTTAGTGTACGCCCATGAAGGAGAGGTACATAGGCATATATTTGCTTGTTTATTGATGCTTTTATTTTTTGAGCTTGACTGCAGGTTGTATCGGCTTGTACATGTCTCTAATGGAGTCTACATCCGCAAATAGATGTACATGCATTTATCTTTAGAGTGCATCGTAGATGGATTCATAAGTATGTGCATTTTTACATATATGTGCTTTTTTTGGGCATAGATCTACATTCCCTAACCTGGATATTGGGTACATCTGGTACATCCGGGTACATTGAGGTACCTCTATGTACATTGAGGAACATGTACATGTACATTTGGCTATAGTTAAATGTAATTTATTACATTTGGTACATTTTATGTACATGAAATGTACATGCTTGGCGTAATGTACGGATATTTCTCATTAGTTACGTTTTCATGTTCTTTTATGTCTATTGAAATTTAGATCATTTGTTTGTTTGCGTGATGAGGTCGTTCCTATCCCGAAGCGCCTTTAATGGCTGATGTTCTTGAGCCATCCGCGATCGACTCTCTTTTACTGATTTTTTCAGAGACCCTCAACCTTCCAGCTCCAGATCACCAATGACATTTACAAAGTGGCGTAATAGAACCATCTGCAAAGTGCCTCCTCGAACATGGCAAAGTGAAGTTGAGGAAATTGAGAGGATGGCACTTGAGAAAGCTAAAGCGATTCTTGGTGTGCAGAGCCTTCAATGATCGGCCGCGAATGAAACTCTTTCATCACCAAGTGCTAAATTAGTAATTGGAGAAGCTAAGAAAGATTCGCCTTTTGCCTCAAAGATCATCTGCCAGTCCCGCCTCGACCTGTTACGTATTAGCTACAAAGGACACAGATCCAGATTTTAACCCTGTGAGATACCAGGTGGAAGAGGAAGTTGAGTTGGTAGTTGAGTCCACTCCAAAGAGGAGGCAAAAGAATGCCGGTGATGGCACTCCAAAAGGAAAAAAAAACAGCAAAATCTCTAGCAACAAAAAAATGTCCTCCGAAAAAGAAAAAAATCTCCGTGCAAAAAAAGTGCCACCACCACCTAGAAAGAGGTATGTCCAAGATGAACTAATTTTGTTAAACATCTCGATTTATGGTAATTAACCACATTTTTTTGTACATAGGACACGATCACAGCCGTGAAGGAAGCTGATCCCGATCCTTCCGAAGTCGGAACCGGAAGAGGAAGAGGATCTACAAGCAAATATTGATGTGATAACAAATAAGGTGCGCAGCCTCGAAGAAGATTTCAAGCGGTGATGAATTTACAAGGTGAGTAATATACAATTGATTACAATAGATATATTCTTTTTGCTAATCTTTGTTGTTTCCTTTGTACAGTTTAGTGAACCGACCGAAAAAGGTTGGTTCCATTCACTCCTTATAGGGATCGCCCCTCCTAAGCCCCGCACCCTCTATCTTTCAAAGTGATGTTGACGAAGTTCTGGCTGGAAGTCGGATTTGACCTCTAAGATGGTAGATGTCTATGGGAGGTAGGCTAGCATTTCAACATATTTATGTTATTTCATTCCCTAAGTCACTCATCTTATGTATTAATATGTAACTGGATTTGTGTGCGTGTACCTTTGTAGCAGTCTTCCATCCGATTGGAAACACAAGTTTTTACTGTTCGACCGGACACCTTCCGCAATTTTGTGAATTCCCTCAAGAACAAAGGGCATGCACGTAACACAAACATAAAGGAAGGGCTGGATGGCATTTTGATTGCAAGATGCCAATACATATTTGTTCACTCGCGAAGGCCCAAATGTGGCATTGGCAATACTTGTGCTTTGCTGGTCCACCGAAAAGCTCTTTTCCATCTATAGCTAGCCCAAGTATACGCATCCTCTCTCCCACAAAGGCTATGTACCCGCATGCTAAAGTGGTCCGTAGTAAGTATGAGTTTCGTTTTGTTTTTATGATTTGATTATTCTCATATTGCAATTTCTTATGCTTGATTTATTCTCACATTGCAATTTTGCAGGTTTCATAAGCTTGTGATCAATAACATGATGCTCGGATCCAACGGCTTAAACCATGGTAGGAAGAACTTTGATGCTCGTGTTCTCGTCCTAAAATGCGTAAACTAGTACCAAGCAACCCTTGCATGTACATTGTGGCTTACATGCACAAATTCATAGATGCCGTGGTTGATGCACGCAGCCAAGCTCCATTTTTGTAAGTAGAACATGTTATTTTCCTATTAGTTATTTGTTGGTATAGTCCTCTAATACTTGTGCACCATGCAGATGACACCCAAGATGTTCATCGATGCCTATGCCAAGTCACGGAGGGATCATCTAATGGAGGCATTAATTGTAGAAGGCGTAGATGAATATACAAGCGATTGTTCCTACATTGGGGTAGATAGTCCCTTTGACTTGTTTGTAAATTACAGTTTTTGTATGAGCCATGCTCCGAGCTTCTTTGTACTCAATAAGTAATGAAAAAAATTAATTTATTTGTCTCACTTACACTGTGCAAATAACAATCGTGTAATTATCGGTGTGTTTTCTCAATTGTGTGTCCGAAATGTAATTATAAATTGTGAATCTCAAGTGTTTTCTTGTCGACAGTGAATCATCTAATTGTGGAGAAAGCTCATTATCTTTGACTTAAATTACGGTTGGGCAAGAGTGTGCACAAGAATGAAATTATTAACTCAAGATACCAACAGATCCAGAAAGATGAGCTTCAATTTAATATAGGAAACAGGTTTTTTTACTGCGGGTTGTGGAACATATTTGTGATGCTTTTTCCATAAAGCTGAAGTTTGTTTACAGCCGGGAGAGCGTTGTTGGACTCCGCCACACAAACACCCCATCAACCTCAAAAGGGGTTGTTTGTGAAACCATTAGCTGTGGTATGGAAAGAGTACCCAGAGTACTATGGACATACAGTTCTGATCGACGACGAAAGATACAAATCCACTTTGAATCCTGTAGGAAGCTACATATGTCCTTTCTCTTGGACACCGATATTAGCTGGTGACAGATTGCTTGTCATGGAGCTCATTCCATGGCTTAATGGATTCAAAATGGCCGAAGATGGTATAGTTTATGTGAAAGAGCATCCAATGACTAATGCAAAGCAGATGGCATATCGAGGCAGGTGGAACAGATTTTCTTTGGCAAACTATGGCAGCAACTTGGGTGCTCACGCCTAAATTTAGTCAATATACGGAGCAAGGAATGGAGAAACCGCCATCATGTTATTGGCCTCTTGATGGCCCATTGTTGGTACAGACTTTTGGTGATGTACAAATTCAAATGTTATGAATATATGTATCAAAGTTTTTGTTCATTGCACTTGAGTACTTTGTTCTTCTTTGTTTTTCTTATTGGTACAATTATGAGTGTGTATACATAATTAAGTGATCTTCATTTGCTTTGTAGATGAATGGATTTGAAACACAAAAGACTATTAAGAAACTAAGAGATAGAGTTCGCTGCACCCGTGAGGTTATACAAACCAACACAAGCTGCAAGTACATAGGGTTGGGGACCGATTATAAGCCTCTATATCGCTGTTCTCGAAGTTTGGGAAAAGGTTGAGCAAATTGAAAATTATGAGGAACGAGCAACCATGAAAGGTATATTGGCAAAGAAATCACTTGTTGCACAACCCTTGGGGAAGGCACGTGTCCCCGAAGATGCAGGCCATGTAGGATGTAAAGGTTTGCCGCTGGCACGTGCTATAGAAACCGCATGGACTATCGCTTTAGAGGATATCTCTTCAGCCTTTCTCGGGCATTTGGAAGACATGATGCAATAGTCATAAGATATCAGGCTCCTACCGACATTTTGAAGCTTGGTCATGAATTATGAGCCATGCTCATTTTCGGTGTGTTGTATTTATGTCCACAATATAAATATATCAACCATTTGTACATGAAAACCTGTCCATTTCTTATCTTTGCCATGAAACCATTTTTAATGTTTATGCAATTCAACTTTCTTGTGTTCAATTCTAATCAACTTACACTTAACAAATTTTTTATAATATTTCGAATCGAATGTACAAATGATGTACATAAGATGTATGTTGTTGTTACGCCTTATGTACATTGATGTACATAATGCACTTCAAGTAGTCCAGTTCTTGAGTTCTTATAACAAAGTATTACAATATTTCAGGAAAGTACTACAGATCTGACATTGTGATAACAATGTCTCATGGACTTCATCTGGCAAGTGAAATGTCGCGGCTTGCCCCCTTCAGCTTGTGTTTTACTTTCTTGAATGGAATTCGAACCCCAATCACAGATTTTCGCGGTACCAAAACACTCTTAGTAGGAAGCGGTTTATACTTATTGTGGCGATGCGGGATTAGTTCATAATATTGTCCTTCAATGACACTAGTGCCCGCCAGAGTATTCATTTCCATAGTCATCAATTGAATCTTCTTCCAATGCATGCTTTTCCCCGGTGCACATGAGAACATAGTATGAAACACCTTCCACATTGTCCGGTCTTTGCAAAAGACACAAATACATCCAAAAGCATTTAATTGTCATCTAAACCCGGCCTCGTCCTCGTGATACAAAACATCCACATCATTTTCAGCTTCAACACGAGAGGCAATATGATCTGTGGGCTCCAAACTTTTAGAGACCATTCTCCACAATGTTTAATGTTCTCACAATTCAACCAATTGAAGTTAATGCAAGCATCACAAAAGCAGAGTGGTCCGTGCATAGCAACTTTGTTGGATCTCTTTGGGTTTATAGTTGACACGTAATGTATCCGGCTGAGTACCGGGTAAAGTCTTGCAATTGAATGCTTGCTTTGCTTTTGTTCACATCTGCTTTTCCAACCTCCCAAAACACCCTTTCACAATCCGATTCCTTGGCCCTTAAAAGCGCACAAGTTGTTTACGACTGCCATCCTTTGGCATGCCATTTTGTTTTCTCTCGCCGCTTTCGCTCTCAAGCCACAACTTTGCTATACCAGCCTCGCCATCATGTGTGCCTTTCCCATGGCGGATCCAAAGAAATTCCATATCACTTTCGAATTTTATTTTCAACATGGTATCTACTGATTCCATACCATGCCCGGCTTGATTTGAATTGAGATGCACAACCATCCGACACACACATAATGAAGGTTTATGTGTCCACCTCCATTATTCTTAAGCCACCCCAAATGTAATTTAAAACCATGTTGCACAAAATGAGTGTCATGCTTCCTGTCATCTGAAACATAGAAATGCACTGTTTTTTTAAGCTTACCTTCTATTTTCATCATTGAAATATGGACCAAAATACTAATTTGATCGGGATTCCAATGCTCGGATTGCACTTCGCCCCCCGGTTTCAATGTGTAGTTCTCTGCAAAGTCAACAACAGACAACACACTATTATCCGGGAGTTTCTCAACACATCTTTTAAACTGTTTGCTCTGCCAGTGTGCTGTAAAGTTATGATCTGTAAACTTAGCAAGCTGATTTTTCATGTTCTTTAACAAAACAGATGCTTTGTCATTCTGATCAACTAATCTAAGCCTTCTGGATGTACCGCTCATTGACATATGCATATACTTGCCAGTCCACATTCTGAATTCCATCTTCCTCGTTTGGACAGATGTCTAATTTCTTCACTCCACATTCATCACATTCGCCTTTGATGCATTTTAGTTTATGCCATTCATCCGTCACATATTTCTCGCAAACTGTTGACCTCCACAAGATACTAACATTATCAAAAGTCTTCTTGTTTGCTTGACATACTCCATTGTTTTGCTGGGATGCACAGACACTGCAGCAGCAAGTGCAATTAACATGTAGGGATCTCCTCATATCATTGAAGGCCTTTCTGTACAGATCTGCTTGCTCATGTTTGACACAACAACATGTGTTTCTCTCCTTCAATTTCCTTATGCAATCAGGTTTCAGATACTCGAATCGTCGAAGCATTAATTTTGATATCCGGGATTCGATATACAAACCGTTGATAAAGCTCGGATCGCAATAACAAAAGCATTAAAGACCATGTTAGCAAAATGATGTCGGCAAACAGCGGATGCCAAAAGAGTATTGAACTATACTATTGTACAATTAATGTATGTTCTATGTACATAAAATGTCCATCCAACAGTTCTAATCGACATTATTGTACATCTAATGTACATCTAATGTACATCAGTACATCTAATGTACAGCCAACAGTTCCACTGAACATCCAATGTACATCCAATGTACATCTAATTAATGTTCCAATATTAGTACATCACATTAATGTTACAATATTAGTACAACTAATGTACATATGTCTGATTTGTTTGGCTTCATTACCTGAAAGTACACTAAAATGTAAAATGATGTAATTTTGATATTCAAGTACATGTAAATGCAGCTGCATGGACATGTAAGTGTTAATGGATGTACATCTAAAAAGTACCTAATAGCACATCACCGCAAGATTTACGCTACTATGTAAACAATGTATAAATGTAAACAATGTAAAATGCAATACATTTCATGAAAACCATGTGTATTCATTAACGGGTCACTTTCGAATGTAACTAGAATGTACGTAAGAAAGTCATGAAAGAATTTTGGAAGAAAACATAATCTCCAAAACTGAATTGATTCAATTACAAGAGCAAACCTGTGAGATATCAAGGTATTGTATTGCTTGTGTTCTCCTCTTCATGACATCTCTAACCTTTGGTGAAACTTTGGTATTGTCAAGCCAAAATTCACTTAACGACATTTGATTGAATCATCGATTCTATTTGATCTTGGCATCCTTCCCGCCAAAGCCCATACATTTGCTCCACTTAATGACATTATCTTCCTTCTTTGCTGCAGCTTTGGATAAATTTCTTGTCAGTATCTTTAGCAATTTTGAAGAAACATTCTTGTTTATATCTCCTTTTTTCCAACAATCATTGATACTTGGTGAATGTTTTTGCAGCCAATTTATCTTTGCTATTAGCGAGACTTTTTACTTCTTGAAGCCCATCTTTCAAGTTTCGATCATTGATTTCATAACAATAACTTCGGAAGGATTTCCAATTACGTGTTCAAAACGTAAAAAAGCTCGTCATCTTGCAACAAACGATCACAAAAACTAATCTTTGATTCGACCTAAGCGTTTGCCAAGAATCGAGGATGCAATCCAATCAATTGTCAACACGCTTCTTTATTTGTTTTGTGGCATAACACCGGCCAATGTCGGCATACTTGGCTTTTTAGAACCATCACTTCCATTGGAATTCTCACCCTCCATGAACAGATTGAAATTGATTTGTATTTCTTGTAGATTCAATTGGCATGTGTTTGCTTCTGGAATTCGTTCGGTGTTCGTCCTGTGAAAGGGGGGAATTTCGGAAAGGGAGGGACGGATCCATTCGAATTGGTTCGGTGGTTCGGTGGTTAACCAAGAATTTCGGGGGGAATGTAAGGGATGATCTTGCAACCATTGCATATCTGACACAAAACGACAAACCATTGTATCTTGATGTACATCTAAAATGTACCCCAAAAAAGCACAAATTCGTCCTTCAATTCAGTACGATGTATGTACACCCTTTCATGCTTTTACCCGGCAATCGACAAATCTCATCTGGAAAGAGGTCGTGGTGTCCCCTAAGAACAATTGCTATTGCTGGAGGCAAGCTATCAATAACTTCATCTTGTTTAGACTTGGCGTCTACTGAAGCAAGCCGAATCATGCAAGCAACTTGATAGCCCTCTCCAACTGACGTAATGAGATAGGCTGCATAATGGGAATGACTGGTTTATCTACTATGGTTACCCAAGCTCCATTAGCTGCATTGAAGGTGACCTCTTGCTTTTCACAATCAATGTTCACTTTTGTAGCAGCCAAGAACTCCATACCCACAATAAGGTCATAATGGCCAATGTTCATGATCTCGGCTCCTAGAGCAACGGTGAGATCCTGGTATTCTAAGGTCGGGTTTATAATTAAGAGGTTGAACAAGTTGTTCATCGCCTGATACAGTTCCTATAAGTGATCATTCGCATCCAGGAATGCTCGCTCATTGGTGCTGTCCCAGTAGCACCAACTTTGTTGCATGGTGCGTCGCAAGTTTTGGGCAGCTTGGCCACGGAGGAGCGTGAAAATTTCCCACCCTTTAGTGGTGTAATACGGCATCTCTGTCCCTGCAACAGACCCGGCTGGGGTTGCTGCTGTTGGTCTTGATTCTGCTTGGCAAGCTCCTCTGCTTGCCGTTGCAGCTCGGCCCGCTCAGCCTCTTGCGTGGCATGGGCAGCTGCCATACGTTCTTCTACCTCAGCGAGACGTCGGGTAGCAACCCTCCGTAGCAGCTCCGCATGATAGCGGTCTGGCCTGGCTTGCATGTCCAGCTGGATAGCTATCAGATGGTCCACCGTAAGGTAGGACAGGACCTCACCCCAAGCAAAACTTTGGGTGGCCTCGTCATATTGGCAGGGAGGGAGGTCAAAGGGGTTGCCTGGTATGATGGCTTACCCATCTTCCAAATAGACATATTTGAACCCCCGATCTTTGGGTCTCCCCTCTCCATCTCCCGGGTATCATCTCCTCGGGCAAGCTCTCTGATTCTGTCGGCCTCCATCCGAATGGCTTCATCATCGGGAACTTCTACACACGAGGGCAGATAGAACTTGACTAACATCAGAACTTGGTCAGGTTGTTCGATCAAGGTGTAAGGTTGCTGTAGGTGATTAAGTTTTATCAGGAAGTGCTCAGACAAGTGGAAGATGGGGTAAGGAATCCTATGCCCGGTGACGAAGCGTTGCACAAGCTCAATCAAAAGTAGCTCCACTTTGGCAGGGTCACTAGCGAGTTGCTCCCCAAGATCAGAGAATATTTGCGGCACGCTAAGGTTGTTGTAGCTTAGGGTACCGCGGGTACGAGCCATATTCGTGGGGAAAGGAAAAAGAATAGTGGGAGAGGAGGCGCTTGTAGGCGATAGTGGTGTAGGTCAAAGGCGGAGGCAGGCGCTCAAGCTTTCTCTCCGACAGAGGCGGACGGACGAGCGAGAAACTAGGCGGGAAGATACGATAAAAGAAAAGTATCTGTCACTTTACTAAAATTTAAAAAAAAAATCAAAACTTTTTTTTTTTTTTAATTTATATGCGGGTGCCGCTGGACAAATACGGTTTTTTTTTCAAATTCTAAGGCACTAAAAGTATAGTGGCACCCGATTAGGTTTTGGGCCCTGTTGATGCCATTCCGATGCTGGATGTTGATACCCCTAGAGTAGTTGGATAGTGCTCGACATGTTGGTGCAAAAATCTCGTCCATCCGAGCTACCTGGAGAAAGTTATGGCGCTTGGAACACACGAACTCTTTGCTTCACAACTTAACATGCTTATCCTACTAGCTTACACTCTCCTACTCAACTAATTTAATCCTACCATAACTGGGTCAGCCCCCAAACTAACTACAGAGTTGGAATGGATTAACCTATGACAAAGTCCTGCCAACTAACAAGTTAGACTATGGCCAGTGCAATGATTTGGTCTACCAAAATCATGCTGTGATACTACTGTGACACTCCCAGAATCTATACGATGCTCTCATCGTACAAATACAGGAATTCCCCTCCCGTGGTGACTACATCACCATGGTAGGGCCCTCCGTCATACTCGGACCACTTGGGATGGCCAAGTGTCCGGGCGAGGAACATGGATGTCATTCGTCCCATGTCCTCTATTGGAATCCTATACAGCGGAAGCGTACATACATGTTAGCATCAACAATCATGCTCAAATAATATACCACCACGAAGGGTGGCCCATCTATCACCATCAACTAAATGACAATATAGTATAAAGTAACATAAGTAACCCATCATAACAAGGGCGCTACCCTGGGCCCAGACATCCATGGGTAAACTGACGGTCACGGCCTCAAGATATCAGCAGACGAAAATATAACATGGCGTTGGCTGGCATAGAACAATGGCTAGGGTAGTCCACTCCATCCACCCCTCCTGTGCACACTTTTCAGATAGGCTGAAACAGGCTATGGCGTAATTATAGCCTTCCTGAGACGCAATCTCATGGAATCATTCTATGAGACTACTGGGGGTTACATCTCTTCAGTCTGATGAGACAGATCAGAGAAGTGTCTCCTCCCGGAACATAATGGATCTCTGGGTGTGCTAGAGAATATGTGCCACTAGGTGCACATGCAGCCTTACCCGACATGAACCCCCCAAAATCCATGGACCGCCAGGCGCATCCATCGAGCCCAGGACGTCCATATAGGCACGTTTCCTGCGACCCAGGAGGTGCCGGACCTATACCCGGCCCCCCACGAGGACCGACTATAACCCTAGCACACTGTAGTAATCTTGTAGCCATGCTAGGCAAGACTCCACCCCCATTTCACCATTATGCTCGTTGTCTGGTGCTGAATCACAATATAGCATCCACAGCCAAGTGGGCTCTTGTGCACAGGCCGCAATTATTGGGTTTTAAGGTTCTAGCTAGAAGCATCTCTAATTCTAGGAAGCTTTTCGGTCTCTACCCTTCCCTTAACCCGCAATATACGGAAGGAGTAGAAAGAAAGAATATAAACACCATCAAAGTATCATCATATCATCATAATAACCTATAAAATAGAATTTAACCATTCCATCTACTCAAAGAAGTGTTAGCGGAAATACAAGCAACTAACCCCTCTCCTGGCTGGAGCCATTATCACGAAAGACCTCCATTCTGCAGGTCTATTTACAGCAACTGGTGGCTTCTCTTCCTCTCCTCTTCCCCAAATCGATTTTGGGGCAGAAATGGGGATAGGACCCCAATTTCTCCTCCCAATTGGCAAGTTCCACTTGGACAATCGATTTGGGCCAGGTGGCACTTCCCTATTGGTTTCCTTTAGCTAATTATAATCTAATTAGTCTAATTCTAATAAAATCCCTTTTAGGTTAACCCAAGTTATCCCCTATTGACCCTTAAGGTCTAATTACATACTGGTGACGTGTCATAGTATGCATACATATACCATATAAATACATGGAACGTCACAGAGATCACCAACTGTTGGGGATAGTGGTCAGAGAGGGTAATCCCTTCCAAGTTGACCATTCTATTACTGTTATTCCAAAGATTCTCAGAGAGATAAAACCTATCATGAAGGCACAAGGTAGGAGCAGCTCTTTTATCAGTCCAGCTATAAGAGTTAGGCCTAGTCCTTGCCAACAACAGATTATGACCATGGATGAGATCAGTCCAAACTTTTTGCTCTTGAGTGCCCAGGGGGCCTGAAGTTCCTCTTCTTCATAAACTCATTAGTAACCATATTTAAGTCCCCCCTCCCTCCAGAATACTCTCATCAAATTCTAGATTATCTAGACTACTTTTAACTTTATTCCAAATCCCTATTCTATCCCCTGGACTATTATAAGCATAAATGTTAAACTAGAGCTAACTTCATCATAAAAGTGTTGCAATGGAGAATCTGTCATTGCAATCCCCGCCATTAATCATATAGACATTAAAAATATTAAGATACGTTTTTTCGGCAATGGCAATACCTGTAGAAGAGTCATTAGCTGGGATAGACCATACGCTAAAATCGGGGGGAAGGGTCCTACCAACCATAGCCGCATGATTAGAGTCGTGGATCTTACGCTCGGGATGAAAAGAATATCAGGATTGAGGGATGAAAGACAAACCTTTAGTCTGTCCCTCTTAATAGTATTATTTATGCCCTGGAGATTCCAGGTAATACAATTAATTTTTTAATCCATTAATACGTATACTTCCCTACCACCTTTCCAGCTTGGATAATGGATTTTCTTGGGCTATGGACTTTCGTACTCCCATGTCCTTTTTTCAATGATGGACACCTTGCTACCCAACATTCCTTCCTCATGATTAAAACATGACCCAGTTTCCCAACATCCCTTCCTCATGATTTAATCAAAATATCTCTTTTATTAATACCAAGTTTGAATCTGAGATCTTCAAATCTACTTCCTCTTAAAGGTTTTGTGAGAATATCTGCAAGCTGATGATCTGTTGTAACATACTGGACATTTATTTGCTTTTTCTCCACAATATCTCTTATAAAATGCATATGCATTCGTCCTTTCATGAAGAACATGATTCTTACACATTTGGATGCAACTCATATTGTCACATTGCAGCTCTGTAGGATTTCTTTGTGGCAAGTCTAGTTCCTGTAATAATTTCCTAAGCCAGATAATCTCTTTAGCAGCTAATGTGCAAGCTGCATATTCTGCTTCTGCTGTTGATAAGGCAATAGATTCTTGTTTCTTACATTTCCATGAAATTAAGCTTCCACCTAAACACATAGCAAACCCCAACGTGGATTTCTTGTATCTAAATCTCCTCCCCAATCTGAATCTGCGAAAGCTTTTAAAATCATATTATCATTTCTATATTGGAGGCCAAGATCTTGAGTACCTTTTAAATATCGTAGAACACGCTTTGCTATCATCCAATGACACCTGCCAGGATTATTCCCAAACCTCGTTAGCAAATTCACCACAAATGATATATCAGGTCTAGTGCTATTAGTAATGTACAAAAGACACCCCACTAATGATCTGTATGGCACGTCTTCCATATCTCTATATTCCTCTTCTGTTTGAGGTCCCATGCTGCGAGAGAGTTTTTGTCCTGGAACAATTGGAGTGCTTACAACTTTACAATTTTCCATTTTGAACCTTCTCAGCATTCCTTGTATGCTTTTCGCCTGTATCAAAGTAAGTGTTTTTGCTGTCCTATTTCTAGAGACTTCCATTCCTAAAAAACTCTTAAATTCCCCCAAATCCGTCATCTGAAATTTCCCTTTAAGAATCTGCTTACAACAATACAAGCACTCCATGTTATTGGAAACCATAATACAGTCATCCACGTATAGAGCTATCAAACAGTAGCCACTGTTATTCTTGTATAGATAAATATTCCCATCTGTATCCAACTTCTTAAAATTTTATTGCTTCAGAAACTTATCGATACATTAATACCACTGTCTTGGAGACTGTCTTAGATCATAGACTGTCTTTTTCAATCTCCATATCTTATTTGATCCTTCTTCAAAGCCAGGTGCTTGTTTCATATAAATTTCTTCATCTAGATCAGCATTCAAGAAAGCCGTTTTTGCATCCATGTGATGCACATCTAAATTTCTAGCATTTGCCAATTCTAGCAGCAGTCTGATACTTGTAAGTTTCACTAACGGGGAGAATGTCTCGTCATAATCTACACCCTTCATTTGTGAAAATCCTTGTGCCACAAGTCTTGCTTTATATTTCTTCTCTTTTCCATCAACCCCTGTTTTAATTCTGTAAACCCATTTATTTCCAACTATATTTTTATTGAGAGGTTTATTAACAAGCTCATAGGTACCTGTGGCCTTAAACGAATTCATCTCGTCAATCATCGCACGCGTCCAGAATTTTGCATCATCACCACTTACAGCATCATC
Source organism: Isoetes taiwanensis (assembly GCA_021234155.1). Classification (NCBI taxonomy): domain Eukaryota; kingdom Viridiplantae; phylum Streptophyta; class Lycopodiopsida; order Isoetales; family Isoetaceae; genus Isoetes; species Isoetes taiwanensis. The sequence goes on from JAJEKV010000002.1 coordinate 12,065,530, forward strand.
ATAACTTGTTGGTAACTCAGAATTCAGTATATTCATGATTTCTGGTGTATCATCACTGTGTAATCGTTTACTTTTTCCACTGATGTCAAACTTGCCGTATCTGCTCAAATCCACATGTGACTGTGTGTAATTATCTCTGTATGTGTTCTCCTTTCTCTTGGTCTATCACGTTGCACTTCTTCTGCCTGTTCTGATACAGTTTCATGTTCTGCTACTCTGTCACTTTCGAAAATTATTTTACCATTATTAGCCTGCACAATAGCAGACCTCGTTACCCCACCATCATGCTCCTCACTTCCATCACCATCAGAATCATAGTCATTATCATGAACTTTAGTGCTGTAATTTTCGATCCTTGTACAACTGACTTGTCACCAGGAGACTTACATTTATTTGCTTTGAAGAAATCTTTGTATCATCAAACACCACGGCTCTACTTATTATAACCTTTCTTGTTTGCAGATCATATAATCTGTATCCCTTACTTTCAAGATCGTATCCTACAAGAAGAGTGATAAGGGACATATCATCCAACTTTTATCTATCTTCATCAGGTACATGAGTATACGCCATACATCCATATACCTTCAGTAAAGAGTATACATTTTCAACAAGACCTTGATCCCATACATTTTTAGGTGCTTTGCCAAGCAAACTTACCGAAGGTATTATGTTTTGAATAAATATAGCTGTCTTAAGAGCTTCCTCTCATAGAAATTTTGGTAAGCCAGCTTGTTTTAACATCGACCTTGTAGCATTCAATAAGGTCCTGTTTTTACGTTCTGCAACACCATTTTGTTGTGGTGTTGCTTTACATGTTAACTGCCTTTTAATCCCTGCTTGTTTACAAAAGGATTCAAACATTTTGGCCATGTACTCTCCTCCTCTATCACTTCTTAAACAAACAATCTTATTTTCTGTTTCCTTTTCAGCTACAAACATTTTGAATGCTTGTAGTGTTTCACTTTTCTTCCTTAAGAGATACAGTTTAGTCATTCTAGAATGATCGTCAATAAACGTCACAAAGTATCTCTTACCTGTTCTACCAGTAATGTTTAAAGGTCCACACAGGTCTGAATGAACAAGTTCCAGTTTCTTATTAGCTCTTGCTCTATGTTTCTTAAAAGGAAGCCTGGACTGTTTGCCAAACATACATCCTGGACACAACAATCCTTTTGCATCATGTATTTCGTTGTCTTTTATCAGGCCAAGTTTATACAACTGTTTCATATATTTTAGGCTTGCATGCCCAAGACTTTCATGCCACATTCTGACAACATTTAGTGGTTTTACAACAATACTAAACAAATGTGAAGAATGGACATCATTCAACACAAATAATTTCCCAAGACACTTTGCCAAGAAATGAACTTTATTATTCTTCAAAATTTTACATACGCGTCTATCAAAACGCACCTCAAAATCTAAAGAACTTTGCCAAGAAATGAACTTTATTATTCTTCAAAATTTTACATACGCGTCTATCAAAACGCACCTCAAAATCTAAATCTACCAACTGACAAATAGAAACTAAGTTCTTTACAAGCCCTGGAACACACAAAACATTTTTTAATGTCACTGGCCGCCTCTCCAAATTGTACAGCTGCAATATTCCTTTCTTCAACACCCTTTGCTCCCTTCCATCTCCCAAGCTTCACATGTGACGTTTTGGCCGTATCCTCCTGCTTAGTTAACAAGTATGAAGCTTTCAAGACTGTTGCTTCAGCTCCACTATCTATAACCAAGATATTTTCATCAGTGTCTACTTTTGACACAAAAGAAGAACATGCAATTGGAATTACCTCATCCTCTTCATCTTAGTATCAAGAGTTCCAATTTCTTCAGCTCCCACATTCAAGGTCGATGCTCCACCTCTTCTGCCTCTTCCCCTAAAACTTGCTCTTCCTCTTCCTCCTCTACCCCTATTTATTTCTACTTCTAGGACTTGAGCAAACAGTGGAAAGATGACCATAGCCGCCACAATTGTAACAAGTTACATCAGTCCTAACCTCAGTCTTTCCAACTTTTAAGCAATTTGATTTAAAATGCCCATATGGACCACATTTAAAGCAATCTCCAGCAGGTGCTCTATTCTTCGTACTATATTGAAGCTTTCCCTTCCCTTTTTTAACAAAGTCTGCTATGCTTCTTCTTCTTCTTATATTTTATTTTCTGTGTGATTTCATACATAACAGTTGCTTGACATTGGAATCACGTGTGAAACTAGACATAAAGTTTTAGACTATCCTTATGACATTACTTGAAGAGTCATAGCCCAAATCTTTGGTATCCATGTGACATTGTTAAAGCATTGTCTTTAGAGGATGTTCCTAAAGATCATGCGATGTTTAGAAGTTTTTAGTGGGGTGCAGTTCTTCATAAAGGATTATGTGGATAACCCTAGAGAATGCCAATGAAAATAATGAGATATTTGGAACGTGCAATTACAATATGCTTTGTCTATCAGGCTTTGCACAAATGCTTAAGTGCATAAATATTTCCAAGAGATTTTTGTGAACTTCGTTGTTAGTAAGACTATATATATTTGTGAAGAGTTGAAAATACCTATGCAATTCCTTGACCAAGTGTAGTATAAATTTTTTTCATATAAATAGTAATGACCTTTTTGGTAGCAGAACATGGTGAAGAGAAAATATGGTAGTTTACCACAAACAAATGCCAACATATTATTCTTTACATGACAAACTATATTTGAATTATAGAAAATACTATGCCCTCTCGTTGACAATCTTTCCTGTCTTTCCTCCATGTTCCAAGAAAATAAAATTAAATAAGATAGATGGCAACATCCCATGAGGACATATAACGGTCCCTTAAATGTGCGAAGAGATGGATAGATATACAGATAGTATTTTTTACGTCATACTACATGGCAATATCTCGAAGAATTGAAGAAGACGGTATATGCCAAAGGCAATTGACAATTTGACACCTCGTTTTGTTGTGTATGAGATCAGTGTTGGGCAAAGTCCGGGGAACACTATAAACCAACCGGTTGAAATCGCAAATTTTCCGGTTCGGTTAGTGTATCGTAGGAATTTTTCCGACAAGTTTTCTTAAGGTTTTCTATTAAGACAATAGAAATTTCCGGCCCTAAACACAAGATATTCGATTGATCAAAATAACCATAGGCAATTTTCCGATGGGACCTACAAAGTTTCCCCAACACTGTATGAGATAAGTCTAGAACAAAAAAAAAATTATAAGATTAAGGGTACCTTCGCACCAGCCGTTAAGTTAGGATTGCGTTAAGGTTTTACAAGGTCTTCCTTTCACACCACCAGTTAAGTTAGTTTTGCATTAATAATTTGATTTAGCATTCCGTTAATTATTTTAACCTAAAAGCCTTAACTCAAAATTTGTTCAGACATATTTACGTTAAGTTAAAAAATTAAACTCAAAGTTAACGCAATTTTAAAATTACACTAAAAATTAAAGTGACCTCTCGAGGTCACTTTAAGTTTAACGGAGGCCGCAGCTGTCGACTGTCTGTCGGAAGGAAGCTGTGAAATGGCGGATGGAGGTCGAACTCGAAATACTGGATGATCTGTTAGGGGTCGAAGGCATGTCATAGGTCGTGGTCGCGGGATAGGTGGTCGCAGTAGGTCTTCTTCACAAGCTGCACCAGAAGAAGAGAATGAGGATCTCTTGGAGTAGGTTGGTTTTCTAAATGTATTTCTAGAATTGGGAGGTTTTAGAACACTGCTTCAGGATGTGGGTCGAGTTGTCTGAGTGATGATAATTGCTCCAAGCAATGATCAACAATCCATTGTTATTTTTAATGGAAATGCTAGCCTTTTAGACCATTTCGCTGCTTAGACCACGGGCTAGCTCCAAGGTAAAATCCCCTTCTGTATAGTACTTTCGACTATCTCAGAATCAGATTCCTTACCCTGTTATGCAGATCCCCTGATACACATGGAGATGGAGTAATCCCGAACGATCCACGGTAAATAGACTTTTCTTGCTTTTTTCCCTTTTCAAGACATGCAACAAGCAGTACAAGAAGTATGGGCGATGGAAATTATGAACCATGGTGAGAGATGGAGAAAATAGTTTGCCTAAAAATCCATCTTTCATAGCCATATATAAATAAACAGTAGAGTGCATTTTTTTGGCTGCTCTGCATTGCCAGATTTTTCCTTCCTGCCCTTCTTCTTTGTGTGTGTTCACACAAATTTGTAAGGAAGCTACTGAACTTTTTTTTTTAGACTATCAGCATTTAAATCATACATTCGGACAAATTTGTAAGTACCTTACATGGTCAAGCTCATACATTATACAGACATTCAAGATTTATATCTCGAATCATTGCACATTGTGCTTGATTTGACAGGGAATTTGTTTGTGATGGATCAGGGGAAAAGTGTTCGAAATGGAAAATCTTTTGAAAAACACTGGATTAGACGGGGTATTATGGAGGACAAGCACTTTGAAAATGAGATAAAAAGGGAGAAAGTTGTGAACTTTGATAGCTCTAAGAATGGGCAGAATGCAGGAAAAGAGTGTCCTGGAGAAAAGCTCCCTTCTGCCTCAAATGGAGATGGCATCTTATGTGATAATCTCTTTAAGGGAGGTAGAAGCAAGGGGTTCCCCTGCGAAGGAAGAAAATCGTGGAAATGGCTCACCACAGCATTGGTGAAAATGATTCGAACATAGAGGTCGTGAAATTGTAGAAAAAAGACAGCCAGAGCCAAAGAACGATTAGGGAAAATACCTTGACTTTTACAAAGAACGACCGGAAGTTAACGAGATCCGCTAACACGGAGATATGAAACACTCAAATCTTTTTTAGGTGTAATTTGGATGCACAATTGTGCTTTAACTGTACTGCTAAGATTTAAAACATGAAAGCTCCACAATTTAACGACTCTAGAGAATAAAAAACAAGAACATCTATGCAAGGCTCACTTGCATGTTAAAATTAAACAGCAAAAAATGTAAATATCTAGCTTACTATTGATTTTTCATTTGACAGCAGAAATTCCATGTTCCCCTGGAGTGAAAGCTGCAGCTATGCTCTTATGCGATTTGGCAAATTCCTTACCTGAGCTTGACCTTGATAAAAGAAAGAAGAAGCGTCAGCGAATTTGTCAGTCGATCTGGCAGAGAAAAATCTATAGGAACTCAGATCCTTTTGCTGGAGAAGACAGACTGCATGGAAAATCCATTGTTATTTTTAATGGATTAAAAATCCTCTTTTATAGCTTTAACTTGGCCCCATTCTGCTTTTTCTTGTTCTTCCATGCAAAGCCAAAAGTGCACAGCCTATTCTTTGGGTTTTTGGGTCTCTAACATAGTTCTGACCATTCAATTCTTTAATTTTCAGATCGTGCATGCTGGTGGTTGAGGTCGTGGAGCTTGGATTACTGCAGAAATGTCTCCTTGGAAAAATTAATGCTTTGATTTTAACCTTTTGATCTTGCTGAGTCTGCGTATTCCAGGATTGCAGTTGCAAACTAGTTTGATTATATTCTTTTAGTGACCTTTCTGGAACAGAACTGGCTTGTTATTGTCTAGTGTGTTTCAAATTTCAATTCAGAGTTATGTGGTTTTAGGTGAGATTCATCTTGGCTCCCATGGATTAATAAAGCTTTTTGCTAGAGCTTCGACTGCTGGAGATTATGTTAAAACCATGCAGTCAGTTTGAAGCTTCAAAAAATATACTGTTTGTTGTATCATGATAGTAATATATACTCTTGAAAACTTTTGGTTACTTGGTTCAGACTTCTTCGATTGGATTTGAGCTGCAGAAACATAAACTACATGATTGAATGTTTACTTGTCTTCCCAAGTTTGTGCGTATGTCTTGCTACTCCGGTCTCATGCCTTAGAGTTCAGAACTTTCTGCAATGAAGTCAAAGACTAAACTCTGATACACAGTGCCCTTTAAGTCCTTTAGGAACCACCTATATATCAGCTGCTAAGGTAATTTTTGTAGTGTCTCATGATCTCAGATAGAAATGTCCTTCTGAATTGTAATGGCATCCTACCATGTATCAGGGGCTTTAACTCGTGGTTCCAAAAGGCACTGCTACTCTGATTATTAAGTCCTATTTGAAGGATATTTAGTGATAAAGGATGTAAATAGAGAAAATTTGTTGCTTAAAGGTTTGAAAAATAAAAGGGATACATCTATGATGGGTATTGTGTTGTAAAAGCTGCACTAAGCACAAGCATTGTGTATTACATGGTGCTCATAAGCTGGCTTTCTAAAATACCTATTTACTCTCAATCAATTGACTCTATGATAGAAATGTTAGCTGGTTATATTGGATTCTGCTAATGAACAATTAGCAAGCTAGTTAGACAATACCTCAATCATCCTAAGGCTTAAAAGTTTAAGATGGATGGCAATAACTTTGGCATGATTTTGGCATGAGTTCATATGTTAATTTGTTCGTGGCACAAGAAGAAGACAATTGTTTGAAGTGTTTAATAGAAGCTAAAAAACAAAACTTAATGGAGGTATGTGTAAAAGCATTCTTAAGTTAGCATTAAGTAAAAAAAAAAAAATAACCTAATGGACGAATGTGCGAAGACATTGCCGTTAGCATTAAGTTAGACTAACTTAATAGGTACATATGCGAAGAAGTTGTCGTTAGCATTAAGTTATCACTAACTTAATTGAGGCATGTGTGAATACATTTTTATTTTATCATTAAGTTAAAAAAAAATAACCTAACTTGTTCTAGTCTGAAAGGATTTAACTAGTTTCCGTTAGGTTAAAGTCTTAACGGAAAGTTAACTTAGTCTTGGTGCGAACATAAGGGTCTCTTATAAGTTTAACTGGCAGTTAAAAAAAATTTAACTTAATCCTAACTTAACGGCCGGTGCGAAGCTACCCTAAGGATTTTATTGCCACGCGTCAGAATATTTTCAAAAAATGGTCGGCCGGCCGGCCGGCTGGAGAAAAATGCAGATAGGGCAAAGGGGAAAGATTCCGGCAACGCGGAGGTTTACGCGTTAAAACTCCATTGCATTTTTTTTTTTGTGTGGTGTGTGGATCGGAGCTGCTTCTCACTCTCCATAGCCACTAAATCCGACTTGCAGCTATGACCGAGCAGCTCACACCAGAGCAGATCGCCGAGTTTCGCGAAGCTTTTAGCTTGTTCGATAAAGATGGCGATGGTAACCCCATTTTCCTTGCCTTTTCCTCGTCCTTTTTCATCCTTCCAGCTTAAATTTCTCAATCTTATTTTCCCCTTTGTTTCCTTCTTATCTCTGCAATCTTTTTTTCCTTTCTTACATAGCATAATCTTGTATATTTTATGTTTGATCTGTTTTCTTTGTTTCTTTTTTCGTATGTTATATGCGCTGTTTCTTGTTTCCTGTTTTTGATGATTTTGCTTTATGAATATATCTAGGATGCATCACAACAAAGGAACTTGGGACCGTTATGCGGTCTTTGGGACAAAATCCCACTGAAGCAGAGCTTCAGGACATGATAAATGAAGTAGATGCCGACGGAAATGGGACAATAGATTTTGGAGAGTTTTTGAACCTCATGGCAAGGAAAATGAAGGATACAGATTCTGAAGAAGAGCTTAAAGAAGCTTTTCGCGTCTTTGACAAGGATCAGAATGGATTTATTTCTGCGGCAGAGCTGCGCCATGTTATGACAAATTTGGGGGAAAAGCTTACAGATGATGAAGTGGATGAAATGATCCGAGAAGCAGATGTGGATGGCGATGGGCAGATCAATTATGAAGAATTTGTGAAGATGATGATGGCTAAGTAGTAAGATCACTCAAAACCTGTGCTGCAAATTTTGTTTATTTTATTTTGATTTTTAACATCATTCTGTTGCATCCAAATCATTACTGGCAATGGCCTGTTGCACTTCTGATGAATAGGCCATCTTGTAAAATGTCATTTCCGGGCTCTGCATGATCTTAGACTGCCAGGAAGCCCGAGATTTAATGTCTGCTTATGGACCATATCAAATCTGCTTGCAGATCATTGATACAACTTAATTATATTGTGTACTAGTATATTTTGATAATGTAATCATCATGTTTTACCTTGGTGCACACTTTCAGCTAATATTTAGGCCTAGCATGTGTGAGCATTTGTTGTTCAGTTATGGGAGGTCAATTATATATCAGAAATACCAGAAAGCACTTTTTAAAGTGAATAAATTATCGTAGGTTGACATAAAGGTCGAGAGGGCACTATTTCTTATCTCTTATGTTTTCAACACATATTTAAACGAGTAATAGTAATAGTCCTCTTGATGGTCACTTGATTTTTTTGTGATAATATAGCACTGAGTCGACGTGGATCTGATGTGGAGGGGCTGGATAGTGCCTTCTACCTTTATGTAAACAAATGACATGTGCTTGTTTCGCGGCAAACAGCTGGCTTGATGCTTACGCGGCTCACCAGCTTGCTTTGGCACGAAAAACTCGCTCAAGTCCATTTGCTATTATATAACTGACCAAAACTAAGAAAACTAAAGCTCTCTTTAGAGGAGTATTAGATGCTTGGGACCAACCCAATAAATGTTTACCCTTGTGGAAAGCCTTTTTTGGCAAAAAAAAAAGGGGCCAGAAGGATGTGAGGATAGATATTTTGAACCCTATCTTTATTGCTAAAAGCGTGTATTATTTTTTGTAGGCCACGATTGTGGCATAGTTTATGGAATATTCTCTCTCCATAGATCCTGTGCCCCCTTCCCAAGTCAATTTGGGGTCAAATCATCCTTTGTTGACTTGTGGGTGCCTAAAGACTAGGCACCATTGGTTCAGACAAAGATTATGGTATATATACAACATGACATCATACCAATACAACACCGAATTGTAGATCTCTAGCATAACAGCAGCATCCCCAAACCCCAATTCGAATCGATCCAATGCTCACAGCTCACCTGTTCATGCTACGTTTCCTCTCAGTTACAATAAGCCTATGCATAGGGACGATCAGACACGTGCCACTGACTGCCAGTCCAAGTTGCAACAATCAGTGGCATGCATCCGATGATCCCTATGCATAGCGCTTGCCATGAGGAAAGACTACCTATAATACAATAAACGGAGACCATCAGTGAGCCTGGGGAATTGAACCCCAGCGCAATGCCAATGCTCATCCAGGCATAATGGACATCCCATGTGACGGGATGGCCCCCATTCTTAGTAACCATGGCCACAAATGCACAATAAGAAAACTAGTCCGGAGGGGAAAACAAGGCATCAGAATAACAAGCATTACATATTCATCAAGTCAGTAAATGTATATCTGGAACAAATGCCACTAAAAGGTACTGCACAATAACCTAATTACACACAACAGCAAGAAGATAAACCTCTATAGGTTCCCCAGATGCAGCCCACCTGATGACGACATCAAGCTGGCGGATCTCCTGGGTCAGCTGACCCCTAGCAATTATGTGTGATCTTAGTGCATGCAACTCAGACATCAAAGTCGCATGTTGCTCCCAAGCAACACCAGAAATCATCGAATCAATAGCAACATAAAAACCTGTCAACTGCCTCCTCAAGCTCCTAAGGGAACCTGCAATTCTATGGGCCTCTGTACCAACCAGCACAATGTTTGATGTGAACTCCTCTGCCTTAAAAACCTGTTCAGCCTCTGGAGGATACATCTGAGGATCAGGCCGGGATGCATCAATTCTGGAGCTTATTAAAGAGGGGTCCAAGCTTAGAACGAGGTGGTCCGACTCACCCTAGGAATTTCCATTGCCTCCATTCCAACCCTATAAGAAGGTGTCACCACCAGAAACCATGCTCAAGAAAAATAGAAACAAGCACACAATTGAAACTGTACAGCAAAGAAACCACATATGGAGTCACCCAACAGCCTAGTGTGGTCTCCAGTAGGAATGGAGATGTAATCCACACCATGGTCTGGGATTTCTAGTCCCAGGCTGAAGGATAGATCATAAAGATCCTCAAAGTTACAATCCAGCTCATCAGGTGGCATGGAGTCATCCTAGTACCGTCGGTGCCCAGGACCCTTCCGTTCAGCCACATATCCTGTAGGTAAACCAAACAGGTAAGTCCTAACATTAGATGGCATGCAGTGGGCGGGGTTCAAGAGAACCCTCTAGGCAGCACGTATTCTGTGCTCATATGAGCGCTGTTTGAAGGAATAATCTAGCTACTGCTCAAAGTGTACTTTCCACTCCTGAGCATCCTGCAAATAGTAAATGTTTAGCTAGGAGTGAGTCTATGGCCACCATGGTAAAATACAAAGTGAGCGGCCTTATTCAACAGGTTCCTGTTGTTCAATACACACAAACCTTTTGTGTCCCCAGCACCCCATCTTAGATAGAGATCCTTCCCCTTTTCAATCATGGATTCAGAAATGTTATGGAGATGGCAAGAGGAGTGCATCTTACCTATGTCCTTCATACAAATACCCCACCATACCCACAAAACAGTGTAGCCTGTTATTCTTGAGGACTTTGCAGACTAATACAACACCAGCGGGTTTGAATAGCATCATTCACGGCCTTTGGTATATTATAGCCTGCTCTCCGCATAGTTTGGACATGAAGGTGATCTACAGAAGCTCCCCTCTCCAGGGCAACCGCATCAGCCACACGTCTTCTATCATAGAATGATGAAAGGGCATTAAAGGTACTAAGGGGGACATCATGTCCTGACAGTCCTAGTATCACAGAGGCATCAATTGCCTCCCATTTCATAGCAAAATTAGGTTTGGCAGAGGAATTATGAGTCTGTATAGAGATAGAATCAACTGGCATGGAACCATAGCAGAGACGGGCACATGGCGACGGGAGCCTTGCCCTTTCTCGCCGCTCTCTTCATCGACATGATGAAACAAAACCATAGCAACAAACTGCTCACCTGTGCGCCATCCTTCAAATCATCTCCGCATCGCATCCACATGCTGAACCAGACGCCTGCGCAGACCCTAATTGGAATCAGGATCTCTGGTCGCCATCTGCTAGGGCGCACGTGCGCTCCTATCCGGCTACCAACAACTAAAAAATCCTTATACAGATTCTTACCAAACCCCAAATGACAGCATCAACATTCTACATATTTTCATACGAATACCAAACAAAACCTTCAACAACCATAAGTTACAAACATACGGCTTTTGATTGTGCAAACATTATTGCATCAGCTTATCTTAAGAGATGTCTCATATCCGTTTAAGAGCCTCAGCTCGAAGAAAAGAACAAGCAAGTGAAATTAGCCCCTGCCGCTTTTCAACACGTGACAAAAAGACTCTCATGTGAATTGCCCATTAGTGGACGTCTCAGTTATCTTTAGTGGACATCTCATGGAGCAATGTATCTTCCATGAATGATAGGAAGTTACCAAATGGGAATGATGGGAAGTTACCAAAATGCTTTTTTTAAATGAGTAGATTATGTTTACTATGCATCATCCCGTCAGCCACCCGGGGGATGCACCTATTGTATAGGGGGTATACCACATGCGTGCAAGGGGTCAGCAAAAACCCCCTTGTATACGTGTTTGATTTTTTTCAAAAACCCCCTTTCCAGCCACATACAGTGCCAAAATTTCCCTAAAAACTCCAAAAAGCTACCCCTACGTACGAGTATATGTACGGTTTAAGGGAAAAACAAACCCTTTCGGGTCACTCACATGTTTTGTACGGCCAAAACTATGTGAACCCCCCTTGGTCAGCCAAGGCTTCCCTCATTCACTTACCAGGGACAAGAGGTGGAGGTGGCTCCGACCTACAAGTACTTGGGGATCGAGTTCTCAACTACCACCCATTGGGATGCTGCTATCAGCTTGCGGGTCATGGCGGGTTGAAAAGCACTATATGCCATGCAGAACAACAGCCACAAGGCAGAGTTATATGCCTGGGGCCATCAATCACACTTGTTTCGGGCCTTGGTCGAGCCGGTCCTTTTGTGTATGGGGCAGAAGTGTGGGGTCCGGTGATATCCCTCAACACCTGGAATGACCTCGAGCAGGTGTAGAAGGCCTTCTTGGCATGGGCCTTGGGGGTGAAGTCTACAGTTCCATACCAGATCCTACTCCAAGAGACAGGCTTTCGACCCCTTCAACAGGCTGCATTGGAACGCCATATCGTTTACTTCCAAAAGGTGGTTGCTATGGCTGATACACGCTTGCTCCACCTTGCTTTGGCCACGGCGATGGGTCCCCAATGCCCCAAATCCCACTGAAAGACAAGCGTGCTCGCTGGTTCTCACTGGGAGTGCAAAAAACACGCGCCCGTGTCGACAAAGAAAGATCGCGAAGGCACTTAAGCCGCATCTAGATGCTACTTTCCTTCGCGAAGCTCGGGATGCGATGCTCGACGACGACGCTAAGCCGGGCACACTATCGCCAAGAAGTCAATCCTAGGCTCACAAGAGGCCCACACCAAGATTTTGTACACCCACCGCCCATGAAGAAGCGCAGACTTATAGCTTCCAATCGCGACGGTGCACATCGCCCAAGATTGAAACAGTATTGGGCTCTTGGGAAACACGAGAGCAAAGACTTTGCCCGTTGTTGCCACCGTGGCCATTGAGGATGAATGTCATGCCTCCAAATCGCTTCAAAGATTTGCCCATATCCAGAGCGATATGTTCGATTATTAGTGCCCCCCAATTTGCATCGCATTATTGACTACGGGCGTCGGTGGGTTTGTTGGGGTCATATCTCGTGGAGGTTATGGATGCACGAGCTCATTTGTGTCCTCAAGGGGACGGTATTGAACTGTCCTACACAATTGTACAAAATGCAAAGATACTTATTATCGCTAAGGTTTTTCGAAAAACCCTTCTCAAGCGGGGGTTTTTAATCCTCGCCTGAATACGCTTGCTGCTCTCTTTTTTGTTTGGGTCCCATCGGCCAATTGGTCTCCGTGGACGCTAAAAATCTATTCTATTTCATATGTGAAGAATCATGGATGACTTGCTTTATTACATACCAAACACTTGGGGGTGTTTAGAAGATCTTAGACATGTATTGAGTTTTTTTAGTTCTATTTGAGTACCCTGAGCAATTTGGTATTATTTGGCATGGGGGATGTGGTTTTCTCGAGTACCATGAGCAAATTGTATAGAGGAATGGAAAGTGGTCCTTTAAGTTTTGGTTGAGTACCATGAACAATTTGGTATTATCTGGCATGTGGGATGTTCTTCTTCATTACACTTCCCTATCGCAGGTAATATACGAAGAAGAAGGATACCTTTTCGGAAGAGCTCTCAAGATAATATGTTCCAGGCTCTCTCTAATCCAAGATGTCAAACCTCAACCAACCTATTTTGCTCTTGGGGCATCATCATGTGAGATGTGCAATCCAAGCAAGCTTGATCATGATATGGTATCAGCCTCAAACAAAATTGTTTGAATAGGAACTAGTCTCTATTGTCTCATCCGGGATAATCAACAATATAGATATCATGCTTTGGCTGGGTGGAATGATAGGGTCTTGCACTACAATAAGAAACATATTTTAAAGGTAAGGCCTCTGTATACATGACATTGTGAAGCGGGAAGAAAATAATATATCTGCTTAACCTGCAACTAAGGAGGTGCCACCCATGTGCTTGATATGAAACTCTCTCCCACAAACACATCATTAGTATTTGGATATAGCATATGTAGACATATTCATTTTACTGCTGGAAAGCTTCAATAGACCAGCTAAGTGACTGAATTATACAAGCATCTTTGTCCCTTGTTGTCGAAACCAAGTTTCCAAACGAAGCTCCTTCCCTTGTTGTCCAGCACAGGATGATGGAGAATAAAAGATGAAACTCCACAGCAAATGCAAAAATGATGCTAACAGCTCTAATTAATGTTCTACTTGCTATATATAAGGGTAGATATGATATTATAGGAGCTCGATCATGCTTCTCCAAAGCATACAACGACATGGAAGCAAAGCATATAATAGAAGGCAACATTGTATTTACTCCTTAACTTTAACACAAATCAGCACAAAAGCCTACTGCAACTTCTATACGGTATATACAATAATTGTAAATAGAGCCATCAACCAGTACCTCAAGCCAGTCGGCATCTGAAGACAAATAATCTTACAAAATGACAATGGAATAAGGGCCATGCATCATAAGGAAATGGATAATTCTCCTTTAATTTTCTTCTTTGATTTTGCAGCTGCAGTTGTGGGCTGCATCTAGTCACTGGAATTGTGAAATAAATAACATAAGTTGTGGACCAACAACAAATTTAAGAAATAAAAAGAAGAAGACTAAGATGCCAACAAAATATAGTACCAGCGAAAAAATAAAGAGCTATCAGAGGACATGAGCTATGCCATTTAGTGCCAAAATGGTGCAAGCAAGAAGGTTGATGGAGTTGGAGACCCGAAACCAAGAAAGAAAATAAACTCAATAAGTAAGTTATTTTCCTATTTCCCTCAACCAAGGAAACTAGAGAAAAAGCAGAATTTGCTGGACCAAGATACGAAATAAGCCAAGTTCAATGACAAAAGGCGGAGTATTACCTTAAAATAGTTGGTGCAACCTCAAAGCCCAAGCTTCGGGACATCATCCTGAAAAGTTTTTAAATCCTTGTGGCTTTCCAGAAGGCTTTTCCCTTCAGTAGGATCTGCGTGGTTCAACATTGGTGGCTACTTGCGTTGGAGAATGGAGGCCCGATGCTCGAAGAAGAGGAATTTTGTTGATGTGGGGTCTGATGTGGGTGACCAAATGGACAACTTAGAATTGCATGAAATCGTGCACATCGGGTTAAGCAAGCCTGCTAATAACATAAAAACTTTCTTGCATTTTTTCATGCCATTTCCATAATAATTTATAGGGATTCCTAGGAAACTACTTTACAATTTCAAATATTTTCACTATCTTAAATATAAACAAGCAACATATTTTAAATTCGAACCCTGATCATCTATGGAAAATAAATTGCTCCATAAAATGTCCACTAAAGATGTCCACTAATGGGCTATTCATATGAGAGTTCTTTTGCTTGTGCTGAAAAGCAACAGGTAGCTATTTTCAGTTGCTGCTTCTTTTCTGCTGTTTCTTTTCTACAACGTTTCTAAACGGGGCTGAGATATTCATTTTTGTACAATACAGAAGTTGGGGAGGCATTTCCTGACTCGGTTGAACTTCACAAAAATTCGGCTTGCTACAGAGATGAGCTAAGGGTGAAAGCATGCTAGGGTGTACCATTTAAAGTACTTTTTAGGGAGTGCGAAACTACCCAGAAAAGTACCTAGCACTGGGTACTGAGAACTTGCATAAATGCCACAATAAACAATAAGTTTGAGAGTTAATTCATTTATTTTAGTCTCTAATAGTATTGTTATTCTCTAGTACTATAGATTGACATGTTATTGACCTTCAATTCAAAAAATTTCGATTGATTTTAATGGAAAGAAAAACTAGAAAGTACCAGTTTTAAAAGTACCCAGTCTAGGTACTTTTGAGGGTTCCAAAAGTGGTACACCGTAACATGCTTTTACCCCTAAGTTCAAATTCAGTAGTTTAGACCTGTGTTTCAGAGATTACAAAAGCTTACATGGCCAAATATGGCCCATGGAGAGCAAGCATGCATTGATTTGTAGGGTTCTGGCCTATGGGCATGCATGCATGGCCAATAATGTATGCCTAAATCTCGAATTTGAAGTAGGGATAGCATAAACAATCGTCCTAACTATCACAGTTACCGGCTATTTACCTATAACGCATAATCATCATCCCAACTTCTATTCCTTGATGTAGACAATGGACATGTGTCATGATTTCAGACAGAAACGTCAACCCAACTTCCGTTGGTATTATTTGGTATGGTCCCCTCTTGATAGAGGCAATAGAGAATTTTTCTTGACGACTTCGCCTTTTCCAAATCGTAATTACAAAGACCATTACCAATATCCAATCGTAGGATGTATAACAAATACAGATAGTAGCATGTAGTGACTGTTTCCTAAAATGCATGTCCAATAATTGAGTTCATTGCCTTCGCCTTTTCCCAATGGATATTGTAGAGATCCTTAACAAATGCCCATAGTAGCATGGTGTGCCCATCTTCATTTCTAATTAATGCATATTCAACAATGCAATTCATGATGTGGAGTAGCTATAAACATCTTCTTTGCCTTCCCCGAATACACAGATAGATGAGATTGTAGAGATCCCTAATAAATGCCCAACACAGCACGTAGTCACCATAATGGTTCCTAATCCAACTCATGGATGTGGTTTGGCAACAGGTAAAGAATTATTGTAACACGATTATGTTGACTTCTTGCTTTCTCCTAAAACACTGATAGAGGAGGTTGGGGAGATCCTTAACAAATGCCAAGCTAGTGGTTCCTACTTAATGCATGTCCAACAATCTAATTCATGTAGGTTTACCATGTGGTTTAACTATAAATAAAGAATTACTGCGACAGACAATTTTGCAGATTTTGCCTTCTCCTAACCCAATGATAGAGGGGATTGTAGGATCCCTACCTAGAATGTAATCGCCATATTGGTTCCTAGTTTATAGTGTCCAACAATCCATCTTTTCTTTTCTTTTTTCTTTCTTTTTTTTTTTTGAGCAAAGGTGGTACCATTTTTATATTTTCTATAAGAAAATTACATGTATTCGTTCAAATGGGAGATTGTTAGAGGAGCTTACAACTCGACTTCTTCTTGTTCCAACAAGGATGCTTAATTAGAAGAGTATTTACACTTATACATCTATTTTTTGAGCATAAACAAGTGGATCCTAATATCTTGCACAGAAAATGTATATCCATGACCACTCTATGCAATTATAGATGAAGTATTGGGGGGTTTCTATCATGCCACCCATCACGACAATCCAATTCATGTGAATTCATCATGTGGTTTAGCTAATATGTAAGCTACTAGAGTTAAACACATTGATGACCTGAATTTAAGCGGTCAGTTGTATGTATTGATGACATGATTGAAAAAGGGGCTGGGGGGAGGAGGAGAGATTTGTGTTGAAGATCACATGTTGACCCACTTGCTATTATATAAATGTTAAAAATGGGTGCAATAATGGCAAAGTTTCAACCAATAATAGCTTGTTATATTTGTGGCAAGGTGCGTGTCTAGTGTTGTTCTTCACGTCTATTTGGTCAAAGCAATCACAAGAGCACGTGTATTAAACAAATTGATGAAGAACGTGCTAGGTGTTACAAAGAAATATGCATCTCTTCAGCAATCTTTGCAAAGAGTGCATGTCTAACAACTCATATTAACATTATTATATTAGCAATATTTTCTTGCCTCACATAGCGTTATCGGGCCATTGTATTCCTATTTCTTCATCATATATCAAATTCTTTGCCAACCTTGGAATATTTCTTTCGTATTTCTTGCATATTCTTCGCGTATTTTCCTTGTTTTCGCATAGGTTCATGACATAATCCAGACCATTGGCCTAGATATAAATAGAGGAACCTCATTCTCGTTGAATCATTCCAGTTCAACGCCAGTCTTGAGCCTTCTAGGTGTCTGTCTTGTGTTCCTGCTTGCATTTCGGGCCATTGTAGATTCTCCATTGTATATCAGAATTTTTTGCCATCTTTGGCATGTTTCTTGTGTATTTTGTATATATTTTCTGTGTAGGTTCATGATAGTTTGAATCGGAATCCTTATCGGTTCTTGCCTGCTCAGAGCCTAAGTATCCCTTTATTCGGTATTAGTTTGCGATTGTTCAGACTAGTTATATATCTGCTTTTGCATTGTCTCGCTCATCAGGATTGCAATAGCAATCCTCGTGAGCATTTTTTGAAGATCTTCTTTTGCTTTTAATTTGATCATCAAGATCGTAGTGGCGATCCTCCTAAGCATTTTTTGAAGGAAAAAAAAGTTTGCTTTGCTTTGCTCTGCTCGATAGGATCGCTGTGGCGATCCTCCTAAACATTTGTTTGTCAATATTTGATATTTTCTGTTCCTATGGAGGAGATTTCATCCTTAGTACAACAAGTACAGTAGCTTGTTCAGGCATGTCAGCAATTGCAGTTAGATAACAAAGAGCTCAGGTAATGAGTAGCTTCTCATGTGTCAGCATCTAGCTCTGGATTAAGGCCATCAGAGCCTAAGATTAGCTTGCTAGAGAAGTTTGATGATACTCGGTCCAAGCATCGTGGGTTTTTGAACCAGATCCAGCTCGTGATTTAGCTCTACCCTCAAAAGTATCTCACGGATCAAGAACAAGTTGGACTGATCGGTCACGGGACAGCTCTTAGTTGGTTTGCCCCTTTGCTGAAAAGAAGAGCTTCGGAGTTGCAGGACTTTGCTACCTTTACTGCTGTGAGCTCAAGGTATATTTCGGTGAAAAGGTTTATCAGCGCGCAACTATTACAATACTCAATAATTTCAGGGCAAGGTTCATGTCCAGCTTCGTTATATACATCAAAATTTCATCAATGCTATAGATGCTTGGGATGATGTTTCTCTTCGAGATTGTTTTTGAAGGAGCTTGCGAGAGGATGTAAAAGATACTAACATGGAGGATCTCAGGATTTTGGCTGAAGCCATAAGGCTTGTGGTTCATTGTGATAACCGTTTTTTCCAGCATAACCAAGAGAGACATAATCAGCTTGTTTCTCCAATTTAAATGCAGCTTATAATATTGGAATGCAAGTTGATCAAATGCAATTTATAATATTGAAATTCTTACATGAAATTATTGAAAAATCATTTAATCTATATGAAGTATATTGTGCATCAAAAATCTGAATAGAACATAGAGCTGTAAATAAATCTCTTCCATATTACCAAATACACACATTCTTTTGGCTTAGAAATTTGAAAGGCCAATGATTCTATTGCTTAATAACATTTTTGTGCTCAGTGACTTAATGCACCACTCAACACGTCGTAAATAGAGCTTAAGATTTTGTTTAGACTCATGGAACATATACTAGGTAATCTTGCTAGTTAATGCCTTGATATATAACTGCTTAAATATACAAAGGCATCCATTGTCTGGTTTGCATACTCTGGTTAATACTTGTACTTCAAACCTAAATGGCTATCACATTGCTTTGGATGCTAAAAAATGTCAAAGAATAGAATAGAAAGAACAAAATGTCAAAGAACTGACCTCCTATATATAAAAAATGCCAAAGGCATATATCCTCTACTTGTGATTATATTTCTACCTAAATCTAAATGGCATTCATGTACTTTTCATTGCCACATGGAAAATCTTACTTGGCAATGTGCTACAACATGGTCGAACACAACCGCTACAAAATTTGAAGACACAGATTGTAAGGATACTCAGCTTTAATGGTAAGACAACCAAGTCTTATGGAGTTGGCAAATGTGCTGGTCCCTAATGAAGTTGCCAAGGTTATCTTGTCATGGCTTTTTTCGAGCTCTATGCTACAACTGGAGAACCTCTTTACATATTAACTAAATCGTAGATACATTTGTCTTGGCATAAACTGCAGCTATATGATATCACTTTACATCAGTTCTTTTGCACAACATTTCGAAGCATGAAACTGGCTATAAATTCAGTCATAAGAGCAATATATATTGCCACTAATATGCTCTCACAATAATGCTTAATAACAACCCATTCAACTATTAACGAAATAATTTGCATTGAGCCATGTGCATGAATCATCTACTGGAGTCATATTATATGTTGTCCACATATTAACTACATTGTAGAGACATGTGTCTTGGCATAATCTACAGCCATATGATATCACTTCATATTAGTTCTTTTGCACAGAATTTTGAAGCATGGAAGTGGCTATAAATTCAGTCATAAGGGTAATAGATATTGCCATACTAATATGATCTCATAATACTGCCTAATAACACCCCATTCAACTGTTAACAAATTAATTAGCATTGATCCCTTTGCATGAATCATCTACTATTTAATGCTCGTATTTCTCGAAAGATAGTCTGATTGCCTGACGTGCAATAGACAGAGCAGAACTTTCCGAGTTGAAAGAACATGGAATAGCAGAGCTACTTGAAAAACAGGGACACCAGCCATTTCATTAATTGGCAAAGAACATCCAACATCATGGTTGGAAGCCATTTCGTTATTTGGCAAGTAACTTTCAACACCAGAGCTATCACCAGGCATTTCAAAACATCTAATATTAGAGATACCAGTCATAATAAATAGATTCAAAAGAGACGTGCCTCCACCTAAATTCGCATCAGCAACATTCGACCTCTTTCTTATAGCTGCCGAATTTGCATGCAGGTGCAACCAACCACCATCCGCAAAAAACTTGTATAAGCTACAACAATCAGCATGTTCGGTGAAGAATCTGAGCCCCTTTCTGCTATGAACCTCGGGTACCTACTATTGCCTAGTAAATATAACAAGCAACTCGACACCAGGCATCTTGAAAAACAAAGCTTAATAATCTCACCTGAAAGAGAACCAAATCTGAATCAATATTTTTTTCCACCGACCACCGTCTGCCTTTTCTCTTCTTTTCATACATTTCAGACTTTGTATGTCTCTCTTAAGCTGGGTAGAATGCAGGCCTCCATCGCCATCTGCACAATCATGCCTAATCTGGTCAGCCTTCAGCGGGCATTCCGAATGTTAGAAAGCGTAAATTAAATCATAATAAGAAAAATAATTCACGATTTTTGGAAATCGATTTTTTTTTTCTTCAGGCGACGAAAATCTCCAAAACCTTAGGGAAATCAGATAAGAAAAAAAGTAAAAAAGTTTTTCTCTAGACTGAAAAATCCAAATTTAAACAACAGATATACTAATTTATCTTTAAACATTTGTTTGATGGAAATCAAGTACCCATTTGTAGTATCTACAGACCTTCTGATTCCCACAATAGCTGGAATTTGCATATGTGGAAGTTCTCAAGCACAACTTTTTGAAGAAGATAGGAAAGGCAACTTTGAGAAGGATTTCTTCTGGATATGCCATGCTAAGAGCTACTACATGAACTCTATCAGCCTCTAATAGTTGCTTTCCAACTATAAAATCCCATAAAAACCTCATGTGTTTGAGAACCCAGACGATTCATATAAAAGATACCTTCCAATATTCGCTTGCAACAACTAGGATAAAATCTTTCATGCTAGCTCTTTTTTCCAACTTCTCCTTTTGTATACAAAATGCAGACACAAATATTTACTTAGATTACGCATGATCAAACATAATAAGCGTACTAACACACCCAACATTATATTAGAGTAAATATTAAATTAATAACACAACAACATTCACATATAATCCATTAAGGATATGGGGGTTAATTTTAAACCCTCTTAATTATATTTTTAGCCCCAATTCACACCATATTCTCGAAGGGCTCGCATGAAAACAGACAAAAGCTCCCGACAAAAAGAGAACTTCCTTATCAAAACGGGACCGAGGTCGAAGGCTGAAGGATGGAAAAAAAAAAGGGGACAAGATCAGGGAAGAACATGTCCCAATATGGAAAAAGACGCCAAACTGTCAAACCAAACAGGGCTAGACTTTTCATTCATCTCAGCAGAATTCTAGAATGGTTGAGAGTGGGTAGCTGCATATTTGCAAGCTACCCACAATGAAAAAATACAAGGAATATCCAGTTATATCACCTGGACCCCAAAAAAATTCTACAGATGTCGGTTAAGTGTACCTGTAGAGAGCTTATCACCGGGATTAAAAAACCCTGCCCTTTCGGGTTTTCGAGGAAAAACCCTAGTGATAAGCCCTCTGCAAGGGGCTTGGACACAATGTAGGGCTGCAAAAAAAAAAGCTCCCACAAAAAAACTCCCGAAGCCTGAAGAAGACGGAGTCGCGCATCCCGTTGTACCTGCACATCAACAAACTCGAACACAAAGATAAGAAAACAACAACCTCGAAAAGCTTAGGGTCGGGTCACGCCGCAGCGTGCCACGCGACAAAAACAACCTCAAAAGCTTAGGAAACGATCACGCCGCGCCACGCCGACAAAAACAACCTCAAAAAGCGGGTCATCGTGCGGCTAACGCAACAAAAACAATATTTACAATAATATGCACATTAAGGGAGGGTGGGTGGGAGTCAAGGGAACTGCTGAGAGAGGAGAAAATGCCGATGAGGAGTCGATGCAGAAGCTGCAAGAAATAGCGATCCCAAATGAACCAGAGCCACAGAAAATGCATGCAATGCATGCATGCATGCAAGGGATGCATGCTCGCCCATTCGAGAATGTCGATCCGATGGCTCGGATCGATAGGATTTTTGAGGTAAAACTTCTCATTTAGTGCCATAAAGCTAAGTTGGGATTTTCAGAACTCCAACAACATGCATATTCTTTCTCAATGGTCTGAAGCATGCCGATATTGCCCCGATACATGTCCAAAAGTTGCATGTACTCAAGCGTTCTGATGGTTTAGGAACATTAGACTCAATCACTCCTCTCTCATAGAACACCTCATGAAGGAGAGAAAATAACCAACCTTCACCACAAATGCTGCAGGTCGATCTTCCCCACTGGTTCCACCAAAATGCCACATGCACCTCCTCCACCGGCTTGGCTCGGAAGACAAAACATCAACCACCTTATCGCCCTTTTGAACCAGTTTTTAAACCCCAAAATCCTATGTTGACAGCCTGTCATTGGGCGGCGCTGCCCAGGTCTCAATTTTTTTCCTCAATCTCTGTTTCTCTTTTTTATTCAATCACTTTGTTGATCTCCAACCTTTGCACCCAAGTGTCCAGCATGCACCATCCTCTACTGCCCTGAGCAAACCCGGTAAATGAGCACCAAAATTTGGCAAATGGGCACCAATGAGTATTCGGCTTCATCAAAATCTGTACCAATGACCAACTTCCTTAAGCAAAAATAGGAAAAAACCTATTATAATAATAATAATAATAATTTATTTACGTCCAACAAAGACCCATAGGTCATGGGACAAACTTTACTGTATTACATCATTTCATTATAGATATGAAGAGCTCAGTCTTGCCATCTAAATGGGGCGAAATTTTAAGGTGGTTGAAATTTCATCATGAGAAAAAAATTTGCTTGAACTTTCTGGCGTCTGCTAATGACCTGGCTGAGCCGCTCGTGGCTCTGCCACTTGTGGCCCGATAGGTTAGCTGGCGGCTGCCAAAAAATTTCATAGCGAAATTACAAAAATTACTCCTTCCAAAATCAATCACCGAAGGAGCTAACATGAGAGGCGTCGCCAGGTCACTGGCATATCCAAGAATATGCCAATCTAAATTTTACTTTGCCACTGCGAATTATGAGATCGGCCTCTAACGAGAAAATCATGACTGACTTAGAGCGGAATTAGAGAGAGAAATGGATAATCTGAATGGGTAATACAACTTCAAAATATAAAGGGTTTGATTGCGAACAGTATAACGCAAAAATGCATGTCTTCTCCTAAATAGCTAGTAGCTGTTCAAAAATGTAAAATGACCTGAAATATGAAAGATACTATTCATATCTCCAGAAGCTTGATCAACCATTTTGATGCTAGAAACTGCCGTTTTGATAGTTTTGTTGCTTTATAGTGGCGGATCCTCCCATGGAAAACAACCCTTATCATAGACCAGCTGGTTCTCCAGTCTGTGCTTTGTGACCTTATGTATATCTCATGTGTTCCCTTATTTCATGTTCTTCGGGGAGTTGGAATACCCTAGATACCTCAACAAATAAAAGTTGGATTTTTTTTCTCCTTTGCATGAACTGCTTCACTGCTTTTAGGGTTTTTCTGATGTGATGTTCATTCGAGCAACGAAGGGAACAAGTTGTCCATATGCGTTAATTGCAGCAGTAGTGATCCAGGGGGAGCTTTTCAACGGTAATTTTATAAAACATCGAGCATTCTCAGGTTCGTTAGATCTCCATAAGCCTTTGAATGATGTTGAGAAAATTGCAAACCTCTTAAGAAAATGTGGAAATGCAAAGGCACTATTTGAGGGAAAGCGCCTTCATCAGCAGATTGTTTCACAGGGGCTTGGGCAGGACAGATATTTAGGAAATATTCTTATACAGATGTATGGGAGGTGTGGATCTTTGAAGGATGCAAGGGAAGTGTTTGATAACATGTGGCGCCGGAATTCTTTTACATGGAACATGATGCTTTCTGCATATACTCAGAAGGGAAAGCTCAAGGAGGCTCTTGAGATTTTTGAGGAAATGCAAGAGAAGGATCAAGTGGCATGGAACACCATAGTTTCGGCACTTGCACAGGAGGGACAAATTCAAGAAGCCATCAGACTATTCAAAATGATGCCCCAGAAGGATGTAGTTTCCTGGAATACGATGATAGCTGCATATGTTCAACATGGGCATCTGAATAAGGCTCGCCTCCTCTTCGAGCAGATGCCCGAGAGGGATGTGGTATCATGGACAACTATGGTGGTTGCATATGCACGCGAAGGGCACTTTGAGAACGCTCGCCGGTTCTTTCAAGAAATGCCTGAGCAGGACTTAGTGTCACGCACTGCAATGATTGAGGTATATGCTCAATTGGGGGAGCTTAAAGAAGCAGCTCAACTCTTCAGAGGACTCCCACAGAAGGATGTTGTCTCATGCACAGCCATGATATCTGTGTATGCCGAATTAGGAGAGCTCTTAGAGGCTATTCATCTTTTTGAGCATATGCCCTACAGGAACGGGATCTCTTGGACTGCCCTTATTTCTGCATATGCCCAGCATGGTAAAAGCAAGGACGCATTGCGAAGATTTCAGCAGATGCATCTAGATGGCCTAGTACCTGACAAGGTTACTTTTGGTAGCGCTATCTGTGCATGTAGTCATGGTGGTTTGGTGGATGAGGGGTGCCACTATTTTGTTTCAATGAGCACATTCTATTGTATCACAACAGGGCTTCCCCATGTAAACTCTCTGATTGATATCCTTGGGCGGAGGGGATTACTCGAGGAGGCTGAGAGTTTACTTAACAACATGCTCTTTCATGCCGATCCTGCATCATGGATAGCATTGACAAGTTCATGCAGGATATATGATGTGGATGAGCACTCTCCTAATGAAGAACAAACAGTCTTTCTTTGTCGTTGAGTGATTTTGCTCAGTTTTAGGAAGGATGTTTCCTGATCTTAATTGGCAAGCTGCTTATCAACACTTGATCAGTCATAATGGTAAGGGTGTTTGCATACTTAAAATATGACATCGTGGTGTTCTCATTTCATTCTGTATCCTGTACAGGAGTTGCATATTGTCTTGGCTGGATCAGACTGGAAACTCATGATATATGTGGCCTTGGTATACGCATTGAACCTGCAGCATCAAGATAGTAATATGAATTAACTCGTCACTGGGAGAGTGTGGAGTGTGGCTGTTATGGTTGCCTTTTGAGATAATTATTGTTGAAGGTTTGTATTGCAATTAGAGCATGCGGTATACCACAGATGACCAGAGGAACATAGACATAATATGCCCAGGACATTCATGGATTTTTTGTATTCATCCAGATTGAAGTGCCAGAGATATTGTACCATAGCCCCATAAAATTGCATGGAGGGGTGTTGGAGATATGATCAGCCAAGGTAGGAGCCATATGCATCATCTGGCATATGAGATCATGTTCCAAAGTTGGATCTACGTGCGTTGAATAATTTTTTTTTGCTGGAGATTAGATTAGACCGGCAACAAATTCTGATAATCCCACACAGCATGAAGATAATACTTATTGCACCATGAATATAATAATCTTCAGTGGGAAGCATTCTTGTTAAGATTAGATATTATAGCAACTTCAATCTCGGATACATCATTTGGGGATATGCTCAAAATCCGCCCATTTTCTTGATTGTATGTTCGTGAGGGACTGGGCAAGTGGTTTTTTGCATTTCGCTACATGCACAGTTATTCACAATAATTTGAAGGCGGGTTTCAGCCACCGAGGAGCGGTGCCTAATAACTAACTGCAACCACCGATGGCGAGGTTCCTTTATTGGAAGAACCAACCCATCCAATGACAAATGGTTTATTTCATCAAGTAAATGTTAAATACTCTGGTTTTGGTGGGCGCTTGAGCTAAGTTATGGTTGGTGGCATTCTGAATACTTTCAATTTGTCATCAAATTGATCATGTGATAATCAAGATAATTCAATTGATTATCAAGAACACGTGATTTCAAACCTGTTGTAACTTAATTGTGGCGATTGGTTACGCAAGCTAGAGTCTCGCCTAAATAAAGTTCTGAAAACATAAAAAAGGGATGTCCGACACCGCGGCCATTATTGATAAGATGTTTGATAATTTACGACTATAATATACATTTGGGCAATCATAATCAAGAGACTTAGAAGATTTTGGACGAAGAGTGTTTCAGCCTTTCCGATACCGCTTGTAGTGGTGGGATGGGGAAAAACATATTTGAATGGGGCAGAGTTGCAAGAAGAAGACTACATTAGTTCCGGAGATGCTATTTTTATTTCCTGTCCATGGGCTTTCAATTTTCAATTAGTGTTAGTCTAATAGTCTACGATGAAGGATGGTTCGCTGTGCAAAAGTTTAGATTTGTTTGGGGTGTTTGATATACATAACCAACGTAATAGGCCTCTCTGGGGATCGAAAGGTCGTGGCGCTTATATACATTCCAGTTGCAAAGACGGTAAGTTAGTAGGAACAGTTTGTGAATTACAATTCAGGCCAGAACGTAAGGAAAGCATTCCATTTGACAGGAAGCAAGGGAGATGGAAGAAGGATAACATTGCTAGTCTGGGACGCAATGTCCCTCGTATTTTGACTCAGTTGCAATTGTGCGCTGATGCAAAAGACCTAACTGGAGGTAAGCAAATCCATGAGCATATTAGCAAACATGGGCTCTTCAAAGACAAACTTTTGGGAAACATGCTAGTGCAGATGTATGGCAAGTGTGGGGCTTTGGATGATGCATGGACTGTTTTTAATAATCTAAAGAAGAAGAATACTTTTTCCTGGAATATTATGATTTCTGCATATGTTAAGCATTCTATGATTAATAAGGCTAGGAAACTGTTTGAACAGATGCCCGGGCGGGATTTGGTGTCATGGAATGAGATGATTGCTGCTCATATTCAGCATGGGCAACTTGGTGAGGCTGTTAAACTCTTTCAACAAATGCCACAGCGAGATGTGGTCTCATGGACTACCATGATTTCTGGTTATGCCAAACATGGGCAGATGCAGGAGGCCTTGCGACTTTTTCAACAGATGCCGCAACGAAATATGATTTCATGGAATGCTATGATATCATCTTATTCTCAACAGGGCCAGTTCAACAAGGCATTGAGTTTGTTCGACAAAATGCCTGACAGGAATGTTGTATCTTGGAATGCCGTGATTGGATCGTATGCGCAGCATGGTCACAGCAGGTATGTTCTTCAAATGTTTGAACAAATGCAACTGCTAGGGATTGCGCCGAATGAGGTCACATTTGGAAGTGTTCTAGCAGCATGTACCTGTGATGGACTAGTAGATGAGGGTTGCCATATGCTTACTGTTATGACTGGACCCCCTTCCATCACACCAACGTTGGAACATTATAGTTGTATTGCTGATCTTCTCGGACGCATTGGCTGGCTCGAAGATGCAGAGGCCTTGATTAACAGCATGCCAATATTGGCAGATGCTACAGCATGGACAGCATTTCTTAGTTCTTGTAAAACTTATGTTTCTGTAGAACATGCAATGCGCGCTGCAGAAAATATTTTTGAGATGGATTCAGAGACCTCTGCACCATATGCATTGTTATCAAACATTTATGCTGCAGCTGGCTTGTGGGAAGAGGCAGCAAATGTAAGGAAGATGATGGAGAAGAGAGGTATGCAGAATGATGTTTTTCAGAAGCAAACAGGATAAACAAATGGTTTTCCACACTATTGCAACATTAAAAATAGGTTTAGGTCTAGATTGTTCTGTTTGTCTTAATCTCTGAACTAACGTGGACAACAATGGCAAGTTTTGGACTCTCTCAGTTTGGACTGCAATACCGGTAGGCAACTATATAATACGCGTTATTATAACTTACATGAAACCATTGCCAAACATGGAACTCCATCTGAAATGCGAATTTTCAGCTCCAGGATTGAACCAGTACTCCAACTGGATTACATTAAGGAAGTTTGCTGCAACAATTTCGGAGCAACACTTGACAGCTTACAATCTCAAGAACGCATCTAGGAACCTAAGCAGTAGCTCTGTCATCAAGGAAAAATTGTTGTTCTGAAATTTGTTTCCTCTAAGATTTAGTAGATGATTAGATTATCAAAAACCCTTTACACATAATATTGCTATCTCAAATAAAATGTGAACAATTTGATTGAAACTCTATCCAACAATAAAAGAATAAAATAAAGATAAAAGTGGAACTATTTAGATGCGGTATTACAAGTGAGAGAACAATCACCTAGTTATTATTTATGTTGGTAACCATAGCCCAAGCTCAATTTCTCACAATAGAATTGAAACAATAGGGAGTGCCTTATGGCTAAATCGTCCTTATGGCTAAATTGTGGCATATTCCACCTAAAACTAAATCCTAGCCACTTCTGTGAAAATCTCAAGTCCAGAATACCAAAAGTATAAAAATATGCCAAAATTACCAAAGTTATCACATGATACTCAATGGTTCATCAAAATTAATACAGGAATACTATCTATATATGAATATAATATCTAGCATAATAACAGGGGTTCCCTTTGTATTTTTGTACGTTTTTTTTTTTTTTTGAAGAACTGTGTCAGCAATATATTAAAAGAATGGTAATGTTACAAAGCAAGTGAGGAGGAAGGAGAACTGCCCCAAAGAGACAGTGATACCTCGACACTCCACAACAACTGCAACTCTACTGCTGTACAAACTGGCCATCACCATCTACCACACCCAAGAAGTCCCGCCAAATGGAAAACTTCCGCTCTACTAATCCCGGGAACACCAAAAAGCTTTGAAATAGCTTGTACCCAGTCGAGGAATCGAGAGGTCACAGTCGCTGAATCCCCCGAAGATCCACAACCGCCGGCTTCCAAATCAACCACACCAACCAAGCCACGACAGATGCAAGGCTTGTCACTGCATTTCCAGACCGCCAAGCACCAGGATATACATGAAGCAAAGAATTGTTGGCTATTCAATCTCACCAAAAGCGAGCCCCGACCCAATCCCGTGCAACCCGCAAGTGAGGGCATAAAAACCGCACAATGCTCCACAGCCTCTCGATGAAGGCCACAACAAGGGCAAAGAGGGCTCACACCCGCCTAAACCCGACTCACAAGGACATTCACCGACATAAATGTGCACCACCGCCACGTATAACCAACCTTCTGGTGGGGAAGTGAGCTCCATGTCCACGCCCAAACCGAGCGCCATCGAGAACCCTAAGCCGCAGAGACCACTTGCTGAAGGGGTGAGTGTCATGAATAGCCAACACCCTGTAATAAGACCGCACAAAACAAGAGAATACAACATCTCGGATGAACCTTCCAAACTGCACCACCACATCACCCCGAGGGACTATAGGTATGTATAGCTGAATACTCCCCGCCACTTGTTCCCGTGATAGCCCTGGCCACCGCCCTTCAGCGAAAGCGAGCTCGAAAAGAACTCCCAATGGCTATTGACCATCCCAATACCAATCCTCCAAGGTGAGCACAAAGCTTTCGCCTCCAACGGCCTCAAGGCCCGAAAGCATGCACGCGGGCGACCAAGGGCAGTAATGCTAGGGGGTAGAGGAACCCACAAGAAAGGAGAAGAGTGGTGATAAACTGAGGCATAACCTAGCTGGAAGAGCACACGCACGTGATCCCAAGCCCGCAACACCCCCGTGAGAAAAGGGGATGCATGTGGGAAAGGCCGAAGACCATACAACAGTGCCCAGGGCAACTCTACATGCACAGACGACTTTCCAAATGCCACACAATGGCGAAGAGATTGCTTCATCTACATGTACTAAATAGTATTTCTAGAGTGCTCCTTTTCTTGGTCATTGATTTTCGATGAGAGACAAAATTGTATGGTCGTGATTAAATTAGTCCCATTTGTTTATTTACATCTCTATGTTTTATTCTTGCCAGCAGGCAGCCTATGCAATAATGTTTTAGAGTTTCTGCTTCTTGTAAGCAGATTCAGATACAAAAGCAAGCTGATGAATCGATTGCATTGTTCACGTTATACTGGCCGAAAATTCTGTACTAGATTTGAAGTTAGATTTGGCAGCGGCTGATTGAGGATTTTGCATCAGATAAAGAGTCCCGATATGGCCGCGACTGATTGAGGCACTTGTACCGAATTTGGAGTGTAGTTTGGAGTCCGGATTTGCCAGCAGTGTTACCTCAGCTAATAGTCTACTTGGTGTTCGATTTGCATTTTGACTGCTCTTTGTGATCCAAAACAGTGCCAGATTGTCCAGATCTGGATCCAGCTGCAGATTCCGCAGCAGTGAGCAAAGGTCAGTAAAGCAATTGAATATTTAGTTGCAAACAGGGTTTTGTATGCAGACTTCAATAGAAGTGGAAACCGTTGGCCATATTCTGGTAAATCTATTCTTCTTATGCTTGTTTACTTAATTTAAGTGCTTGGTCTTTAGGGATTTCATGTCTATAAGGTACGGGAATGTCTGAAGTAAGACTGTGTTCTTGGCAGAAAATGTTTCATCACAGTAGAGAGACCATGGAGCATTTCGTAAGATCTCATTCCGACATTTCTTCCTTCTTTGTATAGACCAGTGAGTCTAGGGAGGGATCAACTTCCACAGATTCTTGCTTTTTTCCTCAAAGTGAGCAACATTGCCACAATCCATATTACAAATGGGATATGGATCAGAGAGTTTCATCATTTTGTATGCTTTGCAATGGTGCTGGACAGTATATCTTTTCCACCAAAAAAATGTTATGTTGTTTGTGTTTATTGTAAAATAAGTCATTTATAAGAAATTTATAAGAAGGCAACTCTCTCAGCTTTAGTAGTATCTGTTCAATATGGTGGAAACATTAGTTGTAATTATTAGTAACGAGATGGCAAAGCATTTGATGAGATCTCATCATCATAGTAACGAGATGGTGAAGCATTTGGTGAGATCTTATTTGGGCATTTCTTCCTTTTAGGAATTATCTTTTCACTTGTTCAGAATTATCTTAACTCTTGTTAAAGTTTACTTTTGAAAAGACTTGCATGGACTCGGACATTTCTTGCTGCCAACTACCATACAAATCTTTGCAATATTTTAATCCTACAACGACCCAGTTTACAGCAATACGCCTCCATATAGTTCTAGCTTTGCATATTCTAGCCAACCTAAATTTGGTCAGTGACGCTTGTAATGGCAGAAACATGCCCTTCATTTCTAGTAAGTTTATTATCACTCCCATGGCTTTCTAATTAGTGGATAGTGGTTATATGCATCGACATTCATTAATACGTGATGGAAAAAACTTTCTATCAAACTATTGAATCACTCACTTGCTAGGCATGTATGCCCTTAGTGATACACTACAACTACAACAAGAGAGCCTTAGTCAAAAGTTCCACGTGGAGCTCTTATGGGAGCAACATAAACTTGTGGACTTGGCTTATGACCTAGGTATTTTCCAATGTTTAAATGGCTCCACACGTTTCACATTATATTCATTGTACCATTATATTTCTTGTAGTTCTTATTTAAGGTTACGTGTGTTCGACTAGAATATCCAAGCTTCATAGTAATTAATATTTAGGCTTAGTTTACCTATATTTGCTTCTGCTAGAAAGGGCCCAAGATTTTTTTTAATATAACAATCAACACATAACTACCATTAGCATTAACTACACAAACCATTACATCCAACATTCTTAAATTAAAATCCCCCTGAAACCCCTTTCGGTTTGGGTTCATATTCACACGGGGGATAACGTAGGGCATTGAGAGCCCCTAAAATCGTATAACACATGTATAAAATCAACACCATTCAGCATATTGCCTCAAACCTTATAGTATTTTTCAAACCTCAACATACAACATACCAAAACTTGTACAAGCATACCCCATAAACGAGGATCACTATCTACAGTCTAGATCGAGGAATAAAGGGCAAATATGCCCATCCAACAGCTCTCGATGCCCAAAATCAACCCCCCGTGTGAATATGCACCCAAACCACATACACAATGCCTCATTTAAATTAATTATGAAATATTATCTTAATGAATACACAATGCTGACACTATCAACACAGAATATCTATTGATCAAAAAGAAAAGTTCCTAACAACCATATACAATGTTCAATCATTTGTCACCTAAAGAATCAAACAACAAGACTAACATCAAATGGCTCCTTGGGGATCGAACCCAAGCATTTCCAGATAGCCATAAAATCGAAATCATATCTGGCATCTTCGCTTGCGCTCCATGAGGCATCCAACACTTGCATTTCTATCATCTTTCTTCAAGCTGCAAGGTCTGCACCTTCCATTCACCGTGTTGCCACCACATTTTACAAGATCAATATCTTAAACAGAAGTAAGCAACATCAAGAGTATAGGCATCCAGATTAAGCGGTATGAAATTCATGCCCACAAACTCAGATGCATCTAGTGGCCTAAAGATATCAGCAGGGTCCTCACAATTAAATTCAGTGTGCATATCATCCCAACACCTGCGTCTTCTCTTTCCAATCCTACCAATTGGCTTGATGCACTCACTTGAGCCACACAGTCCACATCCTTAGCAAAAGCAATGTGGGGCTTGCAAGCAACTATCCTTGCAGCATGGACACGGTTCTTCTGGATGTAAGTAGAATTATGCACGACCATCCAAGCAATGGAGAAACAGAAGATACCTATTCTAATCATTTTTGTCACAACATAAATTAAATCAGAGTTCATCCTACCACTTACCAGATAATTCAAAGTGGATTGCCCTCGTAATCAAGTTCCTGTGATCAAGAGAAACATTTTTCTTCAGCTTCCCCGCACCATTCATAGCATAGAGCCGCTTTCCCTCCTCAACATGCTCAATGGTTACGTCATGGAAAGCATACTTATGGCGCGATTTCCCTATACCCTTGAGATAGTAACCCACCATCCCCTTAAAACAATGCAATTTAGAATCCTTCAAAACCTTGCAAATTAATATATGCCCAATTGGCTTGGCATCCTTCCACCCCAGATATTGTTTAATTAACATGTTAACAACAGCAGCATTCTATGGAAAACACCTTGCAAATGCAGGTAGTCATTCTCTGCTCCCCTTTCCACGCTAACAACATCAGCCATGCACATCAACGTCAGGAAGCTTGTAAACTTCTCAAAGAATACCAAATCAATGTCCACTCGACTGCAGGACAGCGTCACAGATACATCAATCCACCTGCCATCACCACGTTGGAACAATTTTGCCTTCCTTTTTTTCTTAGAACATGCCCTCATACCCACAAGAGCATCAAGACATACAAGAACCAGAATACAAGGACATAGACAGCAAGACCTGTAGCAGGCAATGGTATCAAAGTGCCTTCCATCACAATCTAACTGCGACTAAGGCGTATACCATAAACCAGGAAAAAGAAAAACAAATACAAAATACCATCGACACTAGCAAACTGGATAGGATAGGGAAGCAACTTACCGGAATAGCAACTCCCGTGACTCCAGGGATGCATGACACGGTTGGCCAAACCCTGCTCTCGCATGCCATAAGAGAATCCCATGCCCATTCAAAAAAATACCAAACTTATATAATTTTGACCTAAAAAAAATGCACAAATACCCAATGGTTCCTTGCCAAAAAATCCAATTATAGCAACTTCCCAATCCATACGATTTGCAAACTGTTGAAAACTAGGACATTTGATCCTTGCATCCAGGATTATACGAGTACATCAAGGCGATGAGATAAGAGTACCCCGGGGGTTTCACCCTTTTGTACACGTATGACCCAAGTGCGTGACTGGATATGGGTTTTTTCAAATTCGAAACGTCCGTATACGGACTGGTCTTTCATACGGTCGACCACCATTCTTCCTTTAGTTTTCTTTTTCCTTTTTTATGCAATATCTCTAGGTGGCTGCAAATGCGCCCCTAGCTGGACATGATTGATGTATATTTGGTCTCATAGACCCAAGCGGTCTCTCGTAGACGTTAATATAATCTTTCTTTCTTCCCGCAAGTGGTCGAGAAGGGGGAGTTGGGCGGGAAGGTCCGATCCGTATGCTACGTTAGGAGGGCCTACTCCTACTCCGAATGCTCTGAAGAACCGAGGCGCCATCAGAATGGATAATTGAAGTCGCAGGGTTCTGAAATCGTAGAGTGATTTGCTAGAAGAACTCAGGATCCTGTTCATATTGGTTTGCCCTCTTCTTAGCATGAATATGTGCTTTGAGGCCGGGGCTTTATGAGAAAAATGCTCAAATCATTGTTGCGCTCATGGTCACTTTTGCTCTGTGGAGATCGGCAACAACGAGTCTAACAACCGATCTCTTTTTTGATGGCGGTAAGCTTTGATCCAAAGGTATTTCAAGTCGTTGCTCTTGCTTTTCTGACATGGCTCCAGCGGCTCTTGAGAGGCATCTCTTCATACAGTTCATCATAAGGCCCAGATGCCAGCATGCCCCGGCCATGTATTAAAGCCCGAATCATCTTACTGTTAAATTTTAAGCTCCAGCTATGGGATGGGCTGGCGATTGCACAAATTTTCATGGTGATGGTATAAATGATATGCAGATAGATATTGTTTGCAGTTGGAACTCGCCCAGCAAGCATTCGCACCCAGCTGAAGGGAGAGTTTGTTATTTTTGACAGAATGTGCAAGGAAAGTTCTGGCAGAAGGTGGCCTTTTCCATTGCTTTGCTTTTCACTGATCTTCTGTCACATATATGTTAACAGAAGGAATGCCGCTTTTGAGCCAGCGAAAGCTCCTGCGAGTCGAATAATGCATTCCAAGGTTGCAAAAGATCATGTGGCTCAGATAATGCAACGATTTTGTCAACAACATAGCAGGTAAAAGTTCTGCTTCTCATGACATTGCCATAATTGCTCTTTCTGCAGGAAGAACTGCAGCAATTGTCAACTTAGTGCACTCAGCTCAGTTTATAGCTGAAGTTTCTGTTAGAAAATCTGTTAGAAAAGAGTATCTGGTTGCTTTGTTGCTATCAGTTTGAACTCGTATATATCTATCCAATTTTTGAAAATTAATTTTCCTATGGACTTCGTAGCTTTTGAGCTGTAATGTTGTGGCATTATATGATGTTGCACTAAATATATTCATATTCTTCTAGGAACAAGTTTGGTTCTATAACGACATTTCCATAAAACGGTCTAAAAGGTGATGTGCCAGCCTAAAATCAGTTTCTCTGATGCTAATGTATTTTTCCAACATGATATTATCTGTGGCATCAGAATACCAACAACACAATTTTATCCAGAGATTGAATGAGCATATACTTTTATGGGCGGTTATTGCAGTGCCAGCTCCTAATAGAGCTCCACAATCCGTTTACTCTTATGTGCAGTCTCTTATTCAGGATTCGGGCAGGTATGTTTTCAAGCTAATTGGCTCATGCCCTTGCGGCCCGTGCAAACCCAGAATCGGCATCCGTACAGGTATTTTCGATGATCCAATAGTTTTTTTCTCAGATTCAAGGTCGATTTCTACATTTTTTAGCTGCAAAATCTGATGGAACAATGCCTTTTGCTCTATAGGGAGCGTGATCAATGCATTAAGGCTCTTCATAAATATGCCAGTGTCAAGCCAGTTGTTACATGCACAGGTTAGTTAAGAAGAAACTGATCTCTTGCCTTGCGAATTGCTTCTGTGCATCTGTGAGTTGGACATCAATTTGCTTTATTTCAGCTTGCTATGATTCAAGATCTAGATGTTGCTTTCTTCAAAAGGCTGGATGGCCTGCAACCATGTGAAATGACAAAATTGAATGCTGGAACATATATAATTGTAGTATATGCTAAGGTATAACGTTTGTCACATGGAATAGCTGCAACATACATCATCAGTAGTGTCTGCAGAGTCCTTTGAAGTTAGCATTGATAGCTGTGTGCATGTTGGTTGTTTTATGAACGGCATGCAAATTTCCAGTTGTCTTGGCTAGCATTATCATTTATTTTAGCTAGCATTATGGATTCAAGGTTAACTGTTATGCAAAAAGAAAAAAAGACTTGATTCTGCATATGCAACTGCATAAGTGACTAAAGTTTTTTCCTTTGACAGAAATTCTTATAACTTTGAAAGCTTTAATTCCTCAGGCGATGATTTTAATTATTACAAAATTTGATTGGGTGGCAGTCGGCAAGCAGCTATTGCCCTAGATCAGTTGGAGACAAGGACTTCAAGGGGCTTTTCTACTGCAGAACCTTCAGTTTGCTCATCAAGAAGTCGTTTAATTGCTCCACCTGGATTTTCTGGACATGGAAGTTTGCCTGCAGTTTCACCAACCGGGTTCTCATTACGAAGTAGTGGTAGACATCAAGTGATTTCAGGTAGTGAAATATGTTCTTTGTTTATTTGTTGTTTGTTTGTTTGTTTGTTTGTTTGTTTGTTCTTAAGCTGGTGTTTTTTTAGAAGCTCAAGTAGCAGACTTTATGAAACTGATGTCTCCATGATCGGCCATGCTGCAAGCTGCAGAAATTCTAGTGATATTGAACTCATTGATTTTGCTATAATGGTTGTTGGACAGCAAGGCTGTCCAATACAATTTAATCATGGTCATAGTAGCTCTCAAGACTTGCCTTCATTTCCTAATGTCTTTCCACATGCCCTCGCCACTGATGACATGCTTATGCGTGGTCTGCAATCTCGAGGTTGAAGGCAAAGGTACATGTGCATACAGGGTTGTTTTGTAATATCAATTAATGTTGTGTGGATTCGTTTTCTCATTTGTATTATTGCAGGAACAAATCATCATGGTAGTGCACTGAGGCAAGGGGCCATGTTATGATCTATAAAGAACGGCTTAGCTATGTCTAAGGATTCCAGAAAGGAGCTCGTGGCAACTCCTATATGGCTTTGCTTGTGTGAGTAAGATTTGCTAATGATGGGGATATGCAACTAACTGGTTCCCTTGGTAGTAGCTTTTTGTATTCTGGTATAGAGACTGGCACTCACCTGTCTTTGCAAGGGCTCCTAAATACGTGTTCATAATTTGCAAAGGCTCCTTAGAATTACCCTTGTAATGTCGCATGCATGTAAGAACCCCAGGGAAATGCGAGACCGAGATGCGAGAAATGTCAATTAAAAACATTTTGAAATTTTATTTATTCTGTACATAGGGGTAGGGTGCACAAGCACAAACTCAAGTACAAGATCGGGTAGGGGTATGTAAAAATTAGGATAGTCCGAAAGTACATCTATGGAAAGGGGCTTGGAAACTGGCTTTTCCTATTTACGTATGTAGGGGTTTTCCACCTCCAAAAAGTCATATACAGGGGTTTTCTCTGGACCCCTTGCAAGCAGATGTGGTATCCCGATATGCGTAGGTGAAACCCCTGGGAAGAGTACTAGAACACCAAAGGTCAAGTTTGGCATCCACATTAAGGGCTAACTATGGAATCCCCCGGGGGACTCACCTATATATATAATATGGACATACTATCTGCATTACTAAAGTAAGAAGAAAACCCTCAGTATACGGTCCAAAAAAATCTAGAAAATACCCATTTCGTAAATGTACAGGCTTAAAATATTTCAAAATGTGTCAAAAAACCACCCCTTTCCATATATTTTCGTACGAAAACACTAAAAAATAACCCATTTCTTATAACTCAGATGGTTCATATGGGATTTCAAGGTGAACCCCCCTTATGGAATCCAAACTATACCCGTTCCATGGACCATTTCAAGTTATTAAAACGGTTAATGATAATGCAGATTAGTTGAGATTGCTTCAAGTTTGAAAATTGCATGATGTAGTAAATATTTCACTTAAAACAGTTTATTAACACTAGACCTGTCTCTGGGACCATTCCTGATCTATGGACCAGAACTGACCCACATGACCTCTGCCACTTAAACCCATGTAAGTCGCGAAAAAGATTTCAATTTTGTAATATACCACCACCATTTGAGTCTTCACTCATTTCTTAATGATCTCTGAGAATTTCAAGACTAATGGGGTCACCTGTTACCTTGTGGTGATTGCTCAAATATTAGAGAATTTGGCAATTTTTGCACCAGTCCAGAACTGCCTTCTTCGATATTTACTAGCATAAAGTGATCTAAATCTTGCTAAAGTTGGAGGTATTTGCCTGTTTATTATAGAACACATTGAGTTTTATGTTCCCGTGTTTTCTTGCTATCATCTGACATCGATGGAAGCCGCCAAACCCTATTTTGGTCAAAATAGTTGCTTGAGGTTCAAGAATTATTTTTCTTTTATTATGACAAGTTTGACTTAATTCTTGTGGCCATGAGTTGCTAACTATACGCGCTATACTTTAATAATTTTTTGGAGAGTTCATAAGTCATATTAGCCTCAATATTTACCTAAAAGAATCTACTATTTATATTTTAAAATGCTCCAATAACAACCATCCATAATACCATGAGGGTAATAAATGATGCGTTCTACTTATATCTACATAGAACATAACTCTTATCAACTTACATATAGTGTTGAGTCAACTCCATAATTATAGGTCTAAAACTCCACAATGATGATAGTTAGTGATATTTATTGATGAATTCAAGTCGATGTTGTGAAGTTTAGCCATGACAATACGTAAATAGACCATATGACGTTTCATGTCTGCTTCTTTGGTTATAGAAAGATTCATTAACCATCATTCATTTAAATTGGATTTATGTCAGGATTTTGGACCATTTTGGCACTGCAACTTTTTCCCGGGTTAGTAAATTTGCATCGAGAATGTGACTTTTTTTAATAACAGCACAACATGATTGCATTAAAAATTAAAAATATTTCACATATGCATGTCGAGTTACATATTGCCAATTACTTCTCAGAAGTGACCCCTAGAGATATCATAGCTTTCTTCCTCACTTCCACAGGTATTGTAACCCTAGCAGTCTTGCCTGGGATGACCTTTGGGGTCCATGAAAACAAAATAGTATCTAACTCAACCCAATCATCCCCTTCAATAGGGTTTCTCTTCCATCTCTTTGTCCAACGGGTCTCTATACCTTTCTTCACGCCCTTGCATTTAAGCGGTGCCTTTGGACACCACCACTCCCACACGAACTTTGTTCACATTGCGGTCACCTACTTCTTTGCAAACCTACGAGATGGTGTAACCCATCCACACGGGGTATATCTCTTTGCGCTCTGGTACTATAGTGCAAATTGATGGCAAAGCAAGTCATCTTTGGGATCATAATCCTCCAGCCAAGAGATATTTAGGCCTTCCTTTCCTAGGACCAACATAGTGTTTTTCAGCAGCTGGAGGAGCCATGGACTTGCGAATACTACTAACCACATCATCAGCTTCCTCAGGTGTTATCAAGTCTCTCCACCTAGTCTTAGGTAGCCATCCATCTTTGAGTTCATCAGAGGATGTGTCTACTTGTCCCAATAATCCATGTACCTGTGTCCAATAATCTATCAATGCAAGGTTGGTATCATCGGGGTTATTTTTCCAATACTTGATGTATTCAGAAATGCCGTCCAATGTGCTTGGGTAAAAGCACGCTGTGGTGTTCCAATTCGGCTGTCCCCCCTGTCCGCCCAAAATGTGGCGTTGCATCCACCACTTTTATGGTATGAAAGTATAATTATGGCACCGCTCAGCTGCCGGTATTTAAGAATAGAGTCCCAATTTGTGGGGGAAATTCTAATTTCAAAAACTAAAATTCAAATTCAAATTCCTATTCTTTGCCCCCTTCCTGTTCTTTGCTTACGTCCTGTTCTTTGGCTCCCTCCCTGCTGCAAGCTC
This sequence comes from Isoetes taiwanensis, assembly GCA_021234155.1. Lineage (NCBI taxonomy): Eukaryota > Viridiplantae > Streptophyta > Lycopodiopsida > Isoetales > Isoetaceae > Isoetes > Isoetes taiwanensis. Next base: position 12,105,308 of record JAJEKV010000002.1, read on the forward strand.
CAATCCATTGTGGATATGGATGTCAATGAGGTAATCTGTACACAAACCGGCATTTCAGACAGGAGAAAACGAAGAAGAACCAAGGAACAAGAAATGTTGAAGAAAAGGCGCGGAGGAAAAGAAGAAGAGAAGAAAAATTGGAGCTTGCGAGAGGTGGTGAAGGATCCGGTTCATCAAGAAGTGCAAGCAAATAAAATGCCGTATTGTCCTTAGTTTGCTAACGTCTTTTCCATAAAGCGGACCAAAAGAATGGAGGATAGCACGAAGAAAGAAATTTTACTTGATTTTTTGAGGGATAAAACATTGGAAAAATTCATAGGTGAAGAATTAAAGGATTTGGAAGCCAAGAGCATCGTTATAAGGAGCCCTCGGGACTCCATGCGGTATCAAACTCTCTACCAGCAACAAGCGCCTAGCGACCAAGAATAAGCGCCTTGCAATATGCGTACCCACGTCGTGCGGATTCCGAAACAAGTGACAAAATCAGCCGGCGAGATCTTGGAAAGGTATTAGGTGTTCACCCAAGAAACACGCAAAAGGCAAAAAGAAAAAGGGAAGAGATCGATTACAATGGTGGGAAATGGGTTTCTTACAAGAGGGCTAAAAGATTCGATGCAATTTCAGATGAACATATAAAAAGATTCAAAAATTTTGGATTGAGAACACTAGAGTGTCTCCTAACACAAAAAATGTTAGAACTAGAAGATTGGAGAGAAATGTAAGAGAAGAACATGCTGCCCACTATCTGGAGGAATCACAGGTTAGTTTATTTCTGTTAATCATGTTTTCTTAGTTATGGTGCTTAGTATGGTGGTGCATGTGGTGGTTATTGTGTTGTACAGTGATTGTGGTGTACTGTATGTAGCATGTGAATTGTGTGTAGTTGACTCTAGTCTGGAATGCAATTATATTTAATGTTTGGAATATTATTAGAACATGACAGAATTGAGTACTCCTTTACTGGGTGTGTGTACAGTCTAAAAATAGTTGAGCTATAACTAACTGATCCTGAGATACAAATTTTTGTTGAATAAAGACAATCAGATTCAAGCACGGCTCTGTTGGAAAGTATGATATATTAAAAAAAGGATCTTACAAAATTTGGCTTTACAAAATTTGGCTTTCCATTGAAAGCTCTGTACCCGAGAACTAAATTTACATGCATGATTTCCTAAAGCAAAGGAAATCTTTGGTATGGTTGGCTCTCGGCTGGTGCATCAAAATTTTTGTTTTCACTAAAGCATCTAAGCTTTCTGCAGTCATCCCAGAATTTAACAGGATGAGGTTTGCCAGTGCTTCCTGCATCCCCTGGTGGTAAGTACGCAATTCTGCCAGTAAAATCCGCTGTTGCAGAGTCAGAGCGGACAAGTGACAGAGAACAAATATACCAGCTGCCCTTGCAGCAGCATGTAACATAAGCTCATGAACTCTGTCTAAGAGCTCTCTTCCTGTCAATCTGACTCCAAGCATAGCCATTGAAGGCCCAGCATCCAGTCTGTTGTATGCCTTTAGGTTGGATTCGAAATCAGCAAAGAAGGTGGATTTAGGCATATCCACCTTCAGAGATTTATCACGAGCCCTGTTTAACATGTGCCGAATGCCCTCCTCGGTCACCCTACAATAGCCGTAGTGATCTCTGAACATGGATCCTACCATGTTGCCGGAATGAACTTCTTCGAATTGGCGCGAATTGGGAATGGCGCCAAAAAATGGTGACGTAGGAACAGGATTTAGGACCCAGATCCTTTTCTAATGATTAGAAGAGGAATGTAATTATTATCAGGGTGTACGAATTTCAGAAGTGTTTATGAGAGCAGGCTAGGCAGATTTTTTATGTCAGACGAAATAGGATAAAAGTGATGTGATGTGATGTGTGGTGTCGTGATGGTGTGGTGTGGTGTGGTGTGGTGTGGTGTGGTGTGTCCATGGTGTCATGTGGGTGTGTGCATGTTAATGTATGATCTGGAGAATCTCCCCCCTCACCCCACCACACCCCATCTATCCCACCACCATAGACTACCACCACATCTTTGCGACCACCACATTACCACCACATGCACACACATCCCACCACATCCCACGCCACACCCCTCCACCACCACCACCCCTCCACCACCACCACATCACACCACAATCCACAACACCACACCACACCACCACCACTACACCCCCCCCCCACCACACACACCACCACGACCACCCACCCCACCACCACACTCCACCACACCACATCATAGCACCACACACCACTACACACACCACCACCACCACCCCCCACCACCACACCACACCACACACCACTCCACCACACTCCCACCACCACCACCCCCCCACCACCCCCCCACCACCACCACCACACCACTCCACCACACTCCACCCACACCCCACCACCACCCCCCCCACCACACACCCACCCCCCACCACCCCCCCACCACCTCCACCACCCCCCCACCACCCCCCACCCACTCCACCACCCCACACACCACTCCACCACACCCACCACCACCCCCACCACCACACCCCACCACCACTACACCACTCCACCACCCCCCACCACCACACTCCACCACCACCACCCCCACCACCACCACACTCCACCACCACTCCACACTCCACCATTTGGTGTATGGTGTGTGGTGAATGGTATGGTGTGTGGTGGGGTGTGGTGTGGTGTGTGTGTACACTGACACTAAGGTGCTCGTGCAGTGAATATGATGAGTGTGTGGGGCATGGTATGGTGCATGGTTTGGTGTGGTATACACATCCTAACGGTTTAGTGTTCATTTCATGCGGGACCAACATCCAGAAATTAAGATTAGTCTTGAGCTTTTGAGAAGCTAAAACCACAGTTTGTTGTTGCATTCAGTTCTTTGTTGCATGAGGATGCAAATGCTAGTGGATGGACTCAATGGGATGAGAACCAAACATCAGAAGAATTGCACTTGCACTGCGATGTTTGTAGATCACATGAACTTGGTCAATGCGAGGGCACACCAGCATAAAATTGCAAGTCTGAGGAAGCTTGTGGAGATCTATATTGTGTCCAAAGAGTGAATTAGATGAGTTTCACAAGAAGGCGTGCATCCTTGGAAATTGTGAGCTGTGTGGAATCAAGAAGTTTCAGACACTGTCCCATGGAAGGAAGTGGCGTTAGGAAAGTGAAATGGGAGTACATTGACTATGAAAAGACAACGTCTCGAGTTACGGTAGGAGATCAACTCATCAATTACAATGAGGCCAGAACCCAAGGAGCTTACGGATAAACCGAAAGAGCGTCTAAAAATCTTTCCATTTGCATAATTTCGGTACCAATGGCGAGGAGGCAAAATAGTTTAAGGAGCTACGGAGAATCTCCAAGAGATGCATGTCTCTCGGTAGTGGATTTTGCGAGAGAACTATACATTCAAGGAACAAGAGGAGGTGCGATCGATCTTTTGGGTCAATAACAGATTACCATTTTGGTTCAAATAACATATCGGTATGACTAAGTGGCGGATGAGATTATCAAGGAAACACATTACTATGTATCGGATGATAGGAACACGATACTTTGTTAGGTGCAACAACGCTTCATGAAGCACCACAAATATCTGGGAGCGAGAAAGGAAGGGTTCCAAAGAGACATTATGTGTTTTCAGATGATGCAGCATCTCAATTCAAGGCTTCTAGACCATTTTACTTTGTGGCTAGGTACACAAACGACACTGATGTCTATATGATGTGGAATTTTTTTGGTTCTAACCACGGAAAGGTGAACACGATGGCAAAGGCTTGAGTTGAAGAGATGGTTAAGACAAGCGCAATTAAAATACAAAGACATAAAATTGGGTAATGCTCATGAAGTGGTAGAAGTTGCGAAGAGATGTTTACTTGTGGAACATCAGTGGATGAACACATACGAAACCCGGTAAGAGGAAGAATATAAAAAGGTTCTTTTGGGAAGTCAAGGTGGAGGATATAGATAGAAAGAAAGCATGGGGTGCAGAAAGGATTTTGGACACTAGACAGATCCATTGTGTACATGTATTCAATCCTGAATCTCCATTGCAGTTGCACACGAGGGAACTTTCATGCTTCGCGCTCTTTGCTTGGATGGCATGTGGGGCGGTTTGTGTGAACAAGCACTACGTTGATGATTGGAAACTTCAAGTTATTGTACCATCCTCAATGTGCATACGACATTGAGGACCGTAAATCCAGCCAGGTCCTTGTTCTCCTCAATCCCACGATGTTAGAGGTACTTAGAGTTGGTGATAATTTTCTTTGTTGTTGCTCGAAAGGGAATGATGAGGGTTCTGAATTTTGGATTACGATGTGCACAAAACCAAAATGGATAGTGGAGAAAGACTTCCAACTCAATGGAACATGGTACCTCGCCGGTGATAGTGTCATAGAAGGTATGTATTACAAGAAGGCGCCAAGATCAACCGTCGGCTATGATCTTTGCGATAAAGGCTTAGGCATAGTATTCACAACACGGATACGTGCAATCGGACTTCACATGCCACCAACTAAATGTCAAAAGCAGGACTATATATATAGGCTGGATCCTTTAGATGAGGAGAAAATTTTACGAATTTGCGAAGTTCTTTCGATGATGATGAAATGTAAAACCATTACGTAGTTTTGAGAACTCATGTGAAGTTTTATGCTTCAAATTTGTGAAAATGAGTTTGTCTTGATTTCTTTTGAAGATTTGAATTCTTCGAAACACTTGATTCCTTTGTTTGTGAGATGAATTGAATATGAATTTTCATTGAAATGAATCGAGGTTACAATAACAATTATGTACATAAGAAAGATATACATTGATTTAATTTAACGAGGTGACTCATGCACCTACATACTTCCCAATACATATGTTCCTCTCGGTTCGACTTTTGTTGCTTCTAATCTTAAAACTTCAAGCATGAACACTCTAACATCAACTAGATCACGGTGCGAAATGTCCACAACCTGCGATGAAATGTCCACACTTTGTCAATAACGAGTTTGGTTTGTCTGCTTTACATTTAAGTTGACTTACTAGATGGGGCAACAATATATTCACTCCTTTTAAGTACCCCCTCACAAATTTGTGCATAAAGCGAACATCGGCGGAATACATGAATGACCATCGGTTTGAAGAGGTGTTCTGGAAATTTTCACAACATGTCGAGGTTGTAAAGCTGAAATTATTGTGTCCAAGCAATTCCGGGGAACTGCACTCAAAGTTTGTTGTCATTGTGCCACAACAGCAAAATGCAATGAGCAAGCACTAACCTCTCTCAATATGCCGCTACGCCATGCAAGCCCGAGCTATCAAAGTGATATATCCCTGGTTTATATCTACATGCGAGACACGCGCGGGTTTACAATCGAAAAACAGGTCGGTGATGTCCATCACAAGCGGGCAAAAAACATGTCTTGGCACTTATCGATTCACATGTTTCCTTATTGTTTTGTAACTATTTGTGTCCTTGGACAATGTCGAGTGAAAAAAGAGGGTCAAAGAAATGAAAGGGATGGCTCATTCCTTGGAGAATCAAGTAGTATTCCATGTATGCGCAAACATATGCATATCATCGGCACAATCGATGATCACAAATCGATGAAAGTATCACCTTGAGAAGAGGAGGATCAATTGATCATTGAACCCACTGCGTATCAACTTCCAAAATTTTGATGTCGATTGGAGCTAATCACGGCAGTTTCAGTTCCACTCGGCACCACTTCCAAATGTGTATTTGGCTTTTAGATAGTCGGGGGGGACTGAAGCTCTATCATCTCTAGTTCTAAACACACACGAGAACATTTGCTCACAATCCATTCAAATATTTTAAATTGAAAAAGTACAACACATATCATAGAAATTCTTTTTACTTATATTGACTTTCAAAGAGTTTTACAAGATTCATTTATGAAAATACTTGTCGAGCATTTTCATGCAATTTGCGCGACTCTTGAGAATCCCACATGTTCCACATTTGATGTTCCTTCACATAAGGCGGCACACTTTTACGCAGCTAGAAGTCCCTCCGACCATGGTTTGAGTTGCTCCAAAAGGAAATTGGAATCCAACTTGTCGGGAGCAAAACTATTTGGACATATCATTGTGTTCGGTGGTTGCGTAGAACCCTTATATCTCTTTGTCATCTATCAACAATGTGTTTGTCACTGGTATCTCAAAATTTCTGGTACACTTTGACCAGATCCTTAAGGAAAATTGGCTTATTAACCACTTTTAATTTTGTGTTGGTGCAGTCATCACGATTCCAAATAAAAGAAATCTGCCCTTATATTCTGCGACAACTTTCTAGTCAACAAGTCAACATTACTCTTAGCCATCTTTGGACCACAATGCAATCTCAAATTTTGAAAAACACCATTCTAAGAACTCCTGAAATCCGGGCACTGGAAGCTGCAAACTTTTGATGGTTCAATTTACGGATGGTCACTTCAGCTTTACCGTCGTGCGGGGATCCTCTCTTTCAAGTCATAAAACTTGCCTAAAACCCCATTAAAATCGAACAAGGAGAATTTCAGTTAACCTCTTGGTTTTTGTTGGTTGAGGTTGTATTGGACTCGTTGAAGCGAGTCTGCATCTTGTCCAGGATCCGGGGTTTCTTTGTCAACTTCATCACCTGCATCCGCATTTGGCTCATATTCAGCACCAAAACTTTTTACGGTGAAGGACCCGTCTGAGAATGAATCTCAAGGGAATTAATTTTCCCCCCTAAATCAGATGCACTAGGAATCTCTTCGTCATGGCTTCCAGTTGCAGTAGCATTTATCTCTGCAACATAATTGAAATGAGGAAGACCACAGAAAAATACAAAAAAAAATAAATCATGTATGTGGCATCGGTACTTACTTGATCTGGCGTGATTCGATTGACTATCCAAATTTCATTTTGGAGTCTCCACCCGTCGGTCGGTGGGATTGACTTAGGAGTATCAAATGGGGTGAATTCTAGGTACAAACGGGAGGTATCTTGCAGTCTCATAAGCGATCGAGGCGTGGATAGCTGTTGGATATCCTTGGTCTCAAATTTACGCTGCAAACACTAAGTCGGTAGACTGTGACAACATCAGTAAACATTAGTTAAGGCATTTGTTTGCGGTGAATCTATATTGTTTGCAGCGAACAATATCAAGCACCGGTGAGTTGACAACCATTCAAGAGGGTCACGCACCCAGGGCTTTTACTCTCTTTTCGATGTTCCTTTTATATATATCTAAAGTGCCCCTAAAATGGCGGCGATCTCATCCCGGGGCACTTTAGATCTAATAAAAGGACAAGCAAAAGAGACTAAACCAACCGGGATGGAAGAGACTAAGCCGGGGATGAAAGAGACACGAGTACAAGCATCGAGACTTCCCAAACCTTGCTTTCACCCCTCTTTGGACTTACTTGTGTCTATTGGTTCTTGTGGTACCATTCGAACACCAAAAGCCAAAAGCCATGTCTCGATCATAATGTGGCCCTGGCGGGGCTCTGTTGAGGTTCTAGAGTGTAATGCGCAAAACAAATTCAAAATCAATAGAGTCTTTAGGCGAGGGTTAGAATGATAATATTTACCTCAAATGGTGTGATAGACATGGAATGTGATCTTGGTGGTGCATTACGCTATCTGGCTGGCAACATTTTACCCTCCATTTCGGACAACGTCCACAAAATGGACAACCTTCATCACCCTCTTCTTACGCCTCGGGAAGCATTGGAAGTGAGGATCTAAAGGAGTGTCATGACCACTACGCTTTCGGAAAAATCTCAAATCTTTGCATTCGAGGTAGCAGCTCCAGCCGATAAGTCTTCACATGCCTTTAGCTCAATTTCAGTTTAGTTAATTCCTTATTTAATTGTTTCAGCCCGAGCAACCTTTGTATCATTTAGCTCTTCATCCTTTGGTTAAACACAACCCGAACACCCTCTGGCTGCTTTTGGTTCTTTGTCATGATTGATTGCCATCTGTGCAAATCAGCTCTAATTTCTGATGCTTTATGCTCCATCAACTCAATCTTTCTTTTGATATCATTTTTCCTATCCTCGTTTGCTTGCAATCGTTGCTTGCATCTAGTGTTGGGTATATGGGCGAATATTCGCCAAGAGGCTAATACTTTCATTTTTTCAAAAATATTGCATGAATGTTAGGTAGGATGAAAAAGAAAGCGAAAAAATTTAATTCGCCAAGATTTTGGAAGATCCTCCGCCACCGAGCTTGTTTAGCCGACCTACTTAATTGTGGCGGAGGCTCACGGTGCCAGATTTTCAACGCCCTTTAGAATTCATGACTCTACATTCGCCATTACCGTATCTTTTGATCACCGGTTTTTTTTTCCTTAGTAAGCACTTGAGCTTTTTGTCCCGTTTAAAAAGTGATAAGAAGCCTAAGAAAGAAACGTTTTCATCCCAAAATTTGTTCCAGAATTCAAAGCATTGCAATCATAATAGCAAGATAAGCCTTTGTTTGATTATACTAATGATGAAGATGCGTTGATTTTATAGTGTCTTGCTAAAACGGGTAGGCCTTTCTAAAGGAGATGCAGAAGCGATAGGAGCAATTCAGGTTTATCTTTTCTACTATTCAATACTTGTGATTATAGAGTAAGTACATTCTATTTCATTGTAGTTAATTAGCAATAAGGATTGTCTTTGAATTCAAGTTGTTTTATGCATAAAGAGTATAAAACATTTGTATTTGCAATCTAAATATAACTCGAATATGGTTTTAAGGATTTCTTTTCCACACGATATAATCATTGTAAGCATTACACTTTCATTTATAAGCCATTCTCTTTTTCATGTTTTTCTCTTCTATTCAAGGCAGATCTCACCAATCTTTAATAGCATCCCATAAGTCCATATCTTCATGCCGTTTCATATTACAAAACTAAAACTACTTCAAGAAGAAGAAGTCTCGGTTACCTGCAGTGAAACCATTGGAAATAACCATGGTTAATATCCATTCCTTTCAGATCAGAACCCCTACAATTCAACACATCTATTTAGCAAGACAAACCACAAGTTGTACTTAGCAAAATATACTGAACCTTTTTGCTGTCATAGAATTACAGTCGCACTAAATTAGCCCCAACTTTCTTAATACTACTCCATTTTTCAAAAGTAATATACCATTGGAAAGTACGTCCAAATATCTAACTTTCATCTTAGGTACTATTTCTGCAAATTCTGAGCCTATCTATGCTAAAAATGCCCAAAACTTCTGCTGTCTAAAAATTACAGTCTTACAAAATACTCCATAACTCTTTTGATACTACTTTGTTTATTTAACTAAGGATACCATTGGAAAGAACTTCCCGAGATCTAACTTTCATGTTAGGTAGGAATCCTGCAAATTTTGATGTATGCAAAAAATGCAAGAAATCACCGCTGCAATAAGAATACTGTATGACAGCAAATTAACACTTACTTTATTGCGTCATGAACAAACATAATTCTTATACTTGATATTCTTTTTCTTGTTTTGTAGGGGTTAATATGGATAAGGGGCATACATCAAGAGGAGGCATCCTTGCGTACTTCAGTGGCTCTAAGAATAAGCCTTCCAATTCAAATATGGGTGATTTAATATTGGAAGAGAACTACATGAATCTCAAAGAGATGAGATCCGGATTGATATTGATAGAGAAACTCCCATTCAAATTGAAGCTGAAAATGTTGATGAGCCCACGGCGATGCAAATTGAAGAACAAGGTGTCACGAAGAACAAGGGAGAAAATACGAGGAAGCGTGGGAGGAAAGGATGGGCCGCTGCTGGTGAAAGGGATTTTCAGCCCACTTGGGCAGAATTATATCCTTGTATAGAGAGGCACGAGGAGGAAGTAGGGGGCAGGTTGAGAATCTTAGCATGTTGTGCCATTTGTTCATGGAAGAAGGGATCTCCTCATACAATGCAGCCAAAATTGGACACAATTGAGAAGCACTTGGGGAAGATATATGAGAAGAAGATTGTGGATGGAAAAGAAGAGGGCGTCATAAGATGGAAGACAGCAGTAGATTGCATGCATGTTAGAAATGAAGTGGCGTATAAGAAGCACATTTGGGTTGAGAAAACACAAGAGAAATACTCAATTGCTAGCTTGCACAGAAGTCATTGGAGAAACAAATGAGGAGCAAACTTTTACAAGTGCAAACAGTCTTTCATTTGTTACAAAGAGGACGTCCTATGTTGGACTATGAATTTATTAAGGCATTTTTGGTTGCAATTGGTACGCCGGACTTGCCTTCATCGCATTGGACAAGGTTAAGTGGTTGGGAGTTTGGTAAAGCCATAGATCGAGTCATCAAAGATGACCTGATAGAAACCATAAAGAGATGTGAGTTTTTTGCAATATCTTTGGACGAAGCAAGTGCAAAAGACCTTTCCTCTTGGGTTTCGATGACTATTTATTGTGTAAATGGACATGTGCGGCAATCACACTATGTTGCAGTTAAGAAGATGCTAAAAGATGCTACAGCTTTAAGTTTGTTTGAGATAGTAAAAGAGAATCTTGTTACTGAGCTAGAACTTTCACTTGAGGACATTGCCAAGAAACTTGTATGCATCGGAGTAGATGGATGCTCCGTCATGCAAGGACATCGAACTGGACTATGCGTGAGGATCCAAACCACATTGGCCCCTTATGCATTGGCCATTCACTGCATGGCTCATCGAATGGATTTGGCATATAAAATTGTAGACAACTTTAAATGCATTGAGAGCATTGAAGGGCTTGTAAGTTGTGCAGCAAGTTTCTTTTGTCGCAGTCCAAAAAGGTAATGTATTGAGGTCATGTTTACTCTTAGCGTTTTGGATTTGACACATACATTTATGATGTGCGGCAGGTACTTACAATTCCAAGATATGTCTAAAGGTTTAACGAAAGGCAAGAAGCTTATGAAAACTGTAAACACAAGGTGGATATCTTTATATTATCCAGCAAAACGCCTTTTTGATGAATATCCTGCACTTGTCGGTTTGATGGACAAGTTAGTGAATGAGGGTGATACAGACAAGGCAAGTGAATTACTAGTTCGCCTCACGGATTTGGAGACGCTGTTTATGCTTGCTGGTAATGCTTTCATGCTAAGTTCAAATTTTTAATTTTCTACTTGCATTTATACATCTTATTTATCTAAAGGGAATTGCTGCATAGTGCATGCGAGTTTGTGGCAGCTCAAATAGTTGCTTGTCTGTCATTACACAAGCAGGTATAGTTCATTATAAAGATGGTTAAAGAGATAAAATGATGCTGGTATATTACTGTGTTATGCTGGTAGTTATAAGGTGCAGCCTGAGGTGAATGTTTTATGCTTTCATTCCTACTGCTCGTCATTACTTTACGGTCTTATTCACTCTCTATTTCCTTAGTCACGTTTCAAAGTTTGACAACTCTAGTTGTTATTTGCAGGTTTACTTCCCATGTTGAATGAGATGAATATGTTAGTGAAATTGGCATCAAAGGAGACAATGTATATTTCTGAGTACACAACAGCAAGGAAATTGTGTTGCACAACTTTAGAGTGCTTATATTCTTCTGCATTAGATGTACCATATAATAGACTTAAGTTTCCAGCATGGTACAACTTACTTAATATCGAAGGTGACAGTCCCAAGAGCCCTTTAACATATGATAATAAAGGAATTATTTGCATGAAAGTGCGTTCACGATTGGTCCAGGTAAATCTTTTGTTGTTTATTAGTGGAATTTATAATTGAAAATATCTTACATGTTTATGTCTCACATTGCTGCAGATGTATTCTCCAAAACGTAGAATTCGTGGACGGCTTGCAAGGAGGGCACCGGTTCCTAAGGTTGATCTAGAAGGCATTATTATAAAGGTAAGGAAAAATCTGAAGGATGTGGCTGCAGCAGTTTCTAAGGAAATTAGAGAGCGCTTCCCACGGGACGAGCTTCTAGAAGCTACCGCCATAGTGCATCCACGGTTTTGAAGGAATAGAGAGCTAAAAACATTAGAGGAGAAGGATAGAGAGGTAAAAAATTTACAAAAGAATTTTAAGGCAAGATTGAAGATTCTTTCTGCTCATTTTTGTAAATCAGCACCTGAAAATGGCATGCTTTTGGATAAAAAGAAATTGAAGGAACAATCTGTTTGTTTTGGTGCAACTATGTGGGCACAATGCGACAAGTTCTCTGATGTTGAATACAAGGAACCAAGAATTATGACAAAGTTGTGGACAATTCTTGACAACAGTCAAGTGCTTTGTGAACGCATGTCAGAGTATTTTAGGCTTGCCGATCTTTGCCAAACGCTGATTCTTGGATCCGTCGAAGATGAACGAACATTCAGTGTCTTGGGGATTATAAAAAATAAGGTGCGTAACAGGTTGACAGCAAACTTAGATACCAGCCTTCGTATCTATTCTTGTAAGTACGATGACTCAAATTTTCCCTATGAAAATGCATTGGCCATATGGCAATCATCACTTGATAGAAGAAACCGTAAGGAAAAGAAGAAACCTGTGATTATGCAAGATGTGCGGTGTAATTACATTTCAGCAAGAAGAAGATTACGGATGGTTGGCAAGCTTAAGTGCTTATTTGATCTTCTCTACTTCTTCTAAGTAGCTACTAGTACAACAGCGAGGGATAGATAGCTGCAATAGTTCATATATGCAATTTGAAACTATGATCGTAAACATTTCATGTATCATTTTGTGAACATAATTTTGTAACGAGGAAATGATATCGAAAAATATAAGATAAGATGCTTCTTACGTCCTAGAACTTATCACCAAGTATGTGGCTTGCATGTTTATATTAGGTCTTTGCTTAAAAGCGAAGGACCGTTTTAAAATTTGCTTATGTTGTGCTATCTACTGTTAAGAATCAAGGATGCCATATCTAATGGTGTTAGCTTTCCTAGAATATGTACTATATTTGGAATATCTATACACAAACCTGTGCAGTGCAAGGTTTAATTCTATGTAGCTCAAATTTTGATATTTAGAGATCATACAGGCATCTATAGCTTATAGCAGGGTTTAAACAAAGAGTCTGCATGTAAATATAAGCTAATCTTTAGAGATTAGAAATGCTCAACTAGCTCTGCTACAATGTTCTCAGTGATACCATTTCTACAGTAATTTGATCATTTTATCTAACCAAATGTTTCATTAGTGATCTACAAATGGGTGATGTAGCTGTTCAAAATATCGGCACTGAAGCAGCTTAGCTAAAACTACACAGAATTGGAGAGCTGGAGGTGAAGAATTTTGAATCGTAGGATGTTTTCATAGATTTATGACAGTGCAAATCATGGTGTTGTATTATCTAGAAATATGTTCATATATAGAGTCGATTGTTTATAGGTCGGTGAACAGTTAAACCGGCCAAGTGGTTACACAAATTAGAATCTAGTAATCGGCAGAGATCATCAACGACTGTAAAGAAATTATCTGTAGATGGCGGTGGAGCTGAAGAATCTAGATAATCAAAATCGACCTAATCTGGATCATATAGCTGGAGAAATTCATAGTCGAAGATTGGTTTTTTGTGTTTGAAGAAAATATTGTTCACTTGGGGAAACGATTCAAGATTGTCATGAAAACAATGGTCTCTATTATTTATTATGGGTTATAGATGGAGTTCTTGAATGCAACTAGAACATTGATTTTAGAAATGGCATTTTTGGGTGCTTGGTAATCCAATGCAAACGACTAAAACTCCTTTAGATATGCCGAATGCAACTATCTTCCTTACAAACAAATGCAATGCATGTGACAACGATATAAAATGAAAATGTTTTCTTGCCCAAGGTAGTCTCTACAACGTTTTTTATAGGCTTGAGTTGACTAGTGTTACATTATCATAAATACTTTCTATACAATACCTTTTTGCAAGGAGTGCATACTGATGCTCGTAAAAGCATAACCGTATTCATACTCAATCCAAAATAAATAGAACCTGGAAGAAATGGAACCCACCTTAGTTTATGTGGATTTAGAATTCTATCATGCACTTAGAGGAAACATGTACATTGTAACCATGTTATAGTTTGCCTCTACCGAGACCCCAATCAAACTGCATTTATTCAAGATTGAAGAGAACGCATCGGATTAAATTATATCTTGGGCTGGGTTTGAACTTCACGCCGCATGTTGTTACGAGATCCCTTGTAGCTACACTAAGTGCGTACTTGACAATAAGAATTCCCACTATATGGTAATGATCGAGGTAAATGCCTATGCCATTTTTAAATTAAACATGTTATAATAATGGGGTTCAACTCCATATCTACGTTGATGTAAGGTCAGAAACATCCCTCAATATTTAAGACTCATGACACAAAATTCAACATGCCCCCATTACTAAGTTCTGTCAACTTGTGGTCTGTTCGTAATGATATCGATGTTCCTAACAGCATTGGTACCTTGTGTACTTAGCTCGATAAGGCATGTTTTTTAGGTAAACGTAATCTTCTAGTCATCCCGAATTATTAGCACAACATTTTCAAATAGTGCACCTTTAGATTTCTTTTGCCATTAAGTAAAGGTTGCAAGAACTTGCTTTTTTGTGTTGACTATGGGACTATCATATGTTAACACAATAAAGCAATTTTTGTGCTTGCGTTTGGGTTATTGTGCCTACAAAACATTTGTTTCAACCACCAGTTGAAGCATTTGCATTGAAAGTTTGCACTTGATTAAGATTCGCCTCATGAACTACATTATTCTTGGAGATTGGTTGGATTTTCGCCACATCCACTACCCTTGTTTGAAAATTATTCGCCCAAATTTTTTTATCTTCTAAGGCTAGAAAAAAATTAGACACAACACTACTTGCATCTATCAAACCTAGCTGATGTTGCAGCCAACCATTCCTTCACAAGTCTGCCATAGTCTGCAAAACAAAACACTACGTATATGTCAGCCTCCTAACATAGTAAGCCACGTACTGATGGAAAACCACAATCACACACCACACAACACAAGGTAGTCTCTACACCCCACCACATACCACACACCACACAACATACGCTGCACAGTACACACCACACAACACGCTGTGGTGGTGGTGGTGGTGTCTGTGGTGGTGGTGGTATTGGTGGTGGTGGTGGTGTTGTTGTTGTGTGTGGTGGTGGTGGTGGTGGTGGTGGTGGTGGTGGTGGTGGTGGTGGTGGTGGTGGTGGTGAGGTGTGGTGGTGGGGTTTGGTGGTGGTGGTGGTGGGGTGTGTGGTGGTGGTGGAGTGTGGTGGTGGTGGTGGTGTGTGGTGTGGGACATGGTGGAGTGTGGTGATGGGGTGTGGTGGTGGGGTGTGGTGTGGTGGTGGTGGAGTGTGGGGTGTGGTGGTGGGGTGTGGTGTGGTTGTGGTGGAGTGTGGTGGTGGTGGATTGTGGTGTGGGACATGGTGGAGTCTGGTGGTGTGGTGTGGTGGACACTCACCCCGGTTTTTGGTCCACTGTTGAAAACATCAGTTTTGGTAGGTCTACATGTCCTGTTTTCAAAGAATCCTACATGTGGATTTGTGGAGGTATGGTTTTGTTCGATAATGGTGTTCTTTTTGAGGTGGACTAAAACATCCCTTTGTTGTTTTGTAGTTTCTTCTATTGTGACATGTCATTTTATAATACAATCCACTGTAGGAAAGAATACTTGAATTTCTACATGTCTAATAATTCTATTGTCACATGTCTTTATAGATGTAGTAAAGAATATTTGATTCTCTACATGTCCTATACTTCCATTCACATGTCTTTATAGTAGTAGGACAGAGTACTTTATTTGCTAAGGCATTGTAGGAAAGAATACATGAATTAGGACATGTGTAATACTTCTATTGTCACATGTCTTTATAGAAGTAGGAAAGAATACTTGATTCTCTACATGTCATATGCTTCCATGTCACATGTCTTTATAGTAGTAGGACATAGTACTTTATTTACTAAGGCATTGTAGGAAATAATACATGAATTACGACATGTGTAATACTTCTATTGTCACATGTCTTTATAGAAGTAGGAAAGAATACTTGATTCTCTACATGTCCTATCCTTCCATATCACGGGTCTTTATAGTGGTAGGATGAGTACTTGATTTGCTACATGTGATGCGTGCCGATCACATGTCCTTATACTAGTATTCCATGTAAGACAAGTTACTTCAACTACTTCAATTACTTAACACCTATTTTTGCATAACAAAACCATCAAGAATTTGATTTGTATTCCTTGAGGGGGTGCAGGACCGGTGCAAAAATGCAATATCTCATCTATTGTCCCTTTACCCCTTATGCTTATAGAAAACTAGAATGCAAAGGCATTATGAAGATCCCAAAATTGAATTGAACTGAATTTAACTTTAACATCCATGGGAACCAACAAGTCTATCGTGATGTGTGTGTGTGTGTGTGTGTGTGTGCGTGTGTGTGTGTGCGTGTGTGTGTGTGTGTTTGTGAGAGAGAGAGAGAGAGAGAGTTTTGCTTTTTATGCCTCAAATCCATTTTTGAGCATATGCACATGATCTCAGGTCCCAATCAGCTCAAACATGCCAAGGTGGCTCAAACATGCCACCAAGGTGGCTCAAACATACACAAGGTGGCTCAAACATGCCACAGAGGTGGCTCCAACATGCCAAGGTGGCTCCAACATGCCACGCGGGCTCTAACATGCCATCTGGGGCTCCAATATGCCAACGATGCAAAACATGCCACGTGGGCTCCACCATGCCACCTAGGCTCCAACATGCCAAGGTGGCTCACAACATGTCACCTAGGCTTAAATATGCCAAGTTGGCTCAAACATGCCACCTAGGCTCCAAAGATGCCACCGTCAGCTCTAACATGCCACCTAGGCTCAAACATGCCAAAGTGGCTCAAACATGCCACGTGGGCTCCAACATGCCACCTAGGCTCCAACATGCCAAGGTGGCTCAAACATGCCACGTGGGCTCCAACATGCCAAGGTGGCTCAAACATGCCACCTAGGCTCCAACATGCCAAGGTGGCTCAAACATGCCAACTGGGCTCCAACATGCCAAGCATCCACAATTAGGAAACAACATGAAAAGGTGGCTCTAACATGCCACCTATATATAGGCTCAAACATGCAAAGGTGGCTCCAACATGCCACTTAGGCTCCAACATGCAAAATGGCTCAAACATGCCACCTAGGCTCCAACATGCTCAAACATGCCACGCAGGGCTCCAAAGATGCCACCTATGCTCCAACTTGCATAGGTGGCTCAAATATGCCACGTGGGCTCCAACATGCCACCTAGGCTCCAACATTCCTAGGTGGCTCAAACATGCCACATAGGCTCAAACATGCCATGTGCTCACTTAGGCTCCAACATGCCAAGGTGGCTCCAACATGCCACCTAGGCTCAACGCGTGCCAAAGTGGCTCAAACATGCCACCTAGGCTCCAACATGCCACCTAGGCTCAAACATGCCAAGGTGGGCTCAAACATGCCACCTAGGCTCCAACATGCCACCTAGGCTCCAACATGCCAAGGTGGCTCAAACATGCCACGTGGGCTCCACCATGCCACCTAGGGTCCGACATGCCAAGGTGGCTCACAACATGCCACCTAGGCTTAAATATGCCAAGTTGGCTCAAACATGCCACGTGGGCTCCAACATGCCACCTAGGCTCTAACATTCCAAGGTGGCTCAAACATGCCACCTAGGCTCCAACATGCCAAGGTGGCTCAAACATGCCACCTAGGCTCCAACATGCCAAAGGTGGCTCAAACATGCCACTTGGGTTCCAACATGCCACGTGGGCTCCAACATGCCAAGGTGGCTCTAACATGCCACCTAGGCTCAAACATGCCAAGGTGGCTCCAACATGCCAACTAGGCTCCAACATGACAAAATGGCTCAAACATGCCACCTTGGCTCCAACGTGCTCAAACATGCCATGCATGCTCCAACATGCCACCTATGCTCCAACTTGCCAAGGTGGCTCAAATATGCCACGTGGGCTCCAACATGCCACCTAGGCTCCAACATTCCTAGGTGGCTCAAACATGCCACATAGGCTCAAACATGCCATGCAGCTCACTTAGGCTCCAACATGCCAAGGTGGCTCCAACATGCAACCTAGGCTCGAACATGCCAAGGTGGCTCAAACATGCCATCTAGGCTCCAACATGCCACCTAGGCTCAAACATGCTAGGTGGCTCAAACATGCCAAGGTGGGCTCAAACATGCCACCTAGGCTCCAACATGCCACCTAGGCTCCAACATGCCAAGGTGGCTCAAACATGTCGCTTCGTGGGCTCCACCATGCCACCTAGGCTCCAACATGCCAAGGTGGCTCCACAACATGCCACCTAGGCTAAAATATGCCAAGTTGGCTCAAACATGCCACCTAGGCTCCAACATGCCAAGGTGGCTCAACATGCCACCTAGGCTCCAACATGCCAAGGTGGCTCAAACATGCCACGTGGGCTCCAACATGCCACCTAGGCTCCAACATGCCAAGGTGGCTCAAACATGCCACCTAGGCTCCAACATGACAAGGTGGCTCAAACATGCCACATGGGCTTCAACATGCCACCTAGTCTCCAACATGCCAAGGTGGCTCAAACATGCCACGTGGGCTCCAACATGCCACGTGGGCTCCACCTAGGCTCCAACATGACAAAATGGCTCAAACATGCCCTAGGGCTCCAACGTGCTCAAACATGCCACCCAGGCTCCAACATGCCACCTATGCTCCAACTTGCCAAGGTGGCTCAAATATGCCAAGTGGGCTCCAACATGCCACCTAGGCTCCAACATTCCTAGGTGGCTCAAACATGCCACCTAGGCTCAAACATGCCATGCAGGCTCACTTAGGCTCCAACATGCCAAGGTGGCTCCAACATGCCACCTAGGCTCAAACATGCCATGCAGGCTCACTTAGGCTCCAACATGCCAAGGTGGCTCCAACATGCCACCTAGGCTCAAACATGCCAAGATGGCTCAAACATGCCACCTAGGCTCCAACATGCCACCTAGGCTCAAACATGCCAAGGTGGCTCAGGCATGCCACCTAGGCTCAGGCATGCCACCTAGGCTCAAGCATGCCACCTAGGCACCCAAGTGGTGACATGGCATGCCAAGTAAGCAAGGTCAAGTTTTGACTAGGCCAAAAATGAAAAGATGTCCATCTTTGGTCTTTTCATTGGGTGATGTTGGCAAATTTTAGGTGACATGGCTAGATGATGGTGACATGGATATGACTAGGACTTTATGCAAGAAATATGATAACCTTTGAAATTTTTGTAGAGGAGTTTGGCAACGGATAGAATAGAGGGATTTGGAGAACTTAAAGCGCTGACACCCTTCCCCAAATCGAACCAGGCCAGGACTTTGCGCAGCTTTCTCACCAGAGGGGAGAGGCTAGACCCCAGGAGATGGACCTCAGAAACGTTGTCGAGGCAGCCTTTTCTATCATCGCTCCTCTGGGAGGGCAAATGCCAATCCCCCCCTGCCCCCCTCCGAGAGCTCAATTTTCCTATCCGACCGTTGAATCCGTCATTCAAGTAACCTGCTTCGAGCAGGCTCAAAAAAATCCAAGATCCGTCCGGGAGAACTTATCAAACCACGGAAGCGCCCCGCTGG
Organism: Isoetes taiwanensis; assembly: GCA_021234155.1. NCBI lineage: Eukaryota > Viridiplantae > Streptophyta > Lycopodiopsida > Isoetales > Isoetaceae > Isoetes > Isoetes taiwanensis. The sequence continues at coordinate 12,124,864 of JAJEKV010000002.1, forward strand.
TCGACCCACCGTAGAAAACTAAGTGTTTTGTCGTTCGGGCAGTACAAAGGCTCTGGAATGGAGATTCGACTTCGCCATGTCGTCCAAAATGGCAAAATTAACCCAGGGACCAAGTTACATGCTCATTTTTGGCAACGAAAGAAACACGAACCCTCTACATAGCGGTATTCTGCAGCCACCTCCTAGGCTAATTGACTACGAACGTGTTGGACATGAGCTACTTTGGTGCTTCTTGGAGAAGGGGTGGTCTTCTGCCCATGAAACTTGGTCCCCAGGGTAAAGTCGACATTTTGAATCTATTGGCGGTCGGTTCCGCAGTTTTGGAGTGGGAGAGTTTCCCGTCGTAGGCGGGGGCCTTGAGAGAGGGACCTTTGGGACTTTGCTTCCGGAAAGTTTTAAGGGTCCCGGTATCAACACCCTCCCTTCACCTGATGACATTGTGCAAGATCCTGGTCGAATCTAACTAGGATACGGCCTCCAAAATGTAAACCCTGTGTGTTGCTAGGTTATTGAAAGGTTTGCGTTATGGAGGTTGAGTTTTAGTCGCATGGTATTTGCGGTTGAAAATGTGAAGCAATAGGAGGCGAGGGAATGGGATTTGGATTTATCTTCCTCCACTTGTGGCAATTAGAAGTCAAAGAGCACCTTTTGCGCATTAGCAAAATTGTTTGGGATCATTCGGGATGGCCAAAAAGATTCAAACTCGTTATTTCAGCCGCCATGACTCGATTGCATCTATGTTTATAAAGGTGCACCTAGCTATCAAGAAAGCGACCGCGTTTTGGCCTCCCAAAACGTAAACCCTACAATAACCTAGCAACACATAGGGTTTATGTTTTGGAGGCCAAAACGGGTTTTCTTAGATAGCTAGGTGCACCTTGCTAAAACACATCTTGAGCCATGGCAATCGAAATGTGAGTTTGGATCTATTGGCCACCCCGAATGATCCCAAACAATTTTGCTTGCAAAAGGCTCTTGATTTCTAATTGCCACCTTTGGGAGGAGGATAACTCCAAACCCCATTCCATCAGGTTCCTATTGCTTCATGTTTTCAATTGCAGCTTCTCAACCATGTCCCAAGTGCAACCGACTAAAACTCGACCCCCATAACGTAAACCCTTCAATAACCTAGCAACACACAGGGTTTACGTTTCGAAGCCTATATCATAGTCAGATTCGACCAAATTCTTGCACAATGTCATCATGTAGAGGGGAGGGTGTTGACTTTAAGATGGACCTTTAAAACCTTCCCGAGGCGCTTCCCCCAAAAGTCCTCTCCCAAAGAACCCTAGCCACGGACGGGCAATTTTCCCACTCCGGAACTGTGAACTGACTCTGCCAATGGACTCAAAACGTTGACATTACCCTGGAGACCAAGTTTCGTGGGCAGAAGACTACCCCTTTTCCAAGAAGCGCCAAAGTAGCTCATGTCCAACATGTCCCAGAGTCAATTGGTCTAAGAGGTGGTTGCGAATCATCGCCATGTAGAGGGTTCGTGTTTTTCGATTTGCAAAAAAGACAGGTGTAACTTGGTCCCTAGGGTAATTTAATAGTCCTGATGGTATGGCTAAGTCGAATCTCCATTCGAGCCTTTGTAACTTGCCTCGAACGACAAAACGCCTCTACCAAAAATTTAAAAGGTTATCATATTTCTTGCATGAAGTCCTATCATCATGCCCACATGGCATGTTTGAGCCACCTTGGCATTTTTGAGCCACCTTGGCATGTTGGAGCCTAAGTGGCACGTCGAAGCCTAGGTGGCAGATTGGAGTCTAGGTAGCATGTGGAGCCTAGGTGGGATGTTTGAGCCACCTTGCCACGTTGGTGCCTGGGTGGCATGTTCGAGCCTAGGTCTGGCTTCTTCCCAGTTCTTCCGAGTTTTTCCTGTTCTTCCAAGTTCTTTCGAGTTCGAATGACAAGAAAGGCTGGCGGCAAGATTAGGTGGTAGTTTCAAATTATCCGTTAATTGTACTGCTTTTCTGGCCGCTGAGTGAAATCTAATTATGGGATTTGACAATACGGCGGTCGTAGAGCCATTTACTGCTCGTAGGATCGCGTCCCGTCCATTAGGCCCAATCGTAAGATCAATGCTAACCGTCGATTAAAAATCGATCCGCGAAATTTAAATATCCGCTCCCTTCTATCGGACCGTCGATTAAAAGTCGATCCGCGAAATTTTAATAACCGCTCGCTTCTATCGGACCGTCGATCAAAAGTCGATCCGAATGAAACCCGTCGATCAAAGGCCGACCTAATCGCCTTATGGAAATCTATATAAGTTTTTGAATTCCATTTCTTTCTTTTTGATTGTCGACTTGCTCGAGTGACGCCAAGAACTCCAAGGCGCCAAGAACTCAAGAACTCGAGGCGCCAAGATCATCGCGAAGATGCCGCCCAAAGGTCGTCTTGCTCCAAACTCAGTAGGCCGACAGAGAAGATGCTCAAGGTCGGATTGATCATCATTCGCGTGTGTTATTCATTCATTGTTCATTGCTTTTCCGATTAGTGTGCGCGTGTATGCTCAGATTTACTATATTTTTGTATTTGCTCAGTATCGCGTCTGCATAAACTCCCTCGTCTATTATTTCAGTGAGTTGTTGACTTAAATTTCTATAGCTGCTCACACCCTGCCTATCATTTCTTTTAGCTGCTCATTTCTCGCAGTGGAATTGTATTTGCATCCGCATAATAAATATCCTTCATGTGTTAAATTGTCCCTTTCGTGATTAACTGCTCGTCTATGATTTGTCCATTGTGTAAAGTAGTATGAGGTGTTTAGTTGGCCCGCCGAGTGTCCTGCATTCGCATGCCGTAATTGGCACGCCGAGTGCATGTCCGTATTGGGGGACCGTGATGCCATTCCTCGTACTTTAGCCCGGGCGGAATTGATGACCACAAATCGCCCTAAGCGTGTATTGCACCCTCGTTTTGGGGAAGAAGAGACAAAACCGAATGGTAGCTCCTACACCTCCTCCTAAGAAAGCAAGAGGCTCGGAAGATACTCCAATGAGCTCCAACCACGTAAGAAGGGAAAGACCAATGAGGACGCAGATCCTATGCATTGTCGATGGATGATAGCGGATCCATTATCGAAAGGCATACGAGATCCTCCATGCCCCGAGGAGAAGATGGATGACAGTGCAGAGTGGTATGTTGATGTAGGCAAAACAAATGGTAAGGTGGATCTTGTGTTACACTCCAGAAAGAAAGAGATCGATCTTATGAAGAAACAAGGTATTCTTATCACTTGTGAGGAGGGGATGACATATGTTGTCAACTCCTAGTGGAGGTTGTGAAGAACCACAAGAAAGATCTCGTCAGATTTACACATGCCAGGGCAACTGCTTTCAAAGATGGTCTGATGAAGAAGGACGTGAGTGCTGAGTCATGTTTCAAGTACGGATGGCCTCAAAATACTATCCTCACTCCCGTTTCTATTAGTGAAGGGGTCTGCAGTGAGGAGAGCTTTTGCGAGGACCTTCTCCAAGTTACTACACGGAGGAGATGAAGCATCAAAATGATATCGGGGATGTCTGAAGATTGCTGGACTTAGGAAAGGACATCCCGCCAATAGCAGTTGATGGCATTTTGGCAGAAAATGACTCAAAAAGAAATTGCATTTGGAGGCAATGAGTAGGCTAGTCAAGTATGCGGAAACAACTACCCACTTGGCCAATCTTTTACACATCCCATCCATGTTGACCGTCCGGTGAGATCACATAAGTCAAGTCTTGTTAGCGGGGAGGTATGACCCGAGTATGCAAGAGAAATATTGAGGGCGATGGTGAGGAATCCGAGCCAAGTTCCTATGCCGGTGGCGTGCTTCCTTGGGATAAGAAAAAAGGATGCTCCACTCCAAAGTGGACAACACTAGAAGAGCTAACGGTGGAGAACCCTAATGTATGCTTCCTTATTATTGATTGTGGACAGACATTCTATTGAGGCACAACGATCCCTATCCAACCCAGGCTAAGCAAACCGGATAAACAATATATACGCTACATTACAACCACGTGGAGGTGTCGGTTTCTAAGCCCCATACCCCCCTAGCAGAGGGACACCGGGAGATTAGTGCAACATTGAAGCTAAATGGGCTAAGTCTTTCTTTATAAAAGGTTAGTATATTTGGTGGAATAGAGTCGATATATCAAGTAGCAATAACGGTAGTAGACTAGGTCCAGCGTGCTGTCAATGCGCAGTTAATTCCAAGGCTAAGCATTGGATTCATCGTCGCCAATTGCTACCGGCGGTATTCGGCCCATGGAATTGTCGCATGAATACACAAGACGCCGGAATTGCCAATGTCTTGCATTTTCATCAAAGCGGACGAATACACGCCAGCGCTTGATGTAAGCGTTATAGTCGGAGCGCGGCGGTATTCATCTTTGTAAATACACGCCAGTCGGGCGCGGTATTCGCCGTAATTGGCAAAGATGAATACACGCCACGCCAGCTTAATTCCCAACGTAACCGACCGATCAAAATGCAATACATTGGGGGTTCCCGCTGGCGTGTATTCATGTCGACAATACCCGGACGAATACACGCCAGCTGAATCGGCGTGATAAATTCACGCCGCAAATTGATTGGTAAAGATGAATTCACGCCAGCGCCAATTGGCACGGCCGCCTTTGACGTTTCCGATTATCCTTTTGCTTGATCTAAAAGCGGTTAATTTTTGTATGCCCCGGCTCATATTGGCTGACATGCTTTCCTTACACGTGCAACCCTTACGTGGAACAACTCCGTCATGCCCGCCAAACAATGGATAGAATATGGAAGACCCCCCAAACAAAATGGGGAGGAACGAAGTCCGAGGAGTTTAAGGCATTGAAAAGACCTTGACTCAGACTATCATCCAAGATAGGAAACCAAGAGCCAAAAACAGGAAAAAAACTGGGGAGGAAGCGGTGAGACGCCCGGGCGACTTCGAGAGGTCCTACAGATGCCTACAAGATCGTCTTCGCTAAAGGACCTAAGTGCTGGCGGTGGAGCAGATCCAGGATGCTTATGCTCGTAAACAACTACCGAGACCTAATGGGACGAGTGCCTCCTCAAGATACTTCAATATTTGATCTCAAGACTACCGAGATGAGGAAAGTATGGGGCCTTCAAGATGATGAAATCATTTGGTTGTTAAATCAATACATAAACAAAAAAGTTCTGTACAAGAAGGCTTCTTTGGTTAAGGACAAAATGTCCTTCATTGATTGTTGCACTCATATAAAGAACATGCGAGTTATGAAGGTAGCAGTTGGTGAAGAACTTCGAAGCTATCACGGTGATGTAACATTGTTCAAGTCACCGCTAGACAAGTATGGCGTGTCTGCGATGACATCAAGAAATACATCTTTTGGTCGAAGGAATTTCTGCAAAACAGGAAATCAAAGAACCAACAGCACACCTCAAAGCTATCTGATAAGGTGATGGTTGAGCTATCTGATAAGGTCCTGAAAGATGTTGGTGGTGACTTACCTGCACTCCAATACCTGGTCTCTACTGGCTATAAAGGTCTCCTACCCGATACAACAATAGGCCCTCGTAATATTTCTCTGTTTGTATTGGATAGCGGGGCAAAAGGAGAGAAGGGGATGACTCAACAGAGTACAACAGTTTTTTTTAGTAGCCGCATAGGCTTAACAACTCGAAGCTCTTTACTATTGTCATCATATGCCCCCCAGGAGAGCCTCATATGCATGCTTTGGTGGCTTCATACGACTTGGAATGCCTAAAGGTCGTTAGAGAAGGCTCTCTTCTCTTTGAGACAAAGGATACTGATTTGAGGATGCAGATATAAAAGCGCTTGTATAATCTTCATAATGATATCCCTTGTGCGGATAGCGACTATGAGGTAGCTAAGAGCAAAGGGGCATCGGATAAAGGTGCATGGCGGTGTTTTTCTTTTGGATGAACCCAACTTGAAAAATGTCTTCTACAAAGCGGATGAAGCAAATGAATCGAGGAATTTGATGTTCCTAACCTCTGGAAAAGACATCACTACGGAATTCTTGACAAAAAGAAAAGGGGCCCTTGAATAAACATGGGTTTGCAATCAATCGGCAAGCTATCTTGTTGAGGCATTTGCACCACTTGATACCACTTTGCCGTGGAATTGCATGTTGGAGGGTATATTGGTAGAGAGGCCACCAAGACATCATGAAGATGTTTAAGTTTAAATCAACGATGACAAATCCGAGGGATTTCCTTGAAGTGTTTTTCGAAAAGGTACTAGCTACGGCTGATTGGGGTCTGTCAAAGATAAAAACCCGTTGGCTTTGGTACCTTACAAAGGGGTAAGCGAATACTAGTTCACAAAAGCCTCCGAGTGCAACTCTGAATGTTCAAAAAGCAATGCAACCCCGAGGAGAAGGCGAAATGCTAGAGCGGGAACGTGAGACCATGGGAAAAATTTGGCGTCCATGTTGATAACATTCCAACCGGTAATGTCCAAATTTTGGGGGTAACGATGCGGCGATTCTGCCGATAGCGACTAGGATGATCATGCAAGCTCGGATGCAACCATCGAGGTTAGGAATCAAACCCCCGTGGTAGCTTTCATAGAAGAGAACGTGTCGAACTTAACGGCATGCGTTCATGCTTCCGACGAGAAGCATCCGGGGAGTGAAGTAGACGCTTCTGACCGCCGCGGATGGCGGCGGCGATGAAAGGTAATTCACGCCGGTAGCGATATGTAGCTTATTTATGAGGGATAAAACGCGCTTGGCGTGTATTGCGAACACTTTTGCATGGCTAACTCTTTGTTTTCCATGGTTCGGGGCCTCCACCGCTTGTGACAAAATCATTGTCTTCGATCCGAATGGTGTCCTATGTAAAACATTTCCTAAGAAGCTTATTAACAGGGATGACTTCGAGCAAGTCCCTCTAGAATCGAATACTAAGTGGATCTATCCTCGTCCACACTTAGAAGATATGATGAATGAGGCGTTCAGATTGTTTCGAATTGCCATCTGGTCCTCAATGGAACGCAGAAATGTTGATGAAGTACTTAGGGTGTTACCAGGCATGAATCGAGACTTTGTGACGATTTGGGACCAAAGTAAGTGTATAAAGTTTCCACATCCAAGAGATCCGGATGGCAAACTGGTCTTCGTGAAACATCTTGGTACTATGATGGATCAGCTTGGCATTCAAAAGAAAGAGGACATCATAATAGTAGATGATGATGCTCTTAAGTGCTTTTATAATCAAGGTCAGGCTCTAAATCCACCAACTTATACTCCACAAGATTACTCAACAGATGAGTTTCTAGTACTATTCATGTCCATCATGAGTGGCTTGGCTTCTGGTAAAACAGTATCAGATGTTGTCAAAACGCATCCAGAACTAGATCGGACTAAGGAGATGGATCCCTATCTTGAGAGTTATTTGACAAAGAAAGGACTAGTCCCTCCATGATATAATCTTCATATCAAGTGAATACAATGTAAAAAGTGTTCTGTGTATATTGATGTGTTGTTATCTACAAATGCTATTGAAACACCACATTCTTCTTACTAAAACAAGAAAATGTTAAACCAAATGCAAAAATTTGCAACAATGCAAAACAGCATGTCACACAACAAAACACTATATTGAGAAAAGGGTATGCAAAAGTGGCGTGCTTTTGGAACAGACATAAATCCAATTTAAATGAATGATGGTTCATTATCTTTCCATAAATAAGCCTTTAAAATAGTTGAAAATGTGAGAAATGATATATGTAGAGATATCTTATATAGGTTGTATGGTCTTACTGGAAAAAATACCAAGAAATCTACTTATTTTTTGCTAGCATAAGCTTCATATCTATGTGTCTAAGTAGATTAGTGTTACATGTAGGTTATCTTTCATGTATATTATATTTTTCATAAATGAGAACCTTTCTTGGCAATAAAGGCTCTAGTTGCATGCTAAAGTAGCATGTTATTTTAAGGTCTTAATTTATATAAGTACGCATCACTATTTATGGTCTACAGGACCAATTGTATAGAGCATATATCTCTCACTAGCCTTATTTTGTGCACAAGTGATGCCTCTGTACAGACACTAGATCCAGAATTACAGCCATAGAAGAAACATTGTGTTGAAGCAGAAGTGCAGACATTGGAAAGGGAACATGTTGAGGTGGGCGTACAGACATCTCCACAATCCCAAGGGGACCGGGGAGTTGCGATTGCCGCTAGCTAGCATCTGAGGGCTTGAGCTACCCCGGTATCTTACATTTACTAGGAGCTGAACTTGCGTATTATAGGGGTTGCAGAGGCAGAAGATGATGCCCTTTCTGATATGGATGCTGCTTTGCATTTTCTCACTGATGTCATGCATGTGAAGGCTGGTGGAGTTGTCTCCGCTACTAGGGTGGGAGCGGCAAGACCTGATCGTCCTCGCCATCTTTTGGTTCGGTTTCAATACACCCTTAGCCGCTTACATGTTCTTCAGCATGGAAACCATCTCGAGAGGGACTAGTTTTCAAGACTGGGAGGACCTCTCCCCTCTTCAATTGTGTAACCGTAAGGAGGAGCTCACGCAAGGTGAGGCAGACCCTTTGCAAAAGAAATGGGCGTTAATGGGAGGCGCAGCAATTATTCTAGATCAATGGCCTTCCAATCCTTGGACTGGCTATGTCTAGATAATTTTAGAAGCATAAGTTTACCACTAGAATTAGCATTATCTTCTCTTATTCTTAGTAGCCTTTTAATATTTGGTTATTGTGTTTGGTGATGGGGCCTAGTCCCCAGGTTTTAGATGGGCTGTTGCCCTTGCATGTGCCGTCCCATAACCCGTTGGGTTCCCATGGACGTAAAAAATCATCTTATCTTATCTTATCTTATCCATTTTGCCCCATAGAATGATATTATGGCTTTTTAGCTCTGATCACATGATTTTTGAAAGGTGGAAGTGAAAGTCCATGTAGATTCAATTGGTCATAAGTACCCCATTAATTCTCAATCTTTGTGCTTCAACTTTACCCTTAAATTATGCAAGCTAACCTAATCATCTATTTTGTCCTATAGAGAATCATACAAGTAAACAATATGCGAAAGTTGAGATCAAAATTGATTAATGATTTTTAAACTTCCAGTCATTTGGACCAATAATGGTCTGCAACTAGACTGCAGATAGCATTATCTTGATTTTTTATGGTACAAATTTTTCATATTTGTCCTTGTTTCTTTTTGCATTGGTTTCTTGATATGAGATATTTTGAGGATGTGATTTTGCAAAGTCACATCTTAAGGCACAAATCCAGAATAAACATGGAAGGCATAATATAATTGATGCTATCTAATATAGTACAATCCTCAAGGTAATGAGCAAGAAATAGTTTTTTGTCCAGGAGCTACTTGTGTCCCAAAACTCAACTTGAAATGGACTAATATAAGGATATTATCGATTTTTGAATCGACTATGCACCAGTAATGGGCAGGTACAAATATGTTTTTTGATTTTTTTACCATGTCTTTTTCTCTTTTCATGAGCTTGTTTTTGCATTGGTTTTATATCCTTATAAACTTACTAATGTGATTTTTTGGAGGACAACCTAGAGTCATATGTAGCAATGCTATCCATTTGTATAAATTCTCTAAAATTAAAAATAGAAGTATCAAAACATCATCAACAAACATTTTTTTTTGGATGGTGGACCTTGTGAACTACTTATATGCCAAATTTGAACTCAAAATCGATCTTCTTCCAAAAGTTGTTGTTTGTATATCACAACTGCTTTCTGGAAACCAGTACTGGTTCTCAGAAGGCAGACGACAGCTTTGACCTTGTCATGTTTGAATTGCTCTATCTTCCTTCACAGACTTCGAATTGAGATGGGGTTTTTTGTGCCTTGCTTTTGTAAAAAAATAACATTATAACAAAAAAAAAAGGTCATCAAGACAGTCTTACTTTGTGTGAACATGAAGCTTTTGATACTTCACCCCTTTGGTTATGCTAGAGCATAACTCAGAAGAATGGGAGCTCATACATTTTTGTGTATTTTTCATGTGAAGCATGACTGCCATATATGAACTCCTAGAAAGGGTTTGGCTAGTTTTTGTGCCCTTGATTTTATATAATTTTTTTGTGAACGCTTCAAATTGCCCTTTCATGTATACTGTTAAGGAAAAAGAAGTATTTCAAGTAGACAGATTAAGCACATCACTGAAGTGCTTGATAGCTCTGAAGTTCTAGAATTGAAAACAATTTTGGTAAATTAATCCTATAGTGGTTCAAGACAATATTTGGTTAGGATTGTGCACAAATCTTTGTAAATCCTTCATGGGTTATGACAATTAGTTGGAAACATATCCAAATGTTTTTCAAGAATATAAGTACTCGAAAGCCAGATAAATTGAAGGACAATAAGATGTCCAAAAACCGGCTTATACTAGCCTGCCTAAACGAGCAATAAGCAAGGATTATGCTAGGATGGCAAAAGGACTTTAGTTTACCTTTGCAGCAGAGGATCGTTGCAATGTTGAGTTGAACGGAATGCAATATATGCATATAGATATAGGTAGGCCTTTAAGGAATAAAGGTCTAAGCGTCACATCCTATAGTTAGGCATTTCATTTGTGCAATGAATAGGCTTAGATCTCTTAGAGATAAAAGTATGCAAGCTAATATGTTGCTCAGAGGACAGCTCTGGATGCATACTGTCTTGTGGGAGCTCGTGCTTGGGTGGTGAGATTTAGCTTGCTACGTCTTTCATGCATTTCACAAGATTGTTCCTTTTAATGACCATGCTCTAAGTGACACCTTGAATTGTACTTGTAGAAATTTGTTTCACCAACATTAAGAGTCTCTTTTTCCAAATTCTTGTGACATTGTCACAAAGCCAAAAAGTGTGTCACTGGTTAGCCAGATGTCCACACGAATTACAAGGGAAGTACTCCATATTAGAATAATAGTGAATAATAGTCCCTCCACATTGTATTATTATTGCCCAAAAGCCAGCACAAGGTTTTAACTTTCATATGCATACTACTTTTCCAAAGCTCGGTGAAATAACTCTTGCTATCTTCATGTTCCATAACCTCATGCTCTTTTAGTTTCCGAAATAGATTAGAGGTAGCGTTATCACTTGACATGGTTCTCCCCAGCTTAGGAGCATAGCTTAATAAATCAATACCTTTTTCTCCAAATTTCTACTTCCATTGGGCTAGATCTCAATTCAAGAGTTCGATTTGCTGGTTTCTAAAAATGTGGAGTTTTGTCTTCTGCTGATATAGTACTGTTAGATCAGTAACTGCCACTTTTCCAAAAGTATTTATGACTCTAATAAATTTCCTGTTCCGCTCTTGCACATTACAATGTTGGGTTTGTTGAACAACATTTGGTTTTATCTGACCCTCACTATCAGCCTTGAATTTGTATTCCAATCAGCATTGTTCCATGCTATCCAATGCCATTATTGAAAATTGCATTCATGATCGACCTCCCTTGAGATTGCCTAATATCTCTGTTCCCATCCTACAACTTATTCCAACCCTTTGTATAGTTTGCATTAGGATTTCAATATCCCCCATTATTCTTTTTCTTGTTCATGGTCCGCTTCTCGATGCTTGGCAATTCTTACAACCTTCTCAAAATCTACATATGATTCTCCAAACATTGTATCTTTATGTCTACATGTGAAGTCCTTTCACGATCTAGAGCACAACTTTACCTTGTCCATAGCAGGACAATAAGGCTGCAATCTTCTAATTCTTGTTGTATTCTGCTACTGTACCAGTCTGTGTACAATCTAAGAACTTATTCATCTTCTCTACCTTATATCCGGGATGTGTAAAAATGACCTTCAAAGGCACTTTTGAACTCTGCCCATGTAGCTTGCATAAGAGTCTTACCCATATCCAACAGACATATCTCCCACCAAACTCTTACAAATCCTCTCTGCATTGCCTGAGCAAGGAGCGGCTTTAATTAATTCAAAGTAAAACTCCACTCCATGTAGTCATGCATCAGTGCCATCCCTTGTTGTGTTCTCCTCCGTGAACACTTCTCTCTTGGCGTCTTTTAACACCTCTTCTATAACTTTCTCTGCTTCAATCATTTGCCAGAACGCAGTGTGCTGCAAAAAGCTTGTTGGATTGCTTGCAAGATACTAGTAACATCTTAAGCTCCATCAACTCCATCTCCTCCTGCTCTCTACTCATAATACAAAAACATCATTAACCAACCACTTCAAGATTCTTAATCTAGTCTCAAAACCTTCTAGTTCAACTTTGCTCTAATACGAGCTGGGACAGGCCTGCCAAACTGCCTCTCCGTGGTAGCTTGGTATCCTATCCTTACCCTTAATACTAATACTAACTCATTACTACATGGTAGTTGGAACTAATTCATGGCGTTATATAACACATTTCCATATACTCCATGGTAAAGAATCTAATCTTTATCAAAATACAGGTGTAAACAAAAGTCATAAAATAGATACTTCCAAATAAACAATATAAGTTCAAGTTATGGTCATATAGTCACTCTATAATTTTTGTAAAACTTACCACAACTTATAATCTCAACATTCATATAATAAATCAAGACAATCAATATATTTGCTAACTACAAGGAAGATCTTCCTCTAATTGTATGGGTCCCATGACCTATTGGTCTTCGTGGACGTTAAAAAAACTATTCTATTCTATTCTATTCTATTCTATTCCTCTAAGGAGCTTTTGTCACTGGAAGAGTCGCTCATCAAAGCGTCTATCACTGCTTGAGCCTCCGAATCCAAAAGAAGATCATCCTTCTCATCCACATATAAGTAGACCTCGTTATCCTCTAAGAAGGGCTTGCAAAATCGGGAGTAGATCCAACATTAGCGGAATCTCTTCTGTTAAATGTACACCATCACCATCTTTCAAGTCATGAAGGAAATCCAGCACCTCTTCATGTTGAAAATTAGCTTCTGGAGGAAACCTCTCCTCCAACTCTCTAATCATATTGGGGCCTCTAACCTGATTCTCCACTGTGTAACTACATTCGGCTCCATCGGCCACTGCTTGCACCAATCCGTGGGGTTAGTCTTAAGAGTAGGTGGAGATTTCAGACACTTCAAGAAACTACTCATTTGCAGTGCAGGTTAAAAACATGCAATTCTACCATTCTTGATACAATTGTCGTCAATTCTAATATAAAGCAACAGGTTTATTTTTTCAACCATAAAATCAAACAATTTAATAATCAAGAATGAAAAGTTACTGTTAAAGTTACCATTCACAACTAAACCAAAATTAATTTATCACTTTGACCTATTTAGGTCATGAAAAGGAGGCTTTGATTCTTTTGCTTCTAGCATGGCCGAGGCCCTTGATCAGCAAATTATCCCCTTGGACCTTGATTCCGATCCCCTGATTCCAATTTTGACCTGATCTGGTGACGATTTTACTATTCTAGTTTATCATATTCATAACTACATTGTATTAAAATACTTATATCAAACTTGACTAGTAACACACTAGTCTCGTTATAGTCTCTTATTCAATCGAGGCACCATTAGGAGTTGGATTTTCTTGGTCTCTAATTCCTGCAATTCTACAAATACTAAGTCAATAGACCTCTGGCAACATCAGAAATATTAATTAAGTTATTTACTTGTGTTCATTGGTTCTTATGATACCACTCGAATACCAAAATCCAAAAGCCATATCTCGGACATCATGTAGGCACAACTGGAGCTGCATCAGGTTCTGGAGTGTCTAAAAACAAATCCAATATTAATAAAACGTGCAAACAAGGTTAGAGACGACAAATTTTACCTTAAATGGTGTGACAAACATGGAACGTGATACTAGTGGCTGCATTCTACTATGACAACTAGCAACAATTTATCCTCCCATTTTAGACACGGTCTATAATACAGACAACCTTCATCACCCTCCTCTTCTGCCTCAAGAAGCATTAGAAGCATGAGATCTAAAGTAGTGTCATGGCGACTACTTCTACTAAGAATCTCAAATCTTTGTATTCGAGGTTGCAGCTCCAGAAGTAAGGCTTCACATGCCCTTAGTTCAACTTTAGTTTCTGTTAGTTTCTTGTTCAATTGACTCAGCCTTGGAAACACCATATCATTTAACTCTTCATCCTTCGATTCACTTAGAACCCGGACACTCTCTGCTGCTTTCAGATTTGCCGTCATGATTGACTGGCATTTGTGTGAATCAGCTGTAATTTCTAATGCATTTCGGCCAAGTATCATCAAGGTTTTTGTCATAACAAATGCAAGGGCAAGGGATTACAATGGATGGAACGACATTAAGTCTCTCATATAGTGATACAATCCAATGGCATTAAGGTTTATCACATATAGGACCCCATTCTGACATCCCTAGGATTGGATCATGCTAGAAGTCGGGCAATAGGATGTGGGTTTACTTCCACGTGACAGATTGAGAATTCCGGGTTCTCTTTGGTGATGCTTACAATGTCATCCAAATTAAGTCTTATAGAAGGATGGGGAGAGAATGTCATATCATATGGTTCATGATCATTTGCTACTTAATTGAAATATCCAAAAAGAAAACTTGACCATATATATCTTAATGTTTGCAATGACATTGTGGACCACTACCACTTGGCTAGTTGTATACAGTAGACTTCCCGGTCTAAATTCCAGGGTGGAAGCATTGTCGATGTGTGCTGAGAATCCAAAAAATAGATCGGGGTGTCGTACCTGCAACGTGTAAAGAGGATAACACACCGATCCATCAAGGTTAGATTGTTGGTTGAAGGCGCTGGAATGCTGGGTGAAAACGCTGGAACGCCAGGTCGAATCAAAGAATGGGCAATAAAAAATCTCCATATGCACAACTTAAAACATTTTTTAAAAGAAAATGTGATACATGGCGAATAGTCATTGGCGGATGCCTCTGAATCAATGGTACCCTATATTTACATAATGTAGTGTCATTTCCAACATGAGGTATTTACTTGAGCTCGTGATCATTCTTGAACCATTTGCAAGGCGTTCTTTGGGATAGAAAGCTTTTGCACTTTCAATATATATATGCTCCACCTCTGAAGGAGACCAAAAAGAAGAGGAAAAGAAGCGGAGTATGGGCCTAATTGATTAAATATTGAAAAGCTGCATCGAAGCCATGTATAAAGTAGGACAACGTCAAGCTTGAAATGCACAAAGGCTAAACAAGCCTAAGACTGTTGTACTTTCCATATTTCTATAAAGTAGTTGTGCTTTAGGGAACCAAAAAAGCGATAAGATCTAGCATCCTAATGGAGTCCAATACGAAAACACTAAGAATGTGAATGAGAATATGAATAAGAGTAATGCATAGTACATGTGAAGAACTTATTTGTATAGAATATGCATATTAGATGCCTTAACCTGACTTGCATATTTAAGCTTGAAGAGTAACAAAATTATGCTCATTTCTTGCTTAAACTTGACCTTCATGTTTGGCAAATCTTCCCTTCACCCTTGGCCTGACATCTGCAAGAGTTTTCCTACATTCATACTGTTGTTGAGCTTTTAGTTAAAACTGAAAACACATAAGAATGCTTAAACCCTAGACCTCGATTGTGCTTACCTTAATTTTTTTCTGGAAATCTCTCCTTCTCCTCTTCTGCTTGTACCTTTGAATCCTAGCCTCTCGCTCCTCTTTGCTGTACCGTCCAACTTTCACAAACGGAAAGCACATTGCCTGCACAACAGTGCTGTAAGAAATCAGCCCTTTCACCTATTCTGTTGGCATCCTAATAAATCTTTTTCACAAGTGCACACCTGTAGGTTCTTCACAGGAAGTTCAGAAGTAGATACATTAGAACCTAACAAAGAAGTTGTTTCTGATGATATGACATGGTCTTCACTGTCTGTTTCTGATATCAGATCTGCTGTATCCTCTGCACAGCTCAAAGAAACCATACTGCATGACCTCTGCATCATAGATCTGTTAGAATTTTCACAATCAGCCTCAGAGTGTATACCCTGCATATTTCCCCCTTCAGAAATGGCTCCAGAAATTTTAGAATGCACAGAATCAGCTGAAAACGTTCCAAAATTGCACATTACGGATTCAAAGTTTGCAACTACATGTTCAGCACGTCCTGCCTTATCATCTACAACTGCAGAAATCCCCTGATCATCTATAACTGCTTCACAAAACTCAAATTCCTGAAAGGATATTTCTGTGTCAGAATTAAAGCTGTAAGACCGAAATTTAACACTCAACATTTCATCCACGCATCTTTCTTCCATGTACTCCATGTCTGCCAAAGTCTGGCAGAGGGGAAGGCGAGAAAGAAATGTGGATTCATCAGATCCAGAGGAAGAAAGGGATTGAAAGATTTCAAGCTCCTGCTGCAGAAAATCCTCATATATCTCTGGCTCCATTGACAAGAAAAAAAATATACAATCTGCAACAGACACAGAACAGAAAGGGAAGACATGAACAACGAAGCCAGTTGAATATACTTGGTATTGTCCCAAAGGAGGTTTTCCAGGTTTAGGGACACATGCATTGGTGCACATTTACACCATCGCCCTGAAGAAATTTACCTAGAGAGATGCGAACCTTTTGTCAGAGTAGCGAAGAAATCTGGACCGTTCAAAGAATGTGGGAGGACTGCATCTGAAGCACAATTGGGACCACCAGCGTTTGAGGGTTACACGTGCATGAAGGACACGTGAAGGACTATGATTCGTCGGACACCTTTGTTCAGTTTGGGCACATTTTTTGGGCAAGCTTTGCCATATTTGTCCAATGTTGTTGTCACAACGTGACCGTGGGGTCTTGTTTAACATTGTGAGAATTGCAATTCCATGGTCCCCAATTAGCTGACCCTGCTACAATGACATCCTCAACCGTATCGCCGTGCCCCGGACTGTTGCAACAATGGCAAATGTAGGTTGCATCTGCTAACTAGTCATTTCCATTGGATTCATGCAGTTTTAAACTCATGCTGATTGTCAACCCACTAGGTAATCTCATACCCCCTGCTTTAAAATCATGTTATACTGTGAACCACTTCTATGGACCTTTGCTCACATGCATCAACCATCTCTTCCCACCCAGGTTCCAGGTTTGCGGGCTGCCGCCATTCATTGGGTGTGCTATGCAATGCTTTAGTACATTCTCGTGACATAGACATTGTGGCCATATATGCAAAATGTTTATTCAGACATTTGCTCTATTCCAACCACCACTTGCACACAAGAAGCGTCGTCCTCCATTAACTGCATTGTCACACATGGCCTACATGCTCACCATCATTGTCACATGTTACAGCTCGAGCCAATTTGATTTAAGTGGGGTATTCATGTCAACCAATGAATAACCAATTAGCCAATGTCGTTGAATATATGAGTGGAGAACAAAGTGTGTATAAGTAGAAGAGAAATAAAATATCTACATCTTTTGGAACCCTAAACAAAGAGAATATTATAGCAAATACGTCCTTCACAAATAAGAAGGGAAAACTTGCAACTCTAGCTTGAGTGTAGATATTGGTGTGTTGTCATGTGTAAATTTCCCATTTATCATAATCTAGCGTATATAATTGTATTTGATTTTCTAACATATTGTTTCATCTTTTCATCCATTATGTCATTTTTTTCGTTGGTTTCTTATTTCTATTAGATTTATACTTTTCTTTTTCTTTTTCTTTTTTTTTCTTTTTTTTTTTATAACACATTCAATTGTTTTAGATGTATGGTCTATGGTTTCATGAATGGTCATTTGTACATCCATATTAAATCCCCCTGAAGCCACTGTCACTGTGCTATATATTCTAAATGAGGTGCGCCTCGGGCAACCTCGATCATAGGATTCGTCAATTCTATGGGCCAGGCCATATATTGGAGCCCATGGATGCCTCTGATTTTCATTATGGTCATTTATGATTGGGGGCGCCTATAATTTTGAAATTAAATTAACAATCCACTCAATTGTCTTAGATGTATGATCTATGTTGGTGTATATAGAGTAGTACACCAGAGTTCTTCAAAGAACTAATCTGCTATATATATTAAGGGAGTCTCTAGTCCATTGTACAACCTTTGAAGTGCATTAAATGTTTATTGCAAACAAACCAACAAAACAATTCAAAGTCATTCCCCCAAAGTAGAAGTCTCTATTATTCAAGAACAAGTGGCGGGGAGTATTCCGCTACACATACCTATAGTCCCTCAGGGTGATGTGGTGGTGCAGGTTTGGAAGGTTCATCCAGATGTTGTATCTTCTTGTTTTGTGCGGTCTTGTTAGGGTGTTGGCTATTCATGACACTCCTTTTGCCGGGCAAGTGGTCTCTGCAAACTCAGGGTTCTCGATGGCTCGGTTTGGGCGATGGACATGGAGCTCACTTCCCCACCAGAAGGTTCGGTGCTTATATGGCGTGGTGATTTTATGTGGGAGGTGAATGTCCTTGTATGAGTCGGTTTAGGCGAGGGTGTGAGCCCTCTTTGCCCTTGTTGTGGCCTTCATCATGAGGCTGTGGAGCATTGCGGTTTATGCCCTCTCATTTGCGAGGTTGCACGGGATTTGGTAGGAGCTCTTTGGTGGGATTGAATAGCCAACAATTGCTTTGCTTCATGTGTATCACGGTGCTTGGATTCGTCTGACAAGCCTTAAATCTGTCGTGGCTTGGTTGGTGTGGTTGATTTGGCGGCGATTTATGGATCTTCGAGGAGTTGGAAGACTGCGGCCTCTCTCGATTCCTCGACTTCGGTACAAGCTATTTCAAAGCTTTTTGGTGTTTCCAGGATTGGTAGGCGGAAGTTTTCCATTGGCGGGACTTCTTGGGTGTGGTAGATGGTGATGGTCGGTTTGTGCTGTTAGCAGAGTTGCGATTGTTGTGGAGTGTCGAGGTATCACTTGTCTCTTTGGGGCAGTTCTCCTTCCTCCTCACTTGCTTTGTAACATTACCATTCTTTTAATATATTGTTGACACAGTTCTTCAAAAAAAAAAAAGAACCAAAAATTAGGCTTCAAAACCGTTAATCAAGTCAAGTAATTCCAAACCAGAGCAGAGATCATTCTTATTCAAGAGCAACTGATATACAAGTATTTGCTGCTGACATGGCAATTTGGACGACCAACATTAATGGTCTCTTCATTTTATTTTATTTTTTCATTTCTTAGTGTCTCATGTCAGCGATGGGTGGGCTCCGCTTGTCTTAGCAGACTGTTTGCTTCGGGTAAGCGATTTGTTTGGAGTGAATCATTGGGCTCCCTCGCATAGCTTTAGAAATTACTGTCTGTGGCCAGATCTTGCCAATATCTTCTTTTGTAATATTGATCGGCTTGCAAGTCCAAAGAAGTTGTGTCTAAAAAGGATTATTCAAATGCAGGTACAAACCTGAGGCCGGATGAAGCATGGCAGAGTCATTCAAAGAAATACTTGAAACTGGTATTTAATGGTAAAACTGCAAAGGGTAAATTAAATATGAAAGGATAAAATATAGTAAGGGCCCTTCCATTTTCAGTATGGAGTTAGAGTTTTGGATTGCAAAAACATAAGGTTCTGACTTTGGAATGCAAAATTATCAAGGTTATGAGTCAAGTTTCGAGTACATGCTGATAACAGTTTGGCAATATTGACATAAGCAAGGTAGATGGAATTATGAGCAAAAAGGAAAGAACTATTGTGAGAGGCTATGGTAAATCGATGTTGAGATACGAAGTTTAACCTGGCACTTGGGCAGATGCAAACTGTACCATTGGGACTCCAATAGAATTTAGTTATTTCAGTGATATTTTTCTTTTTATCGACAAAAACATTAAACTCTTCGGTTGTGGTTGGTTATGAGAGATGATGTTATTTTTTTTTTTTTTTTTTGAAGGGGGGAGAAACCGAGAAAGTATAAATCCTATAAACAACCACAACTAAAAAGTTTAATTTATTTTATTTTTATGATGTGCAGACGTACAGTGTCAACCTGGTTAACGGCTACGGCTGAGGCTTTACCTTGTGCCCTGTATTATTTCCCTTGTGCCCTATTTCCCTGTGCCATATTCTAATCCTTTCCCTGTGTTAATCCTTTCCCTACTTTTCAGGAGTCCAAAATTTGTATTCATATTTCAATGTAACTCTTTCTTAGACAGATGCATGACCCTAAACAGCATAACGAGGCTACAAATGGCAGAAAAAATGGCAGTATGTATGAATAGGACTAAGAGAGGCTGCTTCGCCAAGAAGTCATTATTAAGGAGTCATGATAATCTTAGGATTGTCTAGAAGCAACATCACAGAAAGTCACAAGTTGGAGATGACATAAAAGTGATATGATGCTTTTTCATCTCAGACATATGGGTTTTTATTTAGCCCTATATCATATGAAGTAGAAGAACCATTGAAAATTGCTTTTAATGTTAATTGACAGTCAGATTAGAATAGAATAGAAGAATAGAATAGAATAGAATAGAATAGAATAGAATAGAATAGAATAGAATAGAATAGATTTTTTAGCATCCACGGAGACCGATTGGCCTATGGGACCCAAACAAAAAGAGAGCAGCAAGCATGTTCTTGACGAGGGATTAAAATCCCAGCCCGAAGGTTTTCGAGGAAAAACCCAGTATTAAGTATCGGGCATCGGGCCAGACAGCCGGGAGACAGTTCAATCAGTCCCGGAGGACAAGCGGTCCGTTGCATCCATAACCTCCTCGGTGCCATTTCAACAAACCTTGGACGTATTCAATAACTCATGCAACAGAAGCTTGAGCACTAGTAATCGGGGATCTTGCTCTCGGATCCTCAATGGCCTAGTGGCAACACCGCAAAACCTTTGCTCGTAATGCTTCCTGGCCAACGCCCCGTCTCTCAATCGCGGAGGCTGTGCTGTGCAAAGAAGCTATAAGTCCGCTTCTTCATGGCGCAATTGGGTGTACAAGTCATCAGTGTGGGCCTCTCGTGAGCCTAGGATTGACTTGCTGCTGATAGTGTGTCACTAACGCAGCGCCGAAAGCATCCGCGATCCCAGGCTTGCAAAGGAAAGTAGCATCTAGGTACGTTTTTAAGTGCCTTGTGATCACTTTCTTTGTCCTACATGTACATGACTGCTGTTTGCTGTACCCCAAATAAGTGAGAACCACCGGAAGCTTGCTTTGTCCTTCCAGCAGGCTTTCGTGCATTGGGAACCCTTCGCCATGGCCAAAAAGGTTGGGCAAACGTGTATCACCTTAGCGACCACCTTCTCGAAGCGTAAATGATATGGCGTTTCAATGCGGGAATCCGTTGAAGGGGTAGAAAACCCGCCTCACAGGTAGGATCCGGTATGGAATCAGACTTTACTCAAGGGCTCGTGCCAAAGAAGGCTTTACGCACCGCCTCGAGATCATTCCGAGTGTTGAGGGATATCACGGACCCCACACACTTCGTGGCTCCTCGACCAAGGCCAAACAAGTGTGACTGGTGGCCCCATGCTAACCCCTGCCTTGTGGCTGTTGTTCCGCATGGCATATAGTGCTTTCCAAACCGCCGTGACCACAACCTGATGGCGATCCCAATGGGTGGTAGTAGAGAACTCTATCCCTGGGCATTTGTGGTGGTCTGACCACCTCTACATCTTGTTTCTGGTAAGTAAATGGGGAAGCCCCTGACAGGATGATGAGCGAACTAGCAGCACTAGTTTTGGCCAAGTTAACTTCGATGCCGATGAAAAGAAAAAAGTATCGGCGATATCCGAGGTGGTGTTGCATGTCCAGAATATCGCAGCGGTGAGTTTACATCACAAGATATGAGCTGTCGGTGTGATGATGCATGAGAGATGGGCCGCATCTCCATGCCTCGAGAGCCAATCTTCCGGCCTATCAATGTATAGGCTAAGAGGGGAGAGTGGGGCAACCGTCACTCCAATACTACTTCACCGCCGTCCCATTTATGTGATATGGCCTGGTACGCCTCGAGTCGCAGAGCACGATTCCAGAAGTCAAGTAGTCCCCACAGTCTTCATAACTCGGCCCCGGCATCCATTCTGCTTTTGTCCACTTCAACAACAAAGACAGCTTGTCCAGGATACCCGCGTCCTCAATCACAAGCGCAGAGTGAAGATATATGACCACAGGGGAATGCCTCGGCCAAAACCCCACTGGTAGAGAGCTCTCGTGACATTCAGCCTCCGGCCCCATATTGTCAAGCATGCTCAAGATGCCGCCCAACAGCTTTTGCAAAAGAGTCACCAATATACTTATACGTCGGGCATTGAGGGTCCCCCGCATTAGGTATATGGGCACAAATCAGCCATGTTCATCTGGAGCCTTCTTGCAATGTTTTATTGAATGCCTTAGACAGTGCACCAAAGGGAGGCTCCGCAACCATTCTCGTGGTTCAGTCAGATGTTAATCTAACACCGCTACCTTCCTATTAAGGCTGGGATGTTAGAGGTTCAGCATGACATTCCCTCGGTGGATGACCGTGAGCCATGCCTATCTCAGGTTGACTCAGGTCCCAGCCCTCAGCCGGTCAGAAGTTGCTGCTGTAAGTACCTGCACCATGCCCGAGGTGATGTTCGCCAGTGGGTCGGCAAGTTTTGCTCAAGACCCTTCTCCATCGTTCGAGGTCAACCGTAAGACCAAACATCTCAGCAATATGCCCAGGTAACGCTTTCGTTTGGTGGCATTTGCTACCAGGTCTGTGGGCGAGGATCGACTCGCTCTGAGTAAAGGCTGAGCCCCGACACCTCATCATCAACACCGCTACGTAGTGAATGAGGTTCGCCAGCATGAGCTGCCTCTGTAAAAATCTCTCAAGAAATTTATCCGAGCTGTGTGAGTCGGTTGGCCAATTGCCGTTAAAGTGTGGGGAGGCCGGTCCGCTTGGGGTCATGCTTAAATAGCTCAGCATGGAATCCCCGACGTCGTAGTCCGAGGCCTGGTGGAGTTGGGGAGTTTTAGTGATGAAACGAGGAGCTTGCCAATGGAGATGCACCTAACAGGGGCTGGTAGTTGAACCACTTCTCACACCACAGAAAGTGTCCGTTCCAATGGAAAATGGGTAACGGTGCGATCCTGCCTCTCCTCGCCAAAGAGATAATCCACCACACCGAGCCACTTCCTTTGGTTCCCCCTTTCTCCTACAAATACGTCTGTTGGAAGATGGCTATTGTGCCAACCCATTACAAATAACCGGTGTCAAAGATACTACCAAAGGCAACAACAACACCGCCTCGGCGCGAAATATGGTTGTCGCCATTATCCTTGACCAAGCTGTGCTGATTCCTATTTGTTGGCATTTGATGTAGGCGGATGATCCGTCATTCCTACAGGTGGGAGAAGCGCCGAGCAAAGTTAGCTGCGTAAGGCCTGGAGCAGCCAAGCGTGAGGTGTAGTAGGGTAATCGGGTGGCAGAGCAGAGGGCGATCTGATGCATTGCACTTGGGTGACCCTGCACAATGCCTTGAAATGCGAAGCTGGCTTCCACTGTGCCCCACAACCCCCATCTGACGCCCCCGACTTGAGCCACTGGCCGCCTGCTGACTCCCCAAGGCATCGGGGTTAAGACCCGCCAGCCGCAGTAGTCCCTTCAATTGCCTCTCGACGAATCACGACCCGTCAGCTTACGGAGGTGAGAACGCCAGGCTTATTCGCGGCGTTGAGCCCCAAGGCTGCTCGCTTCAACATGCATTGTAGAATTCCAAAATGCTGCTAGGATCCGACCCCATGCCAGTGAGATCCCTCCTGCCTCTCCAAAGTCCACGATCACCACATTATGACATACTCATGCTCTGCCCTATTGCCATCGAAGCCGCTGGGCAACATCACTGCCCCAGCAGTATGCCTCAGCGAACTGAGTGTGGTTGTTCATGTATAGCAAAGTGCAGGAGGAGCAGGTGGTGTCTCGTCACTGCTTGGCTAATTTCTGTGGGCACGGGGTATTGTGTGCTTACCGCTCCAAGGCGCTCTGCTGGAAATCTCTCGCCGCTTACACTTCATTCTGCACCAGAATTGTTCATGTGGACTTTATAGCCCCAAGTCAGTAATGGCTGCTCTGAGTCTCTATATCTCCCTGATCTTGTGTCTAGCCCTACCTGTAGGTTCTTAGCTCGACCGGCTAGCTTCAAAGGTGTCAGATGCCAGACAGCACCTCTGCTTCCTAGATCACAGACAAAACAGTACAATCATATGCAAATGATGTTAGCTTGCTTGTTTCAATAAATTCAATATAGCTTAGCATTTTATTTGGCCAACAACAGCTCCATGTCGTTGCCATGCTCTAGAAACCTCCATAAGCTTCTCTAGACTGCTTTGGCATATATCCTCTTACTATCCAACTAGGAGATTAACGTGTCTCACCTTAACTCCTCGGTTGTTTTTTAGCAGTGCAATTCTATATCACATTTTAGTTTAGCATCTTAAATTCAATCTAATTACCAAAGGTACATATACATCTTTATCTATCTTCTATATTAGCATCTTGTCTCATGGAACTGGTGGTGCCTTTCATGCCCTTGCTAGAACCTCTATGCAGCTTCCATAAGCTACATGATCTTCAAGGTTCCAATTCATTTCTAGCTTCTCCCAAGTAGAACAATCTCTATATTGCTATTGCCAAGATCCCGTTTACTCCATGCAGGGTCTGCCCTACTATCTACAATTCTAAGGACTATTCCCGGACTTCTTACAATAATCTTAGCTTGCTTTT
Organism: Isoetes taiwanensis; assembly: GCA_021234155.1. Taxonomy (NCBI): domain Eukaryota; kingdom Viridiplantae; phylum Streptophyta; class Lycopodiopsida; order Isoetales; family Isoetaceae; genus Isoetes; species Isoetes taiwanensis. The sequence goes on from JAJEKV010000002.1 coordinate 12,149,449, forward strand.
TATTTCCTCCTATATTTCACCATAGAAACGAAATTCAATCACAATATCACATTCAAGATCACTCAGATTCCTTTAATACTCTTAATTCAAATCATTAAATCCTGATTCTTTTCTTCAACAATAAGAACAATCTAAGCATTCCCCGGTGTAAGCGACAAACCACCCATCTGAGAACCACTTCAACAATGGTCTTTTGACTCCTTTTAGTTCCTAGTTCCAGAAACCAAGTTGCACAAAGAGATACAAATGGTGCAATCAATTCTGACACAGCTTCACCCTTTCTTCTATATCTCCCTCATACCGATGAATTTTGGCCGTATCAGACTCAATCCAGAAAGCTGATATGAAAATATTATCCAGCAAAGTCCAAATTACCCGAATTAGATCTCGAGCCACCGAGGTACGATGCTCCAAAGTTCGTCCAACAAAATTGCCCAGAAATTGCTCTATTGCTCTTTCTGCCTCCCTTCCAAAAACCCTCATAGAAACTGATGCCCTTTGCTTTTATCACATAAATTTTGTATAAACTTCTCACACATGGTATGTATTTTGCATATAATGATCAAGTGGAATATTCTCAATAATCATCAATAAGGAAATGTAAATTATATGCCTGCTAACGAGCCAAACTCATTACATTCTCCCCTTCTAAAATTTAACCCACCACATTGGCCCCAAATTTTGGTCCACTGTTGAAAACTCTAGTTTTCTTACGTCCACACATACTTTATTCAGAGATCACAAAAAAAACCTAAATGTAGATCTGTGGAGGTGTGGTTTTATTGATTGATGATGATGTTTTTTAAGTGGACAAGAAACGTCCACTATTGTTTTTTCAAGGAGTTGTGCTTTTTGTTTCTTAGGAGGTGTGGTTTTTTAAGGAGGTAATTTTTTTGTTAAAGGAACTGTGGTTTTTGTTTTTTGAGGTGTTGTTTAAGATGTAGCTTTTGGAGGTGCGGTTTATGAGTAAGTGTAGTTTTTAAGGAGGCGTCTTTTTAGGAAGTATGGTGCTTAAAATGGTGTGATTTCTTAAGGTTCTTTATAGATAATTTTGTAAGCATCACCATACAATCAATGCCCTACTCTCATTCATATGACTCACCATGAAGTATCCATGTTCTCAATACATGCTATGTGTCAAAATGTCATCATGCTTATAAAAAGCTGGAATGCAAAGGCATATGAAGATCCCAAATTGAATTGACTTGAATTGAACATTAACATCCATGAGGACTAATCTGCAGAGAGGGAGGAGGGAGGGAGGGGAGGGGAGGGAGGGAGGGGGGAGGGGAGAGAATGAAATAAAATGAATTTGATTATTGTTTAGTCGTTCGAGGCGTTACAGAGAGGCTCCCGTGGCGATCCCACGACTTAGTCATATAAGTCTGAGGAAATGGCAAAATTACCCAAGGGACAAGTTACATGGTCAGTTTTTAGCAACTAAAGAAACACAAACACTTACGGCCCAAGAAGATGGTAGCCACCTCCTAGGCCAATTGACCAATGAATGTGTTGGACATGAGCTACTTTAGGCTTCTTGGAGAAGTGGTGATCTTCTTCCATGAAACTTGATTTTAGGTAATGTGGGGTTCAGTCCATTCACGCAGCCAATTCCACGCTTCTAAGGTGGGAGAGTTCGCCCAGGTGGCGGGGTGAGTTTTCAATAAAGAGGACTTTTGAGCCGAGCTACTTCGGGGTTTTATGGGTTCTTCTTTGGCGTAAACACTCTCCCTCTATGTGATGACATGGCCTTAAAGTCCTATTTTTGAATCTGACTAGGATATGACATAAAACGCCAAACCCTGTGGTGGTTATTATTCTTTGTAGCATCTACTGCTATGGAGGTCAAGTTTTGGCCATTTTGAACTTGGAACATGGTCGAAGCTACAACCTAAAATGGTTAATATAATTGTGAATGGGTTTTGGACTTATCCCTCCTCCCAATGGCAGGTGGGTTTCTACGGTCGCCTTCGCAGGCCTTTTGTGGTTTGATAAGGTCTCTGGACCCGATCTTGGATTCTTTTGAACCTGCTTCGGCGGGGTCCAGGTGGAGGATTCAACTGGTTGGATACCAGAGCGAAGGAGGGGGGGGAGGCATCACGGCCTGAGGAAGCGCCACCAGCTGGGTCGCTCGAATATTTTTGGGGTCCATCTCTCAGGGGGCTTGGCCATCCCATTTGAAGAGGTATGCATAAAGTTACGGCCTTGTTTGACAGGGGAGGCTGGGTTCTGGCTCTTCTATGGGACTAATCGGAGAGAGAGAGAGAGAGAGAGAGAGAGAGAGAGAGAGAGAGATTAGAGAGAGAGAGAGAGAGAGAGAGAGAGAGAGAGAGAGAAAGAGTAGAATGCTGATTATCATCTTTGAGACCATTAGATCTAGAAGACATAAATAAGGAATATACATCATTCAGAAAGTTCTATTTCCAAAGTGCCTTCAATGGAGCATCATTGGACTCCCTATACTTTCATCTTCATCATATAAATCAAGTAAATGTTTATAATTTCAAATAGACATCTCCTCGTTTTTTTTCAGCACCTCTATTAGAAAGTCTCAATAGTGGTAGCTTCAAGCATAAAAATTAAGAAGCATTTTAACATTCTAGAACTGAATCAGGCCTTATATTCGAATAAAGGGAAGAGCAATATCAAATGTTCTTCATCCTCAATCTCGTCACAGCCGCATACTTTGCATGTTCTTCTACATCTAAGAAGGTTCCTCCATCTTCCTACTTCCACTCCCAAATGGTGAGAGCTAAGCCTTTTAGATGCGCATTACGGTTTGCCTTTTGTCAGAGAGATTTTTGCTTGGTAGAGATGTTTTGCAAGGACGGATTTATGATTCTCCTATAAAAGTCCATTTTTGTGCCAGCGGTGTGCCATAATTTCCATTGCACGTTTCCATGTACCCAAGCTCTTATGCTGTTCCCTTCATTAGGCAAGAGAGAGAGAGAGAGAGAGTAGAATAAAATGTTGATTATTTCATCTTTGAGACCATTAGATCTAGAAGACATAACAGTAAGGAAATATGTACACTCATCAATCATGAAAGTTCTATTTCCAAAGTGCCTTCAATGGAGGCATCATTGGACTCTATACTTTCATCTTCATCATATAAATCAAGTAAATGTTTATAATTTCAAATAGACGTCTCTCACATTTTCAGCACCTCTATTAGAAAGTCTCCAATAGTGGTAGCTTCAAGCGCAAAAAATTCAAGAAGCATTTTAACATTCGTGAACTGGTCATTTTTATATTCCTGATGGGCAGGAAGAGCATTATCAAATGTTCTTCATCTCAATCTCGTCCACAAGATACTTTTGCATGTTCTTCACATCTAAGAAGGTTCCCTCCATCTTCCTACTTCCACTCCCAAATGGTGAGAGCTAAGCCTTAGTCCGCACCAATGTTTGCCCTTTTACCTGTGAGAGAGATTTCTGCTAAGGTGAGATGCTTCTTTGCAAGGCCGGTTTTATGATTCTCCTATAAAGTCCATTTTTTACCCAATTGTTACTTCATAATTTCCATTGCATGTTTGCATGTACCCAAGCTCTTATGCTGTTCCCTTCATTAGGCATTTCATCTAACGAGATCCCCCATTTAGTTAGCCACTCTTGAATATTTGTATACCAACTTTGACTCATAGAAAGGTAGGGAAGACTATTGTCATCCATCTTGAGCACCTTTTCAAGCACACCCACAATGGCTCGACATAATGTTCCTTCCAGGCTCAAGGCATCATGTCTGCCGCAGGCATCATAGGATGAGGTGTTTGCATTTTACAGCCAATTGCTGTTTTCAAAATTTCTTTTGTAGCTTCCTGGATCCTCTTCCAAGCATCTAGGAGAAAGACCTTAGCCCCATACTCTACATCCATATAGGATAATACTTTGGACAAGTGCATAATATGCTTTTTTTTTTTTAGTCCTCAATCAAAATTTCTTGCTTTTTACATTTCCTCTACAAAGCGCATAATGCTTTCAACCTCCCATCGCTCTTTGTTCACAACTTTACTCCAACTATAATTATTATCAACTATGAGCCCCACGGCACTTATAGGTATGTGCAGTTTGGTACCTTATTTCCTTCATAAAGGAAATCAACGTACCGACGTTTAAAGATAAGGATCTTGGTCTTGTCTAGATCGACTCAGAAGCTTTGAGTTACTTAAAAACGTTAGCCAAGGCATCTAGATGTCTTTGCATAGCAGCAACCGTTCTAGCAAAAAGCACACTATGTCATCTACATATAGGAACAATAATATAGTATATCCTGCATATTTCATCTCCGCCACGGTCCCATTCAATCTTCAATTCATCTATATAAAGCCCATGTGAAGGTTGAGATAAGGGGCAGCCCCTTAACACCCATATTAAGAAAAAGACCCTGCCTTTGCATTATTACTCAAAGGTTAATGCATAATTGAATTGTTACTTTTTCATACAATTGAGCTAACGATTTCTAATTCAAGAGGTACTCCCAATCCTTTCCATTCTATATATATTAGCGCCTCTTAACCATGTCGAAAGCTTTGTAAGATCTACAAAAAAGTGAAGCATGGTTTTTGTCTTCTTAATCCATTCCACGCTCTTCCGGTGACTACAAGGAAACACAGGTAATCGAGCCATGAACCCTCGCCGTGCCCTTTGGCTCTTATATCATTTTCTTCCTACATGTGCTAATTTTTGCTCTAGAATGAGAAGTAGTAACCTTAAGCAAAATGCTACCTACCATGATCATCCTGTAATTACCAGGGTTATGTGGATCCCCGATTTATAAATTAAATTGGTGTCACTGCTGTTCTCTGCCAATCAAGAAAGAATGTAGTGTGGTGTGTGGTCACATATCCGATTGATCTTTGCCTAGTGGAGATGGCGTTAAAATACTATCTATCTATCTATCTATCTATCTATCTATCTATCTATCCTCTGCTCTATTAAAGCATCATTCATTATTTCGTGGATTTTGGTCAGAATTGTGAGGTCAATCCATTTGATCATCTACGCAACTAAAGCCTATTGCATACAACTTTTCCATTGGAAAGCCCTTTATCTCAAGGCCACCTCAGTTTAATGTTATTTGTAGCTTTGTCCCCTTGTCCCATCATTAGGCATGGTTCCATCGACACCATCTATATATATAGTTTTTAGCCTCATTAGGTCCTCTATATCCAAGTCAGTAGGATTGGTGCTTCCTAGATTTTAAGCGTGCACAAATAGCAAACCATTTCATCTACCAAAATTATTTGCCTTTGATGCATGCTTGCTCTCTTTTTTTCTTTGTAATAAGCTTCATGATATTTCCTCTCACATGCATATCCTATTTTCATTGTTGCGCAAGGCGGCTCTTCTTTTCTTTTTGCATTCTTCATCACACCAATTGTTGCAAGGAAGCCCTTTTAGCCATGATGTGACATGAAGCATTGTTACAGAACCTCCAGAGCCGGTGATATGAGCTTTGCACTTATGCCATTGGCATCCCCAGCCACAGTTTGGCCGCTTTCTTCTCACATATGCGCTCATATGCTTCAATTTTAAGGATGGTCCATGACCATGTTTATGGTATGAAACTGTTTCATCAACAAACAATGCATATAAAGGTTTTTCTTACCAACCCAATCGAATCCATCCTTGGCTCTCATGGTAACCAAATGATCTCGTTGTGAGATCTCCTCGCAAAAAAACTTTTTGCCCTATTGCTCTCACCTTGAACCTCCCGGACCATGTGCTTTATTTTAGCGTTGAGGATGTTAGTAAAAAGCTTGGCGTAAAAACTACATATATCATAATAATCACTCACGGTATTTATTTGGATCAGACTCATCACCTTTTATGAAAGGGACCACCTATTCACTTGCCAATAATGCATTAGAAGCCTTCAACAAAGGCGACATTGCACAACTCCACAAGACTTCTACCACCTATCACACCCATTTAAACATTTCCGCCTATAAGCCCTTCCGAATCTGCTTTGCCTTACCATTTGGATAATTTGAGCCCATCCTCATGTCCTCCAAGGAGAAACAAGCCCTTCTCATACTTTATCATTTTTGTCCACACTTGGCACATGATAGATGTTTGATATGATTCATCAAAGCACCAACCTCTACCATTGTACTCGGTTTGGGAAGGTTTCAATCTATTCCCAAACTTCTTCAGATATGCCAGTAATTGGGACCATCCGCTCATGTTTCTAATGAAATAAGCTGTTTCTTTCTTAACTATTCTGATGTACTCCTTCTTTTACCAAGGCCTTCGTGATCCCCTTTGCTAATTTAAATTGTCTTTTGCATCCCGTGATTCATAGTCAAACCAACCATTACAAGGCAGCCCTATTCTCTCTGTCTGTATATACAAAACATGTATTAGGCAAGATTCAAGAACCATCCAGTAAGGGCATGACCGAAGCTCACGAGACAGTTGGCCAGTGTGATAGAGGCATTTTTTCCTCACAACAAGCTTTATGCAATTTATCATAACCTCATAATAGGTTTAATAGGTTTAAGGAGTGCTTGTGACACAACCTTATGCTTAGGCAAACCGGCAATGGAAAGGTCAAGGAAAAAAGAGCTCATGATCCGATTCAATATTATCTTTCCACAGCAAATTTACAACTTGTTGAACAAAAGAGGGCTTAGCTAAGACATAATCCGCCACACACTTGCCCCTCTTGCATGTAAGTGCTCTGATCGATCCGTCAAACCCATTATAAATAACCAGAGTTTAACCGCTACAAAATGTTAGAACATGATTTCCACGAGGGGAAGGCCATCGAATTTTGTTATCCGATTTCACGCCCAACCAATTCTCGCCAATAGGTGTCATCTAAAGTTTCTACCCACTGCTCTCCCTCCATACTTACCATGGCGTACTTCTGTGAAGTTCGGCCCATTGAAATCTCCCATCTAAATAAAACCTCCATGTATCACAAAAGGAAACAACATCCTGCCTAACCAAGCATAAAAGGATCATCTCTATCCACTTCCACCGAATTTATATACTAGAGACCTCGCGGTGGATAATAACATCCAAAGAAAATATACGTTGCCAAATTGCCCGCACACTAATCCGATACCGCAGAGTTGCTTTTGGAAAAGAACCGTAACTAAATGCATAAATTCATGCCTAACAAAGCATGCAATGCCACCGTAACTCTTGTATCTCCATCCTTTTTTGGGACCAAACAATGCATCATCTAAGACCATTAATTTTAGCATTCGGGATTCCTCATGCTCACATGTCTCCAAGAAAAGAAAACAATATCGATTTGCAGGCATACTGCTCATAGTAGTTATCTTTTCTATGTCAGTATTAATATTCCAACACATCACCTACAGCGTTGGCAAATTCCTGTCTGATGCTCTTAGTAAACACCATCTACTACTACACTGCCCCTTCCTCCAAACAAATTTTAAGCCATTCTTTTTGCTTTCTTGAATTTCAAAAAGTTTCTTTTTATGTTCTTCATTGATCTTTTTGTCATATCTTCTCATTCACCCAAACTCCCTCTCCTTTTAACATTGCCTTTTCCCTCATTATTTCCATCTTAGACTCTCTGTTGCAAATTTGACCACAATATGTCAAGGCATTTCCCAGTGCTTACCAACCGAATGCCTCCAAAATTCTACAATCCTCATTGCATCTTTTCAGAAAAGCGGCTCACCTTTTGATGCGGTATTTTCCTTTGGTTCTTCTGGAAGACCCGCAAAACGGACATTTAGAGCTTCGATTTTTTATTCAGGTTTCCTCCATGAACCGCAAGTGTTTGATCGTGTTGTTCTTGGGCTGCCGTTAACGAAGATAGCTGCTGTTGTAAATTGATTTTGTACTATCATCTTCTTCTCTCCGTTAGTCTTGGAATCATCATCATTAGTATGCATCTGTGCCATTTCATTTAAGATCCTTAAAATTGAAAATTCAGACCTCATTTGACTATTGAAAGCCTCCAATTCGAGATTCATTTGCTCCAAAGAAAGACTTCTTGAGATCTTGGATGATCGAGATCTCTGCCAAATTTGATGTGAAACATGTTTGTCCCTTTTTTGCATAACTTCCAATAACTCTTGTTTTAGATTTCCCATGAACATAGCTTTGGATAGGTAGCAATGGAAGAAGGATCTAGGCCGCCACAATACCCACCGCTTTTAGATCAAGATCATGGGATGATGTAGAAACAGAGCCAAGCTGAATCCTGTTTGGGGGCTACCACCATCCCCTCGCTTTAGGGTTGCCAAAATTCCTGCTTAGAGGTTAAATCAGATTGCCGTCTTGCCCCAACCCTATACAACATCACACTACGCCTCTAAATCACATGCAGCAGTCCCTACGGCCAAGTGGCATCCGAAGTTCAATCATTATTCGTCGCAGATGGACCTACTAAAAATGTTTTTTTTAATGCTTTCTTTTTGCATTAGTAACATTAACATCCTTGGACGCATCCATATTCAACTTCATTCTGATGAGCCCACAAAAGACCAACCCCATCTCCCTTCTTTTAAGCCCTAGTCTTGGTCGCCATTTCCAACACCATCAACATCCCAAAAATGCCAATTACGCATCGTCAAACTGATTCAAAAGTATTGATGTTATACACCTTGGAAAGAGCTCAGAATAAGCTTTCAATGAGCCCAAAAATGTTGCAATCGACACCTATGTATGTGAGAGCTATAGCTTCTTTTGAAGTTCCATTGTAAACCCTAGCATCCGCCGTCCACTGTGAGAGAGAGATAAAGATAAAGATATAGATAGATTTTTATCGTCCGCGAACAAAACAAAACCCAAGGACAAAGCCACAAAGAAAACAAAGGGCCAACATCATAAACTAGATCATCTAATATATCTTCAGGCAAGAACATATTAGTGCTCTCTTCTTCAATATCTGGACTTTGACTTATGGCTTGTATGTTAAGGTTCCTTTTTATATTTTTATGCAAATCCGTATTAACTATTGGATTTGTCTTAATATTTAATTCCAAAGCAAGCCTTAACAATTAAAATTTCCTTAATCCATACTCGCTAGGCCATAACTTGCCTTTCCCCTTCTAATTTAATTGTAGATCTTTTTTTCTCCTTAGAAGTCCCTATTCTTTAATATTTTCTGAAACTATTACCTAATGTTAACGAATAATTTTTCGCACGTTTGCACAAACACAAGTTGACACTTTAAAGCAATTTTAGAGTGTCCACGTTGCTGCCAACTAGGACTTTTGTCCACATGGATGCACCTACAATCGTTGGATTTGATCAACGATCACAAAAAATTAAATGGAAATTCCAGCATGTTTTGGGAAGTTATGCCGGCGTTAAGGAAGCTATGACAAGGCAGAAGAAACAGATAGAGCTATGGAAACAGGCAGATCTATGGCGCTCTTTGATTTTCTTTTTAAGTTTTTATGATGGTGGAAGCTAATGTTATGTATAAAGATGAGATACATGATCCTGGATGCGATAGAGTTTTGTTTTCTTCATGTTCCTCTCTTTCTTTTTGGCAAGTGATTCTCCTCGGGGCAGGCACTTGGGATTGAATATATCCTGGGGCTTGAATTGGTTTTCCTCCAAGTAATTGAAGTTCCGCTGCTCTATTAATAGTATTTCCAACTTAATTAATCAAAACCGAGAAGAGTTAGGTCAGCGTAAGCCTTCTCGGCCAGAGTCCGTGAGTGTTCATTGTACACATTCCACCGTGATCAAATTGATTCAACATGTTTAGCTTATATTCAAAAGCAGAAGAGCTTAGCTAGTATCAAGGAGGTACAAGAAGGAGGAAGTCTCCTACTCACTGGACTTCAGTGAGGTATCAATGCCCTTAAGTGGCCTTCCTTATTCTTTGGCTTTTCTTTGGACCTCCACTTAAATTTGTTTGATTGCATGCACAGGTTTCAAGTGCTGATCTTGCAGAACTTCAAGGTCCCTTGCTTAACATAGGGGCAGATATATAATCAAAACTCAAAGAAGAGCTCGAAATGCAGCGTATTCTAACCTATAGGCCCGAACTCTAAAGCCTACCAAGCACTGAGCATGATTTCAGTTGGGTTGAAACTTCCCGATGTTCATGTCTTCTCAAAACTGATCTTCGAAAGTAAGTATTATTTATTGATTTACTGTATATTTCAGCATCTTTTGCTGATTTTTGTAATATTTTCGTGTATAGGATCCAAGATTCTTGGTATCTATGCAAGATGACAATACCAAAGGCTATTACTCATCATGGTAACTCCCATATGCTATTCAAAATTAGGTTCTAGTAGATTTGAATATTTTTGCTCATGCATTAGACTGACCTTAGTATTGCTTTGTATGACTGGATAATTAGGCTGATTTTCTAGGTTCCTGGAAGGAGATAACGACAGGGTCATCGTGATATGTCCTCAATTTGGTTTCAGATCTTGCAACACTAGTTATGTGTCCCTTAAACTACATCCTAGAATTTGCTTATTGACAATAAGCATAAATATATTTCTTTTTATGAAGTTCTAGCTAAATATCCAACAAAGTTAATGTCAAATTACAAAGCTATAAATCCTACCTCTGGATTTGGACGTGTTGGTTTAGATCTTTCTTCCCCCTCCTTAATCAACAAAGCCAGTGCCTTAGATATATGTGGTGATCGGCCCGCTGCCAATCTGGAGATCCCATCGACCCTACCATTGATCTACTCAACCTTGGAACTTAAGAAATTGATACTTGCATACTTTAGGTAAAGAATTTAATCTTTATACATTAAGGTCCAAAATACTATAATCGCCATTGCTCAAAAACCCACTAAACAACCAAAGTTTTAAAATAATTAATGCTTCAAGCTGATCCATAATAATAATGGTAATATTAACGATATATTGTTCTACAATCCACACACTCCGCATTCTTCACAAGCTTGGCTACTCTCCTGAGCATCTCAAGACCAAGCACCATTAACCACCTGGGTTAGTCACACCCGGGACTAAGTGGGATTGGGGATCGAGATATATATCTACATCACTACCAAAGCATTAATTTAGAACAACAACTTAGCCTTTTACCGTGAACCTTGGCCCCCAATCTTAAGTTATTAGTCCAAGCATAACTCACACAATTATACCAAGCATAACCACAGTAACTTGTTCCAACATTGTCCACATATACAATAGCCAAGCAACCATAGCATCAACATTGCAACCAATATTCCTCTCCTGGTCTGAGTAAGGTCAATCACTGACAAAGCAAGGGATAGAGGCTGGTAACTTAATGTAGGTGGCCACACACTCCATCCACGCGTAAGGGCCCAAAGATTGAGGACCACCACTTAACTGTAGATGACATTGTACCCATACTTGTGACTAACTGGAGCAAATATTAACATGGTAGAAGACTGCAGTAAAAATCAGGAGTTTCCATTTAATTCTAGACTCCGCCCCTAGGTCTATATCAAAGAATTTCGACTAGAGTCAATTACTATGCATACCACTATCATTATGCCTCATGCCCTAACAAGCTTACATCCAAGAATTGCTAACATACACTTCCATATAGCAAGAGAAAGCCAAATCATAACTGCTGAATTAGAATAACTTCAATAATGCAAGATGCGCCCATTCATTAAATAATAATAAATTTCTACACCTTTCTAAGATTCAATTAACACAAGGTTAATCCCTATATTTAAGACTTTAATAATGTTTAAACTACTTCACATGTATATAGATAAAGATAATTTATCTTCTAAAGAAAATGCTCGCATGAAAGAATAATTCTTCCATACAAAAAAAGAATAGTTTAATTCTACTTATGGTTTTGTGCCTGTATTTTAACCTTCATTGCATCCATCTAAAGGGTTTTAAATATATCCAGTTAGACAACTTATTAGCTCCATGTCAGATTCATAAATAACTTATATCATTAGCATCCCCTCCAACCTAGCCTTAATCTTAACCAAATAATTGCCTAACTCCTTTACTAACCCTTGATAGCCATTTATACCATAGCTCAGTTTAACCTTTAGCTTATTTTGCTGTATATACTTTAATAACAACTAATCAATTGTTAACATTTTTCTTGACCTAACCCTCAACTCATGCCATCGTGTCACTTATTCCCGGAGATAGTACCATGAGATTTCCACCTCCGTGCCATTGAATCTACATGAAGATCTCACAAGGCTTCCCTACTTTTGTCGGGTAAAGGAAGATTTCTGCCATTTCTACCAAATATAGGCAACTGAGATTCCAGCCGCTTCACCAAGATCATGTCATATTCCCAAACAAATCTTAATCCAATCTTTTCTAATTTGTGATTCTTTTCCATTTCTGGGCCTTATACCCAACGTCTATTCCATGACTACATGTTTTTTGGTAAAGATGCCAAATGCAAGATCATGCCGCTCTTCCATACAAGAAAGATATCGCGCCACTTCGATTCATCACTTTAATTCCAGAATCCATTAATGTAACTTTTCATAATTTCGACACAGCGCTTCAGTTCAGTATATAAATGGCAACATGCAAGAGAAACTTTTTACAGCTTTTAACTGATACTATTTCTTTATCTTAATCCATCCCTCGTGTTCTAATCGCTATTCCAACGCCAGAGTTGAGCAGAAGATTGGCCCTAGAAATCACGGCTGATTCAAGGATGCTTTTTGCAAGTTTTATATGTATCTACAAAATACTTACATATACAATCAGTGCAAGTTAATTCATATCCACGACTTACAATTTACTCTAAATCCATGCCGTTCTAGAACAATCGTATCAGACAATAATAAATTGCCACGCTTAGAAAACCCCGTGTATAAGGCTGATCCTGTACTGAATCCCGCTTGTTTTTCTACGCCTAACACGCCTCAAAGTCGGAGATTTAATTGCCATTCAACAATCCTTCATCTCCTTCCAATATTTTTATTTTTAAATCACACCAAGATTCTCATTCCGTGATAATTTCATAAATACGACGATTAATCCCCGTGAGAGATGTTGATAATTTAATTATTATCCCTTTGCATCCTTTAATAAAATAATACCACAATATTCAAAAATCCTAGGTCCGCTACATGTGGCTATGCTATTTAATTAGAGAATCGCATCATGGAAATCACATATTCAACCAGAATTGTTCATAACAAGGAAAGCAACATGTTGATGATACAATATGAACTTCAAGTATTTGGAGGAACTTTAAATGCGTACAAGGATCCCGACCAGAGAAATCCATGAGTTAAGCTATCATAAGATAGGCAAAAAAAATTTGGCTTGCTATATAGAAAGCAACAAAGCGGCCAAATAAATTCATATGGATGTCAACCAAATTACTTCAAAGGGGGTCGAATGGGCATGCCAATGCTGTACCGTGACTGCATAATGGCCTGCGACTCATTTGAGCCAAGATAAGCAAGATCAACTCAACGCGGTTTGGGTAACATCTTCCACTAAGATTACATTAGAGATTCCACTTATATAACAAATTATAAACAATTTTATACTCTAAATGCAGTATTTGGAAAATGCACATATAAAGTACTCATATGATAAGTAGGCCTAGTGTGATCTCATGGAACAATTCATAATTTCAAATAAATGCGAGAATGGGCAAAAGAAAGAAGCAATTGATCTTTTTCAATCCAAATGAGATTGCAAAATGAAAGACCGTGAGGGTCAGGGCTTATCAAGTATCCTTCTATTGTATGTTCTTTTGATCGTGCAATGTATGAAGAGGTTAGAGGATGCTTTGTGATTTTCAATAAACACATGAGCATGATCCTGCTATGGGCAATCCAAATCCACCATTGAACAAAGAAATTGTTTGTGCTTAGCTAAATTCAAGCAAGCATATATTAGATACCGAACTGGCGTGAATGTAAATTCTGCCGTGCCAAGAGTCACAACAAACATGCCTTCCATCGCTCATGTACCTAACTATTTTACAATGTGAGGACTCAAACTTTAATTAATGTTCATTTTTCAAAGTTATACAAACAAATCATCTCATGAGTATGGGAACTTATGCCTCGTTCGGCATCACAACATATGGCATTCAAAACATAAATCAATGCAATATAATCTTCATATAATATTGCAACGTATAATATATTATTGCAATATACCAGATTTCTCGAGGATGGGAATTTGTGATGATCTAATGAAGTGCTATAAGGCTCATTAGAGTCCATGTTTCAAGAGATTTCAATGCTCAGCGGCAGGTCGGAAGATACAAAATTGCGGTTTTATTTAACGAGTTTTAGGCATACATTGATATAGGATCTAAATGGCAAAAACAACATTATCAAAGACATTTAATTTCTGTAGTGCTTTTGACTCAGTTGGCCACTCCTTTTCCCCTTTATTCAAAATCCAGCTGGAGCAACTATCCGTTAGAGCTATTGGTTAGATCTAGATTAAGCCTCACACTTAATTCGTGACTCTGACAGAGTTCGTGATTCTTGATGTCGCTCGACGCTTCTTGGCTTCCACGTTAGAAGGCTGGTGAGTAGGGCAAGGTCACTTTTCTGCTTTCTAAGACCTAAAGGGTCAAGATCTTCCTCCAATTCTGCTTCATGGCTAGCATGCGTTTTGGCGACGGTGTCGATTCCAGATCAATCGGCTCTTTTTGGTTTCGAGTTTCTTCATGGCGGCCTCCAAAATTTCTTCGCCAGATAATCCACTAACGCGGATCTTTACTCGATGCTTCCGATTGGGTAAGTACCAGATTTCCTATCGATCAAGAACGGATGTTTGGTCGCTTACAACCCATTTCTTCTTGCCTTTTTCTCCGTGGGATGCACAACTAAATAAGATTGCCTATAAGGTTGAGTAACCAAGATGCGTACAAGAGAAGAGCGTTTCAATTTTCCGTGAAATCCAAGTGCCTTATTTTAATCCGTGCCCTCAGAATACCTCGTGATGCCTTTCCTTCCTCTCATTTTTCCTACTGAAAGGAAAGGTTTAGAGATGATTCTGAAAAGAAGGAGAACGATTAACCCGCTTACTCAGATTATCGATAAATATGATCCTACGACAATAGGTTAGGGAATTTCATGTTTCTACAGAAAAGGGCGCTTGCAAGATGGCTGAAATAAAGTTTGGTCGAGCTGTAGTAATCGCCATGCCCCACGTGTTTTCAAGCAATCGATGCTTGATTGCCACCGGTATTGGCTATGCCGAACCACATGTCTTCAATACATCGATATGTTTGATTTATATGTCGCTTATTCAAAACATGATTGCCATATATACTTTTAGTGGCGGTGGCTTTGTGTCTAGCCATTTGATGTAGACTTCCATAAAGATCTCCTGAACAATCCTCGGTGATTGATAATCTCAGAGTGGGTTATTTGGAGCTGGTGGCATTCTTTGAGCAATGCTGAGATTGTCATAAGATTTTTCATGCCTCTCTGCTCATTCTACTTGTAAGAGGTGGTTTTATGGTGCTATCAAGACTTATTTAAAATAAAGGAAAGTGTGTACTTGGCCCCTCAGACTCCATCACCGGAGGATTGTTTCCCGGGATCATGTGGCAATTAGGCTGGATAGAAGAAGGAGGCTGAGAAATGCATAGTACCTAGTTATGAATATGAATCTAACTATTTGGGGATCCATGTGTTAATTTCCATCTGGTCCCATGGTACATATGTTGTAATTCTTCCTATCATTAATACAAAAATTTTACCTTAAAAAAAAAAAAAAAAAAAAATTAATCGCACTTTAATTATCAATGGCCAATCGAATATTTGGCACACAGATTTTAAAATGACATATTGTACGGAGAAGGAAAATCAATCATTACTTCGCTTTACGTCTACTTTACATTGTTCACTACCGGAGTTGGTACCGGGATTCTCATTCAAAGCCGTTCTAAAAACTTCTGAAGCTTTTGTAAGTCTGGTGATCGATTCAATCGACCACAGGTAATAACACACTAAAAATTTCATGCTCTCTGCCTTGTTTTGTTTTCATTTTTCTCTCTTTGATAACCAGACCTTGACAAAAACAGATCCAGAGGAAAAATGGGTGGTGGCGATTGTAAAGATGAGGATTATCAAAACCAGGAATCATGCATCGGCGGAATGGGTGGTGAAGACGTAGAAATAATAGATGCGGTCGAAGAGCAAGCAGCAACTAAGAATCTGTTTATGCTTATGCAGATCAAGCTCGACAGACAAGATCTAAGCTTCGTGGAAAAGGTGGTGCTAGCAACGGATCAGATTTCGGCTCTGTTAATGAAGCTTGAACCAACAGTTTCGGCTTCAAATCCCATCAACAATGGCCTGGTTTCGAAACTCTCCATCAAAACAGTGGGATTTTATGGCAGCAAAAAGATGATGACCCAAATATTAATAGCCCACAATATATTATCTGACGAAGAGGTCCAGAGTTTCAGAAATGATACGCTTTCTCCTGATAACCCGCCAACCACCCATCCCTCCATGTCTCCTGCAATTTCATCAGGTACATAACGGAGCTTTGTGATATTATATACCCTTGCATTGAGGTTAAGCATGATACAGCCCCCAAAGCTGTTAAAACTCTGCCCAAAAAGGATCGGACTTGCAGGCTGCAAATGTCTGTAGTGAAAGCTTCAGAAGATGAGGCCGAGATTAGTTCAGGATATACCCTTCCTCTGCCTGATTTTGGTCCTGATGTTTGTGAGTTTAGGTTATGTGAGGGCTGGCATCGTTCTGCTTTGTTGTTTAGTCAAAAGAGTCCACCTAGAGAAGTCCCTATTAAGGAGACGAGACGCATTTTAAAGGAGGAATTACCTAGTCTAGTGTTGCAATGGAGTGAATGTCCTATACATCTTCATGCGCTATCAGAGAAAGATTTTACCTTGTATAATTAAATTTAAAATGGTGCTATTCAAGAATAAGAACGACCTAAATCCCAGCTCCAATAAAAAAAGAATGATGCACAAAATCCTTCCACCAGAACGTTGAGGACTTTGTTCTTCGAAAGGAGGAAATACTTCTAGAGCTACTTGCCAAAGGCCTCAATGCTTACTTGAGAATCCACTATCCATGGGAGGAGGCAGTTTATGCAAGCAGTGAAGAAGCAACCAAGCAGTTGGACAACTTTGCAGATTTTACAAAGCATTCAGATTATTCAGCTCAACACTCCCAAGTCTCAGATGAAGCCTTAATGGAGAACCCAGAGAATTTAACTGAGAAGAAGTGGAGGCCAATTAGAGGCCACCTCCTCAAAGGAGTGGGAATTGGTGGAGTGTGGTATGGTCATATCCAAGTTCTCTTTACATTGCAAAAGGGCCAACACACAAGATCCCAAGAAAGGAGATGGACAAGGCCATGAGCAACCTCCATGCTATACGTATTAGGTGCAATATTATAAAGTTTGAAAACTTTCTCAACTAGTGGTTTGTAAATTTATGAGGGAAAAACAAGTAACCAATTCTATGTGTGTCAGTGTGTAATTCTATTCAAGCAATCAATTCGTAAATTTCTTTTATGGTGTGTGAGTCCCATTTTCAGTCCGAGTCCCAAAATTCAAGATTTGTCCCACTTTAATTAAATACGACTTTTAAGAGTATTTTCAGAAATACAAAATACATTATATGTGGACCAAGGGCATTTGGTGAAATGATAAAAACTCAAGGGTTCCTGGTGAAATTCAGCAAAACATTAGGGCATTTTGTAGTTTTTCCCTTTAAGATCTAAATTTTTTATTCCAAAGAACGCGTTTTATATATGGCACATGAACTGCGGAGGGATTCTGTGGAGTCCCGCTGACGGTAATGGAGCTGGTCCGAACACCAGTTTCCGTGTCACGCTACAACATGGTAATCAATTCTGGTATGACTTGGCTTCATATTGCTCTACCACGCGTTTCCATCATGTATCGAGAAAGTGACCAATTTAACATTCAGATCAAAAACCAATTTACATTACATCTTGTAGTCCAATCGTGCTTTGACACGTGACAATGATTCTTTTAAGGAATGTTTAGTAGATTTTGCATTCAATTTTTTTTTAGACATTTATCCAACATTTTACTTATTTACTCGACATTCTGCCATAGAATTAAATATAAGTGGCTTTCACGTAACAAGAATGTCACTTTAGGTGACATTCTCACGTGTCAACACCGCTATCGCGGGTTCGCGGTGAACAAGCAGAATCTAATGGGTAACTGGGAATAGAAGCATATAAAAATAGACCCCCAAAAACAACAACATATAAGGGCAGGTAGGGTGGGCTTATATCAAGGAGCAGATGTTGTTGTGAGAAGACGCTCGATAATTATTGATAAGAATGACGCAGCACATATATAGTTGCTCGTCTCCGTCTCTGTAATAACGCATCCGAAATTCGATCGATGCCATTAGAGTTGTCTCCTCGAAATTTTGTCTTCAGCCTACTTTTGCTGGTTAAGTATTTTCACATTTGAGCTTATCATTTCGTTTATTTTAGACTGGGGTAACGCGTGTTGTGCCATATTATCGGAGGGCCAGTTGGAATCTAGTACATGGATGATACAATTATGATGCAAATTAAGCTAATTTTTTGGGCTTTTTAAGCACTCCTTCGTTAAGAAACTTTTGGCACTATTGGGTTGCGCCAAGAAAGTTTTGTCACTATCGGGTTGGCCTAAGGCAGGAAAATTGTATTGATTTGTAGTATGTCCGGTGATTTTAATTACACGCCTTGTAATGTCACTGTTTTAACATGAATTGAGCTACAAGCAGGTTATGAAGAAGTAAGAGCATAAGTAAAACAAGAACTTCTTTATTCAAATGCAATAACAAGTCACAGTTACATGTAACAATCTCTACAATGCCAACAAGAATAATGTGGCAAGTGCTCACTAACAGCTTCATTTCCTTGTTGCACTTCATTTCCTTGTTGCGAGATGCTTGTTTTCTACAAAATAAAAATATACAATATTATTGGTTGCCCTGCATGCATGTGACTACTAGTATACCTTAAAGGCCAACTAGTATACCTTAAAGGCCAGACTCATTTTATAAATCATGAATCTAAAATTCAAAATAGGCATTGATATATAGATCAATTTAGGACGACCGCCTAAGGATGCCCTGCGACTAAACTAAGCCGCGTTCTTATTACAACTTTTTTCTTTGTTTCTATTGCCGCTATTTCTAGTACCTCGTGATCATCCGAAGGCAACTTCATATAATCATTGAGTTCTCTATATCCTCAGAATCGTAATCTTGCCCAATCCCCGTAGCATTAATCATTGACCTTTTTTTTAATTCAAGAATTTATTGTGTAGAGAGTAGCTGTATTTCTTAGGCCTCTGAAATTATATTTCGCTCATTGGCTTCCTAATATGTCAAGATGCCTTTTCTTTACAAGTTTCTTTGGCTACAATGGCTTTAAAATTTGCAATTGGAGGGTTTTTTGTATTTTTGTCATCTTCACAACCTACGGTATATTTCGGTGTTGGTTCATACCTCTTCCTTTGTTTATCAAACCGGTAGCTCCTCTAGAATTTGTTAAAACCCCTTACTTAGGAAAACTGCCATGAATACTGCAGCTGTACAAATATATATGCATTACGAATTCCTGCACCTCGTAGGCGCTGGGGATGAGGGTGAGTCCTGTGATCCAAAACCCTGCTGGTATTTTCATGGACCGAACCGGGACGGGCGTGCATCGAAAGTAGTTTCCGGCAAGCGGGCGTACTGTGTCGCACCAAGAGGGCGAAGGAGCCCGGACCACTATATTGATAAATTGAAGGTACGAAGCTTTCATCCTCAACAACTCTCCAACAAGTAACATTGACAAAAGCTCAGTTCCCGTCCACCACCGCCCCGTCAAGATGGTGGGCCCCGCTCGTCGGACGCCATGATCCTCGCTTCATGGGCAACTAAGAACGGTGTAGAGCCGCGGGCCTCAACCAGGGTGGGGCTTTATAAAGGCCGCTTTGTAGTATGTGCCATCTTACCTCGCTCCAGAAAGCGATGTGGAAGCCCTGTGAAATTAAGATATCCAAGTTCTATCAAAATTTATCCCGACCGGGCGCTCAGGTACCCGGACGACTTATGTGCCTCTTACATTCCAGCCACAAGCCCATCGACTCTCTTTGTCCTTCCAACAAGCTCTAGCCGCCATGTGGGCTCATTTGTTAGCAAGCCGAAGTGCGAGCCGGTGCGTCGCCCGCCAGCGCCGGGGATTTAGGATTCTAAACGGCTCCACTATAGATCATCGACTACTCTTTACGTGCCATGATAGATTCGCCATCGGGCAAGAAAAAGCCTTTATATGCTCTTTTGTGATTATGCTAAAGCCCCTTTGGCACAGTTGAAGCAGGGATAATCTCCTCGCAGAATGGAGCATTGAGTCCCAGCTGGAACTAAGACAAGCTGCTGCGGTACTATATGAAAGTCTTAGTTCAGCTGTCACCACCATGAAGGAGCTAAGTAGTGTTGTGGTCAGTAATATTAAAATGCTGCGATGTCCCTCGGTCTCCAACTTTGTTTGATTAGTTCGGACGAAGCAGAGAGCTGGCCGGTGGAACATGGGGCGAAGTGGTATACCGCTAAAATGGATATGTGGTGAAGCTTTTGCTATATGGATGATATGTCATCCCATCACGCCAAAGGTGGATGCAGAAGCACTTGGATGCTACCGCATGTTTTTGTGGATAGTAGCGGGAACGCGAGTAAACCTTGCTAAACAGGAAAGATGGCTGTCTTTAAAGGAAATAAAACGTACCACCATCCGTTATCTTTACAGCGATACGCACCGTTGAGCCGGGTAAACCTGTGAGATAAGTATTTGGGAGTGGAAGTGGATAGAAGTCCCGAGCTGGAATACGGGTCAGAGCATAGAGTGAACAAGTGGTCTCAAAGCCTTGTACATACAAACGCGAAGCTGAAATTTGGAATTTTGACATGAAACGAATGCCATATAGAGTAATTTGTTCGTGACAAGATCATATACCGCGTGA
This sequence comes from Isoetes taiwanensis, assembly GCA_021234155.1. Taxonomy (NCBI): domain Eukaryota; kingdom Viridiplantae; phylum Streptophyta; class Lycopodiopsida; order Isoetales; family Isoetaceae; genus Isoetes; species Isoetes taiwanensis. Next base: position 12,170,336 of record JAJEKV010000002.1, read on the forward strand.
AGCTCGGGGCCGCAGTTTACGCGTATACGGAAAAAGGGTGAGAAGGTCCCAAAAATTCCCAGAAACGATAGCACAAAATGCGTACAAACACCTTTATTGCCGATGCTTCTGGCTTCAATGTGATATGATTCGCTGGAGTTAAGCCCAGAACCGCTTACGTGATTCCGTTTTAATTTCGAGGGGATGATGAATTTGCCGCCGCTTTGGCAACGGAGGAGACAAAATTGAAGGGCTGGTGGCGTCGATGTTGAGGAGTGGATGTGGAAATGGGGGTTGAACACCCATGATCTATATGTGCATCGCAAGGATATTCGAACATAGGTAAAAGAGCAGTCATTTTGAAAACCAGAGTCCTGTAGATTAAGAAGGATTTCGCCAGGATGCATTAATCCAAAGCTTCAAGAGGCTGCTACCTCTAGGGAGAAAGTGCTGTCTCGATCAGCGAATGAGACCACTGGCTATAGACTTAGCAGAAACTCTGGCATGGAGTGGAATCCCAAGATGGAAATGAGGTAATCGCAGCATGTAATTTACGTGAAGTGGAGGATGAACAACATGTGCCTTTGAGGCGCCTCTATGATCTGGAAATTCAAACAGTATAATATTTTAGCATCAACCTTGTTGCTTTTTTATTTAGAAGGCAAATGCACAGGGAAATTCATAAGAGATCCTGAGTCCCAGGGAACAACTTTGGTCATAATTCTAGAAGAGGAGCTAAGAGCTACCTAATATTGTCTAAAGATGCATTAGGATGATATTTTCTATAACGTTGATCAGATGTGTTGAACGCCCCATAGACCGTGGTCTTGTGACGCCACAAATATTTCTATTTCATTTCATTTCATCCCTCCCTCCCTCCCTCCCTCCCTCCCCACCCCCATCCCCCCCAAGATACCTCTGGGCTTCATGGCAACAGCCTACGCCACACAAAAGATCCTGCTGCATCGATTCCAACCTTCCTCAACTCTCAGACCGTTTTGGAGCAAGTTGCAAACACCTCAGAATGATGTATACACCATGAGATTTGCGATGTTAAGAGCAACCAAGTAGTGAATGTTAGTGAAGAGAATTCACAACCTGCAGTAAGATGCATATATAAATACCATTTGTACTAAGATGCACAATTCCTCCACCCACACCCATTAAACGTCAACATGTCCTCTATCCAAACCTATTAGATATGTGAAATATGAGATGCAATTCACTTATTAACAACATAGGTAGATCCATAGTCTTATCTATGATGCAATTCACTCATTAACAACATAGGTAGATCCGTAGTCTCATCTTTGATGCAATTCACAAACAAACAACATATGCAAATTCATAGTCTAAGCACATTGCATAATGGCAATTGGAAACATGGTTACCATTGCATATACCTAAAATGTTTGAAACTGAGATAATAGTTTTATGAAGCACACTGCTAATCTGTATAACCTCTATGCTAATGTAACATAGCTCTCAAAATGAGAGATATAAGTGCAATAACACAAAGGAATGGAGCAAAAAGTCCCTTCACAATTATGTGCACTCAGGTGCACCAAAAGAAAATGTCGTGCAATTATGACTTCATGTAGGCCTCTCATCCCAAAACACAACCCGCAGACCAGTTAATAAGAACTCCCTATTAAAGCATTGGCCTACATTCTACAAACCAGGAAATAGTCAATACCGTGAATCAAACATGTAAATACCATCATACATTTTAGATTGTGCTATATGGATATTGCTGCATCTATCAATGGAGGAGAAGGTTCAAATTTGGCGTAAAAGTCGATGCTCTATATGATGTGATAGTGAGAAGGTTCCCGGCTTAAGTTAGAAAGTCTATGCTCAGGTGATGGGATAGTGCCGCGTTGATGTTTTTGTTTGTGCGGGATGGTGACATACATTTGACTTGAACTGGTTTTATAGTGTGTTTTGATGTTGCCACCCAAGTTAATTCAAGTAAGGAATGTTACCCAAGTGGCAAATGGTGTAGCATTGCCATGCCTAGTAAACAAAATGTTAAACTTGGACTTGGGTGAAGTTAAGGGTTAATGATACACTACAATTTGAGGCATCACTATAAAGATCGCTTTACTATGTTTTATTCTCAATAATATCTCCGTAGTTTAGGATCCTATTGTTCTGGATACCTTTTGTTGGCGTGGGCACAAGCCTAAGAAATGATCTCGGAAATATAGCACTAAATCGTTCAAAGACATTGTGCAATTAAACAAAAAACAGTAGGGGATAAGGAGATTTCAGGGATGTCTGGTACCAAATTGATGAATATATCGGGAAGTAACCTTGCTTGCACTTCTCTTCAAACAATCATGCCAATAGTGCTCTTCAAATCTCCCTCCACAAAGAAGGCAACATCACAAGGCAAGCTTATCGTAGCTTACTTGTCTCTATTGGCTAAATCTCACATGCCATCATGTGTATATATCATCCAAAATTTTGTAAATTTGATTTGTATATCATTCATATTTGAACAAAGGATGTGATTTCTCTGAAGCCCAAATTATGACCGAATGTTAGTCCAAGATAATTCTTTGTATCTCTGTGCTACTTTCCCTATGAAAGCATCCTTCAATTCCATCTTCCTTTCGTTCCATTTTATAAACTCTACCTTCTGACCCATTTCCTTGCAGGTCTGACATAAGCCTAATGACTCATATCAGCAAGCTTCCGAAGAATGTATTATGGTAAATAGCCTCTTGAAAAAATATTTATGGGGACTAAGTGGCTGCTGCTACTATCCTAGGTGTGCCTGATTACAAGATGAAAAGCAAGACATCTCATCACATCACAAGAAAAGATGAAGAGCAACAGCTTTACACCGACAATAAAACATGGATTATCTAATTTCAGTTGCTTGTTATTTCCCTATATTAGATGAAATGCAACAAAAAAAATTTCCATTTGCTTGTTATTTCTATATTACATGAAATGCAAATGTAAAAAATAAGCCTCACCCACCATCGAACAAAGTTTGTACCCAAAAAGAAGCCACAACCGGTTGATATCGCTATGACATTTTTGAAACCCACAACATTACGTAATAACAAAGTTGGCATTGAAGAGCATGTTTATTCCCACTGAAATATGGTTCTAGGACAAAATGCCCACACGCATTGGCCAGGGTTCTTTCAAAGATGACCTACAATAGCCAAAAATACCAAACATTAAAAACAAAATATATAAATATTTATAATAAAACCATGCTCAAGGTTCATGTCAAAGGATTGGTTCTCGCGATGTACAAGTTTTGTATAATCAGATATTAAGGTTTTAAAAACAATTATAAGGTTTGAGAGAATGTACTTTAATGGTGTTAATTTTGTACATGTATTGTAAATTTTTAGCTCGCCACCTAATGAACCCTCTCAGGTGAATATGCACCCAAACAAGCAAGGCTTTACGTGGATTTTGAATTAAAATGTGGCCAAAATGCAATATTTAATGTTAATGGTAGTTGTGTGTTAATGGTTTGTGTTTAACCAGTAGCTTTTTGAAATTTCTTCTAGCTCCAAAGATGCGGGTGCATGTAATATACACATTGTGTAGATATAATATCTCAGGCATGGAGATTCCTTAGTGCATATGAATCACGAAAATTAGGCAGATTTAAACAAGCCATTACTGGAAGTCCCACACATTAGCGACATAATACCACAAGAGTGATAATAGACAAATGGTGACACATTTGAAAAACATTAGTTTAAGCATTAAACAAGAATATCAAACAAAACATTAGTTCAAGACCAACTGGAATAGAACAAGTGCAGCAACAAAACGAAGAATCCAGAAACATGCTAACAATGGATAAGATTTGACCATCATGGAAATTTCTATTTCTATAATTCTTTTTGTCTATAAAATGAAACTGTTCGTGAAGCTTCAACCAATAACTGATACTCACTTCTTCAAGCTTACATATTCCATATACTCGATACAATTCATTACCCAAGACAATATGTACTAAGGATATCGATATAAAATTGGTTACCCAAGACAATGGCGTACTATACACTGGGGCTGGAAGATGCCATCTTCATGTCTTTGCACATAAAGCTGAAATTTACAAGAAATTTCTTCCGACATACAGTTATTCACTTCATCGAGAGTAGGCAAATGTGGTGAAGCCACTTTCTAAACATTATTGCAAAACTCTACCTAAGAGAATCCATCAAAAGACAGTCTCAAATGTGTCTCAACTTGGTGGCGGTGAAATTCACTTACACACCCCCAACCCCCCACCCGAACAAGAAAAACTTAATTCTGCATCAAACTCTTCATGCTGAAACGCCTTAACATGGGCTGCCTGCCAATAGGGACTTCAAGAAAGCACAGGACTCCATATTTTAGCGCAACGATGATCTTATGTACAGTCGCCCATATAGAAGCGTGATGGGTAAACTTTCATACCCACTAATCCTTGACATGAGTGGAGGCAATCAGTAGATTATGCAAACGCACTGCCAACACATTACACATGGACATTTCATCAAATGCTAATGTGACATCATGTAAAATATAAGATGCATTAACTCAATGTCGACAGCCGTCCCAGTCGTTATATAATCAACACCATCCTACTACTTTGATCCGAAAGCGCTCACTAGATACGCAAAATCAATAGTTCAGCGGCCCATATGGTTTGATATAGTAGCATTGCCAAACCCGATGCTAAATCCATACCCCAATCCCCGAAAGCGTAACGCGCCCTTATGTCCATATGGGCAAAAGGTCCATTCGTTGTTGCCTTGATCCGCGAAAGTTTGGCGTCCTTATTTCTATCCACCCACATCTATAGCCGAAGTCGACAGAGCACCAACGATGCCTACTGGCTCCATCCGGCAAAGAAATTAACCGGTTACTGGTATCCCGATAGGGTGCTTTGGCCTTACCAGATCCGGGCGTAATCCGGGGCATAAAGGATCGTGGGTTTTACCGCGGAAGTGCAGAGGAAGAGGTCTACCACTTGAAGGCCACCATTATATCATATTTTATGGTAATGTTCTCTAATGAGTCAAACGCCTCCTCGCAAATGCACAATCATAAACTTTAGGAAACAATATGTAATTAAACAGAAAAATGCTATTTTAACTAGACAATAAGATCATGTCTCTACTCATCGTTGTCGGCTGTAAAGGTCCTAGAAGGTTAGAAAAGTGTAATAATACGCGTAATGACATTGCTTACCATCGGGTATATTGAGGGAATAGGCAGCTACTAAGTCGAAAACATAAAGCTCCGCATGATAATCCAGCATAAAATCTGGAAACAAACAAGAATCGAGCCCCAAACATAGTCCAGACAAAACAATTCTAATAATTTTCCTGCCAATTTATCCTACCGAAGTTCAAGCCCTTAAAAAGTTGAAAAATATCTTCATGTCTACTCGCGAGAGAGCGTAAGAAGCCCCTTCTATTCCTATGTTTGTAATCGTAAATACCGTGGAGGTTTTCGAAGTCTCCTAAATTGAAGCAATGGTTTATGACCTATATGTACATCGAGTCAACGGCGTTCACCTCGTGAAAGCCGAGGGAAAATGAAAACCCTGTACATTTATGGTTTCTCGCTAAAATGCTCATTCGCATCAACAAGATTAAAGATTAATGGAACAACCATCTCGTAGTCCGGAAATGATAAATCAGTAAAGAGAACCCGGTTTGGTGCCCTGCAAGATGTCTGAGTATATGCATGTAAGTTCTAAAAATATAACGGATCACACCCATTGGAAAGTGCCATTTAAATTCATGCAAAGTGTATCCGGTGATTCTAGATGCACGATTAGTACATCTATTCTAAAATACATCACAAAAATCATAGTAAAACCATGTTGAAAAAGCCGTGACAAAAAATACAAAATGTAACCTTATTATGCTGCATATTCATTTCCCAGTGGTTAAGCTTCCATTCCAAAGCAAGACCGAAGTTTAGTCTTGTGACATCTCGGCTGGCTTTATTCATTATTAACCATGAAGCTTAAGGAGCAAAGAGTAGAAACAATGAATAGAAGTCTTAATAAATGGATCATAAGCTATTAACAATGAATACAAACAAATAAATGATCATAATGAATTGATTCTATTACACGGTATGAATGTTCCATGCTTAGCGAATCATGTGAAGGTTCCACCCCCAATGTTTCGATATATAGTACGAATTTTACCCTGCGCAACCATCAGAAGAAAGTACATGTCCGAACACACCCAATGCAAGACATTTAAGGATTTATCCCATGTCTTTGCACTATTTTCACAACCGGATGCAGCGAATAAAATGTCCTCATTGAACTTTTATAGGTCGGATGCATCACCGTCATTCACTGCATGCTTTTAAAATTTGTATTCTCCCCATGATATCATCATGGCTTCATGTCATGTCTATGCTACCATGCTAAATGTTGTAATCGAACAAAATTTGCTGGCTAATGCCCATTGCCAAATACATGGTGAGAAACTCTGCACATGAGGAGAATGAGGATGGCGGGCCATGCCTTTGTGAGGCACTTGGAAATAAGGTACCTTGAGTTAATGTTGAAACTGGCCCAGAGCTCACGAATAACTTAGATTCGTATTGTTGCAATTGAATTGATCATAGCTGTAACATAAGGCACTGCAATATTAGATAATGGATCAACCAGAAATTAAGAAAAAAAGGAAAGGGAAAAAGCTTCCCAATGTCACATCTATAAAGTTTACCTCAAGATAAATTTATTGTCATTTTTAGCAGTCTTGGTACTTAACTTAGACCACATTACCTGTTTGATCCTGACATGTAGTAGACCAATACACGGGCACCCTCTATGTGTGTTTGCTCTACATGCAAATGAGAATGTTCTATAACAAAGACTAAGTGATTCCATAACAAATAAAATCGAGACATTCATCAAAAGGCAAGGTTGTGTCTCCCTTCAGACTGTAAGGGTATCATCTGAAAAAGAAGCCCAGGGTCAATCAAATAGAGTACATGCCGCTTGGCACATAATGCAGTTCTCTTAGCTATCAGATATTGATACTGAATAACATATTTTTTAGAGCATTCATGGTCTAGTCCTCGACTCCTAGATGGTTGTGTAGTAACTTCTTAGATATTGATACTGGATAACATTTTTTTTAGTGCATGCACGGTCTAGTCCTCGACTCCTAGATGGTTGTGTACTAACTTCTCAAGCTAAAATATTTATCAGGCAAAAGTTTACCATGGCAAAACTAAGCATTTATTGCAGAAGTTCAACAGAAAAGGCTTATATAGGGAGCTCACTGACGTGAACCAATTTGACATGATAGGACTTGAATAAAAAATTAACTATGTTTGCAGACTAAGAATGGTAAGTGTTTAGGACCTTCGTAAACTTAAATCGATACAAATTTCACATCGCCTCCTAATGCAACAATCTGTTGCTCCAGTGTATCTCATTCATTCAATAAAGGACTCATGATTGTTAAGGCCTAGAGAAATAAATCCTGAACCCCCCAACTCTGAGCAGTTAGTACAATAATTAATCTCCAGTTAGCACAATCGTTCGTCTCCAAAAACATTATCCCTAGGAATCACTCTGAATCAACTCAGAACCTACTTAAAAATGCTATATGTAGGTACTTAGCAAGGTCACTCTTGAAGGAGTATACCGCAAGTCACTCTTTGAAGGGGCAAATAGAAGATTGAGTATACACTGCTTCTTCGATTGCATCTATCAAAGCTTAGAACCCTAGTATAGAGCAAATTTTATGGAAGAATATAGGCTAGACGCCTGACGATCAAGAAAATGTGATGATGCCACAGACATGATGGCTTAAACAGAAATTAAATCTTCAATCTACCTTAGTTGCAAAAGATGAAGAGGCTTTGAATTTAAGATGAAAAGGCTCTAAATTCATTGGAATATGGCAGGCTGCAGGTTTAAAACATCTTACCATGTAATAGACGGGATGACTTTATAAGCTAAATATGCCAACGACAGAAAGAGATAGAAAAGAGATGCAAGTACTCCAAGGATGGAAGAATATGCAGGCTTTTGCTGCATTATTTCAATTGACAGTGGCTTTGCTTCTCATTAAATCATCCATATGAGTTAATTGTCATACCTTGCAAAGTGTTCAATGAAAGCAGCCATTTCAGATAGTCTCCATAAAACAAATGAACGTGGCTAACTTACTGGTAGAGATTGGGGACATGGAGAGGAAAAAAGACCCTTCATGTGGCTTTCAAAATAGCCTGCCATTATAATTCCTGAACCTACATCAAAGGATTGAACAAAGAAAGCCAAGTGCTTATTACAATACCACAATTGCTCAATTCATTCTCGAGCCAAACAACGAATTTTTATATCAAAATAGAAGCTGTAGCATCAAAAGCATGAAACATGACATCAAGGCCTTGTTCAAGGAGTAGACCTTGAAATGATAGAAAATCCAAGCACTGTTCTCTTAGCACATCTTTTCTAAGTGTGTTATAGCAAGCTTTCTCTACCTATCAAATGTTCTAGTGGGTAACAGTAACATCAAGAGCATGAGACATAGCATGAAAGCCATGTTGGAGTAAATGCTGAACTGATAGAAAATCCTGGCACTGTTCTCTTAGCCCATGTTTTCTAAGTATCTTGTAGCAAGCTTGCTCTACCTATGAAATGTTCCAATGGATAACAGAAATTATATATGTTTGCTCTCTGAAGTGCCACACGACTTGATTAGTGGGTTCCAGGACTGTGTCATCGTATCTTTCAAGCAATAATAGGTGATTGTAAGGGCAAGAAACAACTTGCATCTAGGGGTTTATTCATGGGGGTTTATTGTCTGCTAGCAGCCTCTTGCAGATAATAATGAGCAACAAAGAACCACATGATTTTACAATCAAGGCATCATTATTAGAAAATGTTCTAAAGAGTAACTCAGTAGCTTAGTAACTTAATAGCCTGCAGTAGAATTTTTTGCACGTAAAGATATGTCATATGGTCCACTCCTCTATTGATGAACACAAAATGTTACAAAATCTTACCTGTAGCTAATCAAACACGTAGCGTCGAATGCAAGATGTGGTAAAACAATGAATCAAAACTGTTTTTGTTTTATATCTTGTAGCAGCATGCACAAAATAATTTTTTCGTGCCCTCTCTTGCAGCTGGAACATAATCAGCATGGATAAATGGCCCATTATTCATATTTGCGTAGCTTATAAAGTCAGAATTCTTTGATGATATGACGACCTGATTAATAGAATTACATAATGCATGTCTATGAGGTTGATTCACAAATACAACAATCATGTATGTCACATTGGAGCTCCTATAAAGAAAAAATAAATGCTAAGTAAAATTAATTTCCAAATGGAAATTATTTAAATGCAAAGACAAAACATTTTGAAACCGTATTTTAGTTTTGAAATGCCCCAAACGCTGGATGCCTAGCATGGGAGGATGCATTCCCTGTGACATAAAGGTATATTTAAATACAAAAAATTCCTAGGCTCAACTTCAACTGTAAAGATTCCCAGTCTCAACTTCATCCTTTTCTTATCTAGCTCCAAAAGTTTACGAAGCCATATATTCTATGGTTTGCACTTTGAAATAATGGTATTTTCTCTTACTGAATGTTTTTCCAATCAAAGGAAAATGTAGAATGCCTAGCTCATCTTTTTGTTTTCCAGATGAAGAAAAGTATAGAATGTCTATCGCATCTATGAAACAAATACTTTATTTAGTAGATAATACCATTGTGTTTGCTGTTTGGTCCACCAAGGGTTAGAATTTGGGCCATACAAACTACTCCACTATAGATTTAGGTACTAATATAGCTTGCACCTTAATGTCAATGAATCTAATAATACTAAGAGAGCTGATGCAACCTAGAAAGGAGTTATCTAGCAGATCGTGTAGCCTTTATTGGAAGATACATATTTCTTGGAATGGATGCAAGTGGACGTTTGCAAACCATCTTTAGGAGACCAACATGTCTGATTTAATATAGCCCTGGTGTATGACAACATGTAGATACGCTTTAGAGAGAAAAACACAGTTGTGATAATTTTAATTGTTATTTTAATTGTGATAATCATTCCTCTAGGAACCAACCTTTCAATAAAGTAAGTAGCTGAAGCAAGTAGAAGAAATCCCATCGCATCCCAATAGATAGAAAATATAATCTTATTGACACCATTATTCAGAGCAGCCCTATTAAGCAATAAAAACTCATAAAGATGTAGCAAACTCAAAGAAGCATGAAAAATGGATGAAAATGTATGGAATCATTAGTACCACAACTGAAGATACTGTCTCTTTAATTCCTCCTCTGAAGTTCGGATTCCATGCTCTTGCATTTCAAACTTGATATTTGGACCTAGTTCTTGCACAAATGCAAGTGATTATAAGCAATCAGTACAGTCCCCTTTCTGATGCAAAAGTCTAAAGAATATCAGGAAAGTAGAGCCGTTATGGTTTTGAAAGCCCTGAGGAAAGAAATCTCAAATTTCAAGCTAGAACTCATACCTATCTTCAGTGGATATGGACGCTGGATTGCCTCAGAAGACATGCATGTTGGATTGCCGCTTTGCAAGAATAAGAATTTGAAAGTAACCACATCCCTAATTTTGACCTTAATTTTGATGCCATTAACATGTCTAATACTTTATGATTTTTAGGAGATCGGGAAGTTTTCCGGCGTCTAGAACCTCCAAAAATCTTAGGAAATCAACTTATAAAAAATTCCAAAAATGTTTTTATCTGGGAAAACCAAAACCCAAATTAACACTTCCATTGATATCCCATGGAAATGCAATGCATAGAACTTTGGTATGGCCCCAGAAGTAGGTGCCTTTAACTTGGTTTGGCATCTAAGACTGGCCACATTCTCCCAGAGAGGTGTTTCACCCCTTTAACGCTTTACTGGAACGCCTATCATTTTACTCCGTACGCTTTATGGGTGATACACGCTTGTCCAACCTTTAGCCATGACAATAACCCTAATGCCTGAAAGCCCGCTGAAGGACAAGGCAAGCCTGCTATTCTACCGGGTGCCAGCAAACAGATGCTGCATACGTAAGGACAAAGAAAGATCACAAGGCACTTAAGCCAGACCTAGATGCTACTTCCTCTTCCTTCAAGTAAGCTCTCGATGCGTGATGTCTGGGCGCGACGCTATTGGCACAATAATTATCAGCAAATAAGTCAATTCTAGGTTGGGCTCACGAAGAGGCCCACACCAGTACTTGTACACCCAGTTGCCCATGAAGAAGCTGCTAATTTATAGCTTCCATTCGCGACGGCACATCGCCTCCCAAGATTAGAGACGCCAGTCAAAGCATCGAGCAGCGCTTTAAATACAATGGGTGGCTTACGAGGATGAATGTCATGCCCTTCGACCGGGCTTCAAATAGTTTGCCCATATCCGAGCGCACCATTACTAGTGCCCGCCAGTCCGCTGTACGAGTTATTGAATACCTTATGACGCTGGGTTTGCTGGTCATACCTCCAAGGTTATGGATGCACGACCTGTGTCCTCCGATGGTATCTTAACTATCCGCATAATAATTGTAATAAAGATGTCAAGATACTTACATCATGGGCGTTTTTCCTCAAACCCTCTTCGGGCGTAGCTTTAATCCCTGCTGAATACTTTAAGGCCTCTTTTGCTTCAGTCCCAAATAGGCCAATCGGTCTCCGTGGCCAATCGGTTCTTCTAAGTTTAAGGGTGCCGCCTTTATGGACTGCTTGGCTACAAATTTGCAAGATCTTGATACCCAATTTGATGATGAGATAAGACTTGTGTCTTCTTGCTTACCTATACCTGTCTATGCTTCAGAGAAATAAAAGTATACTAGAAATTTCAAATAAATCATCATCAACTTTAAGTACTCAAAAATCAGATAAAATGTATAAACTTGGATAAAATGCCAGAGAGATATGCCTAGAGATCCGAAAGAAGAAAAATGGCACTTCACCCCGTAACTATATAAGGAGGATAAATTAACTCCCACACGCGGGAAACCATGAACATTATATCGCATGACACCCTATAGATTGAGTTGTTGAGTCTAATGGAGCAGGTGACAGTTTTGCAGCTTTGAGAATCAAATTGGCCAGGTAAGCCCATTTGAAATGAACGCCAGACCTATCTTCCAAAACAGTTCTATGGTTGTGTCTTAGACTTTCTTTGAAGGTGACGCATGTTATACATTTCCAAAGTTTTAAATTGCCTCGCTAGATGAAGAGCTTGGGTATGATCATCAAATGCCGCCCAAAATCAATCAAACATCCCATAACCTCAACCAAAACGCAACGTTTGGTGAGCATTAACATTGTAGAAATCATATAATCTAGCTAAAGAGTCGAAGTATTATTACAAAGACAAATAGGAAATCACATAAGGTGCCTGGGTACTTTTATCACATAAGGACATATTTGTGGAGCATAAAGACATGTACAGCCGATACACATGTTGCTCCTTGTTAACTTATTATGCCATAATGTTTGTGGTGGGGGATCAACTTTGAGCTCATCCTCAAGCAACAAGTAATATTAATGCCTACAATTTGTTGGAGATTGCAAAATGCAAGTGGATATGTGGAGAGGGGAAACAAAATCACACACTAGATAAGAACCAAAAAGAGCATGTTTCCTCTTACACTTGAAGAGTTGAATTATATTTTGAAGTGATGAGATATGGAAAAATATCTAATGAGTTGAAATGCTGAGGAGTTAAATTGCTATGGAGCGCCAATGCTTTGTGAATTAATTTGCTATTCCAAAAAGGTGTTCCATGATGACTTGGCAAATTCGTTACCCATGTGAAACCTTTTAAGTCGTGTAGCAATTTTCAAGCATAGGTCAACAGCTAAATTCAGGTTATTTTGCTGCTCCCTAGGGGCAAACCGCTTATGTGGGTATGTGGGCATATCTGTGTATATGCCCATATGCCCAGTACATATACCGGTGGATCTACAAAAAGTGGCTGGTGCCTCGTGAAGTGTTAGGGTCATCCAAAATTCTTATCTCTTCACATCTTCGACTCGCTTCGCTATTCCTTCAAGACTTCAGACTGGCCGCTTATTATGGTCGTACGCTTTCACGCTTTCTCTCATTTTAATAGCCACGAAGCCTTTGGTATGCTCCCCACTCGCCAGTTCGAGGTCCCCGTTTCTATGCTCCAAAGTTGGTTCGTGGTGTATTTCTCGGGCCAAGCAAGAGTTCTTCTTGGATAACTTTAAATAACGGAGGAGGTTCTCATAGTGGAAAGGATTTGGAAGGGGAGCGATCCTCTAATATGCCTGAGATGCTTCCCTTGGCTAAGAACTAACCGACAAGCATATAGTTCTAGCCTCGCTTAATCGGGTTTCTTACATGCAAAGTTATGTTGTGGGAAACAACTCACCTGCGGAGAAAGGCTGGGTTGTGTTGTATGCGTGAGGCAGGAATGATTCTTGCTTCCGCTGAAGGCCGTAACTTATATCCGGTTACGTGAAATGCAACTTAGGTTGCATTCGCCATATCCGGCCAATGGCATTTCGTTTCATCCGGGTTAAGGTTCCTTCCTAACCGTAGCTGAAAAGCAGCGCAGCTCTGAAATTACTTGACGTACCCTCGGTAGATTCCGCGATACCCCCATTCTCGCCATCTACCTTCATTTCGACAAGCTTCTACCCCTCGATTCAAGTTTTACCCCTCGGGATTCAGTGGGCGCGTATCGCAACCTAGTTAATCCACGTTATCGGTAGTTTATCGCCGATTCTCCTTGTATCCGCCTCCGCTTCCGCTGGCCGTAAGGATTCCTCCTCGAATCGGCAGTAAACCGCCACTTTATACATAAATCAAAAGCCGAAAAGCAACAGAAACAGCCCAGTGCTGCATGCAATCAGTAGTGGCATCGTTTCGCCGCAGAGGCCCGCAAACCCGTAAACCACTTATATTGAAGCTAGTATGATTGCATCCCGCTGTTATCTTGGCGAAATAAGGGTCTGTTGCATGGCTTAACGCTTGCATCTGATATCGAAGAGTTAAATTCAATATCATATCTGCACTCCATGGCTCACCACGTCGCTGGCCTGCGTTCTTCGTGAAGGGTGCTCATCCTGATTTCGAGTCCTGCTACTATTAAATCCGCGCCTATGACCACCGCCACTCTCCTTGATAATACCAAGAACATCAAGTGTCGATGAGGCTACCGGGTATTTTAACTTACACCTTCAATTTTACGTCCGGGCCTACAAATCCGTAGCGCCGCCGATCCGGTCTCGTCACGACTGGCTTTGGAAGATTATGTGAATTTTATTTGCGCGTTGAGAATGGCATTCAGGTCAATTTTACCGTAGTGCTGCACATGTTAAAAAGGCAAATAGAGTAGAATGCTTGGGTTAACCTTGAAATCCATTTTTGGCTTCATGCAGCCTTCAACCCAAGAGTAATGCTAAGATCAACACCCAAGATGAAACCGCAAAGCATAGAGCTCAATACGATACGAACGTCAGATGGAGTTTCAACATGCCTGATGCAAATGGACAGCATGTTTCACCATCTCACGGATTTTAAGGTCCACTTTTCAATATGGAATCAATGGCACTTCCAATGCAGATCTCGACGGATGGGTAAGATGGCCTCATTCCAGGACTGACCGCATGCATAACAACTCTTTGTGGGTAGCGCTGTACAAGTTTTTGTATAATCAGATAAGGCCTGAAAAATACTATAGCGGTTTGAGAGAATAAAATGAATGGTGTTAATTTGTACATGTATTGTAAATATATTTTGAGGCTCTACTTCCACGTGAACCCCCTGCGGTGAATATGCACCCAAACCAAAGGGGTTTAAGGGGATTTTAATCTAAATTTGTTAAAATGCAATGGTTTGTGTTAATAATGTTAATGGTAGTTGTGCTGATTGCCATATTGAAATTTACCTTCGGCCTCTAATCAGCAAACGAGATAAACTTTAAGGGCCAAAATCGCTAAGTTTAAACCTACTCAGATGACCAATGCTTTAGTAAAACCAATGGCAACGATATTTGTCATTACTTGGGGCTTGTGCTTTAGTCCCAATTTGGCGGAAGACAATTTGAAATGAGAAGGCTTCCCATTGTGAAACAAATATGAAGCACAACAAAATTGGAACCAAGTATGTATATATGTATAATCCATAGTTTTAACAAATGATCAATATATCTCCAGCCATCCCTGGCTGCATAAAACATCATCAAGGTAATTCTTTAGTAGAAAGCATAACCTCGACCGCTCAAGAAGCATGGAATATATTTCGGTTCAACACATGTCGGCTTCACGCTTGCCTCTTGTCCCTATGGTAAATGTGAATGGATTGAAAAGCCATGCTACCGCAGATAAGATACTGCGGTATTGCTTTCAAGCCCATGCCATGTAACTTCAAAGAAGGCATAAATAAAATTGCCCACCAATAGGTCCTCAAGATTATGTCACCATTAATCGCTTGTCTTAAATCTATGGAAGAAAACCTAGGAAAATATTGTTGAGTGGGGCACATACCAGCTGAATATGTTTCCCAAGTATCCACACCAACTCGGAAACATTAGAAAATTCATATCCTCATGTACATTTCCATATGAGTCAATAAGAGCGGGATTTCAACAAGCAATATCCTAATCCAAGTCGGTGATATAGCATGGAAGAATTGAACCACTTTGTCCCCGACAAGACTTCAGTTTCGAACATGCTAACGATATCGCATTAATGTGATACTATCGGTACAAGACCTTCACACCATCTCGTGTAAAATACAAGTGTCTCCCTTTGGATTTCCTTTTGCCAAAGAAAACGATGATAGGGATTGAATTCCATGAAACCGCATTCTCCCCCTGATTTTATCAAAAATCTCAGTGACCTTCTTCCCACCATCCGTGACAGCGTTGTACAAGTTCATAAGGGCAGCGTTAGAACAATACCAATCAAGGCCGACTTTAATGCAGAGTGTATACGCTATTCTGCGCCAATGCCTTCAGAAATGCATACCTACC
Organism: Isoetes taiwanensis; assembly: GCA_021234155.1. Classification (NCBI taxonomy): domain Eukaryota; kingdom Viridiplantae; phylum Streptophyta; class Lycopodiopsida; order Isoetales; family Isoetaceae; genus Isoetes; species Isoetes taiwanensis. The sequence continues at coordinate 12,186,307 of JAJEKV010000002.1, forward strand.
AACCGAATAGCCACCTTGTCCGCGGCAAGATGCCTTCCAAATTGATTTCGTGAAAGTGGCGACAAATGCCTTCCCGCCATCCCCGGGCTTTTAATAAAATACAATCATTGAGGTCCACGAACCATGTTCTTATTTTGTACTTACAAAAAAGCTTTCTAATGTGATTCTAGAACACCTAATTTGCTATACATATTGAGGATTTCGCATTCCCAACAATTTCCTATAAGAAAAGTCAAACAATTATAAAGCATGGAAAAAAAACTTGCCTTTTGCAAGACTCCAAATCTCGTATGTATCCAATGTAATCCCAAATGCAAAGCTTATTCGATCACCATCAAGCCGCATTTGATGGAAAAGTTCAATGTTTCCCCGGGTAAGCCTAAGGTCGACAAATAAACTCTAACATAATTGTCCGTGAAAACGCTCCGCTGGCTCGCCATTTAAACAGACTATATTTGCTGCATAATCTCCGGCTTGCCATACATCATAGCCAAATAATTTCCACAAACATATCTTTCACAAGGCCACTACTTAACGACGGGAGTAATGAATGTGTTTTGCCTTTAGGTAAACTGTGGATGGCGTAACTCACGCGAACAGCATATCCATATTCTCGCGCTCGCTGAACCCTTTGAAGATGATCCTTTGTCCATTGGTTTGCAAGAGACTCTTCGGCTTACATGCTAATCGTCGACATGTGCCCCGCTGCATTGTAAAGGCCAACCCATAACAAGTACCAACAGCATTCATGGCCATTTTTTTCACTTCCATTTCCGGGGGCGGTTTCGGATCTACCTACAATTTTTTCCTAACTATATGAACTTTTGCTGATTTGAGTGCGAAGGACTTTTCGATCCCCCAAACCACTTCGCTTATCATTGCGCCTATCTTCTTTCGTCTTAAAATGCGCATTCAATTGGAAGCCAGCCAAGTTCAAATTTAAAATAAAAAGAGGGCTTTGGTTAGAGTCTTGATGTTGGACCATTGAAAACAAAGTTAATCAACTTAATTAGAATGGTGCACTCTAGATGTAATGCGATTAGTACACCAACTAATACGCCATGAAATCTTAGGAAAAACTCTTTGTGAAAAGCCGCATAAAACACAAAGAAAACCCTCATATTATGCGCCAAATATATTAAATCCGCGGAACCCACTCTCCCTAAGGGTATGCCCTCCAGGCAAACCTAAGAAAATGGCTAACGGAATCCAAGAATTTTCAGAAACCGACCTCGAAAGTGCCACCACGCGCTAAACATATACAACCACCCAAGTAACTATATTGTCACCAAATTTCTACATTGTTGTTCTTCTATTCCCTTACCATATATCATCAACCTTCCTATCCATAGATAGCATCTTTTGCATCAAGCCCAATCTTTACCATCGGGTTATTGTCTCAACACCTACAATGTATTATCCATGGCTACGTATGTGCTTAACGAGTATATGGTATTTGTAGGTTGACCTCCTCGGGTTCATTGCTTCGTAATATGGACTTAATGGATGATTAAAATCCTACACTCAAATGATCTACATCTACATCTAGGTAAGAAGGGTGGTTCTGATAAGACGGTATCCGTGTCAATTCTTTGACCTCGATTTCATTGCTGACGAAATTTCTTTAGGAGCTTGAAATTTTATGTTTCCGGCAAAGCAATACGCTTCAATCACGGGCCAGCAGAAACTGATAGAAGATTTGCTAAAACCTAACATCCGGGGGCCGAAATTTCGCTGTCCCTGTAAATTTCAAGGGAAATTTTCCGCGTGTACCTTTGAATTACTCGATAAGGCAAAGGACAATGGTATCCGTGTCTTCCTACTTCGGTTCCTGCACTACTTCAAGGACCCCTATAAAATTTCTCAAGATGTATTTTGCGTCCACCTGGGGTACTATGCTGGCGGATGCATATTTAACTATTTTGTACCCTTTCAAACTATCCCGCTTATAGTTACCGCTAATCATCAAGGTGCTTTGAGGCATTGGCGCCTTACACTACTTTACACAACCTGCATTACAAAACAAACAAGTTCCGCTACAAAAGGAAATATGAAAACACACTTCGGCCAATTCCTGAGGGCAACCCGCCGCGGGCGCAGCACCTTGTTTAAAATGGACATAATTCTGAGCCAAGGCATAGAAACAAAGTATGGTCTACTTCATTGGTGATTGCATAACCCTAATCCTGGTAGCAACAGACATAATTATGTCACTAAACATAGTATAAATAGTATAAAACTTGGAATAGTCAATATAGAGGATAATATGGACATAACCTATATGGTCCCTGGTAGCAGTAGACATAAATGTGCCAGTGAAGATGGTATACAGCCTGGAATAGCCAACATAGAGAATAATATAGACATAGCCTATGTAATAACACTGCGAGGATATGGGTACAGTCAAATTTCGGCCATCATAAAGGTCAATACAGCTACCTTTAGATAGCTCTTTATGAGCATCTTGAATTGGAGAGGTGATATGTTGTAGGGAAACTACTTCTTAAGTCATGTTCTATAAAAGTTATCATAGCGATATCATGATCATGATCGATGAAGTCCAAAAACAGCTTGTCCTTATATCATGTCAATACAATCGACCAAATGGTCTAATAACATCTCAACGGGCAACAAAGCAAAGAATGGTTACTATATATCGTATTCCACCGCAAACAAATTGCAAAAACATGGCCAATAAGATTCTATGCTTCAAAGCAAAGCATATTATGATCAAAGTGTTTTTATTGAGATTTGGACCCAGGGAAAGCGGATGAGGAACCATACGAATTAACAAGCACAATTTCATTTATTTTTGAATGACCAAACATAATCATTTCTTTTGGCCTCTACCACGAATCTTGTCCAACAACTAATTGACATCCATAGAGTGCTGCAAGTATGCCTCAAGAAAGATGCATCGCGTATCTGGATAGTATTGGGTATCTTATTCTTGTCTCGACGGCTCCAAGATGCTCTAATAACACGTTCCTCAATGAAAGCCGTGATATGCTTCATAAACTAGCTAAATTTCATCCCTGTAATACGGCTGGGATACAATGTTACCTCTAGATCATGGGTTGATCGACATGAATGTTACCCCTAGATCATAGACGCCGAATTTAGAGCCACGCGACGTGAATAAAATGAGTTACCACATAAGCAAATATCCCTAAGAAGGGTCCGATATTGATGTTACTCTAGATCATAGATCATCTGTGAATTCAGGGAGTTGTTGGCCTTCCATCTCGCTATCATATACCAACATCGTTTATGTGACTTCAAGCAGCTATGGATCAAATTAAATTGCAAGTCGCCATATCCATCATAATGCCTATAATTTTCATGGTGGATCAAAATCCGTACACTATTAATAACCTCCATATTAGCATTGACGTACTCAGTAGTTAGGATGCGAACGACAATACCAGTTGGGGATGCAACATAGAGGTAGAAGAACATGTGTGATGGCATACATTTCAACGAGGTGATATTCATATTTGAAATGCACCCAAAACTTAGGGCAATAAAATAAATGTACATGACTCAACCTCAAATTTCAGCGCAACAGGGCGGCGGCGGACGGAGTAGCCGTATGTTGCGCCGATGGGGGAGCCTGCATAGTACTGGGCTGAGCTTAGTGTTCTTGGTATGGCCGCCGTAATGAGAGATGCCATCGCTCTCTCAACCCGAGCTTTTGTGATCGGCTAGACCGTAGTCGTGAGCAATAGAGTTTTCTGATCGCTAGGTCGGCAGAGGTCTCAAATGTGCTACGATCCCCGCTTTTGTTAATAACCTACAAGTGAATCTGAAAAGCTGACTGGAATCATTGCCCCGCCCTTCACTTGATAATGTTCCGAATCCCGCTTGCTCATCATCTGTTACTTATGGCAAAGCGCCTTGGTTCGTCTTTTAGCCGCTAGGAACTCATTGAAGAAATAAAGGGTCCAAAGACATGCAAATAATCCAAATCCAAGCATTTAGTTAGATCCGTGAAGAAAACATGAACGTGGGATGCCGTATAAAAGTTCCCCAAAAATTAGGCTTCAAATTTAGGATTTCTAATCTTATTAATGTTATTTGGCTTCATGCTTACTAACTGTAAAATGCTTCTAGTAACAAGATATAAAAGTTTGCTAAATCGCCTAATTTAAATAGTTTAGAAATGAGGATTCGAAAGCCATTTTAACTTTGTATCTTATGATATGTAAACAAAGAGATGATAAGTATGGATGTTTCTAGCTTAAAAACTTAAATAGGGCAAATACCAATTTAAATGGTCAAAAGTGCTTCTCGATATAGCCATCAGCCGGTTGCATCTCAGAACTCTTACAGTAGATAAGGATACGCATAATTACATACCTAATCGTAGGGTAGGTAAGTGTAAGCAAATTGCCTATGAATGCGTAAAGAGTCCTATGTAATCGGGCCACCACACAAGATTAAGCATATTGGGCGACCACTTTCCAGTGCATGCCATGCAATTATATGTATTGTGGTGCATGTGTGTGTAACCAGCAGGACTAAGCATTATCCTCTTTGGCTAAACGTGATATCAGCCGCATCGACAATTTAGGTGGAGCAGTGGAACCAATAACCGCTGCGGACACAAAGATTATCCTCCTTTATAGACATATATTACAACAATTTAGATGGGAGAAAAGTGAACTAAATTTAGGACGAAAGTGAATCTCTATAGATCTGGGCTTATCCTCTATAAACATATTTGGCCTTCCAATTTAGATAGGGAAGAAGTGGAATCTCATGGACCGGGGCTTATCTTATAAACATGGGGGCTTATCTTATAGCATATTACCAATTCTAGATAGGAAAAGTGAATCTCATGGGACCGTGCCTTATCCCCTCTATAAATATATTGGGTGACTACCTAATTTAGATAGGTACCATAAATAACTGGGCCATCACCTAATTTAGAGGGTAAAGTGGACAGGCAACTCGTAATACCATAACATATTGGGTGGTCTAGTGGTAAATGCTCGACAGTCGGTCTATGTAAGCAACATATTGGGTGGTCTAGGTAGCAAACGTTTGAGTCGGTCTAAGCGCATCTCATGAACCGCGGCCGGCAGGATGACAAATCTATATAGGTAAAGAAGGCTTTGGTGCTCAAAGAATAACAATTTAGATGGGGCCACTAAATAGCCGACTACCTTTGAAGATTGGTGATACTTTTATCATATCACAATGGGCTTCATGTAATTCAAGTTAACTCTAACAAGATGGGTACATGATATTGAAGAAACATTAACAAGAATGGATATAAAAATTATGTAATGTGAGACAATACAAGTAACTCGCTCTAGACAAGATGACTAAAAACATAGATTGGTAAAAGCCACAATCAAAAATATGTATGTCCATACCTCTATTTTTAAACATAGTAGAGGGGCAAGATCTAGAGTCGCTACCACTGATGCAAAAGATGCTTTCTAATGATGTTATCAGCAAAGACGCAATGCTAAGCCAGTGATGGAGCCGGATCACCAGAGTAAAATGCCCAATATCGCCAAGAATCGTGATAGGTAGTCATGTAATATGGGGTGAAATTTGAATTTGAATCAATGCGGCGGAGAGTGCAACGGGCCTTACATTTAAAATTCTGAATTTAAATCCTTGCGGGCGGAGGGGAGATGGGGAACGAATGGGTCCACATTCAAAATTTGAATTTGAATCGCGGGCGTGGAGGGGAGATGGGGGAACACACCGCCCATTATCTGCACCAATTTGAATTTGAATCGTAGCGCTATTGTGAGTGGAGGGGAAGGTGGCCCATTTCTCCTTCTCTCCTCTAAGAGCACCACCAGCTCTTGACACACTCGACCTCCATTCTTTGGCCGGGAGCAACATCATTACATCTTATTTGCACTGCTACACCTTATAGCCACATTATCTCACCCCTACATCGAGCATAGCGTATTGGGTGAACAACGCGTGCTTATTTTCAAAGCCTTGGTTCTCTATCCGTCATAGATTCATACTTTGCTCTGTAGAGTATGGAGCCCTTTTTTCCCTTAGCTTTAATCCACATCTCTATGTTTTATCTTTGTTTCGTCTTCACCATCTTTTGCCGCTAGTATGCTTTAGAAGTGGACATCCTTAGGATTATCTTCTCGTAGAATTACCGAGATTCCATTATTCCATAGGTGCCCACTTGCCTATCCCGTGGCCGAGGGACCCTAATTTGTAAAATAATACGAGCGAAAAGCCTTCGGATTAAGTTTTCCTAAACGAGCTAAAAGCACTTAATTAATTAATTGTATAATTTTAATTCTCGCTTTAGCATGAAATAGGTTCTTGGCTGCCTATAAACATCGTGAAGGGCTGCAAATGTGAGTAAAAGTTGCAGTTTTTCGGCCAATTTTCGTCACAGCTGCCATGTCCACTCTGATGGCTGCATAAGGCTATCCCAAGCTCCTTTGTGGAAAGGACAACGCCACAGAAAGTGAGTAAAAATACTCAGCAGACTACGCTACATCTAGCTGCTGAATAGCCCATGATATAAGTAAGATCACAAGTCCGCTTAATATTCCGGCTAATATGCATTTGTTGAAACAAAAGTGATATTGAGGATCACGGCATGTAAACATTTTGTCAAGGAAAGAAGCTACCTATCCATTCGGAAATCTTAATTTAGAAGAAGTCTCAGAGAAGCCACACCCCAAGAAAGTGCTAGCAAATATCGAAATAAGAAAAAAGAAAACTCAAAGATGGGAAAACTTCAAAGCCTGTGTTATATTCCTCAAATATGAAGTAACGCGATTACTTCGCAGGGTAGAACAGTCCATCCGGTTTCCGAGCATCGACTCAAAGTGGGCTAACACCTATCTCTTGAAATTTATCCTAGCAACATGTTCCGGCCCCTTTTATAACCTCTCTCAAGCAGTCTATCCCACTTTATAGCCCCGTTACATCTGATGCTGCCCACACATGGCCCGTAAGTAAGGACTTGATATGTGGGATCCCGTCCTTCGTACCAAAGATTCATAGCTACCGTCAATCGATGCGACACTCTGCCACAGCTATATCGGCATGCAGAAAGCCTCTCGGTTTAACCTGATGCCTCGTGTACCTATGGCTCACCCTCTTGATCCGCTAGTGGTCCACGCCCATGCTCTAGCGTGATTCGAATTCAATCTGCTTCGTCGGGCTAGAAAGGCATGTAGGCATCAAATTTAAAGCCCCAATTTTTGAAACATCGGCTCTAGTGCACAATACCTCTTCTCAAGAGGACCTTAAGTCTTTTTCGCTCTCGTGATCCTTCTCATAGCTATCATCCATTTGATCCAAGATTTCATCAATCTTAGATATATCTCGTTTCGTAATGTTTAAATTGATCTTGTCGACTATTTATAGTGTCCGCCTCCTTCTTTCAATCTGCCTCCCAAGGTTCTCGGGTAAAACCATTTTTCGAAGCGACCTAAGAAAGCTCCCTCGAATCGCATACTTTACCCTCGGGCTTTCGAAGCAATATTTTCTTTCCTGATTGAGAAGAAATCACACACAACCATCCCAGCACAAGCTTGTCAACTATGTAGTGCTACTAAGATGTCTCTAACCGCACTTCTCAAAGACGCGATCACCTTCCATTCCGACAAACTTGTACCTGGCTTAATTCGTGAAGCAGCCCGCCATTTTTTTCTTCATTTTCACGGGCTTCTTCATACCAAGGATGTGCATTGGTGGCATGAGGTGTTCTTGGTGCAAAGGTTTCAATGCAGTCAAACGGCTCCAAATTGCAATATCGGCACCCCTCGAGTCGCTTCGCACGCACATATGGGTGATGTAATAATCATATTCCTTTTACTCCTTTCTGTTCACTCCATCCTTGCTCGGCCATATGTGCCTACAAAAATATGGACCCGCCTTTGAATCTGCTTCGGGTCGCATGCTAACCGGGCAAGTTCACGCATCGCATCGTAATCAACACCTGTGTGATAAATATTAGCAGCTTGGTTGCGTCAGATATTCTTGTAAAGTGGTTCACGTATTTTTGCACGGCCCATAATGTAGAGAATCCTCTAATGTCAATGTGAAACACCGTGCTGCATTCTCGACACCGGAGGAGGTAGGAATCCCTTCCTTTATCAAAGATGCAACATTTTTTCTTTGTTTGTTTTGATACCTCTTCGTGCTTCAAAATCGATCTAATGGTTCTTAAAATGCAACGGCAAATTACCCACAACATGATCCTTATTGTAATTGGCTTTCACGCATCAGATCCGGACCGAAGCATATCAGAACTGTTGTTCCGCGGAAAGCGTGAAAAATCGCATGAATTCTTCAAGAAAGTGTATTCTTCTCAAGCAACGCAGTTTATGACAAAATCTCCTGTTACCGTTTAATGTCAATGGCGCCGTTTGCAATCAAACTCCGCCATGATATCCGGGCTTGCACCTTTTAATGTATGTTTTTCCTCCAAAATCTCATCAAGAAGCTGAGAAACCTCAGATTAGACATGCCCCGCTGTATTCCTTAACCAGTTCGAAGAAGTCCTTCGTATTTATCGTAAAATTCCATGTTCATCACAGATTTTTTGCTCACCCCGCATTTGTTGCCACTTCCATTAATTTTCCAAGACCCCATCTCCATAAAATAAATTGTTTTTCGCCTTTAGCTGCGTAGCCATCTCTCGCGGAAGTCCTAATAAAAGAAATGGTCGCAGCACCCGCCGGGCCGCTGGCGTTCACATTAAGATAAGAAAATAATTTCCAGCGCCGGTTGTGGCAAGCATCGGTAATCTGCGAGAGACCAATGTACCAAGTAAGTTGGATGCCAAACCGCTTGAAGCTTCTGCATCAATGGTTTCAGATACAAGCAACACTACCGTAACGAATCGAATATACTTCTGACCCCGCAAATTGCATTAAGTACCTTTGTTCTCCAGCGATGAGGCTTTTTGAAGTGCAAAACCGAGCCTACGTCGTACTCTCCAACAACACCGGGCAGCGAATTGAGCTTTCAATATGTATATCTTGTTACTTTGAAATGACCGAAAATTTCTGCCCTTCAAATCAGCTTCGTGGTTTACGCGGGATCTTTTCCCTTCTGAGCCAATGTACCTGGCAAGTTAGAAGCCGCAGAAACAGAAATGATGGACAATAACAATTTACCCGGTAATCTATCGGCGTGGGATAATCGCCGCCGCAGTGGAGTAACCTCAGAGGATACGCCTTGAAGTCGTTCGGTGCGTCCGTGACATGGTCGCTTTGAATGCATTCATGCGATATAAGCCGCGGTATCGCCCCGCAATCAAAGATAGAGACCTTCATAGTCGCCACACTATGGATAGAACCCGCCAAATTGTTCGGCCGCAGTTCGTTAATCATGCTTCTTCCTCAGGATTTGAACGGGCCCACGCAGCAGGAAACAACGCTATGCTAAGCTCTTCGGGAGAGATGAAAATACCCTCGGTGATAAGGGGCGACGAGAAGACGTATGCTCCGCCGGTCGGCGGAAGTCAGTCGGCGAGGGCTGACCGGAACTTAGAAATCTTTATTGGGACCGTAGTATCTTTCGTCACAATAGGGGGAAAGCCAAATAGCCAGTGCCATCGGTACGATTAATAATATGGTATGAAGTGCTGGAACAGTTCACGTATTGTAGCCTGGTCCTGGGTAGAGTCCTCTCGCTAACGAACGGCTTTACATTCTTTTTCTTCACCAGCTCTTAACCGCCGCAGTCCACACCGAGGGCATTTTCTCATCCCTGCTGAAGCCACGGAATGTCAGTGGTTTAACCCTTCTCGCAGCATGTCGCAGAAAACCGCATTAAGTATCCCTATTTATTTCGGATGTGAGATGACCATAGGACTGTAGCTCCCAAAATGTGATCCTTTTCGCACTAGTCGGAATATCTCTTTCCTATTTCCGCTTTGTTTTAACTTTAAGAATAGCCATGAGTGAGGGATCATAGTCGTCCATTTCATGGACGTGACTCTGGCGAACCGGCGAATTTTAGGTATCCTCCATCGCATTAGCAATGGCATCTTGACATTGTTTTTGTTCCTTCCCACATAGCAATGGCACAAATTCTGTCTGTTGTATGTCCTTTTGCCAGCCTTTGAGGAAATCGCGAGGTCTTCTTTTCTCACGCTTTTGGTTCCGGAACTGCTTGTGCAATTTCGTTCTAAATTCACTCTTCATTGGAAGGTGTGCGATGATCTTCAGAGGTCAACGCCCTGACCGCTAAAACAAATCCAGAGAGCTGCAAGCAAGTATATGTATTATTAATCCCTACCGCATATTCTCCCCGCGGAACTCCGGGTCAAAGATCACGGCCGCGAGAATCTTTGAGCCAGCATGATCGGGCGACCGCTGATCTGTTTGAGGCTCCACCAGACGCGTATGCCGATCCCGTCGAGCACTCCACAAGATCGAGGTGGCGATCATGCTGAGTTTCAGCGAAGATCGGGCGTCAGCGATCCTCGCTGACTGATTTGTAAAGCGATCGCAGCTCAGCGATCTCCGGCTGAAAGCACTTATGAATCGCCGGGTCGCGATCTTGTTGAGTTCCATGCACACTTTTATATGATCATCAAAGTTCCAAAAGATGAACCATAAAATTAAACATGCATTATCGGTAAATAAATCGCGCCGATCTTCTATGAGCCGAGGGGGCTAAGCTAGAACTAACCTCTCGAGATGGGCTTTAGGTGCCATGGATCGCTACCGGAAGAAACTTAAAAAGAGGGTTCTATACCGCCTCATGGGCTCAAGGTTGTAGCGGAGCCGGCGCTGGAATCATCGAAGGGCGCTTGATCCTCGTGAAAAAAATTCGACTCAAATTAAATAGTGATCTGCCGGCCGCCTTAAATTAATATCACACGTATGTAGATCCGACGCCACTTATAAATGCCCGCTATTAATGCTACCGCATTAATTGTCACACACCATTAAATGTTTCCTTTAATTATGGAGACGAACAAATTTATTGCACTGAGGCATGTTCCGACAAAGAGGTACTTTTGACAGGACCTCGATTCAAATCAGATGTAGAGGAGAGATATAACCACCACCCCGCATCAAGACCCCAATAAAATGCCCCGCCGAATAAAACAGTACATGCCCGAGAATGAAAGTGAAGGGATCTAAAAAGATAACCACGCTTTGAATTTTGAGACTGAATTTCTCGCTACTGCTATCGCTGGAAGTGAACGAATTTTGAAACGAAAGCAAGGTGTTCTCGAAGGCTGATCTCCTCGGCCCGGCTCATCTTCCGCTACCGACCGCCTCTTAGCTTGTGGTCTCTTCTTGAAGGCACTGGCATCTTAAGCCGCTGTGGTAATAAAAATCCTAAGTCCTTACCTGCATATCCAGCCGTGTAGTATTATCCAATTCAGGAGGTGATTTCTGATTCGTTGTTTATGTATAGGTTATAATAGTGTTTTCTACAACCACCATCACCCTATTAGCAATCTTGTCTCTTTTTGGTATATACGCCGCTATCGCGGTATAATCTAGTAAGCAAGCCCCCGAATCAACAATTGTTTATTTCTCCTACCTAATTGAGTAATGAGGGGTTAGGATACCGGAATCTTAGTGTAAGAAAGTCAGAGGCTAGAAGATAATCCTAATAATGAGCATAAATACCTCCTGAGATCGATACCCAAAGATTTTTTAATGGAGGATCACCGGTAACATAACAATGGATCTGTTCTCAAAGCGACAAATCAGACATCTCCATTCAATTAACAAAAGGCAAAGAATCAGTTGTGGGGAAATAAATAGCCAGTAAATTTGCATTTACGTTTAACATTTAATTGCAAGAGTATCAAATATCTAGCTTGTCAGCCACCAGCTCGATCTCCGCTTAAAAGAATCGGGCGACCGCTCCTCCCGAGCTGGACGAGAACGCGAACGTACGAGCTCATTATCGAAAATAATCATGACCTGGGCGATCTTGTGGAGGTAAACCCGGGCGAAAGTGTTTTTGAAAATGGTCGAGAAAATAGTTAGAGCCGAAGAAGATTTGTTAGATTAGAGGAAGATTCTAGTTAGATTTTGAAGGATTCTAGATGTTTACCAAAGTGGTCTGCAGGATCGCCTTCGCTGATTCTTGTTGATTTTGACATGTCAGGCCATCAGGCTGAACCTATAAAAAATAATACTTGCTGAGCCCTCCGTGGTCTTTTGCCCCGTTAGTTTCAATTAATGGTCCAGAGGATCGCCGCCGCTAATCTCTTGAGGTATTATGTCAGTCCCTTCAGCCGGAACCCAAAATAATACATGTTGGGCCCCTGAATAATTTGCATTGTTTCTTTACTAATGAGGTCCAGAGGATCGCCTTCAATGGCGTTGACGAGCAATGTTGACCTTTTTTAGGATAAATCCTCACGCAGTCTTTCTAATTTGTTGGGAAGCGAAGGTATCGGCGCAGAGTAAAAATAACTTCAAAAACCACCACAACGCTCCCTGCGCCGTGAACATTTGATTAGCTCGTAGTTGCCCTGATGTATGGATACCACCGCCGCTTCCGTAACCGAATTGAACAAGCTTAGGAAGCTATCGTAGCTTCGCTCTTTGGTCCAAAAGCTTCTAATCTTAAGAATGAAATCCAAGCAGCACCCGATGTTAAAGGCACACCATCCGCCGCATCAAACATAAATTGCAAGTCCTCGAAAATGGCTAGAAGAAAACAGTAAACCAATTGGAAGTGCGTGGATTTGGCAGAGATAAACTAGTGGAGGTGATATGCACGCTAACGACGAGTGCTGCAACCCATTTTATAAGCCGTAAATATCACTTCGCAGATCCAAACCATGCCGGTCCTACATGAAGTTGGGGTGAAGAACGAGATAGGGTTTCCTTTATGAATTTGTTGCCCATGTCCAAAAATATTTCGGCGTAATCGCCAGGCTTGTGCAAAATGCCGTGCATGACTTGGTGAGATGGCCAATAGCATTGGCTATTCTGACAAGAGATTCCGGGCCAAGTCTAGTTTTTACCCGAAGGAGACAGAGGTCGAAAAGAAGCTTATGCCATCGTGCCTGAGGCTGGAATACCAAAAGAAAAGACAGTACCACATGGTAAAACAGGAGGGCGGTGACCATCGCCCACCCAAAAACAAATGTGTGAGGAAACCACACCTGACGCTATCTTGCGCTCGTGTCCCCTCATTGGTGGCCGCTTGAAGAGATGTTGTGCTAATTTCACATTTAAAAGAGGTATCCCTCCGAGGAATCCATCGAACATGAAAAAAGTCTTAACGCATAACTTTCTTTATGCATAATATGCTAGATCTTTTGTTCAAAGAAATGAAGTGTGACAAAGCTTAATCCCAACAACAAGCAAGTCCTCAGGAAGGCATGGTATAGTGCTTACCAGATACCCGCTTTCTACATTTTAAAATGGAGGGAAGCTATTTTGAGTTTTCGGCCATTATGATCATGGTACCCAAAACTCCCGATCCAAGAAGACAAGATCTCATATTAATCGCCTGAATCGACGCGGCTATCTTATGTACATAGATGAAAATCGCCAAACTATGCCACACCGCCAAAGGTTACGAAAGGGGGGGCACTAGAGAAAAATGTGAAGAGATTACCTTCCATCTTGACTAAAAAGGACATACATCAAGAGGTAGATATTATCGCGGTAATCGATATGACAGAAAACATGTTTCTCCTGGCCGTCTCTGCCAACGTAAAGGAGAACCACTGAGGTAGCAATCGCTAAAAGGATAGCATTTTCTAAGTGTAATACATGTATTGATAAAGGAGAAGCTTGCCAAGACTAGAGATCCAAGAGAAAGAAGAGAGCTTGCCGGAAAGGAAATCTCACATGACAAACCAACTTCTTTCCCCGGCAGGAGTCTCTACTGGTCATGATTTGTCTCATCGATCTCCTCGAACATTGCCTTAACCATTATACATGATAAAATGGATCAGAATAAGACCACGGTCTCCCTCGCCCATATAGCTGTTAAAGTTTTGTATGAGGGGCGAACGATTAAAGAGTGCCATCGGGTGCTTCCTATGCACGGGTACGCGGTGTGCCCGGGCCACTTTGGACCTTCCCACATCCCAATGTGATCCTTGGAACGCACCTTGAAAACACTGTAGAAACTAATCCATAATAATTGCATTACTTCGAGAAAACACGATCATCCCGAAGCCGCCGGGTGGGAGCAATTTTGAACACGATGTCCGTGAGGGACAAAAATGGTGAAACGCACTAGAAATGATTTTATTATGCCTCCTATCAAGGGCCCTATGGTATCAAGAAGTTGCCTAGGAGGCTTTACTTGCAGTTGACAAACTGCTCAGGTCAAAAACAAAGAACATGTATCTTTTCTCTTACTTGTCATACTTGGTCCGTTAGGTGTCTTTGATCCAAAGTACTGGATTCATGATGGTTGGACACACCCAATGGCGACATAGATGCCCTTTTGGGAAACCACTACCTATTGAGAAGATCGATGTATTGACTATTCCGTAGCTTATGCAACTCTTCGTGCAAGCAGGTAGTTCAAAGTCTCCTCACCCTACCTTGTGTCGAGGTTCCCAACCTGAAAGAATTCGCGAGAAAGGTTTTTATCCCCATAAGAAGGACCGATTATGTGGTCATTTGAACCTCTACTCTTCAAGTTCTCGCGATGAAGGATGGGATGGCCACTAATGTTCTACAAGATGAGGCTGTGGCATAGGAGTGGCTAATTCGGTAAGGGAATCAAAATGTGGAAAAGAGGATGCCCGCGGGGTTTACCTATGATTCCCATGAGGGTCACCAAGGGTCGCAAGTGTACCCAAGGAGAGCTTGAAAGATATAGGTGCAATGGAGAGCTTCGTATTGCCAAGTACATGATGCATTGGGCAGCTATTTCTAGAGCTGGGCGAGCAACTCATGGTCTAACACATATGAATGCTATTGACTACCGGTCCACCTTTGTTGGGCGAAGTGCTTGGGGACGTTTCACCGCAGAGAGATGGGCATTCAGGATTTCTCGCCCAAAGACGACAAATTGCATTGAAGAACCCGGACAACGCAAGTTGGTGGATGAGCACATTGGTGCATCTCACGCCGGGCCTTTCCTCCGCAGACCCAAGAACCCAGCTTGAAATATTCGACCCCTACCAAGATGTCAAGAAAGGAATGCTCTTGCCGATCGTGCCACATGATAACCGCTCACACGGGATGGCTTTGCCGAAGAGGACCCAAGAGGACCCTAATCTCCCTCACTAACAAGAGGTGTTTGTCTCTTTTGGTTTGAGCCTATTGCCGAAAGGGTACCCTCATATGCAATGCATTTAGGGATTGCTGGAGCAAGAATTGAGACCCAATCCTAATGATCCGCCACGCTACCAACATTTGAAACAATAGACTACGGCTAAGCAGAGACGGCTATCCGTTAGGGGTGATCCCCACAGTGGGGGGCTGGGCTTGCAAGAATTAGTGCCCAAAGAAGATAAACGAGGATGATGAGAACTTTGAGGTATGCAATGTTCTTTGAGATGATTACTATAGCATATATAATATGCAACGATAATAGACTATTTATTTATTCATTACGCCTTGCATTTTTTCATCTTAACACAAGAGCTCTTACACTATACAATGTTGAACAGGTGATTCATTCATCATCAAATAAATGTAGTAGTGATCCCCATATCTCATAGCTATTGTGCTCAGAAGCCAAATCAGATGGATCATAACACTAATTTGCTCGTCGTAAACTAATCTCACCATAGCTTTTCTTCGGTAGGGATCAAGAAGAATACACTCGCCTAGGCAACCGACAAGATCGAAAGTGGCTGATTGAGCACTTGATCGCCTCGATGTGGGAAACCGATGAAGGCGGTAATCCATGGGAGATGAATGAACTTTTAGACCCGGCGAGAAGCTTTTATAATGCTAGAATTATTGAGGTGAATTATTGGGTAGACTTTACCACCATTATTGAGCATGTATAAGACCTGTTGTATACGCGACAAGAATAATAACATCTTCATATGGATATGTGTATGCTTTGAAAACATGTTTTATGGATTTTAATATGGTAGAAGTTTTGTGCTTCCAAGAATTCGTGTGATTGAAAATAGGGGACTTTGCTTGCAGATAGTGGAAGTCGAAGAACACACCCTTACACTACACACTCGTGTATGATACATCAAACAATATTCATTGTGCTATTCTTGCCCTCACATAGTTTTATAGGTGCTCATACCATTATTATATCATAAACAGATACAGAGTCATCATCGATAACATTGATTAAGCTTATTACATCCTTACTTTACTATAGAAGTACTCATATATCATTATCATATACATCCTTACATAGTTCATAGGTACTCATGTCATTATTATATCCTCGCCAGATCTGATTCACTCATCATCAACACCAAAGCTTCGCGGATGCTATTCAGCCATAGATCTCCGATCGTGAAGCCGTAAATGTGGACCACAACACGAAAGTGAGCTTCTTTGCACCAGCGACCATCAGCTTTAGATTGGAGCCATGGATCAAGATTAACACCATTTCTAGCGATTCATACACAGATCGGTTGTAGCTCAAGTAGCACTTGAAAGATCTGGATGTGCGGATGAGGCATCGAGGACGCCACATGGAAGATGAATGACCTCTACCCCGAAGTCGAAGCTATTTTTATAGTGAAGCAAATTATTGATGTGAATTATTGGTGCAGAATGTAGGGCCATTATTGGGCTTCTACAAGTATCATGTACACGCATAAAGTATAACACATAATTTGTATGTATATGTGTATGTTAATTACCTCATGTTTCTGGGCTCGAGAACTAGGTGAAAGTATTTGTGCTTTGAGCAAATTAGGGTGCGCTTAAAAATTCTCAAAATTTGCTATTTTCTCAAATTAATGAAATGGCTTAAAAAAGCAAAAAAGGAGTCCAATACAAGAGATGCCAAAACCATATATATCGCCACCATCAGGTTTTATCCTGGCTGGCCCAATTTAAACCCCCATCCGTAAATGGTATGCTTGACAAAGTTCCCTTTGACAAGCTTTCCAACGAGCTAAAAAAGCTTAAAACCGTGAGTCGGCATGGAATAAAATAACTGGCTAAGGTTAGCTAAATGGCTATTTTGTAGCAATTTTGCCAAGAAAACGACTAAAGTAAATGGAAAAATGCCCAAAAAAAGAAAATTTAGCCCAATGTTTTGCCCCAAGTGAGTTTTAGGTTGAATAGCCAAACCTTTACCTCCAGACATTTCCATCAAGGCATCAATTAGCTAAACCTAAGATAGAGTGGGCTTGAAAAAATGGATAGATTAGCCTGAAATTCAACACCAATGTATGTACTAACATTAAGAAATTTCAAATAGGGTTTATATTTTTCTTTTCTTTTTTCCATTTCTTTCTTGTTCCAAGTACAAAGTTGAAGAATTAGAGGAAAAGGAACAATGTAGTCCCTTTTTTTTTTAGGTTTTTGAACATATTCATGTATGTTTGTGTCTTGATTTATGTATTTACAATAAATTCAATGTCTTTGCCAAAATACTTGTATTTTTTCGAATTACTTTAGCAGGATGGCTAATATTTGCCTTTCCATTTTGTGAAAGTTTAGCCAAAAGCAAGAAAATGTGATGGAGAAAAACCATTTAGTTTAGCCATATGTTAGAAACTTCTAGCCCCAATTTGAAGGTAGTTTAGCTAAACCTATTTTGGCTACACTAAAATATAGGAGTAGTAATTTATTCCATGATACATGGGTTATGCCAAAAATCCTATACATTGCCACCACGGAGCCCCTCAAATTGGGCGGGCGCCCAATTTAGAGCCCCATTTGTGTAATACTATGCTTGAAAGATCCTCTGGACAAGCTTTCCAACGAGCTAAAAAGCACAAAAAACGGAGTCCGAATACAAGAGTTATGCCAAAAACCGTATACATTGCCACCACTGTGCCGCTCAAATTGGGCGCCCGCCTAATTTGGAGCCCCATTTGTGTAAATAGTATGCTTAAAGGCCCTCTGAACAAGCTTTCCAACGAGATAAAAAATGCCAAAAACGGAGTCCGGATGCAAAAGTTCTGCCAAAAAAAGTATTCTGACACCCCGGAGCCCCTCAAATTGGGATTTGAGCCATATTTGGAGCTCATTTAGATAAATATTATGCTTGATTATTTTCTTCATCAATGAATAAGCATTCCAAGGAGCTAAAGAACGCCAAAAAGGAGTCCGTAACCAAAAAGTTACGCCGAAACCTTATATCGCTAATTCTTGAGCTCCCCTTAAAATTGGGCTACCAATTTGAGCCCAATTTCGGGTCTATTTCTATAAATAGTACGCTTGATTTTACCTTTTATCGAAGCCCTCTGAACAAGCTTTCCAATCCAGATAAAAAACGCCGGAAAAACGGAGTCCGGATGCAAAAGTTATGCCAAAAAGTATTCCGCCACCCTCGAGCCCCCCCAAATTGGGCGCCGGCCAATTTGAGCCATATTTGGGACCATTTGTTTGATTCTTTTCGAAAACATTTTGCCATGTAAGGCGTAACACTTCTAGGGCAAATTAGGCTCTGCCCAATTTGGACCTTTGGGGTAAACTTTTGCCATGCAAGGCAACACCCCTGGGGTAAATTCCTCACCTTTTACTTTTTGGGAAAACTTCTTGCTACGTAAGACCCCCTGGGCAAATTGGGCTCACTCGTTTGGCCCTTTGGGAAAACATTTTGCCATGCAAGGCAACAACCCCCCGGAAGGAAGGAAGGAAGGTATTTTTATCGTCCACGAAGACCACCCATTTATGTGACCCAATACAAAAGCTGCCAGCGGATTACTACCCGGATTAAAACCCCCGCACCAAGGGTTTTCGAGAAAACCAGGCGTTAATCAGCCCCGACAAACCGTTCCAATATACAAATGCAAAACACAAAATATATACACTCATGTACCGCACCCATAGTGCCCGGGATGCAAGCGCTCAAAGTGGGCAAAGGTGGGCGATCCAAGAGATTCTCCTAAATGTACGACCTTGGCACGGACCGGGTGGTTCATCAAGAAATGTAGGGCAAGTCCGGCCGCATTAAGGAACGATCCCAATCTCGGATCCGGATCAACTCGGCAACTCGAAAGTGTGAGACTCCATCCTCAATGGCACCCGCTTGACGACCGACAGAGCCCGGGTTCCGGCTGGGCTCCCCATCCACTTGCCCATCTCGACGCGAGATGGTGGGTACCGCGCGTAATGGAGGCAATGAGTCCAAGGCTTTTCGTGGCGCTTGGGAACGCAGTAGAGCTAAGGCCCCCGCCAACGTGGGGTTGATGTGCCCCTTGTAATGGGCCGCTTTGACTTGCTCTAGAGTGCGCGTCGGGTCCCGGTGAGCTTGCCAAGGGAAGCAAGCGCCCGGTATTCCCCGCAGCCGCCACGATCGGGCCTCTCAGATCCACCGGCATCAATCGACCAGGTTCTCCCGACGCTCCATCCGGGCGACCACTTATCTCTTACCTCCATCGCCCCCTCACGCCATGCCCATTGCCACAACGTAGTTTTCAAAAGGGAGCCGGCATCACCCATATTAACCAATTTCCTCGAAAGCAGACGTATGTCTATCAAGGGTCAGTTCACCGGGTTTACAAGAACCCGCCTCGCAGCAGAATCGATAGGGACCGGGTTTCACCCCTAGTGCCCGTACAAAAATGCCTTCTCGACCGCCCAAGTCATTCCAGTCGCCAAAGAGATCTAATTTACTTCCCAAACCTCCACCCCGCATGCATGAGACTCGACCAGTTCTAAACAGACATGTGACTGATGGCCCCAATCATAGCCTCCGCCGGGTGATCTGTTCTCGCATGGCATAAAGCGCCTACCGGGCACCAAGTAGCGTGACGCCTCCCAATAGAGTTTAGGGAGGGGAAACTCCACCCCTGGGGTACTTTTGTAGGTGGGCGTGAACGAACCACAGGCCGGGGCTCGGGCCATTTCGCCCCTTTGGGAGAAGTTTTCTTTGTCTTATCATTAGGTATTTAAATGGCGGAATTTGGCATAACCTTCCGTTTCTAAGATTTATTGCCGTGCGTAATCAATGGCTAAGAGATTCTTGAGAGCCTTGACAGATTGAGAAGTCAACTCACATAAGGTAGAAGAGGAGGGAAATAAATCACGCCTCCCAAGAATTCATGGAGAGATGGAAAGTATGAAAGATGCTCCACAACAAGCTCTCAAGCACACATTGAAGAACCCTCGAAAAAGGTCTCGCATCTAAGAGCAACCCTACCCATTCTCGAAGTTGGTGTCTCCGATTGCTCCATTCTGTTCATCTCACTGTTGCACCTCAACCCGCAGCCGGGTTCGGGTGATGAGCTAATATTGGCTCGCAGATATGGGACTCCGTGATTTCGCCATTATGAATACATCGTTGGTTCTGGACCTCCATTCGAAAGTGTCCCACTATGAATCTACACTATGGATTTAAGTCGGTTTCAAGTGAGCAAGACCACCTATAGTGAAGGTGCTTAAGGCGAGACACAAACTTGGATGGCACTTCTTTGGCTTAATAGATACAAGGCCACCTCACCTACCTACACGATTCACTTAAATTTGCATCATTCTAACAAATAAAACCCCTATATTCTAAAAAATTCGAACCATTTAGGGAGTCATATGGACTTAGGGAAAGTCCATATATAATAAAATTATGCTTAATACTTACTTGCTCCAAATGATTATTGCTGGACAAGCATACGAAAATACCAAGTATCATATCAATAGAGTACTCTTTAGGCTCTTGAGCTCATTTAACAACTTTTTGGTTGAACTATGCTAGATCATGAATATCTATCTTTTAAATTCGGTTTTTCCGGTCTAGAAAAAAACCTTTTTGGATTTTTTTTTAACGGATTTCCTGGTTTTGTTAGGCTTTTCAATGCTCTGAAAAAACCCGACATCCAAAAATCGAGAGAGCCCGAGAATTTTTTTTCCCTGTGATTTTGGTTTTGGGTTCTGACATTTTCGATCTCTTCCTATTCTTATCCGATTCCACTTGGCAATTGATTGCAAGATGTCGAATCGAAAAACACGGCATGGAGGACATTTGAAAAATGAATCATGCCCCATGGGTATGTTAGAAGTAAGAATTGGCTAATGTTTGTTTTCATGATCGAGATGCATCACGCAGTCCGGACCGCCAACACGCCAACAGAGGATTTTACATTAGTAGAGCTTACCATCTTTTTGTAATTCGTTTGCTTTTCAGTTTTGGTTTGACAATCCGCTAGGACTTACTGGTTTTACCTAACCGTTGTTTCTTCCCTTATGTATAAGGAGCAAGGTGGCCTACGGATAATAAATTTAATTTGTTTTTACTAGACAAAATCTCTTTTGATTTTATTGCCTATTCCCCTTCCGATTTCATAATTGACTGGTGCTTCTTGAATTGCCTTCTCAAATATTTTAGAATTATTTATGCACAACCAGTTCATAAGCTATCCTCCGTGTATTTTTTTAAAGAGATTAGCTCATTTGGACTCCACAAAAGTCATGACAAGTTTTGAAAGTTTTAGTGTATATTTGATGTAAAAGCCCCCAGATCTTTGATCTTTGCGTGTTACAATTTACTTTAGATTGGCCTTTATTGTGTTTTTACATTCTGTTTTTTCCTAAGGCATGGAATGTAGCAATCCAGATCTCCTTGGCCAAAGCTATTTGCATTATACACAGGAGCTTGAGCAAGAAAAATGACGTTCTAATTTGCCAAGTTCTGTGGCCCTAATTTGACAATCCTCTCTATTCTATTCTGTTAAGACATTGCCCAATTCAATGGGGTATGTACGCATGAAATTATGACATGCTGGTATGATCTTACGCCAGTGTGAATAACTTATTACAATGTTTGTTTCTACTAAAAGAAGCAACACACTAAGTATGAGAAGCCTCAGTTTTTTCCTTTCCCTAGAGTTTTCTTGGTCCTGCTGCATGTGTATATGATTGCTTTTTGCCAATTTTGGTCCATTCTCTAATTCTCTTCTTCGTTATACAGGTTTGTTCTATTTCAAAATCTAGCATGAAACATAGTATGATGGAAGCAAGCTGTTAAGAGTCAGATATATTACTAACATATAAGTAAATCATGAAGCATAGTATGATGGAAGCAAGCTGTTAAGAGTCAGATATATTACTAGCATATAATTATTTCTCACTGAAGTTGTGTTATTGTGCATGTGTTTTACATAGAGATGCTGGTAACATATCTCTTGCGATTGAGGCCTATGATTGGTGGATGCAAATTGAGGCCTTATTGGTGCTGGTAACATATCTCTTGCGATTGAGGCCTATGATTGGTGGATGCAAATTGAGGCCTATTATTGGTGCATGCAAATTGATCTAGAGTCTGAGATATTGGAATGACAAACAAGGTAAGGTTGCAAATGCATCAAAAGTCATCAGCTCCGCATGCTTCCGCACTGTTTTGTGCATTAGATTATATTGTTATAGTATAAATCTGGAACTCCTTACAAATGTAAAACTACAGAAGTAGTGGAAAAGGTATTTTTTTTAAATTTACATGTAATTTACATGTACTTATCCTGAGAAAATAGAGGTGTAGACCTAAACTTAGCTAGATCAGATAGATGTTTGAAATTTATAGCTGTTTCTAAGATGCATGTGACTGCTATTTTTTAATAAGAATGGCATCTTTGCCAAGCAGAGCTATGATCTCATGGGGTACATTAATTGCTGGATTTTCCTAGCATGGAATGGTTCTACATTAGGATCCTTCGAAGAAATGGAACAATGCAGCTGGCATAATGGGGATCCACCAGCATATATTGGGCATGCAATATATGGCCCATGCACTGCATATTTTTATGAATGTTTAACAACACATGGAAGCTTTATTAAAAATCTGAGGTTTTCAATAGCTTTTGAGATTATGGTCAAGTTCCTTCATTCCAAATACACTTAATGGAAGTTACAAAGCTAGTCAGTCTATAAAATCTGAGTATGTTGATTTTCATTTGGCCAATACTATGTAGATTTGAAACTTTCAATTATGTGTTGGTGCACTACAGAATTAGCTTGAAAGATGATGAAATAAAGAGATCAAAGAGGATGATCTTCTCAGTTAAACTCAAGGATGGCTGAATGAAAGAAGCATTTGGATTATGTAAAAAGAGATCCATAAAAGGCAGGCAATAGGCATAATTATGGCCAATGATAGATTATGTAGCTAGGTAAACATTTGACATCATTTTTCCCATCTGAACCATTTGTTATGCTTTCGTAGAGGTTTCACTCAACTCATTTTGGCAGATAAATGTCATAACTTTTGCTATTGTTGTTGTAGGCTCGCAGAAGCATGTGCATGGGCCTTCTGGAGAAAAAACTTATTGGTCATCTAGACATTTGGAACTTCGGCCTACTTCATCTGCAAAATTTCATTTTCATTATAAATCACATATGAAGCAAATTATTCAAGATGTAATTTAATTTAATTTGATTTAGTAGTTTAAATCCCTTACGAAAGAATTATACAGGATTCAAATTATCTTTTAGGGGCTTAATTTAAATAAAGCAATAGTGGCATAGGTAAAAAAGTGCATTTCGCATCTGTTTTGGTTAGCAACTACAAATACTTGAAACTCTTACAATATGTCCACAATTATACCATCTGATTTCAATGATGGAATATAATATTATCAAGTCATTTCTTGAAATCCATTTTATTGCAAATGGCATATTCTTTATGCATTTAGGGATTTCCAACTCCCCTTTCTCAAGTCATTTCTTGAAATCTTTTTTATTGCAAATGGCATATTCTTTATGGATTTAGGGATTTCCAACTCCACAATAATTTAGATGAAGTCTACTATTTCAATTAATCAAAATCGTTGGCTAGAGCATCAAAGCGATCATGCCACTGTGGAGATAGTTCTACCTTCAAAAATGTTCGTTGGCTTAACATCACAACACATCCTAAAGCTGAGCTAGACAACCATAAAATCATCTTCGTAAAAGTTACAACCTGAACAAAGCAACGATCATAACCACCCTTTCAAAATGCTACTAAGGCCGACAACACGCTTTACAAATACCAATATGGGGCTTTAAAATCTTGGTAAAACATCTAAATGCCACTTTGGACATATCCTTTAGATCCTATTCCTATTTGAAACCTTTTGCCAAACGTCTATTGCAATCCAGACGGCACCATCTTTATATCATCTTTATATGGTAATTCCCACTTGAACATCATACTTCATTGTCTAGCATCACCTACTCCATCCAACCAAATGCTTCACATTAACTTCTTTTTGTATTTGTTCCCCAACCTCCCAAATCAGTTTGAGCTTCAAAAAAAAAAAAAAAAATCCCAACCCTAAAACTTCCTTCACATTAACTTCTTTTTGTATTTATTCCCCCTGCAATTAGGGTTATGTACGGGACGGTCAATGATCACTATTGAGTGAGTGCCCCCAGCGCTTGAGCCCTCCCCCACCCCCCCAAAAAAACCTCAACCAAAAACTTCCTTGCAAGTCATTAACTCTAAGTATTTCTTGACAAATTATATATGTAGATGCTGAGCCATAGATGGTGTATTAGTGAGATGGTTAGTATCCATGTATAATATTAATGATTCGTGCGAACTTCATTTCTAACTACAAAGGATCTGCAAATACTTCTCTAACTACAAATATACGAATTGAAGGCTAAATGATATGAAATATATGACCACGTCGATGGCATATTAAAGATTTGTTGTCACAAGTTGGCCTTCATATGTAGATCTTGGTGTGATTGCTAAACACATGCTAGGTGCATGAGTTTCGTGGTGGAAAACGTTTGACAATAAGAACTTCTTATGATTGATATTGTTGGCCATCTATGTTTTGTAATGTTACCCCTCAACACAGAACATTCTTGCTAAGCCCTGCAACGCCAATAGTTGTAGTGCAAATGCGGAAATTGTTGTATATGAAATACATGCCCCAACACGTTTTTGAGCATTAAACAACTACCTTTCAAATTGTCACTAGGCCCGGCAACGCCGGGCACCATAACTAGTATCTTCTTGTATTGAGTTCTATTGGATCGTCAACGTATCTTAAAAGCAAAATAAAAAGAAAGCACAAAAATGTTACTAAACCATAGAGAAGGCATCAAGCTTAAGGACGGCATATGACAGAGCTACTTAATAGACACACTGTTTATAATATGAACCATAAGCCAGGAAGGCTAGAAACATACCTAGAAGGTGTCCTAGCAATCGCATCTTTATTGTTGCCATGCTATTGTAGCTCAACTACTGGATAGTATCAGAGCAATGACATAGTATTAAAGCAGACCATCATCAAATCTTCTAGGTAGATAGTCACTTTAGAGTCTACCAAAAGATTCATGGTGCCGATACAAATTCAACAATCCAATAATACACTACCCAAAAGTCTATTTTGCACCAAGAGTCAAAACTGAAGCAATTCTATACAAAATCATAGAATTGTGTATAAGAACATCTAAACTGTGCATTGCATTGCGCATGATGAACTACGTGCACAACATTGGATTGGCCAAAGCTCTCTAACAAAAGAACCAAAATATCATGTCCACAATGACTATTACATTAATTTACTTGCAGTTGCAAAAACCGGAAAGGCATAAAGCACCACCAATGCATGAAAGGCATACCTTTTAGGTCATAGCAGATCTCCACTCTGAAAGCATATTGGTAAAGATCACAACACAGTGTATGAAAATATTCAAATTGCATAGCATTGCACTATGATGAGAGTTGCCACCATCAGGTGTAACAACATATTGGCGGAAGTCCTTTAATAAAGGCATTGAAATACCTTTAACAACTCAAACATCTATCCCTTATATTGAAGAACTACTCAGTGGCAGCAACCCAGAAAGACAGAAAAAAGCATATGGGTTGAAGGTCAAAGGATATACTTTGAACAGTCACCCTTTGGGTCATCAAATACTCGTTTCTAAGATATTGGGGATGTAGTGATCTTTAATTTTTCTTGCGCGTGATAGTTTCTTTGCCGCTCACGATGTTGAAGGATTTTGTCTATTTGAACATCACTAAGATGTTCAAGATTCTGCCGAGGTAGCCTATTAAAGGAAAGATATTTTAACATCTATGAACAAAAATGCGTCGCCTAATTTAATCAAAGATTATAAACGAAGAATAGAAGTCACTACCATACAAAAATTTGAAGATGGTCTACAATAGAATTGAAATGTTTCTACTCACCTTGGACGTCCTCTTTTTTCCGTCACCGTTTCATGTTGCTCATCCTGTACTTCCATATCCATTGCATTTGATGGCTGCCTCGATTTTTTATATCCTCCACATAGGAATTTCATAATAATGTGATTCTTGGTGCGTTCTAATTGGTAGAAATTCCATATTTGAAAACTTGAATATGTACCTTGAATGGTGCTCTGTATGGCTTGAATCAGTGCATGAATCAAGCTCATTGTCATTTGGATTCACTGCCTTGCTTTTTCTTTTTTCTATCTATGAGTTAGCATTTTTGTTAGATTCTATAATGTACAATTTAACAATTCAAAGGATATAGAACTTTAACCTTAATTTGCTTGCTCATGTCTCTTTGGATTTTGTTAGCCAACCTCAAAATAATCTGGAAGTTTATCCAAGGACTTTATACTGCCACTGCAATACCAAGCAAAAAAGTTAAACTTAACACGTCCCCAACGCATAAAGACTTGGAATAAAATAAAAGCCCATGTTCTTGTACACTTAGTTACAATCTACACATGGCTTTATAGCTCTCTGGCCTAGTAGCAAAGCAAGGCAACGTAAGTTTATGGTTCTTAATGATGGTGAATTTAAGCACATCCCTGGTGATCTTAGAGGTAGCTACACACAGATAATGAATCGGTTTTTAAAATGCAGAGTTGAAGACCATTTAAACCAGAGGAACTTGGGAGCTATGACTAAAACAGTATTGCAGCGTACTCCTCTTGAACCGGTTCCTCTTAAACCGACCTTCCTAGTCAAATCTGCACTGTCGAACAAACTAATTTTGTGAAGAATGGCATGCTAGTATATAAGTACTCTCTATTTTTTACGCTATGATAGGAAAAATGGTGCATGTGTGACACGGTTAAGTCCTAGCCTTATGCAATGACTTGATATTTTCGAGGTATGGAAGATTATAAACAGTTCGATACAAGTGGCACTTCTTTAAGCTATGCTCTAGTGTATAACTGTCCCCTATGAAATGAAGACGCGTACCACACTTAGAATATGCTCTCTCACATATTCGAGATATACTTTTGCTAGAAAATTCCACCACTAGCAGGTTGCCACATGCATATAAAACCTCCTCTACTTACAACAGCTGTTTTCCTTCTTCGACACTGGCGAAATCGCGTTTGTGGAACACCTTCGTTACGAAGAATTGATACTAGGAATACCGCCTCTCAATTTGGACATCAGATTGGCATTTTCTCTCCCTAATCTTTCGAAGAAAATTTGGGCTCCAGTTATGGCCCTTGAAGACCCTTCCGACGGGATTTCCTTTCGAGCCCAAGATCCAGTAGTCAAGCGCAGAGTTCTTCGTCCCAAGGTTTGATTTTTGTTTAGGTTTTGCCCTAGTTAAAGTGTTTTGCATCGATCCTATTGTTGGTTGTATCCTGATGATGGATTTGGGTTTGATATGACTATTGTGGGCGTAAACCGAAGAAGCTATTGCCGATTTTTTTATTCAGCTTCCTATGATCTCTTCCTTTTGAGTTTGTATGAGTTTTGTTGCCTCACCAGTTTTGCACTTTAGGTGGTCGTGCAAACAAAAAAAATATTGTCTAAGCAAGCAGGGAGGCTGGCAAAGCGTGCAGATCAGTATGAACATTTTCTCAACAAGGTAAAATTGTCATATTCTGCGTATTCATTATGGAGGATGATGTGCAAAAATTAAATTTAATGTGAAGGGGAAACCCTCAAATGTGTGATATCATGTGAGTCTCAATTATTCAACATGCAGTTGGTGCTACAATTGTTTTGCAGGTTAAATATTCGTTAGGAGTTTTCTTTTTTGGGACCTTCTGTTATCTTTTGGGATCAAGTAAGTCAACTGTTTCTGCTTAGAGGATTTTGAAATGCTTTTAAGGATAGCTGCAATGATAATCAACCACTTACGTTTTATAGGGCCCCAGGATATTCCTTATTTGTACTGCATATTTTTTATTGTAATTGCTCCATTAAGATGGATGTACTACCGCATAAGGAAATGGCATTACTATCTGTTTGTAAGTGGACTCTCACTAACAAGCTGTTTCAGCTAGGTATATGTCATTTTATTTGCTGATGGGCTGATTTTGTTTTACAGGATTTCTGCTACTATGCCAATGCAATTTTTATGGTAATGCTGCTCAAGTATCCAAGCAATGAGAAGCTATTCATGGTTTGCTTTGCTTTTGCTGAGGTAAGGTGTTCAACAGGCTTTTTTTGGAGAATGAAACAGCAAACTTCTTTGTGCATTATCTCATGTACCATCTTCCTTGGCTTTGGCAGGGTCCACTTGCCTGGGCATTAATCATATGGAGATGTAGTCTTGTTTTCAGCTCCATTGACAAAATTATCAGTGTGCTCATACATTTGCTTCCAGGTTCCCTGTTGCCATCCCTATTGCTACACTTGGTGAGAGTTGTACCATTTTGCACTTAACCTGAACTGACTATTTTGTATCAGGCCTTGTATTTTTTATTATACGTTGGTGGGATCCTGTTACATTTCCTCTTCATTCACGAGATGCAGTTGGTCCTTGGCCTGCATGGCCTGTTGTGCAAGAACAGCAGTCTTATTGGACATGGCTGTTCACTGTTCCATTGGTTGTCTACAGTGTCTGGCAGGCTCTATATTTTCTTATTGTAAATGGTTTAAGGCGACAACGATTGCTCAATGATCCAGAGGTTATGACATCATATCGGTGGGTATGCTCTTCAATATGATGTATGTTCATGCCTTTGTATGCAAGCAGCACAACAATTACACATCTTTATTTCTGGCATTCCTTGTTGTCTAGAATGTCTGAATTATGCTGGAAGTTATTTTATACGGCCTTAATTTTATGATGCTAGTTCTACTTGATCATTCAAGTCTGAAAAGTTTATTGCTGGAGTTGCTTGCAGCTAAAGTTTGAAATGTTTGGTTATTGAAACAGGGAGCTTTCCAGGAAGGCAGCAAGAGCCAACAATATCTGGTGGCGTGTTAGTGGCCTACTTGGAGACAAAAGGAGGGTTGTTATGTATCCCATCTTACAGGCTTTACTGACAGTTGCGACCATGGCACTCACTGTTCCTATTTTCCAGTCATACCGATTGCACATTTTGTTTGAACTTTTAAAAGTTGCAGCTGCTATATGGAATGGTGGAAATTTCCTGTTTGAAGTAATGCCTCGGCAGGTTGATGCCAAAAAGAGGAAAGCTGTTACAAAGCTCAGCGTTCCTGAATCTAACATTGGTAATGTTGGGGATGCTGGACCTATGCTAGATGTTCCCAAGGAACCCAAGAAGGCAGCTCCAACGCCTGCCATGGACTCGTTGGATGGCCACATTATTTGTGCATTATGTAGGAAATCAAGCAACTCAAATATTTCTGACATGAAACATGGTCTAGATCGAGACACGAATGGTCACACTGCAACAATCCATTCCAGCTGAAAATAGTTTAGGACGCCTGTTGTACATAAATTTTGGAAGATTATTCCTTTCACAGATGCATACTTACCTGGCATGTTGGATCACCCACGGAGCATTCTTTGGGATTTAACTGCCGACCTTTGGTATTTGGATCATTCTTTGAAGCTAAAGCTTCTTGTAAAAATCACTTTGAGGGTTTAATTATTTTTTTTGGTTATACATGTTACACATGGAATTTCATGGACATGAAATGGAATATTCTATTGAAGCACGCAGACTCTGCTGCTCAAGACTTGTCTTTAAGATTTGTTGTCTTAACTGCGGAAAGTTTTGTTCTGGATTTAATTTAAAATTGCACCAAGAGGATCTGAACAATTTTTGCTACCGTTCTATTTTATTTAGTCTAAAATTGCACCAAACATTTTTTGTTTGTCCCATACTAGTACTTTATCCTGCATCTAGTAGCACTAGATGCGAGTGTATTTCGTCTGTTGTGTTTGCCTACATCTTGGTTTATGTAGGTAACCTTAGAGCTGCTCTTTAGCAGGGTTGCCTAACCCGAGGTGCCTATGCCACGTGTCGTGCCACGTAAGCTAAAAAAAACTCCTATCCATCGAATAATGGTTCTGGAAATTCGAAAAATCTAGTAATTTCCTTCCCACTCCTTTGTCTGTCGGCATCCTTCTCTTCACGGCAAGAGGCTGCATCTTGCATAGCCGATTATACTAGCTGGGGTTTACCTAAGATGCATCCACTGTAGCCATGGGAACCACCGTTTTGCTTTCTTGAACTTGGTACATTAGGTTTTAACATAGGAATAGGGCGTGCGTGCATGTGTCAAGAATGAGCTCTTCTCCTGATGCATCTCCGGCAAGCATAGATCGCAAATCGCCCCCAAAACTTGGACCAGGACTGATGCGCCTTGCAGATTCCATGTGTGCTTCTCAGTATGCTGCATCTCTCAAGTGTGAGCCCCAAATTTTTGCAACAAACCAGAGATGCTTTAGTTTCGTGCCAGGAATCATAATGTTCTAGCTAGAAAAGTTTGGGACGTTATAAATCAAGTCATTTGGTGATGAAGAGCCCTTTTCATAAGGTTTATATTTTCCTGGGTTGTTCATGCTTCAAATGAGAAACTGCTGTGACATAGTTTCAGTTCCAGTCAGAGCAAATATTTTGCATGGAAATGTGCGAATCTTGTGTATTGACAACTGGAGATTGCAGGCACTGAAAGAACCATTTGAAGTGTTTTGCAACAAAGGACTTGCTGGAAGTACAAGTGCAGAGTTGCTTGCACATTTTTGTGATAACATGTTAAAGAAGGGTGGATATGAGAAGCTTACTAATACCCTTGAAAAGGTTGATTACAGTGCATTATAGTGGTAGCCACTTTGTCCAAAAGCATGCTGATTAATTTTTACAGGATGTTAGGCTTCTTGCATATATCAGCAATAAAGATTTGTTTGCCGAGTTTTACAGGCAAGTTACTTTTACATCTGCATGGTGGTGAGGTAATGCTTGCTTCTAACGTGGAAGATGATATATGCAGGAAAAAACTTGCACACAGGCTTCTCTTTGATAAGAGTTCAAATGATGATCATGAGCGGAGCATTTTACCAAGCTGAAACAAGGTTGTGGTGGACAGTTTACAAGCAAGATAGAGTCACAATTGCTCACAGCACAAAGATTAGATATTTCCCCTTTTCTTATTGTTTTATATGTTTGCATGTGACATATTCAACCCTTCCAAGGAAAAACCAGACAAGTTTGGAGGACTACTTGGCTTCTAATGCAGAATCTAGTCCGGACATCGATATTACAGTGGCATTGTTGACAACTGGATTTTTGCCTAGACAAATCTTTGGATTATGCTTTACGATCTGAAATGGTATGTTACACTAGGCATTGTGTGGAAACAAAGACTTGAAATATATGTTTACATTATCCAATGTCTCTAGGTAAAATGTGTTGAGACATTTAAGTTCTGTCAAACAAAGACAAAGCAACTTGGATATACTAACTGGGAACATGTAACATAATTGGAAAGTTTGAACCCAAACAGATCGAGCTTATTGTTACCACCTACCAGGTATAATTTTTCATAGATAGTGTTAGGATCGGTAAGTTCCTTGTTGTCTTAAAGCCATCTTTACTCCCATAGAATGTGTCCTATAAGCTGCAATGTTACTTCCTTTTCATTCATCAGAGAAGCTCAGTTATTCGAATATTAGGGGTACTTCCTTTTCACTCATCAGAGAAGCTCGGTTATTCGGATAGGCAGTTAAATCTCACTGATGAAGATGTGGTTAGGTTGTTGCCCTCGCTATCATATGCTAAATACAAGATACTGTTAAAGGTGCCAAATACAAAAACTGTTCGCTAAAATGATGTTTTCGAATTCACTGCAAAATTTACTAAGAATGAGATGAATAAAGGCCTTTTTATTCAATGTAGTTTCATTTGTCCTTTTTTCTAATTGTACCTGTCAATTGCAGATACCTCTCCCGCCGATGGATTAAAAGAAGAAGTGATTGAGGATGTTGATAAGGATAGGCTATGAACACCTTGTATAATGGTACCTGGGTTAATTTGCAAAAACGTTTCAGAGCCATGATGGATGCAGCATGTTGCAGTATACAGACTGGAGCAAGAGATTTAGGAGCTGCAGCATATACATAACCAACAAACAAGAAGGCTGAAGTAGCAAAAACGAGTGAGACAATTTCTTCAACATTTGTTACTCTTGAAACTACATCCTAGTGAGACAAGCTAAAGTTTTCGTATCTCCTTCCTTGTATCAAAATACCTCTGATAGAATTTACGAATTATTGATGGAAAAGTTGCAAGTTGTGGAATCATAGCGCCATGGGCCTTACAAGAAATCCATCTTAATTTGTTTCTAGATTAAGCTTCATTCTCTTCCTGGTTTATATCATCTACCGAAGGCTGCTCCTTCTTCATGTAGTCTACATGATATTTTTTTTTCTGGATTGAGAAGGAAAAATATATGGAATTGATCATCACCAACATAATACCTTTTTTCTCTTATGCCTTTTTATTCTGGGCAAGAGAATATTGCAGTGGAGAAATGGATCATGTAATATAATAACTAAGTAAGTTTAGCTCCAATGCTGTAACAAATAAGGTAGTATTTAATTAGCTTTCGAAACCTGAAGCTAGTGCATGACTTTTATCAACTTAGATTTATTTTAGTACAGTAAGAACTATTTAGCATGTAAAGCTTTCAACATTCTTTTATCCAAAAGCCATTCCCTTTGAATATGCAGCTGTTGTTAATAACCTTATGAAAGAATTGCAGACTTCTATATAAAAATAATGAAGGATAAGATACATGTCCAAGATAAAGGAAGGCCCTCGATTTGACTAGTAGAGATTAGTATTTGCTGAAAAATCAATTGCAAGATGACCGTATTCTGGCAGCCTGTAATATCAATGCATAATATCAAATGCAGTAGCTCTTTCTGAGGCTTTTTTAGATCAGAGTTGTGCAGTCCTAATCGGAGTGTCCACTATTCAGTAAGACATTGAAATGATACAGTGGGAGGCCTGTCATTATGAAATCCACATTGCTGCTATCAATTATCTAGATGCAAAGAGGTCCACAAGCAATGTAGGGTGAAATTATTTCTCTCTTTTAACAGAAAGGTCGCCATTATTGCAGAGTATAGATATGTCATCGGAATCCGCTAAAGCAGTATAGTTATAGGCACGTCAATAACCTAAAATATCAAAGACTATAAAATTACACCAAGCTAAAATGTGTAGGGACAATGCTTTTAGGCCCCATCCCCATCGAGATTCATACAACAGGTCACAACCTTGCATAAGCTGAAATGGCTGACGAATTTGACCTTGCCAAAGTTATTTTCTTAGTAAACTTGCCTAACTTGAAGTACAACTATTCCTTGAATTCTAGCCCACGTTGCATGACACATCAACCAAAATCAAGTACGGTTGAATCACTTCCTCGCTTTTGCTAAGTTCGACCTCATTAGTTGTCTAGATAAATAAGTTCCTTATGGCGCTCCTCAAGGGGTAAGAATATATAGGGGGAACCTATCCCTTTCCCAAGCCTGCCTTACTGCTAGTTTGAGTTTTGTTTACGGTGAGGTTATAAATATTCCAGAATGTTTCTGAAACTTGTAATTTGCGTTTGTGGTGCTTTTTACACCCCTTAAAAGGCGCTCTCCTAGTCTGTCATATCATTGCCAAGTCTATCATTGCCAAGTCTATCAGCTATAAAATCGAGTGTCCATGGTTTCTGGCTTTTTTGACTTTTTCAACCAGCTCTAATCTCCCACTCATGGGAAAGGGCAACTATTTTTTGGTTCCCTTCTCCTTCTCAGCCCCTGTCTTGTGCAAATCCAGTAAATGTGGCGACCGGTGTTCCTTCCCCTCTTCTTTTTGATGATGCTGCTACAGCTAAATTGCATTCGATTCAAATAGAACAAGAACGGCAAGAACGAGTTCAAGCAGGATGGACAAAAGTGAGTTTGAAAAAAGCTGCAAGGAACAAATATGCTCACTTTGCTTCGCAGGTTGTCACTTCCACAGAAGAGGCAAATGGGAGGGTTGAGCGGAGCGAAGGCTCTCCCTCACCACTTGAGTCTCATGGTGAAGCCGCACAAAATATGGGGAGGATGGAGCAGAGGAGGCTCTCCTCCGCCAAGAATTGCAAAGGCACAATGGAAGGGTGGAACAGAGAGGAGGCTCCCCTTACCACTTTCTAGGACTTGTTGGGCGATCTCCCAGAAGAATATCATGGGGCCCATGTGGTAGACATGCGGATAGTGAGTATGGAAGTGGAACATCCCAACTCGATATTATGAATATTGTGTCATGGAATGTTCGGGCATTGCTTCTTCCCCAAAGAAAAGAAGCATTGTCCCTTTATTTATCTAAATTTCCTATGGATTTTGTTGCCTTCAAGAACACAAGTGTCGAAGAGGTGATGTACACAAGCTGGCTTCCATGCTAGGTCGTGAGTATAATGTTTTGGTGGCGGCAGCTGACTCATCTAAAGCTGGGGTTCTCACTTTTGGAGGTCTTCTATTGATGTGACATTTACTCGGACTAATAAGTTTGGTCATTTGGATTATTGTTAAATGGCGGGGATAAGGGTCGAATGGGGTATTGTAAATGTTTATGCTCATAATCAACCGGGTCAAAGGGGTTCTTTATGGACTTCTTTGAGGAGTAAGGTGCTTAGACTTGGAAGTAATGTTGCTTGGTTTATGGTTGGTGACTTTAATATGGTAGAAGCAGAAGTTGATAGATGTGGTCGGGGATCACAAGTAATCCAAGGATTTGAGAGGGAACAAAGGGCTGGCGGCGTTTCCTGGCCGAGTGTGGATGGGCGAGAAATTGATGGGGATCACCATACACATGGTGTAATGGTTGGGCGGGGTTATGGTAGAGCCTATGCTCGCCATGATCATGGCTATTATAATGTTATTGCCGGCGGCTTGGTACTTCCTTTTCACAGACTAATCTATTGGATAGTTCCGTTTGAATCACAACCCACAATGGTTTTCTTCTGCGGCAAAATAATAGAAGGCCCACTAAAACATTTTTCAAGCTCAATACCGATTACCAAGAACGAAGAGTTTAAAACAGTCAGAAGATGCGTGGTCACAGGCATTCGCTTCATCCAGGGGGATGTCAGGGGTTGTAGCTGCCATGGCGGCGATCAAATCCTTTGCTAAGGAATGGGGTCATCGTAAAGTGGTTGAGGCCAGAGGTCATTTCACAGACCTTTATATCGGGGAGTTACAAATATCACGAGCTCACATTCCTTCTTCGGCATTAGAGAGAAACAGATCTTACAAGAAATTAAAGATATTGAGACTCTGGAGCGAAGTTGAAGGCTGGTTTGCAATGGTTTAAGTCTGGTGATAGGTGTTCTCATTTCTTTTTTAGGGCGACAAAACGGAGGAGGATGGCTACTTCTATTAACTCTCTCACTCTCCCGGATGGCTCGGAGGTTTTACGATCCGGTGCACCTAAAAGACCTACATAATCATTTTGCGTATTCTTTGCTTTCGACATCGCTTACCATTTCACGAGGACATGCAATCAGCTGTGTTAACTAAAGTGCATTCTATTGTTTCAGCAGAGCAACGTTCAATTTTAGAGACAAATATCACTAGAGACGATCTAGGCGCAGCGGCTCACCTATTGGAGAAAGGAAAATGTCCAGGTCTTGACGGTTTTCCAAGAGAATTTTTCAAGAATATTGGGAGTGGATTGGAGATGATATATATAATGCATTTTGTGAATTTAGAAGATACGAAGTTTGGACAAAATTCTTAACACAGTGCTATTTCCCTCATTCCCAAGTGTAAAGAGCCCAAGACCATTTCGGATTAGCCCTATAACATTGCTTTCTCGATTGTATAAGATTTTTTGCGAAAGCTTCTGGCGGAGAAGTTGTGTGTTGTTCTTCTTTGAGTCAATTTAGTCCACCCAAACTGGGTTCTTGCACGGAAGGTGTATTCTTGATAATGTTGCGGCAGACCTATGAAGGTATGTATTGGGCAAGGCTAAAGGCCCATCGTATTGTGTATCTCAAACTTGACTTTGCCAAGGCATATGACAAATGTGGATTGGGGTTTTTAGAGAAGTGTTTATTGGCTTTAGGGTTTGGTATCCCATTCACAAGAGATGTCATGAAGTTGCATACTTCAAAGAAGATCTACGATACTCTTCCGGAAGAGCTCTCTGTTGTCTTTCCTGTTGGTAGAGGAGTTAAATCAAGGTTGCCCCTTGGCTCCATTGCTTTTTACAATAGTGGCGAGGTGCTTTCACAATTATTTTCTAGTGTTTGCGAGGATGATGTGATCGGGGGTCTTCTATGGAAAATGGCTCTCAAGAAATTATTAATCGGTTATCTGATGATACCTTTCTATTTTTGAAAGCAGATGTCGATAATCTCAAAATGCAAAGCTTACGCTTGACACATTTTCCTTAGCCTCGGAGTTTTGGTCGGTTGGCAAAAGTGTTACGCTTTGTGGGCTCTAGATGATGAAGTCCCACCATGTGTTCTTGCTTACCCTCGAAGGTGTTGCCTCATGAGAAGGCAACCAAGCTTCTTGGTATCCCGGTGGGTATTCATGTTTCAACCGATGCTTGGGATGTTATAATCGAGGGGTTGCGGAGGCACCTTTTTGGTGGGATAGGGCTAAGCTATCTATGCCCGGAAGGGTAATAGTTGCTAAGCATGTCTTAAGCAACACACATGTCTATATGGCTTCGCCATTCTTGCTTCCCACTCAAAGTTTCGGAGATTGTGGGTGTTGTTAGAAACTTTATCCGGGTGGAAATGAAGCGGGGGTAGTGGTGAAGGTTGCATGGTCTAAGTGTATAAAACCTAAGTCTCTTTGGAGGTTTGGGCATGATGATTTCCATTTGCGTATAAGGTTATGATCTCAAAATTCATTTGGCGGTCTCGTAGGTAAGGATGATTCTCCCGGGTTACGGCTTATTGCATGTGCTCTTACCTCTCAGATCCCTTTTGGTAAAGTCACACTCAAACCTGTTCTTCCATGGAGTTTATTTTATGAGTTGCGGCCTTATCATAATGCTTCTCCATTCTTAAAGGGATTGTTAGATTCACGGCACACAAATCAAAACATTATTTCACATCAGTCCAACTGCTTGTGTGCAGCTTGATCGCACCTTGTTGGTGGATCCCTCGGTAGACAATCAACCACTTTGCTTTTACAAATGCACCCATTGACTCAAAGACGTTGGAAAAGTGCTTTGGAATCTTAACTATTGCAAAGATGGTATGACTCCGAGCCGATTCTTTGACATGGGAGGCTTTTCGATTAAAGTTTCTATTGGGGCGATGGGATAGAGTTCTTTGGCAAAAAGTTGCTGATTTTCTACAGCCTATTACGCCACACCAAGAAGATATTTTGGTATGGGGTTGTCATGAAGAAATTAAGGAGTGCAAACTTGTGAACTCTATGTATCAGTTGTTGCTTGATACCGATATTCTTCCTCCGTCTAATAAGTGGTCTCTTCAACTTCCTCTTCTTCAATGGCGAGAAGGTGTGGTCTTGGGCATGGGACAAGCTACTTCATCCTAAAGTGGCGCTTCTTTGGTGGCGATTCTTCATAGGTGTCTGCGGGTTAATGTGCTTGTCCATAAGTTTAACCCTAGAATATCAAATCAGTGTCCAGTATGCAAGCGTGGATCTGAGACCATTGAGCATTGCTTTTTCATGCAGGTATGGGACTGGTTGTTTTCCCTTTTTCAGGTTTCACTAACAAGTCAACAACTACTTTTGGCAATTTACCCAAGTACCTGGACAGAGTTACAAGGCCAGGCTTTTCATCTAGCAGCAGGATGGTTGCTTTGGACTATCTGGAAAAGACGAAGATTGGTAATCTTCAAAGGTATGGATGTGGCAGATAATCGTGTTCTCCAAGAAGCTCAAGGTTACATTGTAAAGTCGTATCATTGTTCTTCACTTGCCCCTCGCAAGAGGCGATTGATTTTTGAGGAGTTTTTGGATGTGCACTCTTATGCTTAGGCAGGTTGCTTCACTCAGTGGGTCTCCGCTTTATCCGCTGAGATTTTATTCCTGTCTCTGCATTTATACTTGTATTTGACTCTTTGATTGAATAAAGTCTGACGTCCTTCAACAAAAAATGTTTGAAATGGAGAGTTATTAGATGCACAAATGTCTGTCTCCGTTGAAAAAAATGTTGAAGAAATCTGTTGATATATAGTAGAAGCCTTGATTGCTAAAAAATCTGTTGATATATAGTAGAGGAGTCTCGATTGCTCGAGGTAAATTATTTTCCTCCAAATGCTCGTTTTAGATCCTAAGAAACAAAGTTCTGATCCTTTATTTTTAAGGCTAGCAGCAGTGGTTGCATTTATTCGAAGAAAAATTAGCACCAGGCTTGGGTTAGGTTAATTTGAGTTGGATTTGGTTGATCTGTGTGTTTTTGGTCCACTAAATAAGCAAATTAAATATTAGGCATGCTTCTCTATTTGGCAACGTTGGATGATTCTCTAATTAGGAAAGACTCCTTGGTTTTGTTGGCACATATTATAGCAAACTACAAAAAGATATTTCATGTGCAATTGTAACGACTTAGATCTTTTACCGTCGATCTTTGACACGATAAGATGCTCATTGGAGTTATAAATCTCTCAAAAAATGAGCCAATATTTTTAGAATCACATTTAAGTACCAACACTTTCTACACTTAGGGTGAAATCACATTAGTGCCCGCCCAAACATTAAAAAAACGCATTAACCAATAGCTTTTTAGTATTTCGAATTCCTGGGCAGCCTCCCTATCACACTGTAGTGCCCAAAACGCATTATTTCCTGGGCGTGACCAGGAATCCTGGTCGGGGGCTACCCCTTGGACAAGACCTTGGCCACCGCCAGCTCAGCTCAATTATTGGTCAGATCCACCATTAGGGTTCCACAAAATTAGGGTTCCAGCCAAAGTCTGATTTTTATGCTCGATTAAGCGATTTCAAACTGTTTTCTTTCAGATTTAAGAGGATGCCAGATGAATTAGTAGCATTTAGAGCAGCGGCAGTACAAAATAAAGCAATTTATGGTATTTTGTGAGACGATTTGGAGTACTTCGGCAAGAAATCGACTTCATAATCTGAATCTAAAGTGATTGGGTGTGATTTAGAGCAGTAACAGTAAAAAACGAAGCAATTTAGAGCGGTTTTTGAAGCGAATTGGAGCGATCCGTCAGCTCGGTGAAGTGACAAAATCCCACTTGGCAAAGTGAACGTGGGCACAAATGTGATAGCAAATTCCTGGGCGTCCAAACCCCCTGCCCAAGAATGAAAAATAGAGATCTTGGTCGGCCACACGTGACGTGATTTCGCCCTTATACAACTCATTCTCACCAAGATTCGATTCCTCCAATTCTTAGGGCGAGATTCCATTATGTGGAACTTTCTAAAGGCATTTACGATTTAGCAAATAATGGTTTAACACGTCAAAACTTCCACGGCTAACAAGATTCCACAGGAAGGATCTTACGAATGTCGTTGTGCTGACATGGACCGGAAATGGATTCGATTAACTGGCAGGGGATCGGTGCTGGAAAATCAATTGCCGATTCCCCTTAGCATGCCACGCGTCCCTGCTTCAACCTTGGCGCCAAAGGAATTTCGCCAAAGGGATTTCGGCTATTCTAATCTTCATCATAGAATCTGCCATCACAGAATCGGACAGAAAGTATGGACAACACTGCATAGCTGCAATCTGCATAGCTGCAATCTGCATCTGCAGGTAAATCCTCTGTTCCTATTATTGTAATAAATTCCTAGTTCATTGTACCAGTTCTTTTAATAAAAAAATAGTTGACTACAGAGTTCCAAGATTGAACTACAGAACCGTACCTTGTGGACATTTTTTATTTGAAGGTGCAAGTTTAAACTTTTCTTCCTTTATTTATAAAGATTTCATCTTCTTGCAGTCTTGTTTCAAAGATTTTTGCTGCTATATCTGTTGTACTTGACATACTCCTTTAGCTTTAACAAACTTTAGTTATAATTAACTTTGATTTCCACATTGCCTTTGCATGAACACTTCTTTATTCAATTTCTTCTTTCCAGATGGATAATGAGGTCGAGATTGTGTATGCCACACAAGATTCACAGTCCTCTTTTCCACCTGCAATTCCAGATGGAACTGCTCATACCCATCCACAGAAGCTTAGTTGCAGGAGAACTCAACTACCTAAACCTTCGCAAGGCATTCATATGCCTCAAAATCCTCCTTTCCTTCCATACCTTTCGTCTCATGGCCCAATGTTTGTTCCTCTTGTCCATGGCCATAACACATTTCAACCAAATTCCATGGACCAAAATCAAATGTCCACATATCAGCCCAATGCTATGAACTACAGCCAAGATCCTCAGCTGAATTTAAGCCAAAATGCCGATTCAAAGGTAGAGCTTGAGAGAGCCATTGAATCGGAAAAACAGACAAAAGTATATGAGACACATGTGAAACGTATGAACATTCCACAAACTGAAATTGCAAAGGCAGCTTCATATTGCATTCATCGAGTTGATGGTGTTCATCTAAATCCAATGCAAGCCTTGGCAAGGGCACTTGAAGATGACCCGGATGCAATAGACTATTTGAGGGCATCAGCTCCAAGAACTCAGGCAGCCATATCAGCTTCAAACTCTGCTCGAAGGAATGCTTTAGCCAAGGCATTATATAAGAAGAGGACGATGGAATTGATACGAGAACAATTTGGTCAGAAAGAACTGGATGAAGATCAAGCTGAAAGTGAATGAAGTTTGAATTTAAGGTACTCTGATTGTTGTTCCAGATAACGAAGCCTGCTATTTTATTTGCTATTCTTTTTTGTTCCAATTAACAAAGCATGCTATTTTATTAGCTGTAGGCATTCTTATCTATTGTCATGAACTGTTCAGATGGTTTGGTGCTGGATCTTGTGAAAGTCTTTTCCAAAATGTGGATAATGTGGTTAACGTTATTCAAAATGTGGTTAACCCAATTCAAAATGTGGTTAACTTTATTGCTGTGGCATAGAATGTGTGTTGATCCTGTTCTGACGGATTAACTATATAGTGTACAATTCCGATAAACGATTTTTAACGTTTTCCATCTATAAAGTGAAATACAGCCATACTATATAATGTACAATTTCCATGAGTTAACTGCCTCAAGCACGTTCTCATGCATTGGTCATAGGTGAACACAAACCAGCATTGCAGATATTGCACCTCTTTCCTGACCAAATATGAAAATGATGACAGAAAATAATGTTTGAATCGTACCAGCCTCTCAAGGTTTTGAACTCCCTAAGCCGTTTCAATGGCAAGTTTGCTGTCGAAGTTTACCAATTCATCTTTATTTGAATTCGAATTCACAACCAATTCGTCTTTATTTGAATTCGAATTCACATCGAAAATACCTAAATACCACGTAATCGAATCAGGCAATGGAAGTTATCTTTTATCCGACTGGAGTTTTTTTGCCACGTAGGAAACTTCCATTGCCGATAGTGGAATCTCGCCCTTAGATTCCCGAGTGGGAAAAAAATAGCAGGAAAAAAAGCTGCAAAATTCTCCGCTACTGACAGCGGAACATTGCCTTAGCTATCCGGCGCCATAGCCGCTGCTATGATTCCGCTAGGTCAAGCCAGCCTATCGAGTTTCGGTGGTGATGGCGCCGCTTTTTCCTCACTCCTACAACAGCTATTTTTTTTAGGGCACCGCTTTGAGAAAACCATGGCAACATGATCCAGTCCAGCATCAAGATTGCACAATCAAGCTCCACATGCCGGAATGCTAGAACACTCTTTTTTTTGTCATCAGCAGCTTACATGAACAGATTGCAGTGGCGATGAGTTAATTATCTTGCAGGATGGTAATTATCTTTGGAGGTTTGATTCCCGTTGCATCTCCACAATATTTTGTTGAGATCCATCTGCACGTTCCTGCTTCTCTGATGTATGTCAAAGATGAATTTGGTATTCCATGGCCCAGACCCTAAAGTGCATAACGGATTCCGTTACTAAAGAATGTGCCATAAGCTTACATTAGGGTTGCGGCAGATAATGTTAAGAAGCTTAAGGCAATCTTCAGTGCCATGATAGATTCTGTTCCTGAAGAAAAGTTTGGAGTTCCTTATCAGGAGCCTTCAGAGCTACATCAAGAAAGAAAACCGGTACTTCTTTATTTGTTCTTAAGCGTGACTTCTTGCAGTGATGTTTATGCCATAGCTCTGTGTATGTAGCTCTATCCCCCGTTTTAGACCTTCCATAGATATCTATCTACTCTATCTATGTTCTTATGTTTGTCGCGCTTATCCGACCGTCCATTCGAGATCCGACGGCTCACGTGGCTTTGGGACGTATCCTACGGCCCAGATGGCCTGGGAGTTTATATATAATTCGTATAGACGCGATCCTACGGTCCAGGTTGATTTGATCCTGATCGTCGGTCCGAGATCCTACGGCTCACGTTGTTTTGGGACACATCCTATGGTGTACATGACCTTGGGAATTATATGTAATAGATCTTATGGCGGCTCACGTTGTTTTGGGACACATCCTATGGTGTACATGACCTTGGGAATTATATGTAATAGATCTTATGGCTCATGTTGCGTGAGATCTCAACCCTTGATCGAGTCAAAGATCCTATGGCCCAAGTTGAATGCTCATCCCTTAGGAAAAGGCTTTTAAAGTTTTTATGTTGTGCGGGGGATTCGAACCCTGGCCATTGACCTCCAACCCCCTATTCGAACCGCTAGACCATTAAGAGTAATGTTTCCATTAAGATAAAATAGACTATAACATTCTAGCTAGTTCAAGAAGGTTCTAGAATGTTCTGGAAGGCTCTAGAAAGTTCTAGAATCTTCTAGAAAGTTATAGAACATAAGAGAATCTAGGGGGATCTAAGAAAATTCTTCCAGAAAGTTCCAAATTGTTCTAATAAGTTTTAGAATGTTCTAGAATGTAGGGGAATCTATGGGAATGTAAGGAAATCTAGGGAAATACTTCCAGAAAGTTCTAGAAT
This sequence comes from Isoetes taiwanensis, assembly GCA_021234155.1. Lineage (NCBI taxonomy): Eukaryota > Viridiplantae > Streptophyta > Lycopodiopsida > Isoetales > Isoetaceae > Isoetes > Isoetes taiwanensis. Next base: position 12,229,486 of record JAJEKV010000002.1, read on the forward strand.
ATATTGAAAGTCTTAGAATGTTCCAGAAAGTCTTAGAATGTTCTAAAAAGTTATAGAATGTAAAGGAATCCAGAAGAATTTAATAGAATGTAACAAAATCTTATAAAATGTAAGAGAATCTAGGAAAATATTTACAAGCCTAAGGGAATCTCTTAAAATCTGGGGGATCTAAAGGAATCTTCATAAAATCTAAGGGAATCTAAGAAAATGTTGATGAAATCTTAAAGTATCTACGGGAATCTTTATAGAATCTCTTTGAATCTCATGTAATGTAAGGGAACCTAGGGCAATATTATAAAATCTAAATGAATCTAAGAGGATCTTCATAGAAACTTGGAGAATCTAGGGAAATCTAATAGAATCTAGAGGGAATCTTATAAGATTTCGAGAAATGCTCACGAACCAACCTTGGTAGAATCTTAGAGAATCTATCAAGAGATTCTTTTACAAGAATTTGCACGTAGGAACATGCTAAAACTCGAACATGCACCGTAGGACGCATTAAATTTCTTGTCTATCTACTCTATCTATGTTCTTATGTTTGTCGCGCTTATCCGACCGTCCGTTCAAGATCCGACGGCTCACGTGGCTTTGGGACGTATCCCACGGCCCAGATGGCTTGGGAGTTTATATATAATTCGTATAGACGCGATCCTACGGTCCAGGTTGATTTGATCTTGATCGTCGGTCCGAGATCCTACGGCTCACGTTGCTTTGAGACACATCCTACGGTGTACATGACTTTGGGAATTATATGTAATAGATCCTATGGCTCATGTTGCGTGAGATCTCGACCCTTGATCGAGTCCAAGATCCTACGGCCCAAGTTGAATGCTCATCCCTTAGGAAAAGGCTTTTAAAATTTTTATGTTGTGTGGGGGATTCGAACCCTGGCCATTGAAACCCCAACCCCCCATTCTAACCACTAGACCAAGCATTAATTCCATGAACAATTTATGTTTCAAATATACTTAAGGGTAACTAGTAACAGTGCCCAGCGTTGCTGGGCATATGTTGAGGATTTGTAAATGATAAGATAGCAATGATACTAAGGTGCCGCTCATCACTCTGTACATTATCCTTTCATTCAGTCTCTACCTTGCTTTCCAATTTGCCCCTCTCTTAGAAGCCTCTGCACTGCATACATGTTCCTGAGCCTAGAACAGCTTGATGCATTGACAAAGTTTCTTAATGTCTTCCATCCTCACTTACCCTTAACAGTGGCTGGGAAGTTTCTTAATGTCTTCCATGTTTGCTTACTCTTAACGGAAGCTGGTGAGCAACCTCGGGTGACTGGTTGCTAGGCTTTCGTAGAAAAGATATTCCGCATATAAATGTTTGGTGGCTCTTAAAATACCATATACATTAGTATTTTATTGGGCATTTGGAGTTGGTATATTATAAGAAGTACATCATCCTTAATTTAAGGCTAAGCAAACTTGAAAAGAAGCAACCCCAAAGATAATAAAAAAATGTGCTAGCAAAGCTAATGGTTGCATAAATTAATGGTTCATTCGTTGGTTGTTGTTAGTGGGATAACCGGAAGCTTTTTGGAGCTTGGTGCCAACATTGAATTAAAAACAAAATGAAGAAAGGCTAAATGCTTCTGAAGCCAAATTCTCATACTGTTTTTGCGGCGAGAGATAATTATACATGTATTGCAATAGTGCACAACCTGCTTTACATTGACTCGTTCATTGCTTTATCATGATCTCTATCAACGTGGGAAGGGGTAAGGAAAAACAAAACCAAGACTACCACTTACAAAGTTCAATGCAGAAACGTTGACAAAACAATAGCAGATTATGCCTGGCAGTTTATACAATGGTATAATGTGCATGGAGTGCTAAATTAAGATGTAGAATCTGCAAATATATAGTTTACCAAGACAACATGTGTTCTCTAAATCTACAACCAATTAAAGCTTCGTATGATACATTTTCTGAGATTCTCATAGTTTCAGAGCCACAACATCTTCCTACATGTAGGGAAACATCAATTTGCTTAACAACTCTCAATGATATTTCCAACCTAGCACAATTGGAACATTACTTTTCTGAGCGTGTCAAATAATTTGGCAAACAGAATTTTTCAACACAATGTACCATAAGTTTTGGCATAAAAAATTTGAAAAGGCCTGCATAATCATAATGACTTTTCTGCAACAAAAGATGCTTCGCTAGACTCCATGTACATTGTAAAGATTTGCATAACTGCAATCAAATTGGTCATGAAGAGCAAGTACATTAACACGCAATATTCCATAATATCAATCTAACTTTGCAAGCTTCAATCTACTGGTGAAGTTTCTGGGCACAATACAATGATACATCTCTACGGGATACAAAAACAATAAAGGAAAATAAAATACATACCATTTTTAATGCAAATATTGCTGAATATGGTGCTCCTGTATACTTATGGCATCCTCCTAATCACAGCAATATTTCCTGCCAGCAATGAAGCTTGAGCGTAAGATTCCCTAATTCCTACTTTTTATCTTGAGAAGCTTACAATCATTTGTAAATCACGGAAACTCATGCCCTACTTGAGACACAACGCAACTAAACAACTAATAACCTAACCCAACTAGTCATATCATTAAAACCGGATGAAAATATGTACAATATAAGAGTTTTCTTGCAAGTCCATCTCGAATCATGCATCTATTGCCATTATATCGGATGTAACGATTCTGAGTACATATAGACTTTTACTTGGGTTTTGCGGGATATAGAGGATATAGAGAACCAAGAAGTGTTGAATGGTGTAGCCCCCGCTTTATCAAATGCGTACCTCATCAATGGGCATCCGGGGATCGCTTTTCAACTGCAGATATAGAGGTAATACATGTGGTGCGAGAACAAAAAGTACCTTCGAGAGTAATCAACAAATCCATCTACAACTCGAATTTATCCAAACAACGTGCCACTTAAAAACGAAAGCGCCTTCTTTTACCAATCCCAAAGACAGTTAAGTGCCTAAATTCAAAAGCATATCCCGCCGGGAGCCAGTGCGCAAAATTTTGATCCTTCAAAGAGGGAAAACCGTGGTTCTTTTACGCAAATCGAAATTCTACCTACATCAACATTCTCGTGGCTTTTGCATCCGCCCGAAAAGCAACAAAGGGAGGTCTGCCATCATGCATCACCTATAGTAGCAACTACTCCGGTTTAAGCCAATGGGCCACCAGTAGTTTATCCCCATTTTTGCGGATCCGACCTTACTAAAAGCTCGTTTAAATTCCGCATATCTAAGCTCGGGATTCATGTGAATAAATCTTCGATGTCCTAACCCATTCCTTGAATGGCGTTTCCTTTGCTTTGTCAAGCAAAACCCGATAAACATGACAGTTGCATTATCGCAATGGGCGGACCTACCGTAAGCGGCGCCCGAGGCGGATCCGAGATCGGCACCATAGCAAACCCTCGCACCGAATCTACCAAGCCCCGCGACCGATCGCTTTATCTTTCTCAGACTTTTTACTCTTCTTGCATGCAAATTTTGAAAAATACCTGTACCCAAACAGTCTAACTATTCTCTGGCTCCAACAAACGGCTTCAAACGGGGATAGCTGCGGAACAATAAAATCATATATCCTGTTCAAAAATCAAAAGCTAAGAAATAAGGGCGAGATTCCACTTGCAGAGACGGAAGTTTGACAGTTTTGACGAACTGCCTTCAATTGAACGGAACAAACTTCCGCCAAGGTATTCCACTACGATGGACTCGAGCCGATGCCGCATCTGTGGTAGGGCAAAGCCTTTTGGGGCGCGTGTCGGAGATATGATTCAAGACCGGTCGATAACTGGTAGTCCCTGGAAAACTTCCCCTAAGCTTGATTTTGTCTTCTAAAAGCTTATGACCAAGCATGGATGTGCTTGACTCACACCAACTCTAAGAGTTGATGGGTGGCAAGAAGTAAATCATATTTACTCTACTCCGACTAATGTTATTTCCACTACGATGGAGGCAATTAAACCACAACAGAATCTGAAGCATTGATCCGATGCGTGGCAGCATCTTAGAGCTTGGCAGTTTCTTCCGCTTTAAAAGACGGAGGGCATCCCCTGTCAGTTAGTGCAACAATTGCTGCTTCCACGTGTGCTTCCATACCTCTTCCGAAGCAAAATCCTGGGCTTAACTTCCACCGCTAGTGGAATCGCAGGAACTGAAGTATTTTCTAAATCCTGCCTCTTGATTAGTTGTCCTTAACTTCCAGGAACCAAAATGGCGTTAGTGGAATCTGGCCCTAAGTCAGAGTTGAGCTGAACGGGGTGCAACTCCGCCAAAAGCCACCAAGAGCCGGGGGGTCACCAAGAGCCGTCAGAGTTGATAGATTTTTCTACCATTCTTGGATGCTGCTAGGAAAGAAGAAGTCACCGGAACTTTTAACGAACCCTAAAAAAAATGCACATCAAATCTCGACCATAAGATCGAGGCCATTTAATCTCATAGCCAAAAAAAACCCTAGAATCTTACGTGGCATCATGTCTTCCATCGATTTCATCAAATCTGGGCCGTCGAAAGTTTTAGGGTTTTATGCACGACATACACTAAAACTTTATAATAAGGGTAATGTTCCCATTAAGATAAAATAGACTATAACATTCTAACTAGTTCAAGAAGGTTCTAGAATGTTCTGGAAGGCTCTAGAAAGTTCTAGAATCTTCTAGAAAGTTCTAAACATTAGAGAATCTAGGGGGGACCTAAGAAAATTCTTCCAGAAAGTTCTAAATTGTTCTAATAAGTTTTAGAATGTTCTAGAATGTAGGGGAATCTACGGGAATGTAAGGAAATCTAGGGAAATACTTCCAGAAAGTTCTAGAATATATTGAAAGTCTTAGAATGTTCCAGAAAGTCTTAGAATGTTCTAAAAAGTTATAGAATGTAAAGGAATCCAGAAGAATCTAATAGAATGTAAGAAAATCTTATAAAATGTAGGAGAATCTAGGAAAATATTTACAAGCCTAAGGGAATCTCTTAAAATCTGGGGGATCTAAAGGAATCTTCATAAAATCTAAGGGAATCTAAGAAAATGTTGATGAAATCCTAGAGTATCTAAGGGAATCTTTATAGAATCTCTTTGAATCTCATGTAATGTAAGGGAACCTAGGGCAATCTCATAAAATCTAAATGAATCTAAGGGGATTTTCATAGAATCTTGGAGAATCTAGAGGGAATCTTATAAAATTTAGAGAAATGCTCACGAACCCTCTAAGAGAACCTTGGTAGAATCTTAGAGAATCTATCAAGAGATTCTTTTACAAGAACTTGCACGTAGGAACATGCTAAAACTCGAACATGCACCATAGGACGCGTTAAATTTCTTGTATGTGTATGTAAGTGTAGCATTGTGTCTCAGGTTTCTTCTGTGTGATGTATATGTACAGGTGAAGTTTTATATATATAATAAAAAATTTGTGCTGGGTTGATCTGAGGCTGCTTTCCTCTTGATGTCTTGTTGTTTTTGTGTTTTGTACCTGGTTAAATTGTAGTTATTAACTGTAAAAAGAAGACCAAGGGCTGTGAATAAAAGTTCCCACTTGATATGATAAAAGTGAACCTGCTTAAAACATCTACATTGACCTGTCAACAGTGAATCCATCACGTTACGTCTAAAAAATCTATGTTCATTCTAATGAAGACAGGTTGGAATGGAGCTGAACTTGCCCAATTTAGTAGCATGAGGCAAGGCTAGGTCACAGAAAACGTTAACATTAGAAAAAAAAACGTTTTCCGCACGTGCGGAACTGATTTAAAAAAAAAAAGCAAAAAATACACGTATTTCTTCTATAACTTTTCCGGCCAAAATTCCGGGCAAAAAAATGTCGACTTTTTTGGCGCCGTTTTTGGCCCGTTAGGGTTCTTCTCCACAACCCACGATCTGTAACAGATTTCTGGCCGGATTTGCTGTAACCTATGCCATAAGCCATTTGCATCCATCGATTCTTAACTGCAGGAGGATTCATGGCGGGAATCAGCAGATATATACCTGTAGTTGATATCCAGTTCACATTCCTTTCTTTTTCCTCACGTTTTTCTCAAGAACTCTTTGCCGGCTGTGCAATCTTTACACTATGGTCAAAAGCAGAGCAATTGAATGGCAGTATTTTGAAGTGGTAGACGAGAAGTCTCATGGAGTGTTTCAGATGAAATGCAAAGAATGATCTTGTGTATATTCACACTAATTTAAGGCTGATCAAAAGAAGATAATTGCAGCTACCAGCAGATGACAAGACCTTGATTGATTGGGAAGAGGCTGGAACAATTGAGATTGAAGATGCCCAAGAGGTTACAGTGGCAGAAATCCCTGATGAGGATTGTGAAGTTGTTTCTCACACTTTAATTCTGTGATAGATAGATTTATGTCAAGAGTTTCTGTCTAAGTTAATTTCTGTCTCAAAGTTTCTGTTATGATGTATCAGACCTCTCTGAGAATTTTTATGGAATGAAATATCATCATATTTTTTCCGGTATGAAATTCCGGCAGCGTTTTTTTTACGTTTTTTTTTCTAAACTAGGAAAAAAACGTTTTTTTCACGTTTTCAAAGGGCTAAAAAAAAAACCTTGAAAACGTTTTTTGTGACCTAGAGGCAAGGTCATCAGCTGTACCGCAGGAGGAGTTTTTGATGCTGTACTAATTGAACTTGGAATAGCATTTGCAGATCATCTTTTGTGGAGAATTGAAAGTGTGGAGATAGAAACTTGCAACCATGTTTCAATTGTTCCACATTAGGTTACTTTTGAATCTTTTAACTTTGTCGGTAAGTGTTCGAACTTATACTCTGGTCTGAGCATGAGCTTTGAGCAAGAATGAAATTGCAATTGGCCATCACACTGGCTAGGGTTAGATCAGGTCATGAATTATAGGTTTTTGGATGGGGAACATGACTTGGCAGTCTATCAAATTCCCCATAAATGGCCACGTTCATGACAGACATACAAACTCTTCCTTGGATATGCGTGTAGCTTAGCAGTATGGGCATTCCCATACCATTGTGCATTCACATCAATCACATGCCGCGTCTAGAGCAAGCAACACTAAAGAAAATAAGCTTAGGCTTAATGGCCCCTTTAAAAGTCTCATATTGGGTGTTAATTTGGTTTCTTCGGTGGTTCAGCAAGGCATTTATGTTTTTACGTTGCGTTCTAATTCCAAAATATTTCTATCACTCTTTTGAATGTGATTTTTGCATGTTTGGACTTTTGCTGTTCTAGTCTTTCTCTCGGACTGTTTTCAACCTGAAGACTTCTACATGTTTCTCAGGTGGCCCACAATAATTCAACATATGCAAGTGTATGTGTTCTTAGTTGAGTTGCTACTAATAAATTAGAGGATCTAGATAGGAAGGATCAGCACCATAAAATGTCTGTCCAGGTGATGTTGGCAGCTCGTGTGGTAGAGGAATTAATGCATCGACATGAGACATCATCATTGTCAGCTCCGTTCCGTACTTGGCAGATGCTAGTTTGGCTTGCGTTGAAAGTACTGTCCATCTAAGCCAGATGTTGGATTTATGAGCCTTTATCACCTTTTGAATAATTTAGTTAGTTCAAATGGCATTTTTTTGACAGATGGAAACTTGAAGATTAGATAATTATTCATGGGTGCTCTATGCCATGGGAAAGGGAATCACCTTTTGGACCTCCCATGCTACTTGAGGCGGGGCTTTATACAGATTATGATCTTGTTGGTAAGACAATCAATCCAAATATGGATCACGAAATTGCAGTAAGAATGCATAACCTTTTAAATAAGACATATCAACAAACCATTTCACTTCTTCGGTCACATAAGGCAGCTCTCACGAAAGCCGTACATGTAAGTTTCGCAAGACTTCTTTATTTGTTCCAGTGATCCATCGCACGTAGCTCATTGAACCATTCAAAATTATGCACATCAGAAACATGACTTTCTACAGCATCCAGTACCCCAGGTGGTGCAGGAGGTAAAGGAGATGCACCATCTCCAGATAGAAAGCACAAATTGGAAAGTGGAGCATCAAAAGGATAGTCAATCCTTATTTCGATCTGTCAATAATGTTGCAATGCTAACTTATTAGCACTAGTTATGGTGCCCGGCGTTGCCGGGCCTACTAACAATTTGAAGGTTAATTGTTTAATACAAAAAAAAAGATTTGGAGCATGAAAATTTGCATTTGAAGATTGTAGGAGCAACAATGGAGCATAAAATTTGCATTCTCGCCACATGTTTTTAGGTACAACAATTTAGGCATGTCCACTGTAACTATTGGTGTTGGCGGGCTTAGCAGCCGTTGAGGGGTAGTGTTGCAAAACATAAATGTCCAACAATATCAATCATAAGAAGTTGTATATGTCAAAAGTGTTGGTCTAGAATGTTTTATAATTTTTACTTGTAGAGCATAGACCAATTTCTTTGACCATTGAATATGAATAAAAGTTGTGAAGTAAACTGGAGGATTGAAATTTTACCAAACACCACAAAGATCAATTCATTCAATGATGTGATAAAAAATATTTTAAGGCGAGAAGTAAATTGAAATATAGATTTTCCACCACCAATGTATGCACCTAGCATGCTCATTGAAATAAAGTTCAGTAAGCCTACTCGATTCAATGAAATGAAAGGCTCTGCAAACACTTTTCCAACTACAATTCTAAGAATGCAAAGCTAAATGGTGTGAGATTTGCCACCGCCTCAATGGCATATTAAGAATTTGTTGGCAAAATGCTTTATTTGAAACTATTTTTAGCATGTCGTTGCCTTACAAATTTGAAGTATTTGGTGTTGTATTTGAAGTTGTTTGTAATCAATGCTTTAGGGAAGTCAAATAATCTACATTGACATTTATAAAAGACGTTATAAGAAAATGTATTTGGAACTTAGCAAGTTTTAAGAAATGTATAAAATACATTTTGAACTTAGCAAGTTATATACACAACTGGCATCAACCTTTTATCTATAAAAGATGACCAAAAATGTCCATGAATATGGCATTATATCTAGGCGTAATATCTTCATCATATGTTTTGAAGCTATGAACTTGCAGCAAATTTGACAAAGCAACTTGTAGCAATCATTATCTAATGGACCCTAGCACCTGCTGGGAATGATGCTCAAACAAATGCGATATATTTGGACATTAAGAACCTTCATATGAACATGATAGGGTAAAAAGTATTAAAAAAAGATTTAGGATTGCAGAAGTCTTTTAAATTTCTGATTTGGAAGTCCATGAGAGAATGAAATTGAAACTAATCGAATATTCTAAATTATGATTATAAGGCCTAAAAAATAATTGAGTCTAAATTAAGGCTTAGAATATAGGAGGAAAAGCCTCGTGAAAGCTCAAGGACTGGTTTAAAAGCTGATGGGTAAGTAATGATGCAAGAAAGTAGTAACTTTACATATTCTACAAAAATAATGTCTTCTGCCAGTAAATACATCTAGTAATTTGAAGTTTAAAGCAAAAGCCATATATAAAGGAACATTTGTTATTTGTTGATCCCCATGAAGGCTTTCGATTGCCCTATACCTGCATCTGCCTCTGAAAAGCATAACAAAGGATCCGTCCAAGAATCTAACCATGTTGATTCCCATCCAAGCACATATTCAAGTGATTTCCATCCAAGCACATGATCATGTTGATTTTAAAGTGTACATACGTCTGCACATATAGAATTTTTTGTCAGTTTATCAACAAATGGATATAGACTAATATATAAGACACCTTCGACACTAAATATAAAGATAAACCTCAGAACATTGGGAGCATTACCTTGAAGAAATAGAATATTGTGTTTGAATTAAGATATAACTACGAATTTGCACACGGAAAGGATAAATTTTGTCAATAATACACAGAAGATATGGATCTAAACAAATGCTCACATGAATCCCACCAGCACATCTTCCAACGTTCTACGAATATTCTTGATACAAAGTCTTATGCTGATGTAATGAAGTAGGGCATCAAATAAATGTACATTCCCTTCAGCATGTTGGTGCACTTCTATTAGTATGGAGAGGTCACAATTTGAAGTACACAATTTTCAGGAATCATTATGGCAAATGCAAAATGACAATTGACCAATGTATCTCACCTATGGATTCAAGGCTCACGGTGAATTGAAAGCTTATAGATTATAATTATTCCTGGAAAGAGACTATCAATTTGTAGTGGAGATTGTAGGATGGGAAACTTTTCTGGAAATTACCAGCTAGAACAAATTTACAGAATGTCCATAGCAGAAAACCAGATACTAAACAGCTTGCTCTATTGCTAAAGCTAAATAATGCATGCATCCATTCCTCCACGTTCCTAAGATACAGGGTTTCATACTTATCTAAAGAAAGGCTACCAATTTGTAGTAGAGATTGTAAGATCTGAACTTTTCTAGAAATTATCCGACCATCAAATAAACATCGTCCCCACCTGCTTGTCTTCACCAAGACTGCCAGAATGTAAAAGCATGGAATAATACGCACATATTTGCTTTAAGTGGCCCCTTTTCACTTCAATATGCCTACATCAAAATGGAACATGCACATACAAATTGAGTTGATGTATGACCATTTAGGTCCATAGCAACATGGCACATTGGTGTATAGAAGTAGTCATGGATCTGTTTTCATGCAACATACTTTTCTGCTCATGCTGAAACACTTCAATTATGGAGATCATAAGTCGATAATGCAACATGTCTGCCTTCGTATATAATGTGAGTTGTACCATGCAATACATTCCATCTTCATATCCACCACAATTTGTGCTGCAGGCCCCACAATGGAACTGGAACATCAAGACTTAAGAATGCACTAATGGTTAGACGGCAAGGCCATTCTTGGGGTATATAACAGTGCCCAATAGAAGCATGCCACAATTCTATAGACTTGAAAGCAATTTAATAGAAGCACTATCCTTAGAGTTTGGATTTGCTGAACGTATTGCATGGATAAGAAAACACACATGCAAAAACAGTTAAAAATAACATCGTTCATATGGATCTGTTGGCTATTTACTGCGCATCATTCAATCTTAATTTGCAGTGATATACAGCAGATCTATACTTTGTAATAAAAGATGTTAGTTTTCCAATTAAACTCGGTACATCTAGGCCAACTTTGTCCTTCGATATGTTAGTGTACAGAAACATGTTAGTGTCTATGCCAAGAGCTGCTCCATATGCAAGAACATGGTTCGATAATGAAGGTGCAGGATGCAAGAAAGCAGCACTTATAGATAAAAACAGCGAGAAGAAATAGGGTAGTCATTAATCAAGGAGTCATTCTATTGGAGAAGAGTGCTACCACCGCACTTTGCCAGGAAACCTCATCAGCATGGTGCCATTTCATAATGGAGAGCTTAAGAAACCTCTCAACATGGTACATTTCATAATTTGGTCGTCTGGCTCTATTACAGCTAAACCAAAGCTGTCAAGCATATGAAACAATATTTGAGTAGCTTGAACCTCCTGAATAGCAACCAAATCAGAGAAAAGAAAAAGTCCCATATAAGATGGAACACTACAAAGACTTGTGTACAAAATATGTTTTGAAACAAATGCAAAACCCTCCTTAATGACTTGCACAAAGCTGCAAAACTACTGTCAATGTTTCATTAGAAGGACGGTGAAATACTACCTTTGAATTTTAAGCTCAAATGTTAAAGCTGTAGCTAGCCCATTGTAGAGAACAACCAATACCACTACCTTCTTTTATTGGCACATTCGTTTCACAAAGGCAAGGTTTTGATCGGGATCGCTGCTCTGCTCCATTGACAAAGCTCGACCTCAAATTTGTGCTAAACAGAAGCAAAGAATACCATATCTTGAGCTAAAAACTCGAAGATCAGATATGCAATTGCTCCATGCAGAATAATGCAGTCAACTGACATCATAGAACATCTTCAGTTGATGGAATCCCTCATCTTTGCAATTGATGGGAGCCCAGGAAAGTAACATTGACGCAGTAAACTCATGCAAAGAGTCCATCGAAGATGCAGCAAATTTTAAGCAGAGCCATTCTACAACTACTTCATATTCTATAGCAAATTTATATTTTAGCATCTTGCATAACGCAGCACTAATGAACCAAGATACAACCAGATATCTTTAGAAGTGTAGAGAAATCTGAATTATTACTGTACCATGGCTACTCTTTGGATGCTTGCCCATGTCAAAGGTCTGATGTAATTGCCAAACATCAGCATATATATCAAATAATGGAGAAGTGATGGAACTGCAATATGGTACAATATGTCATCCAACTAACAAATAGGCCACATAATGAAGTCGGCACATGGGAATAGTTAAATATTGATTCCATAGAAAGTAAATAAAGAACGCAAAAGATAAATTTCTTGCTTTACATATTTTTCAGATAGATTTCTTGCTTTACATATTTTCCAAGAAATTATATTGGAAATTTGAACTTTCTCCCCAATAAAGAGCTACATGAATATGTAACATACACATTCGTGTTACATTTGTCTTCTGAAACATAGTATGAAAATAAGAAACTGGAAAGAGGAACCAACCATCTAGCAAATTTAAATGGGACAGTGTGGGACACTTATTAGTTAGATTCGTGGCTCTACTATTATCTGTAATGACAGTAACATAGGCCACAAATGTGATGGTAAATTTTCATTCTTTACTTGCAAAACAAAAATGATGCCCACATGCACAGCAAGAAACAGAGGTAGAAATGCATGGCTTTTTGGATAAGTGTGAACATAACCTTCTGGCTTAGTGTGGTGAATTTGTATTTCTTATTTGTAAAACATAAATGATGCCCACATGCACATCAAGAAAGAGAGGCAGCGGGACAAAAGAGAATGTAAGTCTTTTTTGGATAATCATGAACAAAGGACATAAACAAACCATAAAAACATGAGCCGCATGTGAAAACGTTGAGCTTTTCATATACTTGAATGGAAAGAAAGGGGCTTACCTGGACAAACAAAAAGTGATTGAAGAATGGTATGCAAACCCCTAACCAAGCCTTTTGATTTGACCCCAAAAATAAGATGTGGATGCCATTGGAAGCTTTGAAGAAGTTAAACACTTCATATACTTGAATGGAAAAAAAGTGGACTTACCTGGAAAAACGAAAAGTGATTGAAGAATGGTATGTAAGCACCTAACCAAGGCTTTTGATTTGACCCCAAAAAGTAAGATGTTGAATGTCGTTGGAAGCTTTGCTTCTCTTGCATGTAGCTTTAAATATTGCCGTGGACAAAGCCTCTAAAGACCCAAACCAAACTTGCCCATACTTATACGCAAATTCTTTGGGGCAATATCATTATCTTCTACAAAAATTTCAAAAGCATTTGCCTGCCAATTTACTTGAGACCTTCGTTGACATGGCAAGCGTTATAAATCTTCTATCGTAAAACTTCCTTTCATAACAAAAATATGGAAGAAATGACTCATAAAATTTTCAGATTGAAGCTTTTCAGTTTATACGTAATTATCTACAAAATGCAAGTGGATATCTTTGTTATGGCCCAAACTGCAGATCATCACCATAATGATTGGATAAAGAAATAGCAAAGAAATAGTGAGTGAGACTCATATATAACTGGCTTACCTTGTGGGAAGCATGGAAATTGAGTCGTATCCTGCATTATAAGAACATATATCATGGAGATGTTTGTAGGCCAATATAGACATCACATGGGCAGTAAAATGTGGCAAAAATAACAGATGAGTTAACTGCTTCTCAGATTATTCTGCTAAGACAGGGGCTAGAGGAACCTGGGAATTGTCCTGGTAACATAAAAACAGAGGTGCTAAAACTGAAGAGATCAAAACATTGCTTGCCCAAATGTCAGTTTCACTGCCCATAACACTACATTCTATATAGAAATTCATCACAATGGACTTACTGAGAAATGCCCTTCTGACCAAGCTGTACAAATTGGCAGCTCCTCAGAAAGCCAATGCTCCTGTTCCTGTCAGAAACAAAAGGCCTTCAATATATCAACCATAAATACACAATACAATATCTATATATCAACCATAAATACACAATACAAATTACAATATCTAATCACCTCAGGTTTTATAGAGGTAGAAGAGCTCCTTCAACCAGGATCAGTGATTTGATAACCGGAAATTGAATATTAGGACCTCTGCAAATGATTGAATCATAGAACTAAGATTCGAGGGCAGGAGAGCCGGATCTGCCTTCCTATAAATGCTCAAACGCATCTTAAGACCTGGTGTGGCCGGAATTGCAAGATGCTTTGATCATGGTGGAAGGATTAGTGCCACGGCAATCCTCTAGTGCTCTATTGGTGCAAAGATTCTGGCACTGCATGAATACCCTTGTAAAAACGCCCCAAAAATATATATACACGATTCAATCGCATGGCAAAAATTGGACACCTAGAACCTTCAATCTGGAAGGATAGGAATTCATCGTGCATGCAGAGAAAATCCATAAACCCTGGAATATTTTGGACAACCATTTGCTCCCGATTTTTGGAACACGGGTAAAACATTCCGGCCACCAAAAAAATAACAATCTTAGAAAATCAACTTAAAAAAAAATCCAAAAAAGTTTTCTGCCACACCGGATATTTCCAAATTAACAAGATTGATAAATAAGAGACTTGTTATCAATATAAGTATTGAACATGAGCTATCTGAGTCCATGCTCACCATCTCCGTTTTCCCTTTTTCTAGCTCCTCATATAATAGCCTAAATTATAGAACTTTATTCAGCATCACAGCCTGAAGATCAAAATAATATTGTCTTATATGTGGTGTGACGAGTTGTTAAAAAATCTTTTATATATTGTATTAGTATATGGCACACCGATGCTTGGAGTCTCCGTTATTTGTGTTTTATGAGGTGCCTCATTATTTCTTGGCAGTTGTAAAGCGTAGGGGTTGCGTTTATTCTTGATAATACACATTGTTCATTTCATCAGTTCATAGACATAGGAGAAACAGGAATAGCACTGTTAGAAGGCGCAAGAAATTAAGTGGAAAAATTGACACATCATCTTGCAAATATGGTTGTGTGATATTGAGCTAACATTTGATTTGATTTGCAATTATATTTTGACGTTTGCAGAGATGGCACAGATGAAAGAAGACTACATCATTGAGCTAAATCTAGGTGACTTTTATGGGTGGTGGATGAGCACCTTCGGTAACTCACCAGCCTTTGTGTCGAGAGATATATTGGAGCTCCTTTTGCTTTTGGATTTGTTTCTCAATTTATACTAGTTATGGTGCCCGGCGTTGCCGGGCGTAGTAACAATTTGAAAGGTAACCTTGTTTAATGCTCAAAACTTGCTGGGGCATGGAAATATGCATTTGAAGATTGTAGGAGGAACAATGGAGTACAAAAGTTTGCATTCTTGCCACATGTATATCATATACAACAATTTGGGCAATTCCACTACAACTATTGGCATTGCAGGGCTTAGCAAGAATCTTCTATGTTGAGGGTTAAGTTACAAAACATAGATGGCCAACAATATCAATCATAAGAAGTTCTTATTATCAAACGTTTTCCACTACCAAACTCATGGACGTAGCATGCACCTAGCAGTGACACCAGAATCTATATATCAAGCCCAACTTGTGACAGCAAATCTTTAGTATGCCGTCGAGATGGCCACATGATTCATATCATTTAGCTTTCAATTCGTATATTTGTAGTTAGAAAAGTATTTGCAGATCCTTTGATTTCAAATTGAATTGAGTATGGTTACTGAACTTTATTCAGTAAGCTTTAGTAATAATGTATTAAGTATATTGCATTTGTATTTATATAGTTAGAAATTAAGTCCGAATAAATCATTAATGTTATACATGGATACTAACCATCTTACTAATTCATCATCTATGGATCAACATCCACATATACAATTTGTTAAGAACTACTCGAAGTTAATGAGTTGCAAGGAAGTTTTGGGGTTGAGGGGGGAGGGGGGGTGTGTTGGGGGAATATAATAGTTTGTCATAGGGGTCTATGATGATATGCATGGGTATAACATTACATATAGCCTATGAAATGTACGTAAAGCCAATGCCCGATTGGACCACGTCCATGAAATGCTATTGTTGCCAACATGTTGAAATCCCTCATGAGATGCCGAATAATGTCATCATATGTTGGAACGGTGATGGGATGCCTATGTTGTGCATAGGCAAGAGTCGTTGAAGCAAAATATGAAGTCAATGAAGTCCACATAAGGTGTTTGTACACATATTTCATTGAGGAGGTAGATGACAGGCAATGATAAGATCTGTGTTAAAGAACTCGTTCCTTATCATCGTCGTGCAGTATGCGAGTACAAAGTCTCACTATGTCTCGTGAATTCATTCACTTTAAATTCTAAAAATATGTAATATTACAATAGTAGTGTTTAATGACTTTAGAAGATGATTTCTATGTTAGTGAACTACCATGTAGGAATGCATGATGTTTTGCACGATGTCGAGGTAAGTTGTCATAAGCAAATTGAGAAAGGTAATAACTTGAAGGTGGATTGATAATGAGTTATTGTCGACAATAATAGTTGCAAAGTGTAGATGCTTCTTGGCTTTTTATTTTAGAATAGACCAAATCTTTTATGCTCAAAGTAGCCCTTCAAGTTGCATTTAACACACATCATTGAATATTTATAGTGCTCAAAATAGCCCTTTTAATTACACTCAATATTTGTTATACTCAATGAATGTTTCAATATTGGTGGGCTTTTAACGGTCATTGATATGTCCCAATATTAGTGGGCTTTGACAACCATTGATCATGTCAAAGCTTATTTGCAGGGTAGAGAATAGAATAGAGTTTTTATTGTCTATAGGCCTATCGTAGATCCCATAAGCCTATGATTTCTTTCTGTAGCCTAGAGAGAAAGATCTCTCATGTCCAAAGGCATGCATTAAACCTCACTTTAGTCTTGCAAAGTTAAACATTAATTATCTTTAGTAAGTTTATGTGCAAGATGAATATGGCATTTATACATTGAGCAATTTTTGCATTGTCAACATGCAAAGAAAGAAAAAGCTCAAATCGGGCTTTAGAAATGATAAGTTATATTGAAGATGTTGACAAAATAAAAAGAGTCATCAAATCATTGATATAAATCAAATTGTGTTGCATAACAATTTGAAAAGTCTGTAAATGAATACAATGTTTATGCCATGAGATGCTCTTTGGAAGGCAAATGATCTATTGCAAAGTTGTCATTGGAAGAACGTGTCTTTCTAGATCCAGAAGTTAGCATAAAAAGCATTGGATGTGCATTCTTAAAACAACAAAAAAATGGAGAAAATGAAAAATGTGTGCTAGGGATAAAGTGCAATTTGTGTGAAATAAAATTGTCATACATTAATAGCTGTTAAGAAGCTAGGCATTCTAGGATATTAACCTCGTAATGTATGCCTAGTCAAAACCAATCGAATAAGCATGGTGTCGTATCATATATAAAGGTCATCCAAGTTGTATTGCTAGGAAGCAAATTTTAGGCTATCCATGTCAGAACCAAAGGGATCCTAAGAATATGCACATTTATGTATCTAGTAGTATAAACTACCCACTTTCATTATGTGATTGTATGATAAATGATGTTGGAAGCCGTGGTTGAGAAAATAGCAAAAAATAGCTATCTAGATGTCCCAAGGCGGCATGTCCTTTGTTAAAAGCATGGTTGCATGACATGTTCCACATAGGGATGTAGGCCTTATTGAGCTTCAATGGCTATCTCTGCTAGGGATGGTGTTTAATATGCTATGCATTAGTAATGCAGTTATCATGTAGTTTTGTTTTCTACTAAAAGGAGAATTGTCTCACAAATTTAATAGATAATAAAATGAACTAACAATTGCCTGACACAATTAACTATTTAAGAAATTTCCACTGTTAAAGAATGCAACATCTCCTACTTTGTCCAATTTTTTTGTTCTTAATGGGCATATTGTAGTATGGCATACCCTGAGGTTTAAAGTATTTACCCCTCATTCAGGCTTATTAAAGAAATTTCTATGGACTCCCCTTTTCTGCAGGACATTATTGAAGATGTTTTCTATTGACGACTTATACATTATCTTATACATTTTTCTGAACCCAATAAGATTGTAGCCCTTTGTACGTCAAATATAGTGCTTGCCACTATTAAGTTCTATTATCACCCACAAATAATTTAATACTTATATTCAAGCTATAGCATATACAGACATCTAGATTCAATAAGCTGCTTTTATTAATATAAATAAGCTTGCTCAATCCCAAAAATATTCCTGCTTATAGACACCTTCCATCCCGCCTTCATAGACCTGTTGCAGAGCAATCAAATCCAAAATATCAAGGACCTATGCAATAAGGCAAAACACAAAATAAATAACATTAGGTAATAGCAATCTAAAGAAGAGCCAATATTGTGTTTATGTTAGCAATAGTCAAGATTTGATCTCTAGCAAATGTTTGATCTCTAGCAAATGGAGTCGCAAAAGCTGTTATAGTACTTCAGTATGGGAACTTCAGGTTTATGTAGGTCTGAGTTACAGTATAGATTTATTGTAATTGAGTACTAAATTGCTAAGACAATTTGCTCACCTGTCAGAATGGTATCTACCTAGTTCTGGTCATTAAGCTGCAGGATTCTCATATTAGAATGCCATGTGAATATCATAAGTCCATCTTCTCGTATATTGCATTTCCTCATCAATCCTGAATAGCAAAGAAAGGAGGTTCAGATCCAGAGGAACAATCAAGCAACGATGTTTTGTCATCTTGCATATGGTCAAACATTAAGAAGGAAAATTACATGGAAAGCCCTTCATTCAAAGTGTAAAGGCTTGAAGCATCCATCTTGAGAGGTTCCTTAAACATACGTCTATGGAACTTCATTTGTACCAAGATAATGGCTTGATCTAGCAATTCGTAGTCTAAAAATTTTAACATAGACATGGCTAAAACAAAACCTCAACTTGGGGATATAACATGAAGACAAATCAATGCTCATCAAAATTTCCAAAGGATCTTAGCTTGAAGCATATCTCCAGAACTCAGAACCCTATAGATTAGATGTCAGAAAGAAGTACAAAACTTGCAGGGAGTTGTTACATACCCCAGGTAATTTGTGCCAGAACATGAAAAATCTCCACATAAATAGGTCGTTCTTCCACATAAACAGGTTGATATTAAGGGTTTATGGTGGTGACATGTATGCTTTAGGGAACCCCATGGAAATTGAGTTCATATTGCCTGTAATATGCTAAAGAGGACATCCTAACATGCGCATAACATATCTAAGTACTGCTATGAAAATATAGACATTATGACATTTCACTTCTCAGATGATACATTTTGAAAATTCCCCCTTCCAAAGCCTAAACAGGAATTAGTTCCTATGACATCCAAATGGTAATAAAAGGCATACTTATCTGACTCGTCTTGTAGCCTTTTTAAGGAATTTGCTCCTTGCTGCCAATAAGCCTGCAATTAACAAATTAGAATAGAATAGAATAGAGAATATAATCTACTGCAATTATTGTATTATTTAGATAATGCAGTCTCTTGAACAGTTTGAATGTTTGAATCTTCATGCAACTGTTCAATAAAATTTCCCATGGCAATGCAACTTTAAGCTTTTATTTGCATAGAATGAGAAACAATGGACAGAAAATTGAGTGCTTACCTACAGAGATAGACCTACTTACCTAGAGAGATAGACGATGTGCAATTGCTCAAAGAAACGTTGCAACCAAATGCTTTTTCTATTCATAAGCAAAAGATAATGAGTCACACTTGCATGCAAACAAAATTTATGCGTGTTAAATAGAAATAAAGAAATGAAGGCAGCTATCATTCATTCAAAATATGGATAGAAGTTTAAATTAAAAACAATTGTACATGCAAATAACTCAAATGGATATCTCGTTGATGTCAATGGCTAGATGCCACAAATCCGAGCTAGATTAGAATGTTGTAGTGCAACCTCATCCTTTCTACCTAGGAGAGTCTTCTGATTAACTTTTAAACAACAGAAATATAGGTCAATTATTTAGTCACCTGAGAGCACCAGGATTTAGAAGTTATCTGATAGGTTCTCTTCAAATGTATTCAAGGAGCTTGTGTCCTGTAACATGCAAGCGAGAGAATGTCATTCATCTCTATCAAATTTAAAATGCATCAAAGACAGTCGGAAGGGCAACCATAGTAACCACAATAATGTTAATTCTAAAGGCTCTATCACATACCTTAAGAAGGCTACACATCAAATGCAAATGATCTCAAACAACAAATACTAAAAGCTTTCAAGATTCCCCTACAAACTGGATCTATTCACATATTAATTTTCCCTGCAAAGCAAAGTGGAAGTATCAGTCAGGTCTTAAACTCATAATTCCCTTGCAATTTTAGATGGAATGTTATTTTCATTCACCTATCTAGAGATCTTTGCCTACCAACATCTGGTGTAAAATACCAGTTATGTAAAATACCAGTTATTGATGACAGATACTTATTTTTAGAAGCCATACCTTAGGTAATTATCCACCTGCAAAAATGAGAAGCCATGTCCGTGAGTAATATACTGTCCCAAATAAACACCTTACACAGTCCCATGTAAAATTATGGGACCATAATAGAATATGAAAGGACTTGAAGTACAGTTTGCCTCCATACCTAGGAAATGAAAAGTGTGGTTAAAATAACATATATGCATAAACTTGTATGTCACACTGAAATTACTGGCATACATAGTCATTGTGAGAGTACAAAACCAACCATAGCTGGACAGCACCTCCAAAAGCAGCAAAAGATATATCTGATTCCCAGAGCAGCAAGAGTTTCATAAAAGAACAATAGATATGCTCTAGAACTTTAAATCAAGACTTGAGAAAGATTCAAAGCATGCAGGCAAGTGGAAGATTAAGAAAACAATAAAGTTAGAGTCACTGTGGTTCCAAGCAATTTTGCAGTAGACAGAGAAAATTTTGGCAACCTCCATTGGAAAAACAAAATACTACGTGTACAAAACCAAGTTATATATAGGGTCTGAAGCATTCCAAATGTCTCAGGAAGAAGAAAAATTAGTCTGCAGGTATGCAATCATACTCCAAAGAAGAAGTAAATTTAGTCTGAGGCACCATACCATGCCTAATACTTCCAAAATCATCCACGGGCAATCATAATGTTGCAAAACCTGGAAGCAGCTACAGTATTCAGGAATTAGCTTGAAAGAAAAAAAGAAGAGAGGATAGAAACTTCCGGTAGAACATGCCACAGAGCTCCTTCTGGCGCTGCTAATCTATCCCGGGTGGACCTGGATGCCACCTGTAAGCATGCACAATCATGCACGATTTTGCCAAAATAAGGTGCGCAAATCCCTCTGAAGATATCCTCGTCTGCGGTGGAAATCAAAGAGCAAAAACTCATAGGAAAACTCCCACGATTTTTGGAAACCGGTAAGTTTTTCCGGAGTTCAAAAATCCCAAAATCATAGGAAATTAAGTTAAAAAAAAATCCAAAAACATTTTCTGCCAGGCCGGATAATCCCAAATTAACAAGGTAGATTATTCACAAAAATATCATTCTAGTGATGATGAGGCATCTTCAGTTATAAATGATGTTAAATTCGCTATTTGGTAATTCTACGTGATATTTGATGTGTTGTGAACACGTAAACCTTTAATAACAAAAAGTATCGATCAACTTTTTAAAAGACTAAACTAAATACTATATTGTATAATTTCTAAATTAGGGTTAGAACACAAGATGCTACTAAGTTGTTTCACATCAATCCAAAAATCACTTGGGTATTGCATTATCAAATGTTGGACATTAACTGGGGCCTAACTGCACAGAGCGATAAATTTCTTGTATGGCAAATGCAATTATGATTTTTGGATTCTAAGGTAATGCCTCAAAAGTTTCTATATTTATCTAGTGGTTCTTGTCATTTTGAACATCTTAAAGAAAAAGTAATGGTGGCCTTCGAACTCTAATGTCGTTGCTGATTCTTAGTT
This sequence comes from Isoetes taiwanensis, assembly GCA_021234155.1. Classification (NCBI taxonomy): domain Eukaryota; kingdom Viridiplantae; phylum Streptophyta; class Lycopodiopsida; order Isoetales; family Isoetaceae; genus Isoetes; species Isoetes taiwanensis. Next base: position 12,251,470 of record JAJEKV010000002.1, read on the forward strand.
GTGGCAATGCAAGATCTAAGAGAGCAAGCTCTTAAAAAAATGGCAAAAGGCACACCAGAAGACTTTGGCAAGGTCGGATATTATGCCTCATTTATCTAGTATGACATAGCTTCATGATCCATTAGGCAAAAATATGATTTTGTTATAGTTTTAAACATTACCATATATGGCTTCAAAACAATAGTTCTCGTTGGTATGGATTTCTAATATTTATGATGCATTTGTGTCTTTTCATGCTTTAAATAAGAAAAAATTTGGGTAGATCAAGACTCTGTTAAAGTTTAAATATGGAGTGCTTTGCCTTTTACCAACCTTTTTGAAATAAATATTGTCTTTGTCGCACATGGCATATTCATTCATATCCATCATTACTTTGTGGAGGTCATAGATTAAGCAATTGTAGATTTTATCTTTTTAGCAGGCTTGCCTAACCCCCCCTTCCCCCCCCCCCCAAAAAAGAAGAGGAACAAATTCTCAAATTCTGGCCTGTTACGTTGCAATTCACCTCAACAAGTTTCACTTTACACAATTAGATTTTAGAATTTATACATCTATGGCAGCGTGGTTGCTTTTTAACAAGGGACAAGGATAGCCTTCGTTTACACACACACCCCCAAAAAAAAAAAAAAAAAAACTATCCACCCTTACACATTGGCATCAATATGCCACATCCACCTCAAATTAGAATGTCCGGCAAAACCACTTGATGGATTGTTCCCGATTGATTGTTCAACGGTCGATTTGTTGCCAACAAACTGCTCCCCTGCTCCTAACGAACTGTTCCAAGAGGATTCTTGCAATGAATCAATGAAGTTAAGCATAAAAACAACATTATCAATGGGTATCAACCCAAATTCTTGCTTTCGACTCTATTTCTTACTGATTCAGCACATTCCATACATAGCCACTCCAATTGTCATTTTGTTGGTCATGGAGTTCAATAATTCCCAAATGAGTGTTATTAGTCTTGAAGACTTACTACAAAAAGCTAGCACTCCTGCAATTGCCTTATGCATTCAAGTAAGTTTCTTCCCAGAGAGAAGGATCTGCGAATGTCTAAAAAGGATGAAATTGCGAGGAAATACAAAGGGATTGCGATGTGGCATCAAATGGAAATGCAAAGATAAGCATTACAGCTTGCATATTTGTAAAGGAACTTGATTTTCTGATAGTAAGTTAACAATTCCCCAGATGCTAAGATTAATATACCATTGGAATATCAAGATGCCACAAGATATAGACATGAATGAGTGTTTAATCCATACATACAAGACAATAGTTAATTGGTATAGCTACTGTCATGATATTTGTGCAATTGCAATTAAGAGAAATAGTGAGGCCATTGGTGGCCCTGGAAAGATTGTAGAAATAGATGCATTAGGGCGGATTTGGGGTCTGAAAATGGCCTCCTATCAGCCATTCCACGTCATATTTCCGCTCCCTTTTTCCCATGCCACCTAGGATACCAAACTCTCATAATTACAGATTTGCTTGGAATATTCTTTCGGAATAAGGGGGATTGCACATTCATGGCGCCATATGTATTTAATTCTGTTGGTTGTTAGACGGACTGATGCAACACGTGGCGCTTCTAAAATGCCACTTGCATTATAGCATACCGGCAACTCATGACGGTGTCTCTTGGTAAGCGTGCGCGTCATCGCCTTCTACATTTCAAAATTTGAATGTGTAGGTTGAAGCTTTGTATCAGATCAGACTTTCATTTCGAGGCAATCATGGCCAGCGCTTTAACCGATCTTCACTTCATCCTAATACAAAGCTTCCCGCCCCACAATTCGAAATTTGAATTTGCTTAATGTATAAAAAGCATGGATTGTAGAAGAATGGACTTTTCGATTTCCATATGCACGCTTGCAAATTTCAAAAACGGTTAGTTAGTGGGACGTTGGGCTCACACGGCTTAATTGTGTTGGGGCATAAAATACCACACCTTGATTTCACAGTATGACCTACACATATGGAAGTTGCTTGTTGTCAAATTAAACTTAAACACAAGTGAGGTCGGCACTTACGTGGTTTTCTCGAGGAGGGTTTGAGTGTTTTTTTAAATCCCAATTATCGACATAGTGTGACGTAGCATCTTGGTATTAAATAGTATGTTAAATTCAATTATATCTGTTCATTTTCAGGTTAAACTCAAATCATATAGGTTTAGGAATAAGGTTAAGAAAGGAAGATATTGGATATTTAGGAATAAGGTTAAAAAAGGAAGATATTGGATATTTAGGTATAAGGTTAAAAAAGGAAGATATTAGATATGGCTCAAATTTCGAGATATGCACATAATGGCATGTAATGATGGTTGATAGGACTGGAATACGAATCATTCCTACGATTTTCACGTCTAATCCAGCCTATATCTATTCCAGCCTAGATTGGCGCCCATTCTCCCCCCAATCTCCGCCCAATCTTCGCTAGATCCTCCGCCCAATTTCTCTAGTCCATCGCCATGAAGAGATCAGCTACTTTGAGAGCCGGGAGGTGTCCTCCAAGAGGCGCCTATTACGGCTGGAAGAGGTGTTCCCTCCGCAGTTCCCTCCGATGCCCACGGTTCTTGCTCTGAATGCCTCTGATTCCTCTGATTCCTCTAATTTCTTTGACGAGGAATCAGAGAATGAGGAATCAGAGGAAATTTCGGAGCAGGAGTTCATCACAGGTGTTCTTGAAGGCTGGATAGGAGATTCTTCAGAAAATGAGTGGTCTACCGACGGAGAAGAAGCCGAAGATGATGAAGAAGATGAAGAAGTTGAAGACGAATCCGCTGACTTCGAGGAGCTCATGGCGTTAGTTCATGGTACATGCATGTTTTCTTTCTTTTCTTAAGCATTCAACTAACGGTTATTTCTTATTTTTTTTGTGCAGATGGTGAAGCAGATGAATGAAATTTGTTAGGGCAGATCACCTCTTATTTTTTTTTCCTTGTTCTTAGCCTCCAGCTTGCCTCCAGCTTCTTACCATATGACTGCAAGCCTCCGGGCTTTTTTGTTGTGAATAGTTGAAGCCTCCGGGCATTTAAATTTACAAAATGATGTAAAGCCATACGGCCATAAAAAATTTTGAATGTAAAAAGTTTTTGCTTCTAATTCCATTTGAATACCTAACTTTTTTTTTACTGTACATGTGTTACCACTCTTAAGTACATAAGTCATTATCCCTTTTCAAAGAGCATATTATTTTTCAAGGATCACACCAAGCGAATAGTACATATGCAACAAAAATGGAACACACTAAATTCGCATCGTGTGATCCACTTTCTTATTTGTCCCTCATCAATAGTCTCCCATTTGCATATAAAATATCTATCATTCCAAGTTATATTATATTTTATGAACTAAAATGGCCTCCTATCAGCCACTCCACGTCATATTTCCGCCCTTTTTTTCCCGTCAGATTTGCTTGAAATATTCTCCCAGAATAAGGGGAATCACATATCTATGGCGCCATATGTATTTAATTCTGTTGGTTGTCAGACAGATTGATGCAACACGTGGCGCTTCTAAAAAGCCACTTGCATTATAGCATACCGGCAACTCATGACGGTGTCTCTTGGTTTGTCAGATACCAATCATGCGCATCACCGATTCTTGTCTTGCCCTATTTTCATTTAGAGTCCATTCCCGCCTTCTACATTTCAAAATTTGAATGTGTAGGTTGAAGCTTTGTATTAGACTTTCGTTTCGAGGCGCTGCGATTGCGCCTTAAAAGAATACAGGCTTCCCGCCCCCCTACAATTCGAATTTTGAATTTGCTTTTCTATAAAAGCATGGATTGTAGCAGAATGGACTTTTCGATTTCCATATGCACGTTGCAAATTTCAAAAACGAGGTTAGTACGGACTGAGCCTCAAACGAAGCGAATTGTGCTGGGGCATACAAATTGTACACATTCATTTCGCCGTGCGGCGATCCACGCTGTATGGAAGCTCCAATGATGTGTGGATAAGGATCCAACTGACTCAAGAATATGCTCCAGTCTTCAATCGCAAAAAGGAGGTCTAAAAAATAAGAACTTAGACCTCACATGTTGTGTCTTGCGTGCTCAAAAGTGTCGACATCCGGGCATGGCGCTTTATATCCATTGATCCGTTGAGTGGCAAGAAACCGCCATTTCGGACGCTTCAAGTTTAGTCCGATTTTGTGGTGACGGAAACTCGGCCTCTTGGGATATTGTGAGAGATTGAGAGAGGATAAAGGCATTCGAATCGAATACGCCTTGAGATGAGCCGCCCGATTGTCACAAGAGAATTATAACTTAAACCAAAGCAGCTCTTTTTCTCTCGCTTCATTACTCCAATCGTGATGAAGGAAAGGAATGACGGCTTGGGAGGGAAACTTTTTGAGATACGGCGGGACAAGTCCAAATTGGTGATAGGGCAGTTGTAAGAAAAGATCCAAGAGCTCGAAAGAGCAAACTTTGGGCTTCAATGTAGGTTAAAGAATTTGAAGAAAACACCCCTTGGCTTAATGAGAAAGGAAGAAGCATTATCGAATCGATAGAGGAACCGAAGTTTGGATCAGGTGCATTCAGACGCAGGGTCACGCCACAAGGTCCGTTTACAACACTAGCAAAGGCCGCTTAAGATCCGGGAAAACTAGAAGCAATCTTGGTTACGTGAGTGAAGAACCTAGCGACGAACAGGGAGATAGTGGACATGATTTGTCAGCCTACAACTCTCCTCTCAAGAAGATGGTATTGGAAATGGTACTAGGGAGATCTACAAGAAGTTAGAAGCTTACAGATGTACGTGATCGCTTGTGATGATGTAGGCATCGTAGGCTTGGTTACCGTTCTCTATTCAAGCCATTCCACGGCGTTGAAAAGAATGGGCACAAAAAAGTATTCGGCTCCACGCCCACAAATTGTCGAGAATACAAGGGTTACTAGGACAAAGATGGTGTATGCCATATTAGGAGAGATGCACCACGTTGAATGTGCTGGTCCTGCCATAGCCATAAAAGATAAGAATGGCAAGGATTGTTGTGATATAGTTGGAATGAATGAACGCAATAATCTTTGGGTTGACCTGGTTACTCTCTTACAATTCCTTGTCAAATATTATGACTTAACAGTTGCAGAAACTAATGGTGAGATTGAAGTTTGCATAAAATTGGATGAAATGGAACTGACCAACTTTGAGAAGTATGAGAGGGTATCCGTTGTCATCATGAATAGAGCAATTGAGAATGCAATTGCACATGCTAAATCAAAGAGCAACAAGAATAATAAAAAGATGTAGAGGTGACGGACGAGGAGAAGAAGCGTGCGGAAAAATGGTTCTCATGTCAATCTGAAGATGACACCTGGTGGTTAGGTCTCTTTAAAGTTCAGAAAGAAACCCACGAGGTATTGAAATGGGTGTTCAATCAAACTGACATCCCGAGTCTAATATCTAGATTCGAGGGAGGGAAAATTGCAAGTAGATCACTATGGATCTTATAAAGTAATTTTTCACTTGGCCCGATTTAAAAACCGAGAAAGCAATGTACAACATAAGTGGAGGAGGACAAGGAACATGCAAAAGTTGTCCAGACCGCAATCATGCAAGGAAGTCGAAAATCGGGAAGACTGCTTTCAACCTTGTCCCTTAACCAAGCAAATGCTCCTAATAGAGGAGAAGAAGATCCCAAGTTCCATGGCATTTTCCCCATTCCATTAGAGAGGGTTCATATCCGCACTTTGCACCCGCTTTGTGAGAATCATCGACAAGATGATATTTTTGAGTCGCATTCGTGTGGAACATTTCGCACAAGAAGAGAAGAGAGGAAGGAATTCGTGAGAGTTGAACATGTTCTATCGTAAGTGTTTGCATGGTGGCAATGTAAGATTAGAGCTCGATGAGAAAACGGCGGGAAGAACAAGTGTGCCTCGTAAGGTGTCAATTGGAGGGTGAAAGCTCGACGCCTTCATAAAGAATCATAGAGAGGCTCAATGGAAACCAAATGGGAGAAAAGGTCTATGAATTTGGAAAATTGCTGGTTGATGCGAGCACCGCACGCATGGCGTTAGCTCGGCATTGAGGAAAAAAAAAGCATGGGATGCATTGTCCAATTGTTCCCATACATTCGTGTAATGGACCTCACAAGAGAAGATGCGAAATGTTCGCAAGTTTAATAACAAATTTATTAAAGCTTTCATAGACGATGGGGAGAGAGAGTGAAGTCACGACTACTTGCACATCTTTTGGGCTCATGCACCTTGGTTTTTAGGAAGTATGGAAGCCTAGCAAAGGTGGAGTGCACAAGGCATGGAGAAGTCGCATAAACAAGCTAAAATAGCCTTTCATCGTAACACTCAAAGAGGGGGTGGAAATGTGGGAACCAACCCTCTAAGACAGATGACAGAGTGGTTTTATAGAAGGGCGATGGCTAACACGACAAGAAGGTCGCTTTAGGAGCAACCCGTAAGTCGTAAAACACCATTGGCATAATGCCGAGGAGAAAACGGAAAGTTGCTTGGCAAAATTCTAGGGCCCACACTAGCATTGCAACAAGTGGAGATCTAAGAGACAAAGAATCGGTAAAAGTATACTTGTAATGTGTATCATGTTCACACGACGCCGGTACTTGTCTCCAACCTTGTTTGCACAATCAGTAGCTTCGCCGCGGTGATCTTATTTTGTATCATACCTAACAAAGGGAGTTCGGTATTGCTTGCATTTATGTGGCTTCGCGTCGTGAAGCTTTACAAGATAATAATAAAAAGGGTTACTTTTGATTAAAAGTTGTGAAAGATGTTACATTGAAAAACAAAATACAACGACTCATTGTTGCTCCAGTGCGAGCTCTTCTTCATTATCTTCATCATCATCATCAGCTCCGGCCCTCGTCTTCGTTTCATCTCTTCCCCTCGCTTTAGCAATCACCCTATCCAAGCGTTCCTCCAATTTGTCCACCATCTCTTTGTACATGTCCCGCTCTGTCCCAATAGCACAACGTGTTCTTCTCGCCTGAATTAGCATCCTCGTTCTTTTGCCATAACCACCTCGGTCAGCGGTTGTTGGGGCATGTCATCCCCCCATCCTTCTATTCAACCGCGATTTGCCTCTCTCCGCTACGAAGCATGAGAAGGTTGAATTCATTCTCTTCTTCTTTCGCTGAATTGTAACGGCGTTTCCTTCAAAGATCATCTTGCTCCTTCAACCTCTTCATTAGAACACCCAACACCATGTCGGAAGGGAGTTCTACCCTCTTCGTTTTCCCTTATCGGTTGAGGATGTGGAGGCCATAGATGACAAATGGGAGGGACGTTAAGATTATAGAAGTGAGGAGCAAAGACTCTAACCTGGAAGGAGCACAATGCAAGGATCTCAATTTATACATATTAGCGCTTGAACATATTAAACACACTCGGCCCAAGTCGCGACGTGTCGCCGGTTGTCCGCTAGAACACATTAATGGTACCGTCATTTGAACACATTAATAACTATTCTAACTACAATCAGATATCACACCCGCTCACCATTTAAAACCCTATGAAGGGTTTTGTTACAGGTGATGATCTCGCCTTTGTCATTCTCTCTACCACGGATATTGAAAATTAAAAATAGAGACGTAATATTCGGCACATTTGTCAAAAAACTTTTCCCATTCGTAAATAAACCATTACAAACATTAAAAAACGGGCCCTCTAGGAGGAGCCCGATGCCTATGATTGTTCGGCAAGCTCTTCCCGGAGGGCGTTGATAATTTTTTACGCTCCTCCAACATGATTGCATGCCCCGCAACCACGTTCTCATATTCCTCAAGAACCTTATCTTCCCGCCATCGAAGTTGAGCTCGGGCAGCCTCTCCCCGCTCGGGCGGCCCCGGAGCCTCTCTTGGAGTTATATCTCGTGGAGCGCCGCACTTCATGGGTCTAAGGCAGTCCCGGCATTTGTCGGCTAAGACTAAAATCACCTCCCCAGAGAAGGCGGCCTTTTCCTCTGCCGCAACCAGTTTGGCGACGCCTTCATCATTCTTTTTTTCTTTTTAGAAGGATCCGATCCCTCCGCTTCAAAGACGTAATGTTCTCAATTTCCTTTGACCAAAACTTGAGACAAGATCTCTCGCTGGGATGGAACCGGAGCCGAGGCCATTGAAAGTGATGGGAGAACAGGAGAGATGACCGAGGGCGGATGTGGTAGAACAGAGATGGCGATAGGGAGAAGACAAAGGCCTCCGACGCTTTATATATAGAAACTAGAGATACGCTGGAATCTACCTGTTGCGTAGTATCGATAAAAGTTGTGTAATAATCCTACGAGGTGAAATTATAGCATGCAATTAGGCAACGGTAGCCTATGTTCGCGATCATGGGAATCCGGCATATCCCAACCCGCATCGCATGCGTCGCATAAAAGACAAGTTATTGTGGCGTACAAGATGCCACGTCCTTGGCATGACGTTGTCATCCACAAGCCACGTATGTGAATAGACGTTGTCATCCACATGCAAATTCGCATTTACCTGCAAGTTATCACATAATCTAGCTAGATATTTGTGTTACATATACTTTTCCATTAATAAATTAGGAAATTATACATACAACGAGGTGTACGTTGTGGAGATCATACGACGCGAAATCCATTGATTGCTACCTAATTGCAAGCAAGGCATTTCGCGTCGTGTGATCTTTTAATAAAACAAAACAAGAGAACAGATAGAAGCAAGAAACAGAGCAAATTTTTCTTTGAAACAAAAATATATATACAATGGCTGCATCTTCATGATCCTCGTAGCTGAAGCCGTAAAGCCGCTGCTTTCTCATCCTCCATGGCCGGGCTTCTTCTCCATATCTTTAGCGCCGCGAAATATTGTGTCTTGTTAAAACCGACCCTACCCTGACTATTGGCCTCTCGGTACACTGGTTAATGCCGTCACAGCCAAGGTCTCGCCATGCGCTGAATTCCTTCTGAATTTCCGTCCACCACTTCCATCTTCTACGCCGACCAGACGGCCGTTGGCCGGAACCTTCTTTGAATCGCCATCACCACCAAAGAAGGGGTGATGTCCGCTGGAGCTCGGGCTTACCGCTAATCGAGGAGGGATGATGATGCCATCGGAGGAGAAGGAAGGCGGAAGGCGGAAGGCAGAAGGCGGAGAAGATGAGCGTAAGGCGGAAGAGGATCGGAGGTCGAAGGCAAGATAGAAGGTCTTCTATTTATAACAGGGATTTCGTAGTAGCTTGAGTCACACGACGAAGGATGCCGTGGGTCAGAAAATGGACCGCTACTTCTCGGCCGTGGGAGGAAAAGGAACGTTATTTCTTCTAACGCCTTTTTCTTCCGTGAGAAAGCTCGTGGTGATAATTTTATTGATAATTTCGGTGATACAATCTATACATAAGTAATTTTACCGATACATAACTAAAGATAGAACTTCTCATTGAAGCAAAATAGAGCGGCATGGAGATCTGCGGCGAAATCCATTGATTGCTACCTAATTGCAAGCAAGGCATTTCGATGCCGTAGGATATTTTAATAAAAATGAACATACATTGGAACAAGAGGATAGATAGAAGCAAAAATAGAGAAAAACGCTTTGAAGCAAAAATAGATAGATACTACAGCGGCTAGGGATCTTCATGATCCTCTAGCTGATTTTCATGTCTGCGCGGCCGAAGCCGTAAAGCTTTAGCGTTCTCATCCTCCGCACCGGGCTTCTTCTCCATATCTTCTAAGGCCTGCGAAATCATGTGAGCAGTTTCAAATACCTCGCCCCTGCTGCTCGTCGCCTCTTGGTACATGGCGAATGTTTCCACGAGCTCAGCGTCTCGCCTCGTCAGGCAGCCTCCCCCTCGTGAAGGCTAATCGCCGACCGCCTCATTGTTCTCGGCGACGGGCGGTTGTTTCATCATGGATCTCCTTGAATCTCTTCATCACCACCGCAAGGGTGATGTCCACGCAGCTCTGGCGCCTGGGAGTGCTATCTTGGCGTGGTCGCTATTAGAGGAAGATGATGATGCCATCGGGCCCGAAGGTGGAAGGCGGAAGCCTGAAGTAGAAGATGAGCCCGTAAGGAAGGAAAGCGGCGGAGGTCACAAGTGGACATCGGTCTTCTATTTATAACATGAGTCACACGAAGCTTCTCCGTCGTGTGAGGAATAAATAAATTAATTGTTTTTCCAATAATATTTCATTTCTTGAGATAGATATCACACAACGCCAAAACCTAGATATGACAAAAATCGCATTACATGTATTTCAAGATGTGAATAAATACAAATAAAAATAATTTTTATTAGAATTTCGGAAGGACAATCTGTACATAAATAATTTTACCGATACAAGTTGGAAAACATATAACTTCCAATTTCTCAAGCTTAGGTCGTCAATTTCATGCTCTTTCAATCCCTCGCCGCGACCGATCCAACAAGGCAATGACTTCCATGTTATTGACCCCAACTTCCAACCTTGGGTGAGTCAAGCCCGGCAGCTAAAAAATTTAACATATTGCTCGCCCTTGACCGGCTTGGTCGCAAAATATTGTAGCACAACATCCCATAGGTGCTATCACCCTTTCAGTGTTTGATGCCAATTGGGAATGGTTCCCAACATGCATAATGCACGGATGGATGTAATAGACAAACTCGCACCTTTTGGTTTGAAAGTTACTGGCGAAGGCGATTATCTCCCCATTGCGAATCTTGAGATATATCGTAACAATGTAGAGAATCCTTCAATCTTTCCTGTCCCCAGCGTGCATAAAGGCCCAGAAAAATCATCTACTTCCCACAAAAATAAGAACCCTCAAGCTTATCTTCTTCACATTTATCCTCATCTACCGGGCTTATCTTTGCCATGATTGGTGAAGGGGCACATAAACACATGAATCTGTTGGCACTTTTTGCGGAGGCGGCTGGAATTCTTCTTCCGTTGGTAGATTAGCCTCATCTTGAGCAAATCGAGGACTCCAGCCTCTCATAGGCTTCTTTAAGCTTTATAGCATTGCCTTTATAATTAGACACTTCAAACATCTCTTTGTCCAAATCCTCTTCAAAATCTAGGCCTAAGTTTACCCATTTGACCAAGGTAACGATAAGCTCGTCTTCCCTAGCACACATTAACAAAGGCGGGTTCCTCGATTATATCCTTAGCAATAGGTATTCTTTGCCTTCCACTAAAATTAGCGTTATGTCGGACAACTTCTTTTCATCCTCATCCCCATCCTCCTCATCACCTTCGAGAATCATCTCCCTCCTGCGGTTCACCCAAGGCCGGTCGTGTCCGCTAAAACTCCTACATTCTTGCTCTTCTTCTTGTAGATCTATCTCCATTTCTCGTCATAGTCGGCATCATCACACAAAATAACTGACCCCCTTCTTGGCTTAAAGATTTCATTGTTTCCCTGTTTGCAAATGGGCGTCTAGAGCTGGTTTGGAATCCGGCGAGACCAAGCGGTCCCGGGTGAAAGCTAAGGCAACCTCGCGATAGCATCCAAGCTCGCTTCTTGTTTGCCATGATGTCCAACTCCTTGCAATAGAGCGGATAAATCGCAATCCCGAAGCCAACTTCCTCGTTATCATGAGGGGCGGATGCATACCATTCCGAACTTCACATAACAATCCATGGCGAAGCAAGCCACGAAAAACAAGATGTTTAGGCGAAAACAAGATGTCTTGGTAAAATCCACTTTTGAACTCAAGTAGCCGTTGTCGATTATAAAAGGGGACACAACCGTTGTTGGGGAGATTTGTCCAGTACATTCTAGGGTTAGGGTTAGGGTTAGGGTTGGATCACCCCATAACGAGGAAGACTACTATATGCAACAAAAAGCACAATGCTTGTCGGCGTCGTGTGATCCTCAATTGTAACATTAAAAAAAAAAAATACAAAGTCTTGAAGTTAGGCTAAGAAAGAAATGGACTAAGAGATTCGACTTTATAAAGCCATTACATTAAAAAATTATTATATGAAAAAAACAAAAGGCACTTCACGCCTTTTTTTCGTCTTTCTTCTTGTTGTATTCACCATAAAATTTGACCATAGTACTGGGGATCCCTTATGCGTAATCTTTAGGCGATGTGTCCTTGGCATGACAACACCGCCTTGGCATGTATTGCTGCCAGGCTGCGGAGTCTTCGAACAGACCACACCAACGCGCCTGAAGCCATTTGAAGAGCATTTAAGGCGGTTAGAATTCTCGTGAATCGGTATGATGTATCGCACCACACTCTTGCGCAATCTCTTTCCACGAGCCCGGCAAATGGGACGCTGGAATGACCATCTCGATTAACTCTTCGATACTTCTTAATCTCGCTGCTTTTAATGCCCGCTTCGTCTTCCGCTTCGCCACTACCCTCACCCACCCCCCATTTTGGAGTCGTTGTTTCGGCCGACTCTTTTTCCTCACAGAAACTCCACCCTTCCCAAGATTTGCGGTGGTCTCTTAACGGCTTCCGCCTACGTCTCTCTCATTTTCTGGTCGCCTTCCCCTTTCGGGCGTTGGGCCTCCTCCTTTGATTTGAAGGTTCCCGGCCAGCATCCACGGGAGGAGGGAGGGGAGCAAGAAGAGCAAGAAGAGGCGGCTGCCCAATAATTAATCGGCATCATATTACGCCGCCATGGGTCTCTCACATTCCATCCTCCGCCTCCGGCAACGTAGTGCACCTCCCTTTACTTACTGCCGAGCCGCTTCTCCCCCCGGGCTCGGCATGCTGATTTCTTTTCGGTCTTCTCGTTAGTATGGTCGGAGGAGAATCTCTATCGTAGACTTCGATTCGGGATGAAGAAGGCGGACTAACGTAATCACCTGGCCTTACACCACACGGATGGGTCCTTGCAGCTTTGCTTAGTTCTGGCCATGGCTTCTCAAATGATGGCGCTTTATACTCTTTAACACCGACAAAAATAGACAACCGGCAAGAGATAAATAGTAAAAAATGCAGTTAAAGTAAAATATGATGGTAACGCTTTTAAATAATTGTAATGGAACCCTAAAAATATCGGACAAAATACGGAACCCTAAAAACATCGGGCAAAAACACATAAAAACCGAGATTCAAAGCGCTAGGCGATAGACAATTTCTTGTTGATCGCGAACTCACTAAACTTTACATTTCCCTCTTGCCCGTAACCAACCCTAATGCCATCAATAAAATAATGGAAGTCGCCAACAATCTCCTCTGTCTCCATTAGCACTCTTAGCTCGATAATGGCCATTCGCTCCATGGTGGTTGTATAAATGACTTCCTCCCTCTCCATACTCGAATATCCACCGCGACGAAAGTGTCATTTATGGTCCTCAAACGGCTCCCAAAAAGTTGTGCGCACTCTCTTTTTTACGTTTCCTTCGTTCTAGTTGACAATTAACGTATAAATATTGTTTTGGAAGAAAGTATCCGAACTTAAAGGAGGACTTAACTACGGAGCTTCTGTTAGTTGACCGGATGATTCGTGGAATCCGGAACATCCCAGTCGGAACAAAAAATAAGCCATCCACAAAATCGGCGGGGGGAGAAAGCATATATATGTCTTGAGCTTTTCGAACTTCTGCGCCATCTGAATATGTTAGCAAATACCTCAAAGCGGTGTGAAGATTTTGAAACTCATCCTCACGCCTCTTTTTCCCGACATTCCCACCTCGTCGACCATGCATTTCTTCATTGCAATTGCATTGTTCTCATTAGTCCGTGGCTTACAAAGTTCACTTAAAGGGGCAATTCAACCGCCTCAAAGCTCGGTTTCCCGACCTTTACGCTATAATCATGTCCAGTAAAACCCGATGCCTATACCCCGCAAGGTCACGGCATCCATACCTTGGAAAAGCACAAATTCCGATGTCTATGTGATACACACAAGTACACTACTAATACTTTCGCCCCGAATGACATCCACGACGCACCGATAAACATAAACCTCGCACAATAAAGTTGTTTGTAAACACGCGTGTCAACGAAAAGAAATGAAAAGATAAGGAGATCACACGACGGCAAAACTATCTCACGCCAGCTAAGTAGGCGGACAGCCTAGCTTCGTCGTGTGATCCGATTAAGGTGGTTACCATTTAAGCGGGCAATTTTGGGAATCTATTTTTGGTGGAGATTAGCTCTTTGGCCATATCGGGGGGGTATATGCATGTCGTATTGTTATACTTTCCACTTTCTGGGCGCTAGAATTCAACTTGAACTCTTTTATCCTACCTATCCAATGTGTCCCAAGACGCCTCGACCTTTTTGTCGCTAACTCTATGTCCCTCGTTGATGGCGAAGATACTCACCCACGAACCTATTGAGACAAAACCTCCCACTTCTTGACCTTTGGAGTTACGTAAATGGGGCAAGAACACGTAAAATTGGCGAGACATGGATTGGCGGATGAGGAGTGAAGGAGAGAGGATGCAATCGTAGAGGCCCCGGTGTGACAAGACGTAAGTTTGGCGCCAAAATTTGACAAGGGAGTTGGTGGCAGCCGGCAAAGAGGGCGGTCAAAGTCACCATTATTTTGGGCGGCGGTTTACGACTCCTAAAAATACGCCATTAAAATGGTTGCAATAAAAAGCCTGCATTATCCCCTATGAAAATACGCCATGTGGATGCCAAGTAAGCACGCTCATCCTTCTACCCGCCAATAATACCGACTTTAAAAACAAAGCAAACCCGATTGGTCCCGGCGAATCGACGCGGAAATCTTTAGCCCAAGATAAGGGCCATTTTCGGACCCCAAATCGCCCCTAATGAGAGCAAGTTTGGTAGCGAAAAAAATATAACGATGTAGGCGTAAGAGTTGAGGGTCATTAGGTCCTTGAAAGGCATTGAACGAGGATCTAACAAAATGTTCATGGTGCCGAGAAGATCTGACCGCCGATTATTTTCAAGAGGCAATGGTTCTCTTCTTATATAGAAGAGAACCATCATTCTAGGAAAGGGATGCCGTTTGACGCTAGCTCGCTTTTGGATCCAAGCTTTTTTGGCACAAGCTCGCTATAGCGCCAGTTTCTTTGGCCTTTTCTCCCATAAAACCTTGTGTCTTCTAAGAGCATTCCTCATGTTTTGGAAACTACCGAAAATACCTGAATAGTCAAAGATGATGATATATTTTGAGTTCCCCCCTCCATCACAAAGTACCAACATGTATGTACTACTACTCTTGAACATAACACAATCTAGTCAATCTTGTAGTCTAGGTACTTTTTGCATACAATTTTACTTGCACAGAACCGGCATACGTAAAAGTTTTTAATTTTTTTATGTAGGCCCTAACATGGCTTTTGTTCCTCATTTTCCTCCCGAATCTTGTTGTTGTACCTGAGTTCCCCACCTCTTACTCTCTGTATGGGTCTTGCTTTTTGTTCGGTGGGTCGAGGGCACACATGGGGAGGGCACCCCGGTCGGGCCTATATTTTTTCTTATCTACCAGGCCCTCGCGGTTTCCGAGGATCATTATAGATCATCTCTTCAATTTTGATATTATGCTCTTGTATTTCTATTCCGACTTTATAGTTTGCCTGACTCTTTGGCCCGGATGGCTTCTAACACATTTGATGGTTGCATATGGTTCGATCTTGCGCTTTGGAGCTCACTCATGTCAAAAGATGCTTTTATATGCCTCCGGTCGAGCCTACTTTCCTATCTCGGGCGTAGCCCTCGTGGGTTTCCTAAGGGGATCCCTCATGGATAGTCTTTTTCCATTTTGATATTGTGCTCTTGTATTTCTAATCCCACTTTGTAGCTTGCTTACTTGGCCCAGATGGCTCCCAACACAGCTTGACAATCACATGTGGTTTGGTCTTGCGCTTGGAGCTCTCTGATGCATGTGGTCGTTTTTTATACAAGTGGCCGGGTGGGACGATGGAGCGGTATCTTAGCTGGGCGGATTTGAGTCACCGCTGGATGGGTGGCGCGACCGACTTTTGTAGTTGTTGCGCTTTGGGGCGTAGCCTCTAGATGTTCTATGTGGGGGCTTGTACTTATTGTACACAATTATCTTATATATTGGGTGGTCTAACCCGAGGTTGTGTTTGTTGATTTACCCATTTGGGGTTCATCATTTTGTTCCCCTCTTCACTCATTTTGGGATTCATCAGTTTGTTTCCCCATGGGTCATTGTACTATTTTTTCATTCAGCTCAATGGAACACCACTTCACTTATATTGATATTTGTGCATAGGACCTTTCCCTAGACACCTGGAAGTATTCATTGCCTGCAACAGCATGTAAAACTGTTGGATAACATGTTTGATCATATGTCGAAGCTTGTATATCATAACTTTGTGGCACATTGGCAGAGCAAATAATTCAAGGAATCCATAAAGAGTCTTCGTGATGATATCATATTATCAGTTGTTGATTTCTTGGAGACTTTGAAGCCTGAACAAATCAGCATATTGGTCCACATCATGATGTTCAAGGTAAAGGGTAAAATGAGGAAATGTGTGCACTTCTTTATTTCAGATGACAAAATACATGATACCACTTTGTACAAAAAGCATTCAAGATGCACCTCAATTGGCTGAAAGAAAATGGTGCTGGCCATATGAAATATCACTTAGTTTGGTCTGACGGATGTGCAACCCAATTCAATTTGTTGGAGAGGGTATGACTCGGAATGATTAGAACAACTGGAATTTATGCATTGTATTGTGAATCATAGTTTACATTTTAAAGATCCAAAGATAGGAGTTCATACAAACAATAGTGAATCAACTTGGGGTGTTGTGAAGAAATCTCTCCCTTGTTATGGCACATATGGATATATATGGAGGAACTCTGTGGATCATAAAAATCAAGTTTTCAATGTCTTTTTCTCTCATTAAGCAGATACGACAAATGGGCCAGAAGAGAATGAAAAGTAACGAAAATGTAGATTTCTAGTACACTCTACTTCTTGATTTTGCAGTTTGTTGAATAAAAAAGTAGCTTGGTCAATCTTTCCTTGGTGTAATCATGCAAGTTTTGCTTGGCTGATTGACGTTGGACAGTAAATAAGAAAGGTCAGGCCTGGTATTCCCTTATTTCTCCTCCCCCTTGTTTCTTATTGCAATTCCCTTCTTTTCTATGTTAGTTGAATGGCCCCAAGTATATACTATATTTTCTTCTATCTATGTATATCCCTTGAGATTTTGACAGTTCCTCAATTGCCTCAAGATAAAAGTACCCTGGTTGGGGGGATCCCAGAGTTGGTGATCCCGTTCTCTGGATCACCATCAAAAAAGATCCCCTCCTCTGGGATCACACAGTCAACTGCGCAGCTAATGGGTTACTACGCAGTTTAGAACGGCGCTCACTTCAATTCCTCCTTCGCTCCTACCTGCAACTCTGATCCAGCCCATTCCGACCATCCTCGAACTGACCTCATTCGATTTGGTTGCGGATCAAGGGAGAAAATCCCACACGAAATCTGCTCCATTTTTTCTTATAAGGGCAAAAAATCTGCGCAGTAAGGGGGATCCCGTCCTCCGAGGTCACACATCCTCGGGGATCCCATCATCTGGGATCACACCTCCAGGATCCCCCAATCCAGGGTAAAAGTATCCTAAGCCGCTATGCTTAGGAATTGAAAAAGCGAGGTCCCATTATGTATTATGCTTTTTCCTAGAAGTAGAAGTTCTCATGCCACTTGCTCTGCAACAAATGCATTTTTTTGAAGAGAAAATTGTCTTCCAGATATTTCTAAAGGTTGCACGACAAGAATTTTGTGAACTGGCACTTATTCCATGAATGATCTAGGAAAAGATAAAATTTCACGAGGTTTTGTATCATGTTGAAAATATCAACAAGCATGTTTTCTAAAGGATGTGTGGCATATTACTTATCTTATCAAGAGAGCACTTTGCCATGTGGCTATGCTTAGGAATATTCTTGCTCGATAAAGTACTCTAAGAGATCACCTCCTTGCAAAATCCTGACCCAAACAACCAAAAAGATCAACAAGGCAGTTTCATCTTAAATGGCAAGTTCTTTACTGAGCTGCTGGGCCTAATCCGAGCGGCAAGTGCAAAAGCCACTATGGTGCTAATGGATAAGAGCTCTCTTTCCTTAGTTTGTCGAAGGCCAAAACTTTCTTGTGCTGCTACTGATTATGGCCGATGCTGTATCATGATTAAATAAAAATGTGCATCAACTGTTATGGATGCGCTGCAAGAAAATGTGGAAACATGTGCTTTGATTAGTAAGCTAGATATGTCATTGGCAAACCTTCCTTTCTCGGATGAAAGAATGAAGTTTGAATGCATATCGAGCATAGTTGCGGCCCTTAACATCTTTCCTAAAACTATCAGATTGCAACTCTATATGTTACAATTTGTTAGAAAAACATCAACCACCCTTATGTGGTGGTTTTTTAAGAAAACTGTACGATGTTCTTATATTCTATCAGCATTCTACCTTTTTGGTAGATAAGTTCTCAAGCTCAGCAACGTGTATAAACCTTGGCATTGTGGAGGTTAGGTAAGTTTGTTTCGAATTGCATTTTGAATATTGGAATCTTGATGTGTTGTGCTTTACTAGGCTTATGGTTTGCCTATTTAAGACCTTTCTACTATAGAGGTTTGGATGCAGTTGCCATGTTGCTACTACGACCACAAGTAAAACGTTTGCAGTTTTTTACTGGAAGGGTGGGTTTGTACCAATGCATATAAAAGATTATTAGTTTAATGGCATATGTCCTAATTGCTACCGACTTAACATGTTGAAACTATTGTGAACACATAAACACAAATGAAATGAAATTAAGTATGTCCATCAGATAAAGTTTATGTCTCTCTTGCTTATGTTTATCTTCTTGCAAAAAGGTTTAGAACAAAACAATAATAAACCATCATTCAATTAAATTGGGATTATGTCTTGATTTTAGGACAATTTTTTAGTAACTTGATAAAAGTCACTATACGTTAACATATAATCACACACCTTAATATAAATTCACACCTTAACTTCAAATTACAAAATCATATATCATGAAACTCAAGTAGTACACAACTTTTATTAACTGCGATTGATACATAGTAATGTAAAAAATATACTTACATAGTTTTTCATTTTTCCACTAGCATCTCCAAGGATATGATAGTCTTATTCCTTACATCCTGAGGTATTGTAACTCTCGCTGTTTTACTTGGAATAGTTTTTGGAGTCCACGAGTACAGTACGGTTTCAATGTCTAGCCAAAGATCAGGATCACTAGGATTTCTCCTCCACCTCTTTGTCCAACCATCTGAATATCTTTCTTTATCTAAGTGACATTACTCAACCCATGTACCGACACCACCATTCCACGCGCACCTTATTGAAGTTAACATCACCTTCTTCTTTCCAAATATCCGAGATAGTGTATCCCAACCACACTGGATAGATCTCTAGATCTGCTGGTTTTACTACTACAAATTGGTGGCACTCCACGTCAGTAGAAGGTTCATAACAATCCATGCCTAGATTATTTGGCCTATCCTTCTTAGGACCAACATATTGTTTATCAGATTGAGGAGGAGAATATGCCTTAACAATGCTACTAATGGTACCATCATCTTCGACAGCACCAGCTAATGTTTTCCACCTACTTTTAGGGAACCACCCTTCTTTCAGTTCTTCTGAGGATGTGTCTACCTCATCCAACAAGTTGATCACCTTCTTCCAATAATCTATCAATGCACGATTAGTCTCATTTGAATTAGTTTGCCAATGCTTGATGTAGCTATAGTCATTGATGCCATCCTTAGTCAATCCCAATTGCTTTACTTCTTCAGTTGGTTTTAGAGCTTTTGGTTGACCAGGAGGTATCATAGGCTTGCCATTTGCATCCCCATACCAAATTCTGCCCCACCTCTCCACTTCTCCTCTGAAGGTCTCATTTTCCATTGCATGATTGGAATCCCTTCTCTCACTCAAAAAGTGAATTGAAGAGGTCTAGAATGACCTTCCATGTCGAGAGCATAACCATCTACAAAACTCTTCCAATCAGGCACTTCTTCTATGAGAGATCCTATAGGAGATAGACATGTACATCCATGAAATATTTCCAATAGCCTCGAAAGTTGGTAACTCCAGCTCATCTCAATAATACATGACTATATTTTCCAAACAATGCGCCCACATCCTCATGAGTATGTCCGGGCATTAGGAACCCCAAATTGACTCTTTCAAAAGTACCCACAACTAAGTAGGATAGGAAAGAAAGCATCCACTGTTTTTATTTTGACCAAAGACAATTATCTAGTTGCAAGAGGAGCTTTCTGGGCAGATCTCGAGGTTTAGCACGAGATGTTGAAGCTCCAACATGTTCATTAGGTCCATTCCTCCTAAACCTTGCCTTGCTAAACTTTTCAATAGTATTAGGGGTTCCATCCAACAATGCACTATGTAGTGCCTGACTAGCTATAGGATCCTGGAGGTGACCATTGTAACCATTCTCATAGTTTCTTAAACACCTCATGATGTTGGAAATGATAAAATTATGTGTCATGTGATATTCTAATCTATGAGAAGCAGTGGCAGTAGATTAGAGTGTCAACATTGATCTATGAGAAGCAGTGGCAGTAGATCAACCTAAGGAAGTATGAAAAAATATGTGGAAAAATTAAGGTGGCGGGCTGGTACTACCCAGACGTTGCTAGGCTCGCCAGAAAATGCTTGATACCCCCTGCCCGCCACTTAGGGTTTTGGGTTGACCGGTCAAATGGGTCAAAGTCAACGACACCTGGAATTTAAGGACAACAGGGCATCCTAATATTTAGGCAAGTTGGAAAACTTTCTATATGAAGGGCATGCACGATTTGACAAGTGTATATATCCAGGTTGATAAGAAAATATATAGTTGAATGATAGGGACAGAGAATAACAAGCCAAGTGCAGATATATGTGTAGGTATCAAGATATAGGTGCGGTTTTGTTGAAGGAGGCAGAGTCTTGGCATACTTGGGTTCAAAAACCCAAGCTCTGATTCTAACATTGGTATCAAAGCTTACTAGTTCCCGCCCTGTGATAATGACAACCAGATTCGGGGCAAATCTATTGAACTTTATTGAAGTTTTTAAAGGAGAGTATTAGAGGTGTGCTGGAGTTCGAAAAATTGTGGTATTTGTTTGATGGTAGCCCAGTAAGGGGTGCGACTAGCTCAGGTGATTCAAGTCCTGCTGCTAGTAGTAGTAATGCTCAATCCGTGTGCGGGGGAACTTCAGTGAAGGTGTGTCTACCGCAAGGGCAACTTCTCTCGAAGCCCGAGCAGAGATGAAGCTAAGATTATGGAGGTCCAGCCATAATCATGTGTGTAGGTAGGCACCGCCTTTAAAACTGAAGCTTCGAGGCATGAAGCCTAAGGAAATGTGGGATTATTTGATAAAGCACTATGAACAAAAAGTTCTTCACAAATAGATGTGCTAGAAAACAAGCATTTTAAGATGAAATTGTTTGAGAAAGATAACTTGATTCCTTTTGGAGAGATTTGATTCCATTATTGCAGATCTTGAGGGAGCTGGAAATATCTTGAATGAACAAAGTATCAAATACTAGCTTTGGCAAGAGCAAAGATCTCATAATAGTCACTTGGCAACTTTACTTTAAATGTAGCCACTTCCAAGGAGCATGCTATCGAATGATACGCCACGTAATTTGAACACAGTCTACTATTACACGAGGAAGCTGATCAATCCTCAGAGGTCTTGTATACAGGTAAGACTAAAAGAGGTGGTTTTTCAAGAGGAAAAGTAGGACCTTGTTATGCATGTAATCAATTTGGTCACCTAAAGAGTGAATGTCCAAACAATAGTGAGAAGGAATTTAGATGTTTCAATTGTGAAGGCAAAGGTCATTTTGCTTCTGATTGCCCAAGCCCTAAAAAGGGAAGAGGTCGAGGGAGATTCTCTGGAACTTATAGAGGTGGCGGGAGGCGTGGAAAATTCAAAGGAGGCTCAAGTATTAATGTGGTAGAAAAGCAAGATAGTAGCGAAGGTGAACTTGAGGATGACACCCTGGAGGTAAGGAAGAATTTCACTTGTAACGTTTTAGAGTTTCCAAGGAAAAGCAATAACCAATTTGTTGTTATAGATTCAGGAGCAGAAAAAAGTGTGATGTGTGACTTGCATATGCTTAAGGATTGGGAAAAGAAGGAAGGACATGTGCAACTTGGTGATGGGGGTTTGAAAAAAATAGAAGATACCGGAGTTTTAGAGTTGTTTGACTTAAATGGCAAAGTTGTAAAATTTAGAGATGTTTTGTGTGTGCCCAGTCTTGTTAGAAATCTTATATCCGTATGTCAGTTGGTGGATTTGGGATATAAAGTACTGTTTGAACAGATCCAATGTAAAGTGTTCCTTAATGGTGAATTAAAGTTTATTGGCAAAAGAGTTGGTAATCTCTTTGGATTGGATATGGAGCATCTTCATGAAATTAATCTTGTGAAATATTCAGATGTGAAAATATGGCATAACAGATTATGTCATGTAAATGCTGCAATAATTAAAAGACTTGGGGAAAAGGGATTAATATCTGCCAAGGTACAAAATGAAAAGTTCTTATGTGGGGGCTGCTAACTTGGAAAGCAATCAAGATTGCCATTTAAAAGGTCACACAAAAGAGCAAAGGGCATTTTGGATTTGGTACACACAGATTTATGTGGTCCTATAAATGTTACTAGTTTGAGTAGGCATAAATATTTCATGAGCTTTATTGATGATTTCAGCAGAAAAACCAAGTGTTATATTTTGAAAACAAAAGACCAAGCTAGTGATGCTTTGAAGTTATTTACTGCTGAAACCGAGCTAGAAACTGGAAGGAAGATAAAGTGCATAAGGTCAGACAGAGGAGATGAATATATCTCTGATGAATTTAAAGTTTTTTGTGCAAACAGGGGAATCAAGAGGCAATTGACATGCAGATACTCACCACAACAAAATGGAGTTGCAGAAAGGAAAAATTGAAGAACTAAGGAAAAAGTTGGATGATAGAGCATACATATCTTATCTAGTAGGGTATGATTCTAACTCGAAAGCATTCAGATTATATGATCCTGCTAGAAGAAGAATTATAGTGAGTAGAGATGTGGTTTTCAATGAAAACGAATTTTATAGGAAAATTCCCAAGATAAATACTGAAGATCCATGTGAAAGTGAAAGGAAAGATAGTATTGAAGAAGCAAATCAGTCAATAAGTGAAGAGGAAAAAACTCAAGGATTAGAGCAGGTAGATTTGAGTGACTCTGATAATGAGTCAGAAATGATTCCAAGTAATGTTATTGAGCCAGAAGTGGAATCAGGTGCTGAGCAAGAGATTGAACACCAAGAGGCAGAAGTTGATAAAATTGATAGACCAAAAAGGAAACCCAGACGAACAGAAGCTCAAATGTTGGCAGAAAAAGCCAAACATAATTTAGATAGAACTGAACTTGGAAAAAGTAAAAGACTTAGATCTAAGGTAGGAGAAATTAATACTGTATTTGACATTTTGATACTTGAAACAGACAAGATTCCACAAAATTATATGGAGGCAGTTCAAGATATGAATGGAAAGAACTGGAAATGTGCTATGGAAGAAGAAATGAGAGCATTCAAAAGAACAAACACTTATACAGTAGTTGATATTCCTTCTAATAAGAATATAGTTGGAAGTAAGTGGATCTATAGAATAAAACCAGGAGTAGACAAAAATATAAAGAAATTTAAAGCCAGACTTGTTGCACAGGGCTTTACACAGAAAAAAGGAGAAGATTTTGATGAAACATTCTCACCATTGGTAAAGATAAATAGTCTGAGAATGTTATTAGCTATTGCTAATGCTTGTGACCTTGAAATCCATCATATGGATGTAAGTACAGCATTCTTGAATGCTAAATTAGAGGAGGAAATTTATTTAAGACCTGCTCTGGATTTGAGGAGGAAAAGGGAAAAATTTGGAAGTTGAATAGAGCAGTCTCACACTCACCCCAGTTTTTGGTCCACTGTTGAAAACATCAGTTTTGGTAGGTCTACATGTCCTGTTTTCAAAGAATCCTACATGTGGATTTGTGGAGGTATGGTTTTGTTCGATAATGGTGTTCTTTTTTCAGTGGACTAAAACATCCACTGTTGTTTTGTAGTTTCTTCTATTGTGACATGTCATTTTATAATACAATCCACTGTAGGAAAGAATACTTGAATTTCTACATGTCTAATAATTCTATTGTCACATGTCTTTATAGATGTAGGAAAGAATATTTGATTCTCTACATGTCCTATACTTCCATTCACATGTCTTTATAGTAGTAGGACAGAGTACTTTATTTGCTAAGGCATTGTAGGAAAGAATACATGAATTATGACATGTGTAATACTTCTATTGTCACATGTCTTTATAGAAGTAGGAAAGAATACTTGATTCTCTACATGTCATATGCTTCCATGTCACATGTCTTTATAGTAGTAGGACAGAGTACTTTATTTTCGAAGGCATTGTAGGAAAGAATACATGAATTACGACATGTGTAATACTTCTATTGTCACATGTCTTTATAGAAGTAGGAAAGAATACTTGCTTCTCTACATGTCCTATCCTTCCATATCACGTGTCTTTATAGTGGTAGGACGTAGTACTTGATTTGTTACATGTGATGCACGTGCACCCATCACATGTCCTTATACTAGTATTCCATGTAAGACAAGTTACTTCCAATTACTTAACACCTATTTTTGCATAACAAAACCATCAAGAATTTGATTTGTATTCCTTGAGGGGGTGCAGGACCTGGTGCAAAATGCAATATCTCATCTATTGTCCCTTTACCCCTCATGCTTATAGAAAACTAGAATGCAAAGGCATTATGAAGATCCCAAAATTGAATTGAACTGAATTTAACTTTAACATCCATGGGAACCAACAAGTCTATCGATCCCGGCAGTATGCAAGGGCAAGGCATGCGGAGAGAGAGAGAGAGAGAGAGAGAGAGAGAGAGAGAGAGAGAGAGAGAGAGAGAGAGAGAGAGAGAGAGAGAGAGAGAGAGAGAGAGAGAGAGAGAGAGAGAGAGAGAGAGAGAGAGTTTTGCTTTTTATGCCTCAAATCCATTTTTTTGAGCATATGCACATGATCTCAGGTCCCAATCAGCTCAAACATGCCAAGGTGGAAGCCAAACATGCCACCAAGGTGGCTCAAACATACACAAGGTGGCTCAAACATGCCACAAAGGTGGCTCCAACATGCCAAGGTGGCTCCAACATGCCACGAAGGCTCAAACATGCCATGCGGGCTCCAAAATGCCAACGCGGGCCAAACATGCCACGTGGCTCCACCATGCCACCTAGGCTCCAACATGCCAAGGTGGCTCACAACATGTCACCTAGGCTTAAATATGCCAAGTTGGCTCAAACATGCCACCTAGGCTCCAAAGATGCCACCAGTAGCTCTAACATGCCACCTAGGCTCAAACATGCCAAGGTGGCTCAAACATGCCACGTAGGCTCCAACATGCCAAGGTGGCTCAAACATGCCACCTAGGCTCAAACATGACAAGGTGGCTCAAACATGCCACATTTGCTATAACATGCCACCTAGGCTCCAACATGCCAAGGTGGCTCAAACATGCCACGTTGGCTCCAACATGCCAAGGTGGCTCTAACATGCCACCTAGGCTCAAACATGCCAAGGTGGCTCCAACATGCCACTTAGGCTCCAACATGCAAAATGACTCAACATGCCACTTAGGCTCCAACGTTTCAAACATGCCACGCAGTGCTCCAAAGATGCCACCTATGCTCCAACTTGCCAAGGTGGCTCAAATATGCCACGGGCTCCAACATGCCACCTAGGCTCCAACATTCCTAGGTGGCTCAAACATGCCACATAGGCTCAAACATGCCATGCCAGCTCACTTAGGCTCAACATGCCAAGGTGGCTCCAACATGCCACCTAGGCTCAAACGCGCCAAGGTGGCTCAAACATGCCACCTAGGCCCAACATGCCACCTAGGCTCAAACATGCCGGTGGCTCAAACATTCCAAGGTGGGCTCAAACATGCCAACTAGGGTCCAACATGCCACCTAGGCTCCAACATGCCAAGGTGGCTCAAACATGCCACGTGGGCTCCACCATGCCACCTAGGCTCCAACATGCCAAGGTGGCTCACAACATGCCATCTAGGCTTAAATATGCCAAGTTGGCTCAAACATGCCACCTAGGCTCCAACATGCCACCATGGCTCTAACATGCCACCTAGGCTCAAACATGCCACATGGGCTCCAACATGCCACCTAGGCTCCAACATGCCACCTAGGGCTCCAACATGACAAGGTGGCTCAAACATGCCACATGGGCTTCAACATGCCACCTAGGCTCCAACATGCCAAGGTGGCTCAAACATGCCACTTTGGCTCAAACATGCCAAGTTGGCTCTAACATGCCACCTAGGCTCAAACATGCCAAGGTGGCTCCAACATGCCACCTAGGCTCCAACATGACAAAATGGCTCAAACATGCCACCTAGGCTCCAACGCGGTTGAAACATGCCACGCAGGCTCCAACATGCCACCTATGCCCAACTTGCCAAGGTGGCTCAAATATGCCACGCGGCTCCAACATGCCACCTAGGCTCCAACATTCCTAGGTCTTCCGCCTACCAAACTTGGTCTCCGTGGTAATGTCAATGTTTCGAGTCCGCTGGCGAGTCGATCGAAGTTCGGGTGGGAGAGTTGCCCGCCCCAGGCCGTGGACCTTCCGCAGGACCTTTGGGTCGAATCGCTTCGAAGGTTTTAGGCTCCATCTTCCGCATCAACGCCTCCCACTACCTCATGACATTGTGCAAGATCCTCGTCCACCGACTAGTATGGAGTTTCCAAAAACGTAAACCCCCGTGCCTTGCCAGTTATTGTAGGGTTTTACGCTATGGAGGTCGAAGTTTTATTCGCTTGCACCTCGAGACATGGTCGAAAGCTGCAGTTGAAAACAAGAAGCAATAGAAACCGACGAAATGGGGTTTGGATTTACCGGGCAGGCTTTCCTACCGATTAGCTCCCTCCGAGGGGCAAATCCCAATGCCTCCCTTCCCGGAACCCGTTTCCTATCCGGACCGCTGAATCCACGCTTCAAGTAACTTTGCTTCGAAAGGTGTTCAAAAATACAAGATCTGTCCGAGAACATATCAAACCGCGAAAGCGCCCGGGCAATCGATCGCGTAGAAACCCAAGTGTTTTGTCGTCGGCAGTACAAAGGTTCAAATGGAGATTTGACTTCGCCATGTCGCCTGAAACAAAATGAAATTACCCTAGGGACCAAGTTACACGGTCATTTTTGCAAACAAAGAAACATCAACCCTCTACATGGCAAAGATTCTTCACCCTCCGCTAAGGCCAATTCACTACTTAACGTGTTGGACATGAGCTACTTTGGCGCTTCCTAGAGCAGGGTGGTCTTCAGCCTACCTAAAACTTGGTTTCCGTGGTAATGTCGATGTTTCGAGTCCGCTGGCGTGAGTCGATCACGCCCGGGTGGGAGAGTTGCCCGTTATGGCCGAACCTTCCAGAGAGGACCTTTGGGTCTAACCGCCGGAAGGTTTTAGGGTTCGCCTTCTGGGCCAATGCCCTCCCACTACCTCATGACATTATGCAAGATCCTGGTCCAATCGACTGGGTATGGCCTCCAAAACATAAACCCCGCGGCCCTTGCCGTGCTATTGTAGGGTTTAGGTTATGGAGGTCGAAGTTTTATTCGGTTGCACTTTAGACATGGTCGGAAGCCGCAGCTTGAAAACAAGAAGCAATAGAAACGAATTTAAATGGGGTTTGGATTTACCGAGGCAGGCTTTCCTACCAAGCAACTCTCCTCGAGGGCAAATGCCAATGCCTCCCTTCCCGTAACCCTCGTTTCCCTATCCCAATCGCTGAATCCATGCTTCAAGTAACTTGCTTCGAAAGCAGTTCAAAAAAATTCAAGATCCGTCCGGAGAACATATCAAACCGCGAAAGTGTCCCGCAATGATCGCGGTAGAAACCCAAGTGTTTTGTCGTTCGGGCAAGTACAAAGGTTCGGAATGGAGATTTGACTTCGCCATGTCGTCCAAACAAAATAAATTACCCCGGGACCAAGTTACACGGCTCATTTTTGCAGCAAAAAGAAACACCTAACCCTCTACATGGCAGTATTCGCACCTCCGCTAAGGCCAATTCACTACGATCGTTGGGACATGAGCTACTTTGCGCTTCCCGAGCAGGTGGTCTTACGCCCACCTAAACTTGGTCTCCGTGGTAATGTCGATGTTTCAATCCGCTGGCGAGTCGATCACGCTTCGCTACGGGTGGGAGAGTTGCCCGCTCAGGGCCGTGGACCTTCCGAGAGGACCTTTGGGTCGAACTGCCTCGAAGGTTTTAGGGCTCCGCTCTTCGGCGCCAACGCCTCCCACTACCTCATGACATTGTGCAAGATCCTGGTCCAATCTGACTAGGGTATGGCCTCCAAAACGTAAACCCTGTGCCTTGCCAGGTTATTGTAGGGTTTACGTTATGGAGGTCGGGCTTTGGTCCGCTTGCACTTGGGACATGGTCGAAAGCATTTGCGTTTGAAAACACGAGGCAGTAGAAACTGCCAGAATGGGGTTTGGATTTAATCTCCTCCTAGTTTTGCAATTAAAAGTCTAGAGCACCTTATGCAGTAGCAAAATTGTTTGGGATCACTCGGGTTCGCCAATAGATCAAAACTCAAGTATTTCGGTTCTCATGACTCCCCATGCATGTTTAGAAATGGTCCACCTAGTTATCAAAGAAGTCGACTACGTTTTTCCTCCAAAACGTAAACCCCGGCATTGCTAGGTTATTGTAGGGTTTACGCTATGGAGGTCGAAGTTTTATTCGGTTTGCACTGAGGCATGGTCTTCCAGAAGCCGCAGTTGAAAACAAGCAATAGAAATTGACTAAATGGGGTTTGGATTTATCCTCCTCCCGGTCGCAATTAGAAGTCAAGAACACATTTTGTAGTAGCAAATTTTTCTGAAATGATTCGGGATCGCCAATAGATCCAAAGTCTGTTATTTCATTGCCATGGCTCTCACATGCATGTTTGAAAAGGTACACCAGATCCTGCGTGCAATCGACCCGCTTTTGGCCTCCACAACGTAAACCCTACAATAACCCTGGCAAGGCACTGGTTTGCATTTTGAGGCCATACCATAGCAGATTGGACCGGGATCTTGCACAATGTCATGAGGTAGTGGGAGGGCGTTGATGCCTAAGAGGAGCCCTAAAACCTTCCAAATCTGGCCCGTTCGAAGTTGGGAAGTGTGTCGGCGCTTTAAGTTCTTCAGATCCCTTTATTCTATTCCTTGCCAAACTCTTCTACCAAAAATTTCAAAGGTTATCATATTTCTTGCATAGAGTCCTAGTCATCATGTCCATGTCACCACCATCTAGCCATGTCATCCAAAATTTGCCAACATCACCCAATAAAAGACCGAGAGATGGACATCTTTTCATTTTGGCCCTAGTCAAAACTTGGCCTTGCTTTCTTGGCATGCCATGTCACCACTTGGAGTGCCACATGGGCTTCAACATGCCACCTAACATGCCAACGTGGCTCAAACATGCCACTTGGCTCCAACATGCCACCTAGGCTCACACATGCCACCTAGGCTCACACACATGCCACCTAGTCTCCAACATGCCACATAGTCTCCAATATGCCATCTAGCCTTAAACATTCCAAGGTGGCTCAAACATGCCATGTGGGCTCCAACATGCCACCTAGGATCCAACATGCCAAGGTGGCTCAAACATGCCAAGATGGCTCCAATATGCCACACGGGTTCCAACATGCCATCGAACATGCCAAGGTAGCTCAAACATGCCACGCGGGCCCCAGCACTCCACCTAGGCTCAAACATCCCAAGGCCACCTAGGGCGCCAACATGCCACCTAGTCTCCAACATGCCACATAGTCTCAACCCAAATATGCCAAGGTGGCTCAAACATGCCCACGCTATGGCTCCAACATGCCACCTAGGCTCTAACGCGCCAAGGTGGCCCAAACATGCCACATGGGTTCCAACATGCTAGCTAGTTGGCTCAAACATTCCAAGGTGGCTCAAACATGCCACAAGGGGCTCCAATATGCCACATTGGCTCCAACATGCCACCTAAGATGCCAAGGTGCCTCAAACATGCCACGCGGACTCCAACATGCCACCTAGGCTCAAGCATGCCACCTAGGCTCCAACATGCCACCCAGGCTCCAACGCACCACCAAGGCTCCAACATGCCAAGGTGGCTCAAACATGCCACCTAGGCTCCAACATGCCACCTAAGTCGATGTTCTCAGCCTATTAGAAGAGCCAATTTATGGATTGCGGGGAGATGCCCATTCGCTGCCGTGACCATATGGAGAGGACATTTGAGACAAACTACTTTTCGAAAGGTGTTAAGGGTCCATCTTAAAAGGCCAACACGCCTCTAAGTGATATACTATGCAAGATCCCTGCTCAAAACGACTAATGATTGTCTACTTCCACACCAGTCAAATTTGCATTTTATGCCTTCAAAATAAATGTGCACGAGCTTCATTTGTTATTATTCAACTTCCATATTAATTGCATGATTCAGTTCCAAAGTGAAGTTTGTAATGTGGAATAGGCCCGACTGCACCAATTTCTCGCAAAATATGATAAACATTTATGAAATTATCTTGTTCACCGCTGCAGGCGCTTAAACACACGTCTTTTGCAATATACGAATTGATCCTTGTGAATTTATTTCTCCCGCATTGTTCAAGAACACTTGTTCAGAGGGCGGCATCAAGGATTTTTATCGAAATATAATGGAGTTTTGAAGAGGATTATCATCCTATCCTATATTATAATGTTGTGTAATGGACCACCCTAGATCCAATGGTTGAGGTTTGATCACTTGATCCTATGGCTAAGATTTAACAATCTCTAGATCCGATGGTCGAACAACACATTTTAGGTCTATTCCTCTAACTCCGGCCAGCAAAAGACCAAGGCGCTCTAATGGCGTAAGACGCCAAGCCCGCTCTTTGAGAACTCTCACTGCAACAACAGTCCGAGGTAGAGCATCGGTTGAGAAACTACGAGGTAGAATAATCGGCCTTCCAAAAACAGCCTCCGTAAGAACATAACTTTTCCGTTTCAATTAAAAACAGTGTGCAAGGGATGTTGTAAAAGAATTGAAGAAACGACTCGGCAGCTAGGAATTCGAAAGTCAAACTCCTAGCTCCTCGACAAGAAGCTCATTCTTTAGCCGCTTTTTAAAACTATCTAGGCAGATGGTATATTGTCCTCATTTCATTAACTCGAAGTTTTCCCCGCTATTTTTTGTAGAACAAACAATTAGCTTGATGGGGATGCCGCTGGCTTGGATACGCCAATCCTCCTTCTTTGGAGTCAGCTTTGAACTTTGTCATGTGGTAATGGGTTTGATTTGGCATTTTAATAAATGTAATGGAAAAATATCACAAGGTTAAAAGGCTTGAACTTTAGTAATTTGGTTACAATTTCCAAGAATCGAGCAGGGGATGATGTGCAGAAATGCATTTAAATTTGTAGATTCTAGAATAGAGGAAGTAAGTACAAGAGTAGCAGAGGCATCAAAGGAAGATGTTGTTATTGTTGTAAAGTTGCTTGCATTGCATTGGAGAACTAGGCCATGGCACGTGGTGTCCTGATATGTGTGTTTTCATTTTTTATGCTGATACATTTAACCAAAGGGAGCGTTGCTTTTTCTAATTTATAGACTGTATTGTCAAATGTGCGAAACAATGTCGGACAAATATGGATTCAAGTGCCATTGTATGAGCGAGAGCCATTAGCCAAACTGCAGGTATTCTCCGGATCAAAATCCTCACCACTTTGTTGGTGGGTATCCTCAATAATTTGAACCGCTTTTATGGAGCATATGAAACATAGCCATCATTTTTAGAGTAGCAGCCGCTTTTAGTTTACGAAGGATTATATTGCAGATCGCCATCATGTCCGCATGTATTCTACAAAATGGATCCTCTTGACCAAATTTGTTAAATACTAGGGAAAAGACCGGAAAGTGTAAAGTTGGGAAACCCCCGAGGTTGGTTCATTACTTATAATGATAAGGAGCCCGGAACTCGCTCAAGGAAGGTTTGAAAAATAAGAGACAAAAGCTGGGGGTAGATGCGCATGCATGCATGAGAGAATGATTGCAATGATTGAAAGGGCTGTCAAATTCACGGCTAGAGTCTCCGAGGGAGGATGTTTCTTCCTTCCCGCCATTTGATGAGGAAACCAGAGGACTTTTAGGAGAATAAAAGATTGAAAAGATTGCTTTTCTCTTGGTGGATTAAAACCACAAGCTCCTCTCCAATGTTGATGTTGTTACCCATAATATTAAAACCAACGATTTTTTGAAGATGAAGAAGAGAAACTAGGGGTAAAATGTGATAGGCTTAGAGATTGATAAAATTTAAATGACCTTCCTAGACACCGTCCATTTCTCTTCTCTCTTTTTTTTGATGTGTGGTCTTTCCAAGAGGTGATGATGACAAAAAATCACGGTGATGGTGGGTGGGAGCCAAAATGCATTGAACATAATTTAGATGCCCAAAACTACAACAACATGGTCAATGATGAGGGAAGGTCAACTTGAAGATCGTGAAAAGACTTGAAATGAGTTGTTACGGATGACTCAATAACCAAGGAAGGAAAAGGGAAGGAAGAAGGGCGAAATTAAATGTTTGTTAACATCCGTTGAACATTGCACACATGACTCTACAAATAAAGTGAAATTATAAAGATGTTAATTGCTAAGGAATACATTTATAATAGATGTTAATAAATTTGTTGATACTTCATACCAATGTATTTAATCAGGACCCGTTTGTTTGACACAAGCATTAGGTGTCTCTATTTGACTTCTGCAAGAACTTTGTTTATTAATTCGTGGTTCCCCGCCTTTGGTATCTATATCTATGAAGTCACTTCAAGTAACATGCTTTATCTTATTACTTTGTTTAGCAAGGCTACGCTTTAGAAGTAGGCATGTAATCGTAGTGGATTACCAAGTCAAGCGGAAGTTATGGGGCCTCTGATGAGAGCATACAATTGTTCTCAAAGATTTATGTCTTAGTATTCCAATGACATCAAAATCGTCTTAGATAAGGTTTGCTTTTTATGGATAACACATTCTTATAATCAAATGACCATTTGAATCTTTCAAAACGCTAATGTATAATGGTTATAATCGGCAATATCTTTGTGAGTTAGCATGGACTAAAGAAATCTCTCTTTTGCAAAGAAATACAACAATTCCATAAATTGCAACATTTTTGCTTAATCCATGCACTATTTGATAGTAATAGATGATTTGTTTTAATGCAAAATGCAAAACAACAATTCATATAGTTAAGACAATATCAAAGCATTGCTTCATGGCAACATTACATGATGGAAAATTGTGCATGATGCTACATCATGAGATTTGGTACATGATATTACAACCATATCGAGTTAGCATGGAACTTCGAAAAAAAAAAAGAAGCATCCATGCAACAAATATAGTTCCACCATTTTGCAACAAATGTAGTTCTACCATCATTTGCAACCCTTTGGAATTTATTTGTAATGCATGCACCATTTGATAGTAATAGATAATTGTTTAATGCAAAATGCAAAACAACAATGATTATCAAAAGTATAGTTCAAGACAATAACAAATACATTACATATGTTGCAAGCTGCGATACCCTGGCTGCGTGTCATGGACAAAATATTACATGATGGTACATCATCGCGTGTACAAAATGATATTACAACTATACAAGAATGTCTTCTACAAGCGCCTAAAGGTCTTTTTATTCAAACTCAAACTTACAGGTTTTCACCCTTTGTTCAAACTAAAACTTCTAGGTTTCCAACTTATGCCCGAAAGAACGGCTGGCACCTTTAACTAGTTGTAGATGATAATTCTTGATCTTAGAAATTGGTCGGTAAATGGAGTTTCAATTCAAAAAGATGCCAAACACATAGAGGTTTCGACAATCTCTACAAGTTAAAATGAGCGAAAGTGGTGCCGCTTCTAAGCTATAAAGTTTTTAACATAATGTCAATTCATTGGAGGAGTATGGGAGTAATCCTCCGCTTTTGTTGGTAACAAAATTAAGTTGGGACATACTCTAGAACTTGTCCATCTCCACGCTTTTGCTGCCATCCAGTTTGACATTCCCCATCTTCTTATAATATAGGGGCATTTTCATAAGTATCCAAGAAATATGGGACATTTTAAAACTTTTTGAGGTTTAAATATGCATCAAGCGATAGTTTAACCAATGGCTAGATGGATGGTATAGATCTTGATTCCCTATTCTCCGGGCCATTCTTAGAATTGTGGTGGAGATTGGCGGTGAGATCAATGGCTAAGATGTCGATCCATGTCTGTAATTTCATTGGTTGCCTGGAATTAACACCCAGGCCTTGTGTTTTTCCTTTCCCTCCTCGGCCACTTTGTGTTTTCCTTTTCCCTCGAATGGCTGCTTATGGCTTGTGCGAAATTGTATCCGACATGCACCTTGTGCATGCTTCCTCGCCGGTGGTGATCCGACCACAAATCCAAATCCACGTCACACCGGGCCGGCCTCCTCGGATTCGACCGAGGGCCATACACCCCATGTTAGAAGCAAAGGAAAAAAATCGGACAATGGGGAGATTCCTTTAACCCGTGATCACTTTTGTGGCCTAGAGTCGGAAATGACATTCGTGGAGATAGATGCGATGAGCTGGAAAGTTAAAAAAACTCACGGAATTGTTAACGAAAGATATTGTCCCCAAATGCGCCGGGTTTTCTGGCAATGAAAGCCCGGGGCCTCTCATGATTTCTTAAGATAATCCCATGGACGCTTTTTCTCGCGTCGGTAGAAATAAAGTTGAGCTCTAATGCCGCCATATCTGACCCAGTTGAGCAACCAGGAGACCACCATAACTGAAGGGCATCCGTGATCCGTCGATAGGTTCCATGGGCATGGCCGAGAGAGTTTCATCCGCCACGACGGATCCCGCCTCGGTGAACAAATCGTCGCGGATTTTCTCGGGACCAAGATTCCGGTGTCCTAGTGATATGTCGCATGTAAACACATTGAAAACCAATGCATATCACGGCAGCTCCTTGTTCCCTCCGGAAAAATGCCTCCGCTTGTATGGCGATACCAAATCGGCAATGGTGCTTTCTGCCTCGGGAGCACATGGAGTAGAGTATGCTTTGGCCCATGAATACTCGCTAGTTCCGGCCGCCCGGATTCAGATTTGAAGGAATATTATTGGAAACAACTGATTTGAGCCGGATGAGGAGTAAAGAGAATTCATTGAGCATCGCTGCCTTTGGCGGTATACAATTGATTCTTACCATCCGATTACAAATAAGCTGGCCGCTTAGGGTTTTCAAGCTTACCAACCCGCAGGCGATTCTTACGGACTTGTGAGCTAAAAATTACAAAGAACTTTCCTATGCTCGAGGTTTCATATATAGCTCACAATGCGCTCTTTGGGCCATCTCGACCAGTACTCCCTAATGCAGTTGAGTGGTGGTGCCTTTGACCCATATAGGAAAGTTCTTAGCCCATATAGGAAAGTTCTTAGTCATCCAGCTTTGGTTTTGGCGTCACAAAATTGTTGGATGCGGCCATTCGATACAAATGGATGCTTTTAGATGTTTCTCTTGACCGGTATCCTTCAAGGCTTTAGATGTTTCGTCTTGCTTTTACATTGTGGCTTTCTTCTTTCAAGGCTGCAAATGGTGGAGAGGCTTCGCCAGCGGGCCTTTTGCACTTCCTACTTGTGTCTTACGCTGCTCGGCTTAAGATTGGAAATAAAATCTCTTTAAATACTTGGTCTTCTCTACGATTAGGTCTTAAGATCGAGAAATAAGCTTCCTTTTTGAGGAGTTTGTGTTAAAATTTGATCTCAAAACTACATTAAAATTCGTTGTAACTTCTATTACAATTATTGAAATTTGGCCTCTAAAAGCAGAACTAAATTTAATGAACTTGGTTGGTTCAATTCCCAAAAAAGACTTTGTAAGTTGGATATGCTTAGATTGAATAAACAAAGAAGAATAATAAAATGATGCGATGTCATGTTTAAAATAAAATATGATTATATTGCCTTCTAGATTCTAATTGAATCTTGGATTTTTTTTTTTTTATTTTTTTTAAAAATATATGCACCACGTTATCACTACCACATGATTGGTTAAAAAGACAACATTTATTTTTCTTATATGTCATAATAATGCTTTTTTATTTAAAATAACTTGTAGATTTATAGTAACTACATACCATATTGTGTAAAAACAATATATGAATTTTTTTTTCTCAAAAGTTAATTGCTTGACAGTATTTTACAATGTAAAAAGGAGAAGATTTTGGATGAAACATCTTCACCATTGGTAAAGATAAATAAATCGAATGTTATTAGCCATTGCTAATGTCAGGACCTTGAAATCCATCATACGGGATGTAAGTCTGATAAGAATATAGTCAGTAAGTGGATCTATTGTGACAAAACCGTGAGTAGACAAAAATATAAAGAAATTCTAGTTTAATTTCTCATGGGTAATGTGGCTTTACAATGTAAAAAGGAGAAGATTTGATGAAAAACATTCTCTACCATTGGTAAAGATAAATAGTCCGAGAATGCCATTAGCTATTGCTAATGCTTGTGACCTTGAAATCCATCATATGGATAAGTACAAGATTCTTGAATGCTACCTAGAGGAGGAAATTTATTTAAGACCCTCGGCCTCGATTTGAGGAGGAAAAGGAAAATTTGGAAGTTGAATAGAGGCCCCACACTCACCCCAGCTTTTGGTCCACCTGCTGAAAACATCGCTTTCGTAGGTCTACATGTCCCGCTTTCAAAGAATCCTATGTGGATTTCAGGAGGTATGGTTTTGTTCGATAATGGTTCTTTTTTTTTTCAAAGGGACTAAACATCCAATCGTTGTTTTGTAGTTTCTTCTATTGTGACATGTCATTTTATAATACAATCCAATCGTGAGGAAAGAATACTTGAATTTCTACATGTCTAATAATCTATTGTCACATGTCTTTATAGATGTAGGAAAGAATATTTGATTCTCTACATGTCCTATACTCCATTCACATGTCTTTTATAGTAGTAGGACGAAAGAGTACTTTTATTTGCTAAGGCATTGTAGGAAAGAATACATGAATTATGATACGTGTAATACTTCATTGTCACATGTCTTTATAGAAGTAGGAAAGAATACTTGATTCTCTACATGTCATATGCTTCCATGTCACATGTCTTTATAGTAGTAGGACAGAGTACTTTATTTTTGCCAGCATTGTGGAAAGAATACATGAATTACTTACATGTGTAATACTTCTATTGTCACATGTCTTTATAGAAGTAGGAAAGAATACTTGATTCTCTACATGTCCTATCCTTCCATATCACATGTCTTTATAGTGGTAGGATGCAGTACTTGATTTGTTACATGATGCACGCAATCATCACATGTCCTTATACTAGTATTCCATGTAAGACAAGTTACTCAATTACTTAACACCTATTTTTGCATAACAAAACCATCAAGAATTTGATTTGTATTCCTTGAGGGTGCAGGACCTGCGGCAAAAATGCAATATCTCATCTATTGTCCCTTTACCCCTCATGCTTATAGAAAACTAGAATGCAAAGGCATTATGAAGATCCCAAAATTGAATTGAACCGAATTTAACTTTAACATCCATGGGAACCAACAAGTCTATCGATCCCACACCAGCATGCAAGGCTTTGAGAGAGAGAGAGAGAGAGAGAGAGAGAGAGAGAGAGAGAGAGAGAGAGAGAGAGAGAGAGAGAGAGAGAGAGAGAGAGAGAGAGAGAGAGAGAGAGAGAGAGAGAGAGAGAGAGTTTTGCTTTTTATGCCCTCAAATCCATTTTTGAGCATATGCACATGATCTCGTGTCCCAATCAGCTCAAAACATGCCAAGGTGGTTTCAAACATGCCACCAAGGTGGCTCAAACATACACAAGGTGGTTCAAACATGCCACAAAGGTGGCTCCAACATGCCAAGGTGGGTCCAACATGCCACGCTGGCTCCAACATGCCATGCAGGTCTAATATGCCAACGTGGCGCAAACATGCCACGGGCTCCACCATGCCACCTAGGTCCAACATGCCAAGGTGGCTCACAACATGTCACCTAGGCTTAAATATGCCAAGTTGGCTCAAACATGCCACCCAGGCTCCAGCATGCCACCAGAGTTCTAACATGCCACCTAGGCTCAAACATGCCAAAGTGGCTCAAACATGCCACGCGGGCTCCAACATGCCAAGGTGGCTCAAACATGCCACCCAGGCTCCAACATGACAAGGTGGCTCAAACATGCCACATGGCTTCAACATGCCACCTAGGCTCCAACATGCCAAGGTGGCTCAAACATGCCAATGGGTCCAAATACGCCAAGGTGGCTCTAACATGCCACCTAGGCTCAAACATGCCAAGGTGGCTCCAACATGCCACTTAGGCTCCAACATGCAAAATGACTCAAACATGCCACTTAGGCTCCAACGTGCTCAAACATGCCACGCAGTGCCCAAAGATGCCACCTATGCTCCAACTTGCCAAGGTGGCTCAAATATGCCACGTGGGCTCCAACATGCCACCTAGGCTCCAACATTCCCCGTGGCTCAAACATGCCACATAGGCTCAAACATGCCATGCGTGCTCACTTAGGCTCAAATTACGCCAAGGTGGCCCAACATGCCACCTAGGGCTCAAACGCGCAAGGTGGCTCAAACATGCCACCTAGGTTTCCAACATGCCACCTAGGCTCAAACATGCCGTGGCTCAAACATGCCAAGGTGGGTCAAACATGCCAACTAGGGTCCAACATGCCACCTAGGGTCTAACATGCCAAGGTGGCTCAAACATGCCATGCGGTTTCACCATGCCACCTAGGGTCAAAATGCCAAGGTGGCTCACAACATGCCATCTAGGGCTTAAATATGCCAAGTTGGCTCAAACATGCCACCTAGGTCTAACATGCCACCGTGGGTTCTAACATGCCACCTAGGCTCAAACATGCCACATGGGCTCCAACATGCCACCTAGGGCTCCAACATGCCACCTAGGCTCCAACATGACAAGGTGGCTCAAACATGCCACATGGGCTTAACATGCCACCTAGGGTTCCAACATGCCAAGGTGGCTCAAACATGCCACTTGGGCTCCAACATGCCAAGGTGGCTCTAACATGCCACCTAGGCTCAAACATGCCAAGGTGGCTCCAACATGCCACCTAGGCTCCAACATGACAAAATGGCTCAAACATGCCACCTAGGCTCCAACGGATCGAAACATGCCACGCCAGCTCCAACATGCCACCTATGCTCCAACTTTGCCAAGGTGGCTCAAATATGCCACGGGCTCCAACATGCCACCCAGGGCTCCAACATTCCTAGGTCTTCTCCGCCTAAACTTGGGTCTCCCAAGGTAATGTCAATGTTTCGAGTCCGCTGGCGCAGTCGATCAGAAGTTCGAGGGTGGAGAGTTGCCCGTCTGGTACGTGGACCTTCCAGAGGACCTTTGGGTCGAACCGCTTCCTCGAAGGTTTTAGGGCTCCATCTTCCGCATCAACGCCCCACTACCTCATGACATTGTGCAAGATCCTCGGTCCAACGATTAGGTATGAGGCCTCCAAAACGTGAAACCCCGCGGCTCTTGCCAAAGTTATTGTAGGGTTTACGCTATGGAGGTCGAGTTTTATTCCGCTTGCACCCGAGACATGGTCGAGAAGCCGCAGCTTGAAAACAAGAAGCAATAGAAACTGACGTAAATGGGGTTTGGATTTACCGAGGCAAAGTTTTCCAAGCAGCCCTCCCGAGGGCAAATCCCAATGCCTCCCTTCCCTTGCCCGGTTTCTATCCGATCGTTGAATCCACGCTCAAGTAACTTGCTTGTTTCGAAAGGTGTTCAAAAAAAAATACAAGATCTGGCCCGAGAACATATCAAACCAAGAAGCCCGCCCCGCAATGACCGTAGAAACCCAAGTGTTTTGTCGTTATTCGCAGCATAAAGGTTCAAATGGAGATTTGACTTAGCCATGTCGTCTAAAACGTTGAATTACCCTAGGGACCAAGTTACACCTCCCATTTTTTGCAAAGAAAAGAAACACGAACCCTTTACATGGCAAATTTTCGCACCCTCCGCTAAGGCCAATTCACTACGAACGTGTTGGACATGAGCTACTTTGGCGCCCTAGTGCAAAGGGTGGTCTTCCCGCCAACGAAACTTGGTTTCCGTGGTAATGTCGATGTTTCGAAGTCCGCTGGGCGTACAGTCGATCACGCCCGGTGGGAGAGTTGCCCGTTTGCGGGCCGTGAACCTTCCCAATGTCAGAGGACCTTTGGGTCGAACCGCTCGAAGGTTTAGGCTCCGGGAGCGGCCAATGCCTCCCACTACCTTGCATGACATTAAGTGCAAGATCCTGGTCCAATCTGACTCCCTATGGCCTCCAAAACATAAACCCCGTGCCTTGCCGCTATTGTAGGTTTAGGTTATGGAGGTCGAGTTTTATTCCATGTCACCACTTTAGACATGGTCGAAGCCAAAATTTGAAAACAAGAAGCAATAGAAAGACCGGCGAAATGGGGTTTGGATTTACCGAGGCAAACTTTCCTACCGGTGCTCCGAGGGCAAATGCCAATGCCTCCTTCCCGTGCCCCATTCCTATCATGCCCGCTGAATCCATGCTTCAAGTAACTTGTTTCAAACATGTTCAAAAATTCAAGATCCGCCTTAGAGAACATATCAACCGCAGTGTCCCCGCAATGACCGTGCTTAACCTAAGTGTTTTGTCGCTAAGGCAAGTTCAAAGGTGCCAATGGAGATTTGACTTCCCATGTCGTCCAAACATGCCATAAATTACCCCAGCCACCAAGTTACAACTGGCCATTTTTTGCGGCAAAGAAACACAAGACCCTCCACATGGCAAGGTTCCAACTCCATCAACATGCCAAGGCTAATTCACTACGATCGTTTGGACACGAAGCTACTTTTGCGCTTCCCCAGATAGGGTGGTCTTCGCCCAAGAAACTTGGGCTCTGTGGTAATGTCGATGTTTCAATCCGCTGGCGAAGTCCGATCACAAATATGGGTGGAGGTTGCCCCAGGCCACGGGACCTTCCAGAGAGGACCTTTTGGGTCGAATCGCCTCGAAGGTTTTAGGCTCCGCCTCAAGGCCAACGCCCCCACTACCTCATGACATTGTGCAAGATCCTGGTCCAATCGGGATTAGGGTATGGCCTCAAAATGTAAACCCTCGGCTCCTTGCATGTTATTGTAGGGTTTACGCTATGGAGGTCAAACATGCTTTGGTCCGTTTCCACTTGGGACATGGTCGAGCACCACCTAGGCTTGAAAACACCTAGGCTCCAAGAAAACACCAATGGGGTTTGGATTTAATCTCCTCCTAGTTTTGCAATTAAAAGTCTAGAGCACCTTGTCAATAGCAAAAATTGTTTGGGATCACTGGTTCGCCAATAGATCGAAACTGAGATTTCCCATCTCATGACTCCCCATGCATGTTTAGAAATGGTCCACCTAGTTATCAAAGAAGTCGACTACGTTTTGGCCTCCAAAACGTAAACCCCGCGGCATTGCTAGGTTATTGTAGGGTTTACGTTATGGAGGTCGAAGTTTTATTGATTACTTGAGGCATGGTCGAAAGCCGCAGCGATTGAAAACAAGAAGCAATAGAAATTGACGAAATGGGGTTTGGATTTATCCTCCTCCCATGTCGCAATTAGAAGTCAAGAACACATTTTGTAGTAGCAAATTTTTCTGAAATGATTCGGGATCGCCAATAGATCCAAAGTCATTATTTTGGTTACCATGGCTCGCATGCATGTTTGAAAAGGTACACCGGGGATCCTGTGCAATTGACCACGTTTTGGCCTCCACAACGTAAACCTTACAATAACACGGCAAGGCACAGGGTTTGCATTTTGGAGGCCATACCATGGCCGTTGGACCAGGATCTTGCACAATGTCATGAGGTAGTGGGAGGGCGTTGACGCCTTAAGAGGGAGCCCTAAAACCTTCCACCCCTGGCCGGTTCGAAGTTGGGGAAGTGTGTCAGCGCTTTAAGTTCTTCAGATCCCTTTATTCTATTCCTTGCCAAACTCCTCTACCAAAAATTTCAAAGGTTATCATATTTCTTGCATAGAGTCCTAGTCATCATGTCCATGTCACCACCATCTAGCCATGTCATCCAAAATTTGCCAACATCACCCAATAAAAAGACCAGAGATGGACATCTTTTCATTTTTGGCCTAGTCAAAACTTGGCCTTGCTTTCTTGGCATGCCATGTCACCACTTGGAGTGCCACATGGGTTGCACATGCCACCTAGTCTCCAACATGCCACATAGTCTCGAACATGCCACCTAGGCTCAAACATGCCACATAGTCTCCAATATGCCACATAGCCTTAAACAAAACAAGGGGGCTCAAACATGCCATGGGGCTCAACATGCCACCTAGGATCCAACATGCCAAGGTGGCTCAAACATGCCAAGATGGCTCCAATATGCCACACGGGTTCCAACATGCCATCGAACATGCCAAGGTAGCTCAAACATGCCACGAGGGCCCCCAAAGACTCCACCTAGGCTCAAACATCCCAAGGCCACCTAGGCGCCAACATGCCACCTAGTCTCCAACATGCCAC
This sequence comes from Isoetes taiwanensis, assembly GCA_021234155.1. Taxonomy (NCBI): domain Eukaryota; kingdom Viridiplantae; phylum Streptophyta; class Lycopodiopsida; order Isoetales; family Isoetaceae; genus Isoetes; species Isoetes taiwanensis. Next base: position 12,294,082 of record JAJEKV010000002.1, read on the forward strand.
ATAGTCTCGAACCCAAATATGCCAAGGTGGCTCAAACATGCCACGTTGGCTCCAACATGCCACCTAGGCTCTAACGTGCCAAGGTGGCCCAAACATGCCACATGGGTTCCAACATGCTAGCTAGTTGGCTCAAACATTCCAAGGTGGCTCAAACATGCCACAAGGGCTCCAATATGCCACCTAGGCTCCAACATGCCACCTAAGATGCCAAGGTGCCTCAAACATGCCACGCGGACTCCAACATGCCACCTAGGCTCAACCATGCCACCTAGGCTCCAACATGCCACCTAGGCTCCAACGTACCACCTAGGCTCAAACATGCCAAGGTGGCTCAAACATGCCACCCAGGCTCCAACATGCCACCTAAGTCGATGTTCGAGTCTATTAGAAGAGCCAATTTATGGATTGCGGGAGATGCCCATTCGCTGCCACCATATGGAGAGGACATTTGAGACAAACTACTTTTCGAAAGGTGTTAAGGGTCCATCTTCCATCAAGGCCAACACGCCTCTCTAAGTGATATACTATGCAAGATCCCTGCTCAAAACGACTAATGATTGTCTACTTCCACACCAGTCAAATTTGCATTTTATGCCTTGAGAAATAAATGTGCACGAGGCTTCATTTGTTATTATTCAACTTCCATATTAATTGTGATGATTCAGTTCCCAAAGTGAAGTTTGTAATGTGGAATAGGCCTGACCTGCACCAATTTCGCAAAATATGATAAACATTTATGAAATTATCTTGTTCACCGCTGATTGCGGAAAGCGCTTAAAACACGTGATGTTTGCAATATACGTAATTGATCCTTGTGAATTTATTTCCTGCAGATTGTTCAAGAACACTTGTTCAGAGGGCGGCATCAAGGATTTTATCGAAATATAATGGAGTTTTGAAGAGGATTATCATCCTATCCTATATTATAATGTTGTGTAATGGACCAATTTTCCTAGATCCAATGGTGAGGTTTGATCACTTGATCCTATGGCTAAGATTTAACAATCTCTAGATCCGATGGTCGAACAACACATTTTTAGGTCTATTCCTTCTAACTCCGATGAGCAAAAAGACCAAGGCGCTCTAATGGCGTAGAAGACGCGAGCCCGGCTCTTGAGAACTCTCGCAACAACAACAGTCAATGAGGTAGAGCATCGGTTGAGAAACTACGAGGTAGAATAATCGCCTTCCAAAACAGCCCTCCGAAGAACATAACTTTTCTGCTTTCAATTAAAACAAAAGGCAAGGATGTTGTAAAAGAATTGAAGAAACGACTCAAAGAAGAATTCAAAGTCAAACTCCTAGCTCGACAAGAAGCTCATTCTTTAGCGCGCTTTTAAACTATCTAGGCAGATGGTATATTGTCCTCATTTCATTAACTCTCGAAGTTTTCTTTCCCGCTATTTTTGTAGAACAAACAATTAGCTTGATGGGGATGCCGTTGGCTTGGATACGTCAATCCTCCTTGCTGGAGCTGGCTTTGAACTTTGTCATGTGGTAATGGGTTTGATTTGGCATTTTTAATAAATGTAATGGAAAAATACTGTACAAGGTTAAAAGGCTTGAACTTTTAGTAATTTGGTTACAATTTCAAGAACGAACAGGGGATGATGTGCAGGAAATGCATTTAAATTTGTAGATTCTAGAATAGAGGAAGTAAGTACAAGAGTAGCAGAGGCATCAAAGGAAGATGTTGTTATTGTTGTAAAGTTGCTTGCATTGCATTGGAGAACTAGGGCCATGGCACAGGGTGTCCGTATATGTGTGTTTTCATTTTTTTATGCTGATACATTTAACCAAAGGGAGCGGTTGCTTTTCTAATTTATAGACCTGTATTGTCAAATGTGCCAGAAACAATGTCGGGACAAATATGGATTCAAGTGCCATTGTATGAGCGAGAGCCATTAGCGCCAACTGCAGGTATTCGATCAAAATCCTCACCACTTTGTTGGTGGGTATCCTGAATAATTTGAAACTGCTTTTATGGAGCATATGAAACATAGCCATCATTTTTAGAGTAGCAGCCGTTTTAGTTTACAGTGATTATATTGCAGATCGTCATCATGTCCGTATGTATTCTACAAAATGGATCCTCTTGACTGAATTTGTTAAATACTAGGGAAAGACTGGAAAGTGTAAAGTTGAGGAAACCCCTGAGGTTGGTTCATTACTTATAATGATAAGGAGCCTGGAACTCTGCTCAAGGAAGGTTTGAAAAATAAGAGACAAAAAGCTGAAGTTGCAGATGCAGACAGACATGAGAGAATGATTGCTGGCCAGATTGAAAGGGCTGTCAAATTCACGAAGTTAGAGTCTCCCGAGGAGGATGTTTCTTCTTCCTTGCCATTTGATGAGGAAAACCAGAGGACTTTTTAGGGAGAATAAAAGATTGAAAAGATTGCCTTTTCTCTTGGTGGATTAAAACCACAAGCTCCCTCCAACAGTGATGTTGTTACCCATAATATTAAACCAACGATTTTTGAAGATGAAGAAGAGAAACTAGGGGGTAAATGTGATAGGCTTAGAGACTGGATAAAATTTAACAGCTTCGAGACACCGTCCATTTCTCTTCTCATTTTTTTTTGGATGTAGGTCTTTTTCCAGCAGGTGATGATGACAAAAATCGCTGGTGATGGTGGGAGCTAAATGCAGTGAACATAATTTAGATGCCCAAAACTCGCAACATGGTCAATGAGGAAGGTCAACTTGAAGATGCAGCAGAAAGACTTGAAATGAGTTGCTTCTGGATGACTCAATAACCAAGGAAGGAAAAGGGAAGGAAGAAGTAAAAAATTAAGTGTTTGTTAACATCTGTTGAACATTGCACACATGACTCACAAATAAGTGAAATTATAAAGATGTTAATTGCTACAAGGCCATTTATAATAGATGTTAATGCAATTTGTTGATACTTCATACAGAATGTATTTAGCCGTGGACCTGTTTGACACAAGCATTCAGTGTCTCTATTGACTTCCTGCAAGAACTTTGTTATTAATTCAGACATGGTTCCTGCCTTGGTATCTATATCTATGAAGTCACTTCAAGTAACATGCTTTATCTTATTACTTTGTTTAGCAAGGCTACTACGTTTAGAGTAGGCATGTACCGTAGTGGATTGCAAGTCAAACGGAAGTTATGGGGCTACAGTAGGAGCATACAATTATTCTGTCAAAAGGTATGTCTTAGTATTGTCAGCATCAAGCCACCGATAAGGTTTGCTTCTTTATGGATAACACATTCTTATAATCAAATGACCATTTGAATCTTTCAAACGCTAATGTATAATGGTTATAATCGGCAATATCTTTGTGAGTTAGCATGGACTAAAGAAATCTCTTTGCAAGAAATACAATTCTACCATAAATTGCAACATTTTTGTAATCCATGCACTATTTGATAGTAATAGATGATTTGTTTAATGCAAAATGCAAAACAACAATTCATATAGTTAAGACAATATCAAAGCATTGCTTCATGGCAACATTACATGATGGAAAATATTGCATGATGCTACATCATGAGATTTGGCACATGATATTACAACCATAATGAGTTAGCATGGAACTCGAAAAGAAGTATCCATGCAACAAATATAGTTCTACCATCATTTGCAACAAATGTAGTTCTACCATCATTTGCAACCCTTTGGAATTTATTTGTAATGCATGCACCATTTGATAGTAATAGATAATTGTTTAATGCAAAATGCAAAACAACAATGATTATCATATAGTTAAGACAATAACACAGCATTACATATGTTGCAAGCTCTGTCTCCGTGCCCGTGTCATGGACAAATATTACATGATGGTACATCATGCGATGTGGGCCAAATGATATTACAACTATAACAAGAATGTCTTCTACAAGCAGTCTAAAGGTCTTTTTATTCAAACTCAAACTTACAGGTTTTCACCCTTTGTTCAAACTAAAAACTTCTAGGTTTCCAACTTATGCCCAGCAACGCTGGGCACCTTAACTAGTTGTAGATGATAATTCTTGATCTTAGAAATTGGTCCGCTGTCAGTTTCAATTCAAAAAAGATGCCAACACATAGAGGTTTCCGACAATCTCTACAAGTTAAATGAACGAGTGGTGCCGCTTCTAAGCTATAAAGTTTTTAATAATGTCAATTCATTGGAGGAGTATGGAGTAATCCCTCCGTTTTTGTTGCAGCAAGGTCGTTCGGACATACTCTAGAACTTGTCCATCTCCATCGCTTTTGCTCGTCATCCAGTTTGACATTCCCCATCTTCTTATAATATAGGGGCATTTTCATAAGTATCAAGAAATATGGGACATTTTAAAACTTTTTTGAGTTTAAATATGCATCCAAGCAGTAGTTTAACCAATGGCTTAGATGGATGGCATAGATCTTGATCTCCCTCCTATTCTCTGATTGGCCCTTAGAATTGACGGTGGAGATTGGCGGTGAGATCAATGGCTAAGATGTCGATCCATGTCCTGTAATTTCATTGGTTGCCTCTCGCATTAACACCGGGTGCCTTGTGTTTTTCCTTTCCCTCCTCGCCGCCTTGTGTTTTTCCTTTCCCTCGAATGGCTATGGCGCACAGAGGTATCCGACATGCACCTTGTGCATGCTGCCCTGCTTCAGTGGTGATCCGACCACAAATCCAGTCCCCTGGTCACACTGGCCGGCCTCCCTGGATTCGACCAGGCCATACACCCCATGTTCGAAGCAAAGGAAAAAAAATCAGACAATGGGGAGATTCCTTTAACCGTGATCACTTTTGGTGGCCCTAGAGTCTAAAATGACATTCGTAGATAGATGCGATGAGTCGAAAGTTAAAACTCGAGAATTGTTAACGAAAGATATTGTCCCCAAATCGCCAGGTTTTCTCAATAATGAAAACCTGGGGCCTCTCATAGATTTCTTAGATAATCCGCCATGGACGTTTTCACGCGTCGGGTAGAAATAAAGTTGAGCTCTAATTGTCGCCATATCTCTGCGCAGCCCAAAGAAAATCCGGAGACCACCATAACTGAAGGGCATCCGCATCCGATCGATAGGTTCCATGGGCATGGCGTAGAGTTTCGATCCGCCACGACGGGGATCCCCGCCTCGCGTGAACAAATCGTATGGATTTTCAAGGCCCGAATCAAGATTCCGGTCCTAGTGATATGCCGCATGCAAACAGACATCCAGAAACCAGCCAGACATCCGGCCGCCCCTTGTTCCCTCCGTAAAAATGCCTCTCTTGGCTATGGCGATACCAAATCGGGTAATGGTGCTCGCCCTGCGGCACATGGAGTAGAGTATGCTTTTGGCTCATGAATACTCGCTAGTTCCGTATTGCCTCGATTCGTGTTTCGAAGGGAATATTATTGGAAACAACCGATTTGGAGTCGGATGAGGTAAGAGAATTCATTGAGCATGTGTCTTTAAGGTATACAATTGATTCTTACCATCCGACACAAATAATCACGCTTAGGGTTTCAAATTTTACCAACCACAAAGCATTCTTACCTGACTTGTGAGCTAAAAATTAACAGTAACTCCTATATGCTCGAGGTTTCATATATAGCTCATCACATCGGGCCATCTCCTCGACTTCCGCATTCTCTATTCTGGTTAGTGGTGCGTGCCTTTCAGCCCATATAGGAAAGTTCTTAGCCCATATAGGAAAGTTCTTAGTCATCCGCTTTGGTTTTTTGACATCTAAAATTGGTTGCAAAAGCCATTCGATACAAATGGATGCTTTAGATGTTTCTACCGGGTCGCATCCTTCAAGGCTTTAGATGTTTCTACTGCTTTACATTGTGGCTTTCTTCTTTCAAGGCTGCAAAAAATGGGTGGAGAGGCTCGCCAAAGCAGGCCTTTTGCACTTTTCCTACTTGTGTCTTCTGCTATCGGCTTAAGATTGGAAATAAAAATCTCTTTTCAGACGGGGTCTTCTCTGACTGCCTTAAGATCGAAATAAAAAGCTTCCTTTTTCGAAGTTTGTGTTAAAATTTTGATCTCAAAACTCGTAAATTTCGTTGTAACTTCTATTGCAATTATTGAAATTTGGCCTCTAAAACAGGCCTAAATTTAATGAACTTGGTTGGGTTCAATTCCCAAAAAGACTTTCTTAGCTTGGATATGCTTAGATTGAATAAACAAGAAAGAATAATAAAATGATGTCTGATGTCATGTTTAAAATAAAATATGATTATATTGCCTTCTAGATTCTAGTGAATACTGGATTTTTTTTATTTTTTTTTTAAAATATATGCCACGTGTCACTACATGATTGGTTAAAGACAACATTTATTTTTCTTATATGTCATAATAATGCTTTTTTATTTAAAAAATAACTTGTAGATTTTATAGTAACTACATACCATATTGTGTAAAAACAATATATGAATTTTTTTCTCAAAAGACTATTGTAGATTTTTTTTGAAATTACCTATATTTTTATGAGGAAAACAATAATGGAAAACAATGGCACCTTTTAAAAACTACATATGGAGACAAAATATCAACATAGAGAAAATTGGAAACATTTGAAAACAACAATTATTTTTAAAATAATACATATGAATTTCTTGAAAATTACATATCATTTTTTGGGAAAACAATGTCGACTTTAAAAAACTACAAGTGGAGAAAACAAAACAACACAAGTGGAGAAAACAAAACAACACATATTGAAAAGGAAAAAACAACTATTTTTTTTCGGTTTTTCACGTGTACTAATATTTAAACCTACATGTGTTTTTTGGAAGATAAACAACGCGTGGCTCCTCAAAAAAACAACAGTCAAGAAAAAAAACTACACGTCGAAAAAGTTCGGTAAAAACAACAGTGAAAAAAAAGACACGTTGACAAAAAAACAAAAAAGTGCCAGAAAAACCACCGTGGGAGTTTTTGGCCAAAAACCACTGTCTGTTTGTGCAAATCCGGATAAACGGGCCACGTGGACTTTTGGGGCCATTTTGGTGTTGTTTTTGGCATAAAACAACACTTCCGTACAAGTAAAAAACAACTGTGGACCAAAATTCGGGGTCAGTGTGTCTATGGTCTTAAACAATCTCCTAGGGAATGGTATAAATGTATGGATGGATATCTTGTAGAACAAGGTCTTGAAAAGCTCAATTATAATGGTAATATCTATAGGTTCAAAATGGGAGATGCCTGGTGCATTATTGCTTTATATGTTGATGACAATATTATGATATCAAAGGGAACTCAAGTGCTAAATCATTGCAAAGATATCTTGAAGAAACGATTCCAAATGAGTGATCTTGGAGAGTTAAAGAGGTTTCTGGGCATAGATGTTTACAGGGACAGAAATCACAAGATATTAACTTTGAGTCAACAAGGGCATATTCAAAACATGTTGAAGAAATTTCATATGGAAGATTGCAATATGGCATATACTCCTATGGTTCCCCGGTCACGAGAATCTCTGCAGATATATGAGTCCAAAAACGTAAACCCGAAAAGCAAACAAATGGAGAAAATACCTTACGAAGTTTGATTGGTTGTTTGTCCTATGTAGCCAATTGTACTAGGCCCGACATTGCATTTGCGCTTAATATTCTCGAGGTACAATGACAAGGCTGGTAAAGGACACTGGAATGCATCAAAAAGGATTCTCAAATACTTGAAAGGTACAATGCATTTTGGTATAGTATTTAATGAAACCAACTTGCAATTGCAGGCTTATTGTGATGCTGATTGGGGAGGAGATTTAGACAAACGAAAATCAACTTCAGGATATGTTATTTTATTAGGTGGAGCCCCCAAATGCTTGGAAGTGCAAGAAGCAAAGCAAAGATTGCTTTATCTAGTCTTTGGCCGAGTACAACTCAAAGCCACTCTCGTTGACTAAGGAACTTATTTGGGAAAGAAGGCTTATGGCAGAATTTGGATTTACTCAAAGAGGACCAACAATCATTTATTGTGATAATACTAGTTGTATTGCCATGTCAAAAAATCCAATTTTGCACGAAAGATCAAAACACATTGAGATGGAAGTTCATTTCATCAGAGATATGGTTAAAAAAAATCAAGTGCATTTGACCTATGTTAGTACATCTGATCAAAGAGCAGATATTCTTACAAAGGCATTACCATTATCCAGATTCCAGGAAATAAGGAAGTTATTACAATGTGATGACAGGGAATATCACATGAAGAAGCAGAGTTTCATTAAAGTTGGAAATTTCGTGATTCCAATTTCTCATGAAATCAGTTTCTTCCCTGTTTTATCACACATTTATGGCTAGATATGGCACTATTTGCTTAAAAAGAAACCAGTTATCATGCAAAAACCGCTACATTTAATATAAAACAGCGCGGTTTTAGTTGTCAGGAAGAGAAGTATGGCGCCATTTACTTGGAAAGTATGAGGAAAAGCGGCCCGAGAACCACAAAAGCAGATATTGAATTGCCAAAAAGTGCCTAGCAAGCAAACAAAATGGCGCGGCCGCTCAGCTTTAACTTAGAAATAACCATTAAAGCAAATAGCGCCAACGCTTTTATTTGCTTTAACGGAAAGGAAGCAAATGGTGCAGGCCGCTATTTGCTTGAATGTGAAAAGCAAGCAAATAGTGCAAAGGCGCTATTTACTTCAAGGTGTAGAACGAAAGCAAATAGTGCGGTGCGCTATTTCATGCGTGAACGCAAGACCAAGCAAATAGTGCTCTCAGCGCCATTTTGCTATAGATAACACATATTTTTTCGTAAGGCCATGTAGATATATATAAATAGAAATATAAGATACAATTTTTCAAAATACAGATTTTTTTTAATAATCATTGGCGGCGTGTTCATCGAGAGTTTCTCATAATCATCCGTGTTAATTTTATCAGCGGTCAATTTGATCCTCGCTGCGCCCCACTGCGTCTCGACGCTCACCTTTCTCCGGATGAGAAGCTTCTTCGTCAGCCTTCGAGATTCAACATCTTGCAAAGTCAAGACTTCCCGCTGGCGCTGGTCAATGGCCTTTGGGTCAAGCTGGGGGTACATGACGCTCTCGACCCTACCTGTAATGCCCGCTACGCATTTCATCTTTCCTAACTCATGCTCAGATGTCACACCGATTCTTCCTACATGAAGGGATGCCCTAGAGAAGGCTCCACCGTGAGAAGAAATCTAGTACGATGTTACTTTGAGGGCGAGCTTATCAACAAGGTAGAACGCAGCTCGAGGGACCAATCTGCTTATGCACCGAGATATTCTCCTTCCATACCCCGCCAACTCCACTTAAACCCCGCCTTGCATGAGTTTTTAGCCATAACATCGCCCTCCCATGGGCTTCCTTAGGAATAGGAGGAATTTATGGGGAGCTTTCTAGGATGGTCGCCAAATAGCCCGAGGTCCGTGTCTTCGTCGCCTCCGCCTGCGTCAAAATCCTCGTAGCAAATAGAAGAGCTTGTGGCTCTTTGATTCTGAACCACCAGAGCTCGGTCTCCCTCTTCATAGATTCCTACAAAACACTCTTGACACGGATTCTAGTCTTTCAAGTGCACCGGGCAAACGCGAGTTATGCTCCTACCGACGAAACATAGAATCCAAGATGTCTCTACATCCGCCATCTTTGAGACATTATCGAAGAACGCGTTCTGATCTCACTTTTCCAAATTGGAGTAAGTCGCCTTGCATCTAAACATATCATCTTTGGCGTGTAGAATCAGACGCTCGTTCGTTCGAATCCCCCAGCGACATGCTCCACAAACCATCTTGGCGGGTCCTTTTCTCGCTTCAGTCAAGGATTTTTCAATGGACTCGACAAGGAGAATGGCATGTTACCATGAACTCCCTCTTTGAGTATTCCTTCCTGCACCCACTTATGGTGGCATACCCCCAAACCCGGCGTGCTTTATCCGGAGAAGTGGTGCAGGGCTTTCAGTAGGTCCTCGAATTTCTTGTACTTAGTGCCAATTTGATCCGCAATGAAGTGCGATCTCCTTCTTCATGTAAGCAAGTACTCTTAAGTTCTCCCTCGCCTTGAAGAAATTATCGCCTTTGTAATCTGGAGGTGACTTTTGACGATATATCCCCCGCTTAATGCTTCTTCGAGGACCTTTCTACAATCATCATAGTCCAAGCCCCTCATGCATCTAAGGTAGTTGTCAATCGAAGTAATCTTTGTCTTTGGCAAAATTGATTACTATAGCTTGACCCCTGTTATCCTTAAGTTCTCCCTTCCTCCATTTGTTCCACATCTGGCGGAAGAGTGCATAGACATCATCTGGCATGAAGACAAACCGATTGACATCCTTCGTGTGTTTGCCCCTCAGAATCTTGTCTGCCATTTCAAGGTAGTGCTGCAAGAGAACTGGCGATTTTAGAATTCCAAATGTTGCTATTTACATCTAATGGCGCAGCTGCGCTATTTATATCAAATGGCGCAGCTGCGCGATTTACATCAAATGGCGCAGCTGCGCCATTTCAACTCAAATATTAGGGAGGGATGCCTAATATATGATGTTAAAGATAATGAGCTGCGAACAGAACGGAAGATGGCACATGTGATCTTTATTATGATAGCCATGTTGTCAGACGAGGATTATGATATTGCTAAGGCCAAGGGTGACAATAGCAGTGCATGGGAATGTTTTCTTCTAGATGATCCAGACTTAAAAACTATATTCTATCATACGGATCAGGATCGGTCGTAATCAGGATGAGTCAAAGAGGATGAGGATCGGGACCCTCCTAAGTGGGGAAATCAAGTACGAAGCTACAAACTAAGGAGAAGGGCCCCTTAAATAAAAATGGATTTCCCCATCTATGGTCGCTTACCTCGTCGAGGCATTTGCTCCAATTGATACAACACCGCTTGGAGCTTCATGTTGGAGGTTATATTGCCCGAGAGAGGCTCTTATGGGTGTTAGAAGATGTCACCGCTTTGTGAGTGATGAGCGGGCCAAAGACTTTCTTGAACCATTCCTCATGCATGTGCTTGCCAAATCTCCTAAAGGCCCTTATGGCAACCCGAATCATCAGCAATCAAAAGTCTCGTAGACTTGTCCAATTCGAAAGTGGACGATGGTTCTCGTGAGGGAACTAGTAATCCGCTACCGATAAGGAAAAAAGCAATGAACAAATAGTCGCTAAACCGGCCGCTCAAAGTAATGTGATCGCGGCGAACTTAGGGAATATCTATGCCTCCCTTCAGGGTGATGCAAGCAACAATAGAGTAGATTCACAAAAGTTAAAATGAACTAATTGACGTGGGCAACCGAAACCGAAGGCAACCAAGGCTTACTCTAGTGATTCACAGGTTTGCCAAATCAATAGTAAAATAATGTCGGTTGTGAAGGACACAAATGGAACTAATAGAAAATAACAATTATAACAAATGTAAGAGCACGACGATTAAGGGTGGCGAAGGGGAGAATGACGCACGACGAACCCAAAATAAACCGAAGATGATAGGTATGGCCTTGCATCAAATCGGCGCCACGCCGTGATTTAATTTGTATTACCTTTGAATTAAATCGCGCCAAAGGCGTTTTGATTATTTTTCGTTGTCAACTAAATCACGCCGAAGCCGCATTTGGTTAAGACTATCTCAAATCACGCCAAGGCGTTTGTATTGTTTGTGTTATCGATCTTGTCGACGGATACATGTTTGATGTTTCAGCTTGCATTGCGCTTTCTAAGAAGGTTGTGGTGTTCGACCTAAATCGGAGTCCTTTGCAAGACTTTTAAGAAAAAAAAAAGTGGCTAGAGATCGGTTTCACCGGACACCGAGAATCAAACACCAAGTGGATCTATCCGCACAAGACTTGAAGGAGATGCTAGATGAGGCATTCGGGTTATTTCGAAGTTGGTATTTGGTCATCCATGGAACTAAGGAACATCAAGGATACTTTGGAAGCACTGAGGAAATGCGTAGACATTGGTTGATCTTTTGGGATCGTAACAAATGTGTGAAGTTCACTAATCCCAAGGATCCAACAAAAGCCTATCTTCATCAAACACTTGAGTAACATGATGGACGAAACTTGGTATCGAGAATAAGGATGATATAATCATAGTGGATGATGATGCTCTCAAATGCTTCTACAATCAAACGCAGTTTCCGAATCCACCATCTTACGACATCCAAAAACTTTCATGACGGATGATTTTCTCGTGAAGTTTGTGTCTATTATGCATAATTTGGCTATGGGGATGACGGTGGGTGAAGTGTTAGATTCATACCCGAACCGATAGAAACTACCGACATGGAACCACACCTTGTTAAATACGTGGAAAAACATGGATTGACCCCTTAATGTTTTATTGGAATATATGATATTTTTGTATGATATTTGTGCCATGTATCGATAATTTCGAAGTCCGAATTGCCTCCAAAAATAATGCAAGGTGTTATTATCAAACCTAATATTATCATCTAAATGCTCTTCAATTTTGGTCTCATCTATGTTAGCAACTTGCTCTTCATTTTTGCATATTTCAATTCGCATATGAAACGTCACACGTGAATCGCAACCTTATGTTATTTTTGAAGTCCAAAAAAAAAGATTAAAAAAAACAAAAACCCCCTAGAAGACAATAGCAGGTTGGCGTGATTTTGGAGTTGACATAATCCCAATTTAATTGGATGATGGTTTTAAGGTATTGATATATTGCTTCGTTTAATGACATGTCCACCTTCATCACCCGACAACCACCTCAAGAACAAAGTTTTTTGAAATTAAAAGATATGCCTCAACCATACCTCTTAATTAAGAGGTATATCTCAATCATAGGAATATACCATGGTGATTATGTTACGCTACTTAGACAAATGTCTTAGTGATGGAAGGTAGAAGGTATGTCTCAATCATAGAGGCAAATGTCCATGTGCAACACCAAACATTTTTCCAGGTTCATGAATTCCCCATGTACTTGCTTATGGTATGGTGAAGACACCCACCATGATAAGCACCTAGACATAGTTTATGGTAAAGACAATGGCCACACTAACTTGGACAACATTCAGGGGCATCACCCACCATTTTTGCTCCGCTTTGTATAGTGACAGCCTCTGAAGATCCCAAAGGTAACAAATCCTGTATTTTACATCAAAGTAACAAATATGATCTAGGGCACATGTGCTATTTGTTTATATAGAATGTAAAAAGTGATCATAAGCGTCTCATTCACATTACACACATTTGAAAGAATTAGTACAAACATTATAATCACATCACATTCCCTACCACGTTCCCAAATTGCCCGCCCGCAGCTCATTGCCTCCATTCGCGCAGACAGGTGCCCACCATCTTCGCGATCGAGGCGGGCGGTGGATTGGGGAGCCCCGCCGGACGGGCTCTGCTGGTCTTTGCCAAACGGGTGCCGCTGGAGGATGAGTCTCACACTTTCCGTAGAGTTGCCCGCTCACGTTCGATCGGGCCGGGCGGACGCCCTTAAATGCGGTTGACGCGTGCCGCTGCATTTGCCGATGAACACACGGTCAAGACGTGCCGCGGGGTCATACATCCGTGAGGTAATCGGACTGCGGAGGTCAGTCACCTTTGCCCCCTTTGGTCCGTCCACGACTAGGCACTACTGGGGTGGTGCGTGACCATATATATGGGATGTTTCTCAGATTTTATATGATTAGCCTGAGTTTTGTCGGCCCGGCCGATTCCGCCACCGGTTTTCCTCGAAAACCCTTCGGGCGGGGGTTTTAATCCGGGCAATAATCCGCTTTCAAGTTTTTAGATTAGGTCCCATAATCGATTGGTCTCCGTGGACGATAAAAGTAACTTCCTTCCTTCCTTCCTACAAACATGTCTCCACTTGCCTTAATGTTTATAGAGAATGTAAAAAGTGATTATAAGCTTCTCATTCGCATAAGACACATGTGGAAGAACTAGTACAAACATTATAATCACATCACATTCCCTATAAACATGTCTTTACTTGCCTTACTATCCATAATTGCATGACCAATAGTTACTCCATAATTGCACGACCGAGTACGTTTGAAAGTGCCAAGTGGCAAGTATGATGAACCTAGACATGTTTTATGGTAAAGACAATGACCAATATTTAGTCTATAATTGCACGGCCGAGCAGGTTTGAAAGTGGTAGGTATAATGAACCTAGACATGTTTTATGGTGAAGACAATGGCCGATAATTAGTCTTCTTTCCCACTAACCTTGAAACATTGTTTACTTCATTTATCAACCTAATCGGCCTCCATGCATCAATGGTGATCCATGCATCAATGGTGATAGGGATTGATCACCCTCTTCATATAAATAGTGACAAAAAAAAAAGTAAAGAAAAAGAAAAAGAAAACATTTAGCTTATATATCTGTACTTCTAGACCTCTGTTATTTATGTAACGTGTCCATTTTTCTTTGTGTGGCATGTAAAGAATTTTATCTTACGTTACGTTCTACGTTTTTCAAGATGTTGAGGCGACTTAGAGTTTATGGAAATGAGATAGATAATCTAACTCTATATCTAAAGGATCAACATCCTTGCAGCTATAGTCGTAATGGAAATTATGGAGGACCCTCATGTCATCCACTCTAAAACATTGTTTTGAATGAGGCAGTAATCTAACTCTGTATCTAGAGGATCAACATCCGTGCAGAGCCAACAAACCAAAATTTTGATAATTTTTTTATCTCTTACTTATTATGTCAAGGTCCTTCCTCCATATAGTGTAACATACTTTAATCTTTCCTTATAAGCTAATCCCAATATCAAAACCTTGCTTCCACACGTCATATCTTTGCGGACATTTATTGACTATGTTCAAATCATCAAACCACCTTTAGATCAAAGTAGTAAGAGGTATGTCTCAACCATAGGGATATATTCTTTTACGTCGCTTGGACAATTGTCCAAGTGCACTATTTTTTCCCTACGCTTATATATAGTGATAGCCTTTAAAGATCCCAAATGTTCTCCTCCGTGCCTTAACCTCTCATTTCTAAAAACATGTCCATGTCTGCTACTTCGGAGAGGTGTTGATATATTGCTTAGTTTTGGAGATATGTCCAGCTTAATCACCCTACCAGCCACTTTCAAAGAAGAGTTTTTAAGATACGAAGTATTAAAATGTGTGTCTTAATCATAAATTCTTTTATGTCAATTGGACAACTATCCAGATGCATTACCCACTATTTTCTTGCCCTATGCTTGTATAGTGGCAGCTTTTAAAGATCTCAAGAGATCTCCTCCATGTCTTAACCTCCCAATACGGGAAAAGTCTCTGTCCTGATTAAGAGGTATGTCATAATTATAGGGATATGACACTATGATTCTCTTACATCGTCTGGACAATTCTCCAGGTGAACCACCCACCATTTTTTTTGCCCTATACTTGTGCAAGAATAGCCGTTAAAGATCCCAAAGGATCTCCTCCATGTCTTAACCTAGAGCTCAATTACAAAAACGTGTCCATGCCTGCTACTCTATAGAGGTATTGATATATTGCTTAGTTTTGAAGAGTTGTCTAGCTTCATCACCCTATCAGCCACCTTCGGAGCATAGTTTTCGAGACTCAAAGTATTGAGAGGTGAGTCTTGATCATAGGGATGTGCCAATGTGATTCTCTTACGTCACTTAGACTACTGCCAGAGTTGCATCATCCAGCTTTTTTACACAATCTTACAACTAGAATTCTAGAACGATGAGTGGAAAGTAAAAAGAAATTTGAATAGAAATACACAATTCCTTAAATCGTTTTCTTGACTCACTATCTCATAGGTCCATAAACATAATCATTAATGCATAGATCCACCTATAAACATGGTGGCATGAAGATCCTATATGTATTAGTCGTATTTTGACATATTTTCATCTATAAAATTGTTAAGTCCATCGGTTGACTTTGTCTTAACTTTGGAAAGACAACTAGATGTCTTAGCTCCTTTATAGATTCAACTCTTCTTCAATTATATAAATGTCTAATTTTAGATGTTCCACATTGTTATTTTTTTAATCTCTTATTTTTGCCTTTTCTAGCAATTCTTCTAACTCTTGTAACCCGTGAGCATCTTCAAGCTCCTGTAAAAGCCAAGCAGCCCTTGTTATTACTACTTATGAATAAATCAAACCAATAAAGACATTCAACATATGTACCTTTGGTCCAAATAGAATGCCATATGGAACACCATCGAAGAGGTTGGCATGATGCACCTAAGTTCAATACAATATAAGAGAAAGGCAATTGATTGAACTTCTGTCAATGCAACAAAATAAGTAATTATTACCCGGTGAGCAACTCGAACCTTTTGAAAAAAAGGTACATTTGCAATTGGTCCAACAGGAAACGGCCGTGTAGAACACCATCATGAACAAACATATATGTTATTCCACACATAGTAATGCCTAGACCCTGCAAAGTGAAACATCCGAGTCATAGTACAAAAATTGCAAAACAATATGAAAGAGTTCAGAACAAACCGTTGCAAAGCAGAGTCCAGGGATGGGTCCTCTGTGAAGGACCCCAAAGGTCATAAGAGTAATTGCAGGGATGGCATTCATAATATAAAAGACATCATTTAGTTCAAAAAGCCCTTTGCGTGGACGATGGTGTGACTGCAAAGTGAGCAAAAAATTAATAACGTAGATTTAAAAAACTATAAGATAGGTAATAGGTAGCAAAAGTAGTATTGATTCTTCACCACATGTATATCCCAAAACGATCCATGCCAAAGATTCTCGTGAACCCATCCAGCCCATAACTCAGTAGCCACCTTAAATCCTTCTTGAAATCAGCTTTTATTTATGTTTTAATTGCCAAACAACATAAGTACACACAATGTCACAATTTCTCTTAGACTGCGTAAGAAAAGAAAGTCATAAAATGCATTATACAAAGGTAATTAACTCACTGCAGCTCCCAGGGCTAGAGAGAATGTGCCAAATATCTCTATCCATGGTACTTCCGAGTTTTCCTACAAAAAAGAGGCCATATTTGACAATTTTTCTCAAACACAGATCATACACAATATACAGATCATAATTTTAAGGGTATGATACTTTTATACTTTTATTTAAGGGTATCATACTTTTATAGAGACCATTTATTTGGGAAGCCTGGAAATAGAGGAACTGACCTGCAGTTGCCATAGGAACCTTAAATAAACGGCATAAGCGGCCCCTGCAGCCAAGGTGGTTATGGCAAGTGTAGGAGCCACGGCAGCAAACAGATCTTTAAATTCCAGTTTTTTGCTTTCGGTTTGAGCTCCATCCAAATTTGCAATTAGATTTGTACGAGTTTCAACTGAGCCATCAATGTATTCGGATTCTGTGCCTTGGCCCTTTTGGGGCAAAGCCATGGAAATTGGGATAATCCTTCTCACGAATTTCTTGCATCTGTTATTCGTTAATCCAAGTGAAGAATTTAGATCGGGTCCCCATATGCAAGTTATGGGTCTTGCAGCCTGCATTTTCCGGAAAATCCCAGTTGCTTTTTTGCCTTAAACAGTACGCTTTCGAACTCCAACTCAAAATCAAAACAATAAAAGTTTGAAACTCAGTAATTCGGAAGAATCTCTGCCACACCTTGCAAATTCCGTCGTGGAAATTCGGCTTAAGGCCATGCCCCATTTTACACAAAGGTAACAAATACGACCTAAAACATATGTGCAATTTTGAACCACAACAACAAACACCCTATACCTCACAAATGCAATGTATATCACTATCACCACAACAAACACCCTATACATCACAAATGCAATGTATATGTCTTCTTCAAAGAAAATAATCACGTTGATTGATTTCGGCATATTCGGGTTGCCAGTTTGTCTTCTCATTTACATTGTCTACATGTGCAAGAATTGGTACAATCATTATATCACGTCACATTCCTTGTAAACATGTGCCCACTTGCCTTAGACCAATGGCTTATACAATGATGAAGACGATAGCCCAGTGGTGAAGACAATGGCTTATACATTGAATCGCAGGCACAACACTGTGCTCTCAAGGGTTACGAACTAGATGTGTTCTCCAAAATAAGTAGAAGTTCATCACATTTGCTCCTTATGGTGACGACAATGGCTTAGATATGTGTGAAAGTCACTAAATGATAAGCATGAATATTATGGCTTGCAGATCAGCTTTAAACGCTTCTTGGTTAGTCATGGTGAAGGATGATAAAGTCGGTCTAGCAAATCATGCTAGTTCGGAGGCTAAACATCAAAGGTTAATACTATTGAAGACTAAAGCCCGGCTACAGTTTGGACCTGCTGAATGCAAATCATGGAACAATGTCATAAATTTTAAGCATATATGGACTGGATTTCATGCAATGGCCATTGTTATGGGGGCATGCATAATGTTTCCCTCGTCAAAATATCCTGTCGACATGCTTAGAACATGGACATGCCTTGTTGGGGAGTGCAGGTATAGCTTCTTACTAGAATCTTATCTTTATAATAAACTTAACTATGATCATTCTATAGGCCGGAGCTTGCTCGTTGTGTAGCAGATCCTTCATGTGCAGCAAATCTTGTATGTTTGGAAACATGTAAGACTGGTCCTGGTGAAACAGAGTGCCAGGTTAGACCCCGCCACTCAACGATTGACCATATCTTTACACTGCGGGCACTGATTGAAGACAAATAGGAATCATCGGCCGAGGACTTGTATTCTTTGCTTTGTGGACTTCAGCGAAGGCTTTTGATACTGCCTCCCGAAAAGGCGTGGGCTAGATCAAGTCAACCTGGCTCCCCACTGTCGGAGAATGCCATATACAAAGTTGTATGAGAGTTGTTTTGGCGTGGATCACGTGAACGGGCCAAGCATTCACTAGTAGTATCGGGGTCCCGGGCCACGGGTTGCCCCCACTCGCCAACACTTTTGGCCTCTACATTGAGATCGGTTAGAGCCCCGCTTCATCGAGCATGGGGAATGGCATACAGCTTTTGCACTACGGTCATCCGCCCGGCTCATCTATCTAATGGACGATGTTGGCCTGATTGCCCACCCCCCTATATGCGCCTCACCGGATGCCCTAGACACATTTTGTCGGGCTACGACACATGCGCTTATAGTGAATCTGCCAAGACCGGTGGTTCTCATATCCTCTTCCGCGTCACCCCATGCCTCCTGCACTCACATATCGGGAATGACTGTGGACGCCACGCCCACCTACAAGTACCTAGGGGTGGAGTTCCCCTCCTCGCTCTGGGCTGGAGGCGTCTATCCGCTTCTGGGTGACAAAGCAGTCGGGAAGCGCTTTATGCCATGCGTAGAACAACAAATCACCGGTAGAGCTCTATGATTGGGGCCATCGGTCACATCTGTTTCGCACCGGTCGAGCCTGTCCTTACATCAGACGGGTCGAGGTTTGGGGCCCCGATCGCCTCTTTGGCGACTGAATGACTTGGAGCAGTCGCGAAGGCATTTTTGGCACGCGCACTTGGGGTGAAACCTTCAGTCCCTTATCGACATCGCTGCGCGAGATCGGATTCTTGCCGCTTCGGCAGCCCTTGATAGACACATCGCCTATTTTCGAGAAAGTGGTTACTATGGGTGATGCTCGGCCCCGCGACCGGGCTTACACCGTGGCAATGGGTCCGCAGCGGCTTAGGCCCGTTGGAGGGGTAAGAGAGATCGGTGGTTAAGATGGAACGTCAGGAGCACATGTCGTCGCAGTGGACACAAATGGCCGATCGTGGATGGCCTGCGGGAGTACCTAGACGCTTGTTTCCTTGGCAAGCTCGGGACCGGGCGCTTTAGAGCATGTCAAACGGCCCATTACAAAGGAGCACATCAACCCCGCGTGTTAGCGGGGTCCACAGCTCTACCGCTTTCCCGGTACCCCCCTGAAAAAGCGCAGACTCATTGACTCCATTCGCCACAGGTGCCCACCATCTTCACATTGAGGCGGGCGGGGTGGATTGGGAGCCCCCGGGGCAGACTCTGTCGCTGTCTTTGTCAAACGGGTGCCATTGAGGATGAGTCTCACACTTTCCGAGTTGCCCGGCGTTGGTCCGGTCCGGTGCGGATCACGCTCCCTTAGTACGGCCGGGACTTGCCCTTACATTTGCCGATGAACACACCGCCGCATCGTGCCTCCCGGTCGTACATTGAGGTAATCTTGGACTGCGGGTCACCTTTGCCCCCTTTGGTGCCTTTCGGCTGATTAGGCACTACGGTCGCGGTGCATGACCGTGTATATATTTGGGTGTTTTACGCATTTTATATGTTAGCCTGATTTTGTCGGCAAAGGCGATTCTTTGCCACGGTTTTCCCTCGAAAACCCTTCCGGTGGGGTTTTAATCCGGCGAGAATCCGCCGCTTGCGTTTTTGTATTGGGTCCCATAGACCGATTGGTCTCCGTGGACGATAAAAGTACCTTCCTTCCTTCCTTCCTTCCGTTTTGACAATTTTTTTTTACACTGTGGGGCGTCATCTTTTGCAGCACTTCAGCAAAAGATAAAACAATTGTACTAATGTAATGTTGTCCTTTGAGATCATGGTGATAGATTTAATACATGGAAAGCCAAAAGAGTACCTTGCACATATAAAAATCGCATTCATCATTCTTGGATTGGCATGGCTCTTGGGTCAACGGCAGTTTTAAAATCATAAGAAAAAAACTAGTTCGTTAGTCCCCACTCCACGCAAGAACCCAGAGATAAAAATGGCATGAATCCGACCTGAAAAACCACTACCCAAATATGCAGATGCTTGTCTGGCTCAAGGAAGACGTAGAAATTGGGTTAAATAATAACAAAAATGTTTACATAACATATTAACTAGTCCATCGTAAGGATGCCATGTCTTTCAAGGATACGTATATGACCTCATGGTCCTTGTCAATAAATAGTCAACTAATCTCATCTTACATATACTTAAGTGTATCTTAGGTATATATCGCGACAATTATTATGGCATGGTATGATTTTTTAAAAGAAGTTATTATTTCTAGTTTACTATCTCTATTCGAACTTTTCTCCATCCAAATTTTTCTCTTTCAAGTTCGAACGATTCTTTCACTCTTTCCAGTCTAATTGAGGCACTTGAAGTCGGTACTGCCGCTTGAAATCGATCTCAAAATCTAGTTTTTGGTTTTGGCTCAAAAAGCTTTTGGTTTCGGCTCAAATCTCGGCTCAAGAACTCGAGAAGGTTGGTTTTCTCCGTTATTTGAAGTCTGTGTTATTTAAAGTCTCTTAATCTCTAATCCGACAAGCTTTCTAAAACTCTGATATCTATCTACTCTCCTATTCTATCTTATTCCTATATCCTATCTTATTCCTATATTCTATCTATTCTCCTATTCTATCTTATTCCTATATTCTCTAGTTCTCCTATTCTTATTCTTATTCTTATTCTTATTCTCGTATTTCAAAGAACAGATATATTCTTCTAGTTCTCCTATTCTTATTTCTTTTCTAGGTCTTCTTCTGTTCTTATTTCTAGGTATTTGAAAGAACAGATATATTTAGAAAATGAACAAAATACTATAGTTCTGTTCTCTTCTAATTCTGTATATCTGATGTATCTGCTGTATCTTCTCTAATTCTAATTCTCTTCTAATTCTGTATATCTGATGTATCTGCTGTATCTCTTATTCTATTGCTATCTGCTCTTATTCTATTTGCTCTTATTCTATTGCTGTCTGCTCTTATTCTATTGCTTTCTGCTTTTATTCTATCTGTTCTTATTATATCTGTTCTTGTTCTATATGTTCTTATTCTATTGCTCTCTGCTCTTATTCTATTTCGTATCTGCTATTTCTATTGCTATCTGCTCTTATTCCATTGCATATATCTATTCATATTCACTGGCTTCTTGTTTTTCGAGAACCTCGTTTATTTTTCAGTATCTTAGCTGCTTTTAGTATTTCATCCTTGCTCTCTGCCAGGTTGATATGTTTATTTTTTCTATGCTTTTTTTTCTCTATAGTATGTTATGTTAGAATGGACGAAATCGTGCTTGGCGCATTTCGAGTTTGGCCTTTCTATTTCCTGCAAGTTTATTCAAATTGCGCCAGGCCCGTGTAAAGTAGAACTTTGAAAAAAAACACTCTCTAGAAGTAAGAAGAACATCTAAACCTAATCATATATATTCAACTTACAGTTAGGGTTCATTGATTAGGGTTCAAGATCTATACTGAGGTGTCTAGGAAGGTTCTACTAGAGACACAAAATGCTAACTCATCTGGAGTCCTAACTTCCAGATGATCTATGAAGAACTCTAATTTAAATACCTGCTCCTGAGGAACTCCCTCCTATTCCAGGCGTCTCCATGGTCCTCGAGATGGTTGAAGTAGCTCTCTCTCCAAGGACGCTCTCACTCCAAGGACGTGCACACATTTTGGGGGCTGTTGTGCTAGGCTATGTCACAGCAAACAGTTCTCGAAACGGAGTTTCGAGTGCGAAGAAGGTTCACAGACTGTTGGAGCCAAGAAAGAGGCCTAGGGTTAGGGTTTAGGCCTTTATAGGTTAGGGTTCACATGTTATGCCACGTAGCTCCAATAGGGTAGTCCCATGTGGCGGGTGCCCAATAGGTTAAGGCCATGTAGAAAATGGTCTTAGCCTAAGGTTGGCTAAGTTACATAAATAACTTATGCCACTAATCTATGGTATACAAGGTTATGAAGGTAGACTTGTATAGTGACGGACCTGGAAATATAATTATTTATGGCGTATATTTCCCTGGAACGTCACATTCTCCCCCCCTTAGGATAATGTTGTCCTCAGCATTACGCCAAGGTGACGACTCTAATCTACTCCTGCAAAACACACATGAACATACAACTTGCTTTAAATCAAATGATCAACTTCCTATTAAGCAATCGATACATATTATAGGCTATATTTGTACCTATACAAAATTATATAGCCTTCACAAGATTACTCATTATAATACTCAAAACAATATCACAATAGTTATTAGGGTTCATAATTTAAGTCTAAATCATGACTCCCATCTTCACGTAATGCGCTCCTCGTCTAAGTTCCCTTTTTACTGGCCTGCACAAGTAGCACATTACGTTAGTTTGGTTAATAAGTTTGTGGTTTTAGGGGACCACCTCCCCTAACTACCTCCTTGAG
Source organism: Isoetes taiwanensis (assembly GCA_021234155.1). Lineage (NCBI taxonomy): Eukaryota > Viridiplantae > Streptophyta > Lycopodiopsida > Isoetales > Isoetaceae > Isoetes > Isoetes taiwanensis. The sequence goes on from JAJEKV010000002.1 coordinate 12,317,075, forward strand.
CCGAACTACTAGCTCAAGGTTACCCTACTACCTTGCACTCGATCACAACCCCATAAGGATTTGAGCTTAAGGACCATTTAAGATGATGTGGAAAATGGTCTTAGCCTAAGGCTGGCTAAGTTACATAAATAACTTAGTCATGCACCTTATGCCACTTGTATAGTGACTTGTATAGTGACGAACCTGGAAATATACGTATTTATGGCTTATATTTCCCTGGAACGTCACACCATTTGTGTTGTGGAGATGCCCCAAGTAGTGTGTCTATGGACTTAGACAACATTGGCATCTGCTTTTTGGCCTGTTGTGGTACACAATGGTTTTCATTCTTAACTAAGCAGAGTTTCACTAAATTTGAAAATTTCGTGATTCCAATTTCTCGTGAAATCAGTTTCTTCCCTGTTTTATCACACACATTTGGATAGATATGGCACTATTTACTTAACAAGAAACCAATTGTCATGCAAAAACCACTACATTTAATATAAAACAACGCGGTTTTAGTTGTCAAGAAGAGAAGTATGGTGCCATTTACTAAGAAAGTATGAGGAAAAGCGCGCCGAGAACCTTAAAAGCAGATATTAAATTGCAAAAAAACGCCCGCCAAGCAAACAAAATGGCGCGGCCGCCCGTTTGCTTAAAAATAACTACAAAGCAAATAGCGCAAACACGCTATTTGCTGGCATGTAAAACCAAGCAAATAGTGCAGGCGCGCTATTTGCTTTAACGTAAAACCAAGCAAATAGTGCAGGTGCACTATTGCTTTAACGTGAAGACCAAGCAAATAGTGCGCTCGCGCCATTTTCCTATAGATAACATATTGTTTCAAAAGGCCATGTAGTTATATATTAATAAAAGTACAATGTAGATACAATTTTTCAAAGTGAGATAGAATTTTCTTTAATAGTCGTGACCGAAGTGTTCATCATCGACTTTCTCATAGTCTGCAGGGTTAATTTTACTGCGGTCAATTTGCTCCTCCTGCTCAGCTCCACCTTGGCCCGATGTCTCTCCTTTCTCTATATGAGAACCTGGTTCGTCTACCCTCTACTCAGCTTCACCATCTTTCAAAGTCAAGACTTCACGTTCGCCAATGGCCTTTGGGGCAAGCAAGGGGTATAGGACGTTCTCGACCCTACCCAGAATGCCCGCTACGCATTTCATCTTTCCGAAGTCATGCTCATACGTCGCACTGATTCTTCCTACATGAAGTGATGCCCTAGAGAAGGCTCCAGCAGAGGAGAAATCTCGTACGATGTTACCTGGAGGGCAGAGCTTATCAACAAGGTAGAACGCAGTTGCAGGACCAATCTGCTTATGCACCAGATATTCTCCTTCCATACCCTACCAACTGAATTTAAACCTGTCTTGCAGGAGTTTTTTTAGCCATAACATCCCCCTCACTTCCGATGGCTTCCTTAGAAATAGGAGGAATTTGCGGGAGCTTCTGAGGATGATCACCATATAGCCTGAGATCCAGGTCTTCATCAGGCTCTCCCATGTGTGTCGAAATCCTCATAGCAAGAACGAGAGCATGTGGCTCTTTCATTCTTGTACCACCTGTAGCTCCAGTTTCCTCTTCATAGATTCCTACAAACACTCTTGACCTAGATTCCAGTCTTTCAAGCGCACTGGCAAATAGAAAGTTATGCTCCGGCCTGACAAACATAGAATCCAGTATGTCTCTACATCTGTCATCTGTGATGCGGTATCTTATATTATAATGTTATTGTGTAAGTGTTGGACCCAGCCCTAATTTGGGCGGCCCAGATTTGATGAAATCAATGGAGGAGATGATGCCACGCCATCACGCGAGTTTGGGTTTTTTTGCCGGGTTCGTGAGGGCGGCAGAGCACTTTCGAGTCTGCCGGCTCCTCCTCCGAAACGCACCTTCTAGGCGCATTGATCCCAATCTTTGAGTTTATCCGTAAGTTTCGTTCACTCTTAGTTTAGGTCGCCGCCAAATTTTTCTCATGTTCTTAAGCGGTATGGCGAGCTTTGTAATGGGCTTGAAAAAATGTCAAGCGCCATTCTTGCAGGTCTCCCGGCTATCTATGGCGGAAGAGCATCATATGATGCCGCTGCATCGCTTCGGTCGTGGCCTAACTTCCTCTGTGGACACCAAGGAATACATGCACCGGGATGGTGATGGTGGTTCGTGGAGCTTCAACCGACAATCTCGAGCAGTTATTAGGTAAGTGTAGGTCTCTCTTGGAGAAATTAGAAACAACGAATTTGTGACTTGCTTTGTATAGGAGGCATCCGTTTCTACCATTGTAAGGTCGTGATTTGCTACGGTGACAAAGAGATCTGTTTCCAAAGCATTGTTGATTACTTTAAGGTACTTTTGTTCTCGCACATGTATTATCTCGATATCCGCAAATAAAGAAGCACCCAGCTACTTTAGAAGGCATATTAAAAATAGAAGCAATGAATGTATCACGCACATTTTAAGTTTTGCTCAAGAAATCGCGTGTGAATAGAAGCAACGCTTTTTACATGACCCGACCATTTGCGGAAAGCGCTTGAAGAGCGGATTGTGGCAAGACCCGACCATTGGCGTAGAAAGCGCTTGAAGAGCCGGATTGTGGCAAGTTGTGGAGGCATTACTAAAAAAGCCGTGGAGGCAATTGTAAGATAATGTAGAAAAATATACATCCGCCAAGTTTTGGTGCTTGCAAAAATGCTAGGTAGCCACTCTATTCCTTTCTTTTCCATTGTTATCTCCTTTGCATCTCGCAAGATATAAGTTATGTCTACTTGCGAAATACCTTGCTAAGCCAGTGATTTCTTGACTTAAAGATAGAATTTTCTTCTTATGGCAGTTTTCCTTAAACGTTAAGGTGGATTATTTAGGTTTGATCATGCTAATTCAAGGTGGAAGCACTCATATTGCAACTAAGTGTAATGCCTTATTTTCGTGAGCCAAATATGATATCAAACATGGCTCAACTTCTTTGGCTACAAACATGATAGTTCACTTTTTTCAAAGCATCATCATAAGCATGCCTCCTCATTATGACCCGGTTTGCCCTCTAAAAAGATTACATGTAGAAATGTATGACGTATGCAATCAATCATGTCTCCTTTGAAGTAGCATAGTGCCTTGGTCTTTATGTATTCTAGGAAATACCTTCACCATTAGAAGGAAAAAAAATAGGTGCAATTTAACTGCTCATCTAAAACGTGTGTATGGTTTTCATTTGAGTTCGTTTGTTGTTGGCTCAAACATTGTGAGCCTTGAAAATGTTTATGTTTCCTATCTAGCGGGATATAAGTTATGGCTACGCAAAATACCTTGGTGAGCCAATGCTTTCATAAGGCATATTTGAGTGTTTGCATATTTAAGTCTATTTAATATATCCTGCCGTATGGTTATAGCATTCAACAATGTCACGTCCCTTGAATGAAGGAGTTGGAAATACATGTTGTGCATATAAGCTTTAAAATGGATACCCCAAAGGCGGATGAAATACAAAACCTCATAGTATTTTCGAGATTCCTTTGGGTCGCCTATCACAAACTTTTGATGTTCCGAGATCAATCTCAAGGACTATAAAATCTTTTGTCGTGTCATGAATTATGGCATTAAACTCGAAATCACAAAATATTTTTATTCTACAAAGTAGAGAGTTTACTTGCATATGATTTTATATACACCGCTCCAAGTACAAGGCTAGCAATGGGCCTAATGATGTTGAACTCTTGGTTGATGATGAGGTAACTACCAAAGAGAAAAATTAAGAGCATAGAAAGGAAAGAGTTACTTCTAAAGAATGGCTTGGCTGGTGAAAACTAATATCTATTGTCTTAGTATGAATGAGGGATTGTGCATAGAGATTTGAAGTCACATGATTTGGTATTACGTGATGAATTTATAAAGATTATAGATCTTTTGTTGTAGCATAACAACAAAAGTTGATTTTCTTTGTTTATCCGTAAAATCAATTTTCTTTGTATCATATTCGAACATTTTCTAATGCATCTACCTTCATGGTGCACATGGCTTTCATTTTTGGTCTATACTTACACGAGAATAAGATGCTACGTGGTCATGTAGTACCATGGACAACCATGATTACTTTTGATGTTCAAAGTGAAAGGCAATCCAATATTTTAGCAATCAATCACCAAACCATATAGATTCCTCAAATATGTTATGTCCTCGAAGGCTAGAATAATCCATGCATTGGAGATGCATATTATCATGACCTATAGGTCGGATAGTCCATTTTTCCTATGGGACAGTGTTTAGTACCAAAAAACAAATCTTATAAGTGCATGGTGAAAGTCATTAATTGTTTACAATCATCATATCTTTGCATGTCATTTCTCTCGAGTCTTTTTTAACTTAGCAATTGATTTGCTACATTCACAACAAGTTCCCAACGTTTATAAGTTCTCCGATTACGCCCAGCAACGCTGGGCACCATTACTAGTCAAAAAATGTGATTATTGTCTCACTATTCCAAACAGGAATAAGCTGCCTTGCATCTAAACATATCATGCTGGCAGGTAGCACAGTAATTTCTTGCGGAATTCCCCCAGCAATGACATGTTCAACAAAGCATCTTGCCAAGTCCTTTTCTGTTTCGGGCTGAAGGATTTTTCAAATAGATCTGGCCAAGGAGAATGTCATGTTACCATGAACTCCCTCTTTGAGTATTCCTTCCGACACCCACTTATGGTGGCATACTTCCAAGCCAGAGGTGCAGTATCAGAAAAGCTGTCGGTGGCCTTCCTTAAGTCCTCGAATTTCTTGTATTTAATGCCAATTTGATCTGATATGAAGTGCAATATCTCCTTCTTCATGTAAGCAAGAATTCTTAAGTTCTGTGCTCTCGTCTTGAAAAAATTCTCGCCTTTGTAATCTGGGGTGACTTTGACGTATATATTCCCGCTTAATGTTTCTTCGAGGACCTTTCAACAATCATCATAGTCCAAGCCCCTCATGCATCTAAGGTAGTTGTCACTAAAGTAACCTTTATCTTTTGCAAAATTGATTACTATAGATTGACCCCTATTGTCCTTAAGTTCTCCCTTCCTCCATTTGTTCCACATCTGGCGGAAGAGTGCATAAACATCATCTGGCATGAAGACAAATCTGTTGATGTCCTTCGTGTGTTTGCCCCTCAGAATCTTCTCTGCCATTTGAAGGTAGTGCTGCAACAGAACTGGCGATGTTAGAATTTGCAACGGTAAATGAAATGGCGCAGCTGCGCCATTTACCACAAATGGCGCAGCTGCTCCATTTACACAAAATATATGGCAACACAGACGTAAACGTACCTTGTACTCGTCACTTCTTGACTGTCCTTTACCAGCAGGAGCTGGTCTTCCGCACTCCTGATACTGCTTCCGCAGATGGTGAATCTGATCCACATATGGTTCCTTGAAGGCAGTCTTGGCTACAATATCATTGACATCCACACTGAGTTAAAGAAGGTCCAGGTCACTGATCTGTCCAGAAAGAACTCTGCATATTCTGAAAGTATAGATCTTCCTGAGCTCAACTCTAGCATCTTCTATCCCCAACTTACTGCACACAAGTTGAGCAGCAGAGACCGAATGATTACCATTGATAATATAAAATCGTTTCCCTGCCAGATCAGATTCCTGTGACCAGGTCAGCAACTCCTTTGTAGTCGGATCAAAGGGCACCACATCTGCTGGAGTGAATACCGGATGTGGATCCTCAGCAAAAGATTTGCAGAGCCTCCTAACATGCCCGGGGTTAATAACCTTGGCAGTGATATTAGGTGGTGCCTCTTCTAGATCCCAGATGGATATTTGTGTATGTGTCCAAGGGGGAACATGTGGTCGTGCTTTTGTATTTTTTTAATGTTTCCTCTGCCATTTCTTCTTCGGCATCACGGTCCATCTTTAGTTCCTCGGGCACCTCAAGGTCTGCCATCTTTTGCAATTTCCTTGCCCTTGTCTCCCTTTTGTTTCTTTCTTTCTCTTTGCTGGTGTGCTATCTGTTGTGGACGCTACCACTTTTATGTGTTTTGTAGCCTCCTTATTGTCACTAATTGTGCGCTCGCTATCAGGCTTCCCAGTGGACTTCACGGGAGATTCATGTTGGCGAGCCTCTTGCTCATCCCTCTTCTCCTCCTGATGCTCGTCCCCCTTCTCAGCCTCTCGTCCTCCCTCTTGTTCTGTCTGCCTTTGTACTTCATCTCTTCTACCTGCCTTTGTTCCTTTGCCAACTTTGGTGGCTGGTTTAACCTTTACACTTTTAACAAAGTTTAAATTAAAACACACTTATTTGCTCCAAACGCACTTCAAAAGGAATCTTTGAAAGATTCCCTAAACTTCCCTTAAAAAAGTCCATTTTTAAGGTTTTTTTGTGACAGGTGTGACAATTTAGGTAATTTAGGTACCCTTTTTGAGGGGTTGATTGAACATAACTTCCATGCAAAAATTTTAAATAGCAATTTTCATCCTCCTAATTTAGAACAAAAAATAGTTACTTATATAAAGTGTAGCAAAAAAGGGGCAATAAAAAAAATAGCAAGGGTAGTAAATTGACAAAGAAGTGATATATTCAAGGTTGTGAAAATTGTACAAAATTATGAACAAAATTGTCAAAAATATAGGCTATTTTGACAAACACTCATCACCTGCACTTTTTGTTCTTTACATGTTCGAGTCATCGGACAAACTTACATTTTGCAGCAATATCAGGATGCATCTCATCCTCAGACTCATTTAATCCCTGATCACTTGAGCCTTCATCCCGGGCCTTCACTCTCAAACTGGATGTACTCGAACGATCTTCTTCCTCACCGCCTACAAGTGAGTCTTCATCATCATCTTTTTGGCCACCTTTCTAGGTTGTTTGTCTAATCCACATGCCGACCTTATTAAAGTTTGAGTGACCATACGTAACTTATTAGCGCAAATGTAACAAAGTCATATGCAAGAACCTTTTACTTCAGCTAGATCTATGACAGCAGTGTTTGCTTTGGTCTTTGCTCTCTTTCCCACTCCTGTTTTTACCATCTCCAAAGTATAACTCCCACTGAAAGCATTGGCAGCATTTGTTCTCATCCAGTGCACTTTTAATTGAGTGGAAATTCCATCCTCTCTTGTTACCTCCAGTACTTTAGCCCAGAATGGCTTCCCAGATTCATCATTATCAGCTAGGACAGCTATGAGCATTCCTTTCAAATAGATCTGGCCAAGGAGAATGTCATGTTACCATGAACTCCCTCTTTGAGTATTCCTTCCGGGGTGAAAGCATGTTAGGGCCTACATAAAAAATTACCAAAAAGGTACTTTTCTGTGTACTTCTGTGCAAGTACATAATTGTATTTTAAAGTACCTAGACTACAAGATTGACTAAAAGAAATTGTGTTATGTTCAAGAGTAGTAGTACATACATGTTGTAAGGTACTTTGTGATGTCAAGAAGATGTTAAGAACTCAAATATATCATCATCTTTGACTACCCAGAGTATTTTCCAAGTAGTTTCCAAAACATGTAGGCCCTAACATGCTCTTACCCGGACGACACCCACTTATGGTGGCATACTTCCAAGCCAGAGGTGCAGTATCAGAAAAGCTGTCGGTGGCCTTCCTTAAGTCCTCGAATTTCTTGTATTTAATGCCAATTTGATCTGATATGAAGTGCAATATCTCCTTCTTCATGTAAGCAAGAATTCTTAAGTTCTGTGCTCTCGTCTTGAAAAAATTCTCGCCTTTGTAATCTGGGGTGACTTTGACGTATATATTCCCGCTTAATGTTTCTTCGAGGACCTTTCAACAATCATCATAGTCCAAGCCCCTCATGCATCTAAGGTAGTTGTCACTAAAGTAATCTTTGTCTTTTGCCAAATTGATTACTATAGATTGACCCCTATTGTCCTTAAGTTCTCCCTTCCTCCATTTGTTCCACATCTGGCGGAAGAGTGCATAAACATCATCTGGCATGAAGACAAATCTATTGATGTCCTTCGTGTGTTTGCCCCTCAGAATCTTCTCTGCCATTTGAAGGTAGTGCTGCAACAGAACTGGCGATGTTAGAATTTGCAACGGTAAATGAAATGGCGCAGCTGCGCCATTTACCACAAATGGCGCAGCTGCTCCATTTACACAAAATATATGGCAACACAGACGTAAACGTACCTTGTACTCGTCACTTCTTGACTGTCCTTTACCAGCAGGAGCTGGTCTTCCGCACTCCTGATACTGCTTCCGCAGATGGTGAATCTGATCCACATATGGTTCCTTGAAGGCAGTCTTGGCTACAATATCATTGACATCCACACTGAGTTAAAGAAGGTCCAGGTCACTGATCTGTCCAGAAAGAACTCTGCATATTCTGAAAGTATAGATCTTCCTGAGCTCAACTCTAGCATCTTCTATCCCCAACTTACTGCACACAAGTTGAGCAGCAGAGACCGAATGATTACCATTGATAATATAAAAATCGCTTTCCCTGCCGTGATCGATTTCGTGACCAGTCAAGAACTCCTTTGTAGTCGGATCAAAGGGCACCACATCTGCTGGAGTGAATACCGGATGTGGATCCTCAGCAAAAGATTTGCAGAGCCTCCTAACATGCCCGGGGTTAATAACCTTGGCAGTGATATTAGGTGGTGCCTCTTCTAGATCCCAGATGGATATTTGTGTATGTGTCCAAGGGGAACATGTGGGTCGTGCTTTTTGTATTTTTTAATGTTTCCTCCCCATCTCTTCTTTCTAAGCATCACGCGGTCCATCTTTAGTTCCTCGGGCACCTCAAAGTCCGCCATCTTTTGCAATTTCCTTTGCCCTTGTCTCCCTTTTTGTTTCTTTCTTTCTCTTTTTCTTTGGTGTGCTATCCGCTGTGGACGCTACCACTTTTATGTGTTTTGTAGCCTCCTTATTGTCACTAATTGTGCGCCGCTTCATCAGCTTCCTGGTGGACTTCACGGGAGATTCATGTTGGCGAGCCTCTTGCTCATCCCTCTTCTCCTCCTCGATGCTCGGCCCCTTCTCATTCCTCTCTTCCTCCCTCTTGTTAAATGCGCCTTTGTACTTCATCTCTTCTACCCGCTTTTGTTCCTTTGCCAACTTTGGTGGTCGGTTTAACCTTTTTACACTTTTAACAAAGTTTAAATTAAAACACACTTATTTGCTCCAAACGCACTTCAAAAGGAATCTTTGAAAGATTCCCTAAACTTCCCTTAAAAAAGTCCATTTTTAAGGTTTTTTTGTGACAGGTGTGACAATTTAGGTAATTTAGGTACCCTTTTTGAGGGGTTGATTGAACATAACTTCCATGCAAAAAATTTTAAATAGCAATTTTCATCCTCCTAATTTAGAACAAAAATAGTTACTTATATAAAGTGTAGCAAAAAAGGGGCAATAAAAAAAATAGCAAGGGTAGTAAATTGACAAAGAAGTGATATATTCAAGGTTGTGAAAATTGTACAAAATTATGAACAAAATTGTCAAAAATATAGGCTATTTTGACAAACACTCATCACCGTGCACTTTTGTTCTTTTTACATGTTCGAAGTCATCGGACAAACTTACATTTTGCAAAGAATATCGGGATGCATCTCATCCTCGGACTCATTTAATCCCCGATCACTTGAGCCTTCATCCTCGACTTCACTCTCAAAACCGGATGTACTCGAGCGATCTTCTTCCTCACCGCCTACAAGTGAGTCTTCATCATCATCTTTTGGCCACCTTTCTAGGTTGTTTGTCTAATCCACATGCCACCTTATTAAAGTTTGAGTGACCATACGTAACTTATTAGCAGCCAATCGAGAACAAAGTCATATGCAAGAACCTTTACTTCAGCTAGATCTCTCACAGCCAGTGTTTGCTTTGGACTTTGCTCTCTTTCCCACTCTCGCTTTTACCATCTCCAAAGTATAACTCCCAACGAAAAGCATTGGCGCGATTTGTTCTCATCCAAAGCACTTTTTAATTGAGTGGAAATTCCATCCTCTCTTGTTACCTCCAAGACTTTAGCTAGCCGAATGGCTTCCCAGTTCATCATTATCGGCTAGGGACAGCTATGAGCATTCCTTTTCAATCGGGCGAGACTAAACCGGATACCGAGCAACTTGTTGTGCCATGCGTCAGGGGCGGGTGTACATGACTCATTCATCTTCATCCGAAGCTAGCCATTATCTCTACATGTTCCTCTTGATTCTCAACTTGCACAGTGGAGAGTTTTGCCTAGATGGCCGCTTGAATGTAACGGTCTTCGACCTTGTAATGAAGCTTGCAACATGTCACGTTGACGAAAAAAGTCGAGGCCACCATAAAGCATCTCCCTCCCCCAAAGTGGTTAGAGCATGACCAATACTTGTCTCAATATAATCCAATGATTTGTTTGAGTCAAATGCTCTTCCCTCCTTTTTACTCTTTGTGATTTCTTTCAAGCTTTTTAGAGGCATTTGCTTTGCAGAGAGCATAGAACTAGTATTGGGGATGGTGCGAATGAATTGAATACCTGCTGCTTGCTGCCACTAAAATTTTGATCTGATGCTGAAATGTAATGTTTCTCAAGGGCTCAATAGCACAGTGACCCAGTTGATCTCTCCGAAAAATCCATTCCTTGAAATCATAAGTTTCTTCTAATAACTCGATGTCTGGACGAGGATTGTAGGAATCTTGGATAACCTCAATCATTGCTGGTAGGCTGAGAGCTTTTTTTCGAGCAAAAAATGAGAACTCAGGATAACAATATCCGTCTGCCTTCAAATATAATCACTGTTTTTGTCACAGCCCTAAAGGAAAACTATAAAAAAAAGTTAATAGAGATGCGTCTAATAGGTTTTCATATACGTCTTGTCTTGACCTAGGGATCAAGTCCTTGACTTAAGTAGTGGATATTATGGAGAAACATTGTTTTGAATGAGATAGATAACCTAATTCTATATTTAGAGGATCAACATTCATGCAGAGCTAACAAACCAAAATATTAATAGAGTCCTTCCATATATTTCTATCATCCTAGGTTCCACCTCCGAATAACATAGCATATTTATAACCTTCCTCATAGACTAATCCCAATATCAGAATCCTACTTCCACACATGATATATTTGGGGACATTCTTGACTATGTTCAATCAACCAACCACTTTTAGAGCACAGTTTCAAAATTAAAAGAGGAATGTCTTAATCACAGGGATATGCCATGTAATTATCTTACATTGCTTGGACAATTGTCTAGGTGCATCATGCACCATTATTTTGTTCTATGCTTGTACAATGATAGCCTTTAAAGATCCCCAAGGATCTCCTCCATGTCCAACCTCTCATTTTTGTAGACATGTTAGGGGTACTGATATATTGCTTAATTTTGGAGGCCTTCATCACCATACCAACAACCTTCAGACCACAACTTTCGAGAATCAAAGTATGAAGAGGTTATCATAATCATAGGGATGTGCGATATGCCACCGTGATCCTCTTATGTAGTTTGGACAATTGTCCAGGTGTATCATCCACCATTTTTTCGCCCTACACTTATACAGTGTCAGCCTTTAAAGACCTTAAGGATCTCCTCCTTGTCTTAACCTCTCATTTCTAAAATGGCTTGCTGCTACTTTGCAGAGTTATTGATCTATTACTTGGTTTTAAAGACGTGTCCAGCTTCATCATCCCATCAGAGTACAATATTTGAGCTTCAAAGTATTAAGAGGTATGTCTTAATCATGGGGATTTGCCACTGTAATTCTCTTACACCGCTTAGACAACTATCAGCTGCACCATTTTTTGCCCTACATTTAGACATTGATAGTCTTCCATGATCCCAAAGGATTGCATCCATGTCTTAAAATCCGGATATCTTGTATCTTATAAAAACAGGCACAGAGATGGTTAGAGGGCGGTCCCTTGCTTGTTGCAATATTCAAACAGGGTATCTGCGTTTTACTGTTTAGGAAAGACCATACAGGATATTGTGGCTCGGTTTGGGGTCTTATATGGTGCCATGCATCGTCTAGATCTTACTTGGCCGTGCAGAAAAATGTGACGTCTGAGCTAAGAAGTATTCAGTAGCTATTAACTCTCGTGGATATCAGAAGGTGGTAGTCAAATGTGAAATGGGTTGTCGATAATTAAGCGCAGAAAAGAATTTGTTCTCCAGCTTCAGGTAGTAATCTCAGCACTGTCATTTCTCCAGCTTCAGGTAGTAATCTCAGCACTGTCATTTCTCGCATCATATCTCCGGCAAGGCTTCTTCTTTCTCTTTGGTGATTTCAACACTGGGCATATCGGGCCGTTTAATTTCTCTGGAGGATTTGCACAATGTCAGCTTGAAGAATTAATGAATAGAAAGAACTCTCGGGCCCGAGAGTGTATTTTTATGGGTTCTGTTTCGTCCTTTTGTGTTGGATCTTGTTTGTTTTGTGTGGAGCCAGGCGCTCAATGTCTATTTGGACTCGAACTTATGATATGACTAATCGGCTCCCTTTATATCTCTATAAAGAATGCATGGAGAAATTGGACAAGAAATGAGATAACACAAGACTGTAGGAAAAAACTTCATAGATAGTCAAATTTTGCAACTAGACTTGAACCTCTTCATATATGGACATGAGTAAGCACTTGAGAAAATATTAGGAATGTAGTTGTGATTGCTTTAGGAAACTCTGAGCCCAAAAATCATGGGAAATATATGGGGGAATCTAGGAAAACCATGATTTGAATTGGATGTTCCCATTGTATCGGAGTTCATTGATAGTATTCCTACCTTACAAAGAGCTACCTTGAGAGACATGTACATGTTTATAAAGAAACATGAGAGGGTGAGACTTGCCAAATTTCTATGTGTGACTACAATCTACTTGAAAGGAGCAATGTCAGCATGCCAAAATGTTAGCAAGTAATCTTATAACCAAGTTTTCAGCATGGTGTCTCCTTTGACTATATTAGTAGCTCATACTTTCTCACGAGCTAGAACAAATGTACCTAGCTCGTCCTTTTTCACGAGCTAGAACAAACCTGCCTACTTCTTGTGATTTCAAGTCAATCCCTCACTAGAAAAGGGGCAGCATAGGCCCGTCCCACAGCCATTAGACCTTGAAAGAGTCCTTGCCACACATAAACATGCCATCTTTGGCACAAGGTGGCATGTACACCCAAGCGTCTTGACAAACCCATAGATGTTGCATCTTATTTTTTATGAAGAACGTTCCAACTTCCCTCAGAGAATAGGTGCTTATGAGAGGGTAGATCATTTGATAAATTATCCTTTATCTTAGGCTTATCTATGCCAAATCCTTGTTCATAACAATGTGTCTACTAGCTTTCTCTTGATTATATCAATAAACCATCAAATGAAAATCACGTTCATTGGGTGGCATGGATGGAAAGAGGCCCATTTAGCACTTGCCCACATGTTGCTTATAATTTGAAGCCTGCTGTGGTTTCTATATTCATGAACAACAAGTAACCATATCGCATGCAAAGGAGAGCAGTTGCTTTTATATCTCTAAAGAATGCATGGAGAAATTGGACAAGAAATGAGATAACATGAGACTGTAGGAAAAAACTTCATAGGTAGTCATCGAATCCCAAATCCCTTAAAGCTGCAGCAGCTGCATCCTTGCATTCAATGTGCCTACCCTTTGCAGCATGAAACGTCTCAATTCCTTTCTCCAGGCCTGTAGCATAATGCAAAAAAATCACATCACAATAAAACATATCACTAATTCCTAATCAATAACGTCTACAACGTGATGAACAAAATCATGCCAGGAAAACAAACTCAGAAAATACTTGTTCTCAGGATTTCGGACTGCGAGATTGCGTATCATCTGACAGGATTGTCTCTGCACACCAGCTGCCAAAGGGTGTTCTCCATCATTTCCATAGCCAAGTCAACTGAACCTGCCTTAACTGCTTTTGTAGCATTTGCTAGTGATCGTAGTGATAAGGCTGCAATTGCTGCCATTATCTGAGAAATCAACAACAGGTAGCATATGAGCCAAAACAACACACTTATATGCTATAATAAATGATCAAATACTTCTCGATATCTGGTTGGTAGAACTCTAAAGCCTGTTAACTATCTATTATTTCTTCGTCTTTTACGACTAAGTTTTGAATACCAGGCATTTAACTCGTCTTCATGGTACACAATTACAGTGCTTTAAGTTGTCTGAGTTTCTAAAAGTTCCATAAAATATAAAAAGCATATTCCCTGTTATACCTCTTGAATAACAGAAGGATCGTCTGAATAACAATTGCCCGTTCTCACTAGCTTATCCACTCCACCATATGATATAATAGCATCTTTATTGGCGTCACTTCCACTTAACTGCAGAAGCTATAATTTAGTAGACTCCAAAATAGCTGAAGAGAACACCAGTATTTAGGGACACCATACCACCTGTGTTAATAAACCAAGAGCACCTTTGGCAAATGTGATATTCGTGTAGTTTGTTGCTTCATCTAGAAACTCAAGAACCATCTTTAAAGCACCTAACTTTTCTGCAGATTTGCAGATTTCATCCTGTCACAGTTCCACCATCAAGTGAAGAATTGCAAATTTGTAAAAAACAAAAGGAGCTACGTAATGATAGAAAACTAACTATTGGAGTCCCAATCTATAGAAGTTCCAATAGAAAACAGTACATAAACATACCCATCAAGAACGCAAATAGCTAGAAATTCATAAATTCAATTCCATTTCTTCTGTATTCCTTGGTGGCATAATCAAAACAAATAATTTTATCTCATGGTATCCTTTGTTGATGCATAAAATTACAAATAGCTTTTCCTGTAGTTTCCTCCTTGCATAAAGCATGGATTTTTGGCCCCTCGCCTATTTATGTTATTCCTTGAATATGCCTCTTTGATGGCAAGAACTTGTCCAATCTTTACTAAAATATATTTTGTCCTTCTGGAGCAAGGCACAAAGCACTCTATGCAAGGGAAAAATACCTAAACAAAGACGTGTTCTAGAAAAACACCAGACTTTCAGAAGCGTTTTTACCTAGCATTTGTTCTGCACCAACGGATCTACGCCAATGGATCTTGCACCAACTGCGAATGTGGTGATGCTGGAAATGAGTGGTTCTTGGACAATGTATCTTGGCCTTTATCTGATTTGCAACCTTGCAAAAAAGGCCTAGCCTGCACCAAAAAAGCCCAAATGAAAATAAGATTTTAGCTGCAAGCCTCAAAGATCTTTTACCTGCAAAGATCTAAAATAACCCAAACCCCCGAAAAATATTGAAGCACAGTAGTAGGAGAAAGAGTTGGCTTCTCTTGTAGATGCTGAACTTCTGGCTTAGATCCATCAGTAAAGCAATTGTCATAGCCGGTTAGGCGATTCGAACAACATCAAACCGGCAACAGGGCTGACCGCCAGTTTACTGGCAACAACCAGTTTGAAGCAGTTTTTGACATATTCTAGGCATATGCCGGCATATACCTGGAATATGACAAAAATCCATATGAGCAAGGATTTGCCCCCTTAGGGGCAACCCAAAAAAGTACCTAGGAACTTTGGATAGTTGGGAGCAAACGCGTTTGCACTTTTCTGCAAACATCTGTTTGCACCTCGACCAAAAATAGGCATTTTCGGCATCTCACGGGGGCGGACTTTCAAGGGCTAGGTGGCACTAAGAATTAGTCATTGCCTGATTTAGAAGTCTTTTCTGCTGCAGCCTTCCTCCTCCTCCAACTTCTAAGAGCTCAAATGAGCCTCCAAGCTTTAGACATTCTTAAAAATCTTGAAATTCTGAAATTTCTGGATGTTTAACATGTTTGTAGTCTTCTTAAACTTCTGAGTTTAACATGTTTGTAGTCTCTTTAAACTTCTAAAATTTTGAAAGCATTATTACCTGTTCACATCTTGAATTCTGAAATTTTTTGAAATCTTTGAATCTTTAACATGTTTATGATCTCTTTAGAATACTGAAACTCTGAAAGTATAAACAGTGCAAACATTTGCAAACAGTTGCAAATGTTTGTGTTTGCTCCCAACTATGCTTTGGACAATGCCTATCACTCTCTCTCACATATGTCTTTGGTGGGTAGTTCGTATATCTAATAGAGGATCTACTTTAACCGGCATAGGGCCACTATCCAACCGTTGGAATAGCTCAAGCTTTTATGTAACATCCATTAAGGATACCTGCGGATTATTAAGGATACAACACAAGGACGTTCACTTCTTCCACAAGTTGCCAAATCACTATCACATCGAATCTTGTTCTTTCACTTGAAAAAAAAGTTACTCTTGTTATTTGTTATGGGTCTTGGCATAATCATGATGGCACAATCATGATTATTGATTATTTTACGGGATATGGAATCATCAATCGTTGGGATTACACCACGTCAGCCTAACAAGTAACTTCATGTCTCTCATGGACACCCACCGCAAAGAAGCACATGATTGTCATTAGGTGACATGCTGCAAACAAGTTGCACATGATTGTCATTAGGTGACATGAGATATTGGATGTCATGTGAGTGTTATGTTTTGAAGGTTGTCATTGTTTATGCATGTGACAGATACATGGGAGTTCATCGTACTCATGCACCTAGAATAATGTTATGCATTGGACATTTATCCAACTGGTATAAGAGAATAACAATGACATATCCCTATGACTGAGATGTGGAAATTGGCATAATCTCTTCCTTATTTAATTGTTGCATCAGACCCTCAAGTCCATTGATGAAACAAAAACAACCAGCAAAATATCCAACGAATCTAGATGCAAAATTGACCCGTATAGCTATAGTTTCACAAGGTGCCTGGCAATTTTCGCACCTCTTATTGAGACATAGAACCTTTTTGACAGAGTCATATTCGTAATTTCACAAGCTGCCTGGCAATTTTTGTCGAGATTAAGAGGCATCTCTCAATCATATGTCCTAATTAAGTGGCATGTCTCAATCATAGGGATATGTCGTTGTGATTCTCCTATACCACTTGGACAAATGTCCAGGTGGATAACGAATAATTTTCACACTTATACAGTCTTTAAAATTTTCAAAAAGTCTCCTCCATGTCTTAACCTCTCATTTCTGAAATCCATGCTTGTCACTTGCAGCCACCTACTGACCTGCCCTAGTTCCACAGGCATAACACATGTAATGCCAGAATGTCTTTTGGATAAAAGAGTTCGGCAATTGTGCACGAGTCACGACAGAGATGTTTTAGGACATTTGGTCTAGTGGCGAGGCCAGACACCCGAGAATGCCACATGGGAGTCAGATGAGTTTGTGCAATGGCGTCTTCACCTGAACTAATTAAAAGACCTTGACGACAAGGTCCTAAAGGAGGGAGGAATTGTTATGGGTGCTTCTAGGGGTATGCCCAATAATGGACTCCTGACAGAATTCCATGAGTACGGGAGTACCGCTGATAGCATGTTTGGGGCAAGTTGCTTATGGTAGACCGTAAGCCCGTAATCGGGCTATGGACATATCAGGGTTAGCCAAAGTTGGCTCTAGGAGCACGATTTTTAATGTTTATAAGAAAAAACATTAGGTAAGATTAAGGCTTAAATATTAACTAGTTATGTTGCCCGGCGTTGCCAGGCTTAGTAACAAATTGAAGAGGTGGTTGTTTCCATGTTGTCTAGAATAGACAATGTGGCTTAGAGGGGGCAAGGATAATATAGCGAAACTTTTTATGATTCATTGATGAAGATAAAAAAAACCATTTGTAGGAAGGAAGGAAGGAAGGAAGATATTTTTATCGTCCACGGAGACCAATCGGTCTATGGGACCCAATACAAAAGCGCAGCAAGCGGATTACTACCCATATTAAAACCCCTCACTCGGCGGGTTTTCGAGGGAAAAACTGCGGGCGTTAATCACCACCGACAAACTATTCCAATATACAAAATGCAAAAACACACAAATATATATACTCATGCACCGCACCCGTAGTGCCCGGACAAGCGGCAAAATGGGGGCAAAGGTGAGCTCGCAGATCCAAGACTAATCCGAATGTAATGACCCTCAGCACGCACGACCGACGGTATTCATCAAGAATGTAGGGGCAAGTCCGCCGCATTAAGGGGCGATCCGCCCTGGACCGACTAAATGTTGGGCAACTCGAAAGTGTGAGACTCATCCTCAATGGCACCCGCTTGACAAAGACCGACAGAGCCTCGCCCCGCCGCTCCCCAATCCACCGCACGCCTCGATGCGAAGATGGTGGGCACTGCGGCGAATGGAGGCAATGAGTCCCGCTTTTTCGTGGGTACCGGGAACGCAGGTAGAGCAAGGGCCCCGCTAACACGGGTTGATGTGCTCCTTGTAATGGGCCGCTTTGACATGCTCTAGAGCCGTCCCGTGAGCTTGCCAAGGAAGCAAGCGCCCGTGTAATTCCCCGCAAGCAGCTATCACGACGGCCTCTCAGGTGCACCTCGCATGCACCGATGTTCTCGCGACGCTCCATCCGGGCGAACCACCGATCTCTTACCCCTCCAACAGCCCTCGAGCCGCTACGGGCCCATTGCCACAAAGATAAGCCAAAAAGGAGCCGAGCATCACCCATATTAACCACTTTCAAAATAGACGATGTGTCTATCAAGGGTCTGCCTCCGGCTGCAAGAATCCAGCTTCCCCGCAGTAGACCGATAGGGACCCGGCTAGTTTCACCCCAAAGTGCCCCTTGCCAAAATGCCTTCTCGCGACCGCCTTCCAAGTCATTCCAGTCGCTAAAGAGACGAATCGCCCCAAACCTCGACTCGCATTTATGGACAGCTTGACCAAGGTTGCAAAAGATGTGACCGATGGCCCCAATCATAGAGCTCACCGCGGACGTTGTTGTTCAGATGGCATAAAACGCTTCCCCCGCCACCCGCAAGTAGATGGACGCCCCAACAGAGCGAGGAGGGGAACTCCACCCCTAGGTACTTGTAGGTGGGCGTGACCTCCACAGTCGCCCCCGATATGTGAGTGCAGGAGGCGGGGGTGGCGGAAGAGGATATGAGAACCACCCCGGGTCCTAGCAGCCAAGAATAGTCGCCTTTGTAATAAACACTTCACTGCATATATTCTCAAACAAGTGACAAAATCAGCCAAGATCTTGAAAGGTATTAGGTGTTCACCCAAGAAACCCGCAAAAGGCAAAAGAAAAAGAGGGAAGAGATCGACACAATGGTGGGAAATGGGTTTCTTACAAGAGGGCTAAAAGATTCGATGCAATTTCGTGATGAACATATAGAAAAGATTCAAAATTTTGGATTGAGAACACCGTGAGTGTTCCTAACACAAAGGATGTTAGAACTAGAAGATTGAGAGAAATGCAAGAGAAGAACATGCTGCCCACTATCTGGAGGATTTTCTTAGTTATGGTGCTTAGTGTGGTGGTGCATGTGGTGGTTATTGTGTTGTACAGTGATTGTGGTGCATACTGTATGCAGCATGTGAATTGTGTGTACTTGACTCTAGTCTGAAATGCAATATTCAATGTTTGGAATATTAGAACATGACATAATTGATTACTCCTTTACTGGGTGTGTGTATAGTCTAAAAATATTTGAGAATGATAGATAACTAACTGATCGTAAGAAGTACAAATTTTTGTTGAATAAAGACAAATTTTTGTCAGATTCAAGCACAGCTCTGTTGGAAAGTATAATAAATTAAAAAAAAGATCTTACAAAATTTGGCTTTACAAAAGTTGGCTTTCCATTGAAAGCTCTGTACCCGAGAACTAAATTTACATGCATTTCCTAAGCAGCAGGAAATGCTGGTATGACTGGCTCGAGAACTGGTGCATCCAAAATTATTGTATTCTTCACTAAAGCATCTAAGCTTTCTCGCAGCCGATGAGGTTTGCCGCTTTCCTCGCATCCCCCGTGGTAAATCCGGGAACCCTATGAGTAATTCCCACCGCTGCGTGCAGTCGAGTTTTAAGTGACAGAGAACAATAAACCACCGCCTTTGCAAAGAAAGGTAACATAAGGTCATGGACCTTGTCTAAGAGCTCTTCCCCGCCAATTTGACCCCAAGCATAGCCATTGAAGGCCCAAAGATCCACCTGTTGTATGCCTTTAGGTTGATTCAAATCGGCAAAGAAGGTGGATTTACGATTGCCACCTTCGTGAGATTGGTCATGAGCCCGATTTAACATATGCGTCAATGCCCTCCTCGCCACCCCGAATAGCCGTAGTGATCTCCTCAACATCCCCGCCATGTTGCCTAATGAACTTGTTCGAATTGAGAATGAAACGCCAAAAATCGACGCAGAACAGGATTTAGGACCCGCATCCTTTTCTAATGATAAGAAGAGGAATGTACTTATTATCGTGGTGTACTAATTTCAAAATGTTTATGAAAGCAAAGCAAGGCGATTTTTTATGTCGATGAAATAGGATAAAAGTGATGTGATGTGATGTGTGGTGTGGTGTCGTGATGGTGTGGTGTGGTGTGATGTGGTGTGGGGTGCGTTATGTCCATGGTGTCATGTGGGTGTGTGCATGTTAATGTATGATATGTGTGGATTCAATTTTATTTATTCTCCCCCCTCACCCCACCACACCCCAACATCTATCCCACCACCATATACTACCACCACATCTTTGCATGCACCATTGCCATTACCACCACATCTCCACCATATCCCACACCACACCCCTCGCCACCACACCAACCATGCACCACACCACACCCCTCCACCACACTCCACCACCACCACCACACTCCACCACACCACATCACACCACAATCCACAACACCACACACACCACCACACCCCCCACCACACTCCACCACACCACACACACCACCACCACCACACTCCACCACACCACATCATACCACCACACACCACTACACACACACCACCACCACCACCCCCCACAACCACACCACACACCATTCCTCCACCACCCACCACCAGACTCCACCACCACCACCCCCCACCACCACACTCCACCACCACTCCACACTCCACCATTTGGTGTATGGTGTATGGTGTGTGGTGAATGGTGTGGTGTGTGGTGGGGTGTGGTGTGGTGTGTGGTAATGTACACAGCACTAAGGTACTCGTTCTGGTGAATATGATGAGTGTGGGGCATGGTTGGTGCATGGTTTGGTGTGGTATACACATCCTAACAATTTAGTGTTCATTTCATGCGGGTGCTATTGTTCAAGAGGTTTCTGGACCAACATCCAGAAATTAAGATTCGTCTTCGAGCTTTTGAGAAGCTAAAACCCTGGTTTGTTGTGAAATTAAAGGACTTCAATAGTTGCTGTTGCATTCAGCACGTGAGGATGCAAATGCTAGTGGATGGACTCATTAATGGGATGAGAACCAAACATCCGAAGAATTGCACTTGCACCTGCAATGTTTGTAGATCACATGAACTTGGTCAATGCAGGGCACACCAGCATGTTCCACATTTGATGTTCAGAATCCCACATGTTCCACATTTGATGTTCCTTCACATAAGCTGGCACACTTTCTGCAGCCAGAAGTCCCTCCAGCCATGGTTTGAGTTGCTCCAAAAGGAAATTGGAATCCAACCTGTCGGGAGCAAAACTATTTGGACATATCATTGTGTTCGACTGGTTGGCAGAACCCTTATATCTGCTGTCATCTATCAACAATGTGTTTGTCACCTGGTATCTCCAAAATTTCTGGTACACTTTGGACAGATCCTTAAGGAAAATTGGCTTATTAACCACTTTTAATTTTGTGTTGGTGCAGTCATCTTGATTCCAAATAAAAGAAATCGCCTTATATTCCCTCAAGAACTTTCTCATCAACAAGTCAACATTACTCTTAGCCATGCTGGACCACAATGCAATCTCAAATTTTGAAAAACACCATTCTAAGAACTCCCGTAATCCAGTGCCCGAAACCTAACTTTTTGATGGTTCACTTTCGATGGTCACTTCTCCTCTACCGATGCAGATCCTCTCTTTCAAGTCATAAAACTTGCCTAAAACCCCATTAAAATCCGCAACAAGGAGAATTTCGGTTAACCTCTTGGTTTTTCTTGGTTGAGGTTGTATTGGACTCGCTGAGCAAGCCTCGCATCTTATCCAGATCCTGGTTTCTTTGTCAACTTCATCACCGGTGATCCGCATTTGGCTCATATTCAAGACCAAAACTTTTTTTCCGGTGAAGGACCCCGCATAAAATGAATCTCAAGGAAATTAATTTTCCCCCAAACCAGATGCACTAGGGAATCTCTTCGATGGCTTCCAGCCAAGTAGCATTTATCTCTCGCAACATAATTGAAATGAGGAAGACCACGTAAAAATACAAAAAAATAAATCATGTATGTGGCATTGGTACTTACTTGATACAACCGCATTCGCTTGACTATCCAAATTTCGCTTTGAGTCTCCACGCCAAACCGGGATTGACTTAGGAGTATCAAATGGAGTGAATTCTAGGTACAACCGAGGTATCTTGCGCCTCATAACCGATCGAGGCGTGGATAACTGCTTGGATATCCTTGGTCTCAAATTTCTTGGCAATTCTGCAAACACAAGTCAAGAGACCTGCGGAC
Source organism: Isoetes taiwanensis (assembly GCA_021234155.1). Taxonomy (NCBI): domain Eukaryota; kingdom Viridiplantae; phylum Streptophyta; class Lycopodiopsida; order Isoetales; family Isoetaceae; genus Isoetes; species Isoetes taiwanensis. Next base: position 12,339,532 of record JAJEKV010000002.1, read on the forward strand.
AACATCAAGAAACATTAGTTAAGGCACTTACTTGTGTCTATTGGTTCTTGTGGTACCACTCAACACCAAAAGCCAAAAGCCATGTCTCACCATATAATGTGGGCAATAACCGGGCTCAAAAAAAAGTTCTAGAGTGTCTGCAAAACAAATTCAAAATCAATAGAGTCTTTAGACGAGGGTTAGAGATGATAATATTTACCTCAAATGGTGTGATAGACATGGAATGTGATACTGGTGACTGCATTCTGCCAGGGAAAAAATTAAGCATTTTATATATGTTTTTATAGAAACTAGTTTGGCTTAGAATATTTTATGATATAATTTTGGCTATAGATATTATTATCATTGCATTTATATGTGTGGATTTGGCAAAAGATTTGAATTAAGTACTATAAACTTTCACTTGGCTATTTTTTATAACCTAAAAAAAAAAAAAGTTCTGTAGCTTTAGATATATTGTACTACAATTACAAATAATAATCAACAATGAAGGAAGATACAATAATAAAATCACAACATAGCTTATAATATCCATAGTCTGAACTACATTCAATGCATCGACACCTTCTAGATATGGTGATCAAATTGCACTTATCTCTAACCCTTGAAGGAAGATCTTATGCAATCAACTCAGGCATCTAAAGGGATTGGCCTCTTACAATTCCTTTTTGAAGACACATATGTGGATATGTAATAGAAATTCATAGTTTGAAAAACTACTATCATTGATGATGGTAGTTGGGGATGTGTAAAAGTCTATAATAAGAATTTAATTTTCTTTGGCTATTAATGATTTAATATATATTTATTGTAATATAAAGAAAGGCTAATCCCTTTTTCTTTAGGGAAAAGGGGGAAAATAGTTTGGCTAATCTTAAAAAAATAATGGAATACTTGTTTTAACTATGGCTATTTTTTATTTTTTTTTAAGAAATCTCCCTTCATAAAATTCGCCGCAAAAATTGTCTATACCCCCTAAAAAATTGCCATTTGGCTATTAATAGCCACTAATTTTCTCCATGCATTCTGCTATCACAACTGGCAATATTTTACCCTCCCATTTCAGACAACGTCCACAAAATGGACAACCTTCATCACCCTCTTCTTCTCGCCTCGTGAAGCATTGAAGTGCAGGATCTAAAAGGAGTGTCATGACCACTATGCTCGTAAAAATCTCAAATATTTGCATTCGAGGTAGCAGCCCAAAGTAAGTCTTCACATGCCTTTAGCTCAATTTCCAGCCGCTTAATTCCTTTATTTAATTGTTTCCAGCCCGTGCAACACCGTACCATTTATCTCTTCATCCTTTAGTTCGCTTTTACAACCCCAACACCCTCACGCTTCGGATTTGTTTGTCATGATTGATTGCCATCCTCAGGCAAATCAGCTCTAATTTCTGATGCTTTATGCTCCATCAACTCAATCTTTTGATTGATATCATTTTTCCTATCCTCGCTTTTGCTTGCAATCGCTGTTTGCATCTATCAAACCTAGTCGATGTTGCAGCCAACCATTCCTTCACAAGTCCGCCATAGTCTCCAAAAACAAAACACTCACGTGATATGTCAGCCTCCTAACATAGTAAGTCACGATTGATGGAAAACCACAATCACACACCACAACACTGGGTCTCTACACACCAATTACACACACCACACAACATACGTTGCCATAAGACACACCACACAACACGCTATGGTGGTGGTGGTGGTGGTGTGTGTGGTGGTGGTGGGGTGGTGGTGGTGGTGGTGGTGGTGGTGGTGGTGGTGGTGGTGGTGTGTGTGGGGTGGTGAGGTGTGGTGGTGGGGTTTGGTGGTGGTGGTGGTGGTGTGGTGTGGTGGTGGTGAGGTGTGGTGGTGGGGTTTGGTGGTGGTGGTGGTGGTGTGATGTGTGGTGGTGGGAGTGTGGTGGTGGTGGGAGTGGTGTGGGACATGGTGGAGGTGGTGGTGGGGTGTGGTGTGGTTGTGGTGGAGTGTGGTGGTGGTGGATTGTGGTGTGGGACATGGTGGAGTCCGTGGTGTGGTGTGGTGGTGGTGGAGTGTGGTGGTGGTGGTGGTGGTGGTGGTGGTGGAGAGGAGTGGTGATGGTGGTAGTGTGTGTGGTGGTGGTGGTGGAGTGTGGTGGTGGTGTGTGGTGGGGGAGTGGCGGTGGGAGATGGTAGAGTGTAGTGGTGGGAGATGGTGGGGTGTGGTGGGGACATGGTGGATGCCAACAACTCACCACCACCACACATACCTCATCTATCATTCTGGCATCCATTGCACGAAATGCCCCACAGATGGTATCATAGAGACACAACATGACAATACAAACCAACATGATGCAAAATGGTAGTAGACATACCGATTCTTGAAGTGGATTTGATGTTACCTTTTCTCGTGGTTGATAGAAACAATCTAGATCAAGCTTTAGATTTTTTTCTCTTGTAACACAACTAATAATTGAACATACATGCAATGGCATGTTTTGTCTCGAACATTGCTCTTTTTCTCAGAATGTGTGGTCTAGAGGAACCCGATTTGGTTTTTCCCTATCATCTTCATCATCCCCGCCACTTTTACTATTTTCCTCCTGGTCGGTTGGATTTGCCTATGCTTTCTCTTGGGTCTAGAAGAACTGGCCTCTTTCTCATCGGAGTTTTGTAATAATCCGAAGCTCTTCCAATTAATGTCTCCCCTTTATATGCATAATAAGCCATCGCCTGTGTTCCGTGAGCCATTCCACCCTATGTATGTGGCTTTCCCGTAATTCTTTTGTAAATTTGCATGAACTCTTTGTATTGTTCATTGCTCGATTCTTCAACCTCGCATAAGAAAACATATGCCTTAATTTTTCAGTTTGAACAAAAACATTTGGGGAAAATACCAGAGCCAGATTTATTTGGAACTCGCCACCCCAAAGCTTCTTTAGATCTTCATGGGGCACAATCTCTTGTTTGAGGAGAGATTTCATCGTGTAACCAGTGGCATTCAACTCTGACTCCATTAGGGTTCAATCGGCAAGAAGCGGCAAAAAAAAAGAAGAAGAGGTGATTATTTCTTAATTCAAAATGAGGGACAATGACGTGGTATAAAATTCAAAATACCCGACGCTCATTAATTCGCACTCCCGCAATCTCCGCTTCGGTATGCACCACCCGATTCTACCACAAAGGTGGTGCCAAAATGTGGCGTCAAAATGCTCGTTTTTGATACACCACAGCGTGCTTTTACCACCAAAGCAAAGACTTCTGCTGCCAATGCCCAACTGCAACTAACCAAAGAAACCTAAACTAAAGCAGCTAACTGAATGACAAATATGCAAAGAGAAGAGAAGCAAGCACCTAAAACTAAGTATAGATAACATTTCTAGCATTCAAATGGATAAGCAAGACCTTCAGGCATTTGACAGCGCTCCAGAAGTAGTCCAAAGTAAGATTAAATCAGAACAAAGACAAATCTTACTCCATAAATACACCTGAATCTAAAAAAAAGTCAGAACTCATCAAATTAAAGCACATAACAAAAAAAGCAGATGATTGAAACCTGTTACTTACCATGTGCATCAAGGCGATCCTAGCTCTGCAGTATAAGTTGGAGCTCACGGAATCCAGTCTATGGAGTATTGAATTTTTTGCACATGTCTTGGATCCAAACACTCCTGTTCAATTTAATGCTTCCTGATACAGCAAGAGTGAAGACAAAAAATCATCCAAAGCATTAGTAGCATAAAAAAGAATCGGTAAAGAAAATAAAAATATGGTTGAAAAACATCCATTGTTGCCAGGGCTTAGCAAAAGGCAGTTTTCATGCTCAACCTCTTGTATATACTACAAACAGCTTGGTCAAGCACATTTGTGCAACGAAATTGCTACATTCAATGCCTAGAGAAAGAGGGAATTTCAACCACTACCAGGTAAGCTTCCATATCCTTGAGCCTATTCTAGCAGGAAACATGCCAGCCACAACATAGAAATCAATCTAGATCCACTCAAAATGTAGAGGTACTTCGTGAAGATACATATTCCAGAGGAACAAAATGATTCAAGAAGAAACTTACAAAAGCCAGTTTAAAATGATCATACCTCTATAGTTTCAGCCAAGCTGGAGCATAGGTCTGAAACCAAGCCACAGCCTATTCCTATCAGTCGGATCTCCATCTGCTCTTCGCCGAATCCCATGAAAAAGCCTCCTTTGGGTTTTTTACCCACAAAAACTGTGAACAATCGATGGAGAAAAGGAGATATAACCATACCTTGTCGATGATTTCTCTTCGCTGAACATGACCCACGATATTCGCCTCCTTTCATGCCAAGCCCAAGCCAATCGTGGCATATGCATGCTGGAGAAATCGACATGCAGAAGAAGATTGGAAAGAGGATAATCGAAATCATAGCGAAATTTTTTTCCTGATTTTTGGAACTCGGATTTTGTTTCCGGTGGATAAAAGCACCAAAACCATAGGAAAATCACTTTAAAATAATTCTAAAAAAGTTTTTCTCCAAACCTGAAAATCCCAAATTAACAAGATAGATATTAATATTAAAGGTCAAGTGGCACTTTGGGAATGGTTAAGAAACACCAATAAGGAACAAGTCGGTTTAAGCTCGAACTTTTCGAGCCTCTTGTATGGGAATGGCAACGAATCTGCTTCTCCATGGATTTGAGTATGCCCTTGGATGAAATCCATCTGGAGCAGGCCGAATTTGCATGAAGGGGCATGCAAACAGGAGATTCGACCTTATTTAAGACCTAAGAAGTCAAATTGGAGGGAACTGTGAATTTGTGAAGGCCTCAAAATCCTTACTTTGCCTCTATTACAGGTCGAATTGATCATTGTCTGAAGCCTTGCAGAGCCAATCAAATTTATAGAGTCTGATCTCGGCCTCTGAAGCACCCTGGGTGGTGTCTTGATAGCAGGGAAGAAGTCTGGGGCTGATTGCTTGCAAGAATGGCTTGCAGGAGTATCTCTTGTATTTGAAATACAAGAGTCTTGCTTGCTTTTGGTGCAAGCTTGCATCATAGGAATTATCCTGGGAGATAATTCACTGGCCTTTGTGTTGTGAGGCCTTTGTATTGTAAGGCCATTCGATTCTTTTGGAAAGAATCAAGAGGAAGCTAGGCTTCCTGATTAGTTCTCTGGGAGACTAATCCCAGCAGTCATGGTGAACTCTGGGAGTTCGTGGTGTGGGCGGTAGACCGTTGGCCATTCTCCATTGTTTGGGAGGATGCATAATTACGCATGACAAATCATTTTTTCTCTCTTCCACTAGCCTCTGATACCATGTCGCCAAATGGATTGGGAAAGAGAGATCAAGAACACTGGACCAAATAAGTCATACCTAATTGTAGGATCAGCCTATTACTTATATTAGTGAAGTATAACATACCTCTATCATATTTATGACGTGACAGACCATCTTTATGAGCAGAACTTCCTATAACTAATTATAACAAGAATATCTTTTATCAGTAAGACAATCTGAAGATAGGTCTATTGTGACAAGTGATAATGGGATGCGTGTGGAAGCAACTTTGGTACTAGATGCAACTGGCTTTTCCCAATGCTTGGTGCAGTATGATAGGCTGTTCAATCCTGGATATGAAGTTGCATATGGAACTGTAGCAGAGCTAAACTTCTTCAGCCCAATAGAACCTAAAACACGATTGCAAATTTGCCTCACAGACAAAAAAATGCACTTTCAAAAATGCTGATTTTAAGATAAGTTTTCCTTTGATGCTTGCTAATTTCAAAATAAGTATTCAAAAACAGGTATCTTCAAAAACAGACACTTAGATAGAAAATCAACTATGTTTAAATTGCTAGTTTTCATAACAATACAAAAGTTATTACAAAACAGGATTGTGGAAAAGAAGAAACAAGAAATATCTTTCCTACAATAAAGTTTTCACACAAAGTTTCTATAAGGTTTATCAAATCAATTGATAATTGTCCCCAGTACAAGAAGTTTGAGCTTGTTATATTACAACTATTTGCTTATTAGAATTTGCTTCATTCACCTTGTCAACCTCCAAGGACAAAGCAGGTTGCATCTCATTAAACACGATATTGTCATCAATGGAACTACTAGGAGGCCATTGGACCTCTGATGAAGTGAACTTTACAAACTCAGAAGAACTCTTCAGATCCTAGTTCTTCATTCTCATCGAGCAGTGTAGGCAAGGCAGTCAGTTAAATATTAATAAAATCAACTGTTTCGTAAAAAATCTATTATGTTCTAATCTTTGCCAATGGCCACTGCTACACAGTTTCTGCCTTTTGTTCCTTGGGGGGTCAAAATGCACTTGCGCTACTATTTTTCTAAATCCTATCCCATTTTGCCTCCCTTTTATGCAAAAAATAGGGAATCATTAAGGAATATTCTCTTGGGTTCTGTTTACATGATTTGGTCTCGTTTAATTTGCAATCTTCTTCTAAGAACATAAGGGAACTGAGTGGTTTTTGTCCAGTCTAGCCTGGCCACATAACCAAATAATAAGTACATTTTCCAGCCTTCTCATCTATTGTTCAGGTGGACTCTCATCCTTTTGATTTCGATAAGTTGATTATGCAATTGACTGGAGAGATAGTCACTTGCATTGTAACTCAGTATTTACAAAGAATAACAAAGATCCGCCCATGTTCTTGTGTGCGATGCCATTCTGCTCAAATGAAATAGTTCTTGGTATGTACGTAGCCTTTACCTTCCAAATAACTTACTGTGTACGCAATATATATAAACAGAAGAAATAATGTTCTAATTATTTTGTTTGGTATTTGGGGAGGGTATCTCACCGATGGTTTGGCCTAGATTTAGCCTGGGTATTGTATGAGAAATCGTAGGCAGCGTATTTTTTTGCTGATTTGAGCTGCTTGTTGGCGAAGAATTGCAATAATCGGCTGCTTGTTGGCTTGAGCGTTGAAGAAATCGCCTAAGGCATGGTTTAAGAATAGAAGGATAAGAAAGCATGCCGCTTTCTTCTTTGGGCAGGGGCGTCTGTGCGGTTAATTTCTGGCGGTTTAGAGTAGATGGGGTTGCCATGATGTGTTTACAGGTAGATCCGGCTGCCATGATGGTGTTTATAGGTAGATTCGGTTGCCATGATTCATGAACAATCCGGTTTGCTGCTGTCAGTTGCCAATCCATGCCTGTGGGCGCTGCATTAGAGATCCGGCTGGGTTGGTCGATTCAAAATGCCTTCGGCAAAATTGCTGGGTTGCTTAGGGGCGGCTCATGGTTTCGGGGATCCCGGAGGTAAAAAAACCGTCCTCCGGTATCACCCCCTGTGGCTCGACCCGAATCCGCTTCAGGACCCCCGCTTCGTACCGTCATCGACACCGCATTGAGGCGACTGCGATAAATCCGGCCGTCATGCCGGCACATCCGGCCGTCCGTGGTGTTCCCCGCCTCCGGTATCACCAACACCCGATCCCCCCCTCCGGGATCACCAACGCGTGAACCCGCCCTCCGGGATCCCCATGCCCTGGCCGATAACCGCGCCCGACATCGCCTCGGGTTGTGATCCCTCCTCCGGGATCGCCATCGCCGTGGCGATGCATCGGCCACCCGATATCACGCCACTGATCCCGCCTCCTGATCACCACCATGGTTTACTCAGTAGGCATCCGGGACCCGGAAGATCTTTGCCCCTCCCGGGGATCCCTGAAAGGACTCGCCGATAACCGGCGCCCGATATCAGCCGTGGTGAATCCCTCCTCCCGGGATCACCGATACCCGTGATTACTTCCTCCTCCGGATCACCGAATGCAACGGCGAAGATCCCCTCCTCCCGATCGCCATCGGCCCGCCGATATCGGATGCCCGCTCATCGCCATGCTTATTCCCGACCTCCCGATCCCCGAAAGTCCTTCTGGTGAAAACCTCCTCCGGATCACCACCGCCTTTGACGAAGCCGGGCCGGCCCACGGGTTCAATCGATGCCATTGGTTTGAATTAATGCCCGACGCCTGTCAATGTCAGACGCCATCCACTAATGGTGTAACCGAGAGCTGAAAACCGCCATTATTCGTGCGGGCCCAATTGGCGAAGTCGCCACGCAGTGCGGGGGGATTCCGGAGGAAGGGGAGCACAATGGTGCGATGGCTATGTCCCTAACTCGTGGCGCCAGAACGATTGCCCTTTCCGACCGGAATCGATTGGAAAGGGCCCGATTGTCGGCCAATCCAGAGGGCGTCAGTACATTGCCAAGCATCCGCAGTATTTAAAGGTAAGCGCCATGGACAAATCCGTTGTTAAAGTCTATTTTAGTCTTATTCTAACCGTTATGTTATTTTACGATGGTGGAGGAGTCGATTAACCCGAAATCAGCCTAAATACCTCCATTAACGAGAACCGAATGGGAAAATGGAAGGAAACTCGGCTTGGCCATTGCCCGACCGCCTCAAAGATATTGCTCGATTGAATCCGCCACCAAGAGGTTCAATCCCTCGAACAAGAAGAGATTAAGGGCGTAAGCAAGAGCTAAGGGCGCTTCACCACGTAAGAATACCCCCCCGCCGAGGGACGAGGCTTCGGCTTGATGGCCAATGCCACGAAAAAGCGTATGATCTAAAGAATGCTAAAAATGCGCATGAGGGGATGAGGCCCCGAAAAGTAATATTGAATGTTTTAACGCCAATCCAAGCGAGGAACCGACCAATCAAGAAATTTTGAAGGACTACGTATGATCGTCACGAAATGGCGCTTGCCAGTCGGGTGATGGCAAAGAAAAATCCTGCCGAAGAAGATCGAACCGAGAATCATAGGTTCAAGGTGCATCAATTATGGCAAAATTACAAAGCTTCCGGAGATGCCTCGAGGGGTCAATTCAAGAACAAGGTCGAGGTGAGGGTTAGAGATTATGGGAAGATAAGTGTGGAGAGATCTCTTGACCCCGACTTCAAATTTAGCCAAACTGGAGATCTAAAACTTCGTGAGGGCAAGGGCAGCAGCAGAGCGTATGGCGTGATGAGCAAATCGCCCTCGGCCTTTTGGATGACACGGCCTCGAAATGAAGTTTATAAAAACCCGCAGCGGAGGAAAAGGAGGCCACGTAACTAGAAATGCGTAGAGCGGATAAGGGAAATCAAGGAAAGGATTAGGGGCAAGCATGGCAATTTGGATGAGAAGGATTTGTTTGGTGATTTGAGCTATGAACAAAAGCACTTGGACGAAGACGATGTGAGTGCGGAGTTTGAAGTCGCGATACGCTTGATTTTAATTCACCTCCTCCCAAAACTCCAAATTCAATAGCCCAAGTCTACAGACCCCAAGGAAGCGTAGACTTTTGTGCAGTCCCCGGAGGGATGCGATCTGATGGCTCCAAACCATATTGTGCATGAAGAATCGGAGGAGGAGGAGGAGCCCGAAAATGCAGATGAATTGGCTCCCTCGACCCGAAAGCAAGATAAAATTGTGGTATTTGTATATCTTTGGACCCCCACTTCTTTGAATCTCTAAAATTATATGACAGAGGGATTAGAAAGGAGCTTTGGCGGTTTAGATTTTCTCCTGGATTATCCAATTGTGGTTCAAAGTCCTCTCACCGAAGGTGGGCAAAGAAATCATCCGATGTTGAATTCCACATCTCGTAGAGACAGAGGCACGAAAAAATTCTCGACTATTCCGTGACCTCGGTATTGAAGATTCGTAGATCGATGCCGACCGCCTAGGAGCCTATTTTATGTATGTGTGTTGTCTTTGTTTTTATTTCTTGCATGGTATGCTAAGTTGAGCTTTGGCGGGGTTCTTGCACACTCAATTCCTCACCAAAAACGCCATCATCATGTCTTCCTCCCACCTTTTGCTTTTGGCCTGCTTCTAAATGGCACAAAACCAGCCTCGTGGTGCCTACGAAAGCAGATTCGTCAAGCTAATTCCAGGATCCCCTTTGGCAAGGCCGTGTGGAAAATCCAAAGATGCAGTTCTACTACATACCGGTCAATGCCGGGTAAATTGGGTTTGGGAAGTGGATTTTTATTGCCTTTTTAGTTCGGGTTTGAATTGATGGCAAACTTGTCCTATGTAGTGGCCAATTGAGCCCTGCTCATTTTGGTGGCTGATCCTTTGGCATGCCGAAATTGAAGAAGCCTTGCCCTTGCATATTGCACTTCGATTCCTTTGATCCCTCCATGCTCCAACACACGGTTCATCACTTTGTGAGTGCAAAATTTGGTAACTATTCATTCATAGCCTATCTTCTAATGCCTTGAATTGCGGGTTTTAAGTGATGTATTTAAGAGGTGGAGGCACGAGGCATCGCATTGCATAATGCACCAAGAATCTTGATGGAAGCTCCACAAAGAAGACAACAACCGTGATTGTGGCATCTATGTTATTGGTTGTGTGCAGAAATTCATCGAGAAAATCTACATGAAGGAGACATGTGAGTTGTCTATGTCTTATCTTCTCTCGCCTTTCTTGATCAGCAAATTTAATTAGTGTCCATTTATAATCTCATCGTATACGTGATGGTGATCCACGGGGGACCCGGTTTGCCAAAGAAGACATGGACAATTTGAGGACAAGCTTCAAGGTCATGCCGCGAGGTTAAGGATCGCCTAAAAGCGGGAAAAATCAACCTTCTACTTGCCCGGTGGGTAGCAACCAATTCGATCGGCCCGCGACCCGCTTGATGCCGAATGGTCCATAAAGTAAAAAACTTTTGATCCTTGTTCAACATGTAAATTTTTTGGCTATGATTGTAAAATATGATAGTTTCGAATGGTTAATTGATGTGGGAAATAGCTTTTGTTTTTCCTTATCCCAAGTTTTACTCCTCGAATCATCAATCTGCATCCCCTCAATTCATAATGATGTTGGCCACAGATGTTTGGGAATTTGAACACCTCCGGGTCCCCAAACTTGAATAGCTCGATCCCGAAAGTTTGAACACCTCCCTCGATCCCCAGGGAGGCAAATATTAAAACAACCAATGGAAAAGACAAACAAAAAAAAAAAAACAATTATTGTGGTGATCCCAGAGGACGGGAATAAATTCGAAAACCTTAGAACCACTGCACCTTGTGGGCAACAAAATAAAAAAAAAATCCGCCCGCGATCTGGTGATCCCGGAGGTGGGGATCACCAGGTGATCCCCACCTCCGGGATCACCAGATGGCGGACGGGAATAAATTCAAAAACCATGGAACCCTTGTACCTTAAAAAAAAAAAAAGATAAAAAAAATGATCCGGTGATCCCGGGAGGTTGGTATCACGACCGGTGATCCCGACCTCCTGATCACCGTGATCGCTGACGGGAAATAAATTCGAAAACCTTAGAACCATAGAACCAAAAAAAAAAAAAGTTCGGCCAAGATCGGTGATCCCCGAGGTGGGGAACACCACTAGTGATCCCGACCTCCCGGATCACCGATCACCGGACGGAATAAATTCAAAAGCTTAGAACCATAGAGCCTTAGCAAAAAAAAGGCTCGTCAGCCATCCGGGTGATCCCGAGGTGGGGATCACCATGGGTGATCCCCACCTCCGGATCACCGATGGCTGACGGGAATAAATTCAAAACCTTATAACCATTGTACCTAATAGGCAAGGAAAAAAAAATAAAGTCCGTCTCAATCACCGGTGATCCCCGGAGGTGGGGATCACCACCGTGATCCAGCCCCCTCCCGGATCCCCAAAGCGTGGATTCCGCCCTCCCGGGATCCCCACGTCCAAAAAAATAATAGAGGTACCTAGCCATTGAAAAAAAAGGTCCACTTTACCACTTTTACCATTACAAATTGAAATCAAGGGTTAACCGCTGTACAACGGATAGTACAAATGTTGATTCATGAGTCTATATATACCCTTGCCTTAGTGGTTCTTTGCTAGAAAGTAAGTTGGTTTCAATTGAGTTCAGTAGCTAAGTGATGATGGTGAGGACCCGACAACAAACTACTGGCCAGGCGAAGGCCATCAATGCCCACGACCTTGAGGATATTCTCGCCCACTTGAATGAAATTCAGGAGGAAGTGGGGCTAGATCTCACCCAACCGACGACAAAGAAAACGCTCCAAAGTAAGCATGTTGTTGTCTTCCTTCACATTTATGTTCTACTTTCATACTAATCTTTTTCAGCCATCTTTTCATGATCCCCTCATGGTTCATGCAGAGACCGTGGAGAATGGGGAATACAAAGAGACCCCTAGGCCTCTCGACAATGATCCCTCGGCCAAGCCACGGGCATTGCTTTGGGAATTGAAGAAGTGCATTATCCGGGGCAAGGCTTTGAAGAATTTGCTAGCTACGGACATTGTCCGGGAAGGCAACACCCCAAAAGCCCCGCTTCGAGGAAATGTATGTTTACGACCTGAGGCTGCGAAAGAAGGTTCTAATTAGGGAAGTCCTAGAGGGGTCTGATCCATCTTTATGCGACATCTTCGATCACATCATGTACTACCCCTCGCGGTGTGCCGATGTAACCGCCGAGGACGCCCCGCAGAAGGCATGGTGTGACGCCCCCTACTGCATATAACGGTGCACTCACCGTATACAACCGTGAGTTCATCCCCATACCAGCTCCGCGTGCCAATACGGGGCCCTCCACATGACACCGCAAACCGAACGGGTTCCAAAGGGGAAGAGTGGAAGGGTCATTGCACCCCGCCTCCCTCGTGGCCTACCTAGCTGCGGAAGCGTAAACATACATGTCAGTAGCACATACATCAACATCATATGACCATCGCGAAGGATGGTCCTCCACATATCTGCATAGACGAAGATCAGCACATCACATAGGGAATCCTACCCAAGGCTCAGACACAGGGATGGACTGACAAGCTTGGTCTCCGAGTTCATTGCGCATGTAATTCATGGCAATGGATTTGGCTGGCATAAGAACATGGCCTAGGGGTTGTCCACTCCATCCGCCTTCTCCCATGCACACTTTGCGCAGTAGGTCGAAAAGTGTTGGGACTCCTATGATCAGAAGCCAGCCGGATGCATAGCCGAGGGGGCTATATCCTGGGTTACATCTCCCCAGTTCCGATGGGGCAGGTAGGGATCTCTCCCTCCAGAGATCTACAATGCTGACTCAAGGTGACTAGAGGGCCACTGCCCATATTCGACTTGAACTCAATGGAAGGTCATATTCACCACCTCACGAAGTAATGAGCCCATGCCTCCTTCACACGCAGTGGCAAGCCATTAGACCTAGTCCGCAAAGGACCCCGCAGTTACTAACACACCATAGGGGTCGCTCAAGAGTCAACATGAACCTCCTTATAAGCCGGGCCGGCCCCTTCACCCACAACCCTGTGGCTCTTGTGCACAGGCCGCATCTACAGTGTGCTAGAGAGGCTACTCTAGGAGCATCAACTACAAGCTTTAGGTCTCTACCCCCCTTCCCAATACAAGGAGTTCACAGAGATACATCATCCAAATACATCACAGAAGAACTAAAGAACTAGATCTAATCATAGAGTTAGGTTCTTTAGTTAGTGTCCGAGATCTAAGATCTAGATAGTTATTATGGGCAATTTAATAGTCTAAACCTACCGATTCTATGACTAGAAGACGGTTTAAGCTATTAAATTGACCAAATACCCCATCCTTGAGTGGCTCCTCCCGACCTGAAGTTCAACCATCCCCGCCGAAATGAGCGAATTCGTGGGAACCGATGGTGCAATTCGGGCTTATGGCGTCTGGGAGGCGGTTTTGGCTCCGGGCAGCCAAAAAATCGAGCTCTAAAACCCTAAGGATCTAAAAAAAACTAGCAAGCTAGGGTTTTCCTACCCCAAATAGACATGGGGTTTAGGCTAGGGTTTCCACCATTACCCAATTTGGCATGTGGGATAATTGAAAGGCCCCACTTTGCCTTTAATGGCTAGGTGGCAAAATATGCCAACATGGAAAGGTGTGCCCTCATTAATGTGCACATGTGCACATTAATAATATATGAACACTCCTAGCAAGTTGCCCCTAGGGCTACTTTACCCGCTATCCGCTATGGCGTACATCGCCGCCCGGGAGTGGCGCGTATGCGTGGCGGCAAAGATGCGATATCGCCCCGGGACCGTGATAATCGTGGCCGAACGCCACATTCTCCCCACCTTGAAATGATGTCGCCCGGCAAAGATCGCGGGTCTCCCCACCTTGGGATCTTCCTAACCCGCAACCCGCAATCAACGCGATGCCTATAATATAATCTTTATACATTTATCACGATTACCCTAAGGTAATTACCTTTAGAACATTATTACGTCATTATATCATGGAATACTTATCAACTCACAACATCATTAAACAAGGTATTCACTATCTTAAGTTTAGACAAAATTTCAACATTTCATATCTATAATTATTGTCCGAGGTATTCTTCATTCCTTGCAACACATTCCAACAAAACTTGTGTTGTAAGTCTCGTGAGTTCGACCTCCTTGCTCTCCGGAGCTCTCTACTGGCCTGCAGGTCGACACTACGTTAGTACCGTTTTAATTATTTAATAAATTTTGGTTATATGGTGACCACCCCACCTATCTACATGAATGCATGGCTAATCTCCCGGCGTAGGAAGAGGATGAATCTTCCATAATGGTCGTGGAGACAAATACCATATGCCTATATGCCGCTCATGCCTACACCTCTAGTTGCCCAAATATGGAGGATATCCTTCTCCGGGGGGCGTGGAAGGATGGATTCCTCCTATCAAAGCATATATGGGGCTAAAGGTGCTTTCCCCTATCAATGCATTCCTTAATGACCTCTTTTCTCTCGAGGTCGCCTCCTTCCGGGACGTAAGTAGACTTTCTAATCTACCTTCCACTCGCCCAAGCGAAACGCGGTCATGCCTACATTGACATTACACCACGCCCCTAGAGATCACCGTAGTGGTCCCATCATCGGGTGACAACGCGATGCGACCCATACTAAGCGTAGGTGGCATGCGTAGATTAATCTTAACTATACAAGAATTAACCTACACAAATCGACATGCCCGGCCGATTTCTTCTGAGATGACCTTGCCGTCCCATTGCTCCATAAACTCCGTGGGTACCGCTTTACTAAATCTTTCTTAAGTACCCACGCATGCCTTCCACCGGTAAGTGTTTCCACTTGACCAAATACCGGAGGAATTCTGATCTCCTCGCTTTCTTGAAAGCTTTATCAAGAATCAATTCTCGAACTATTTCCACCGTTCCTCCGCTATTTCCAACAACGTTGGCATAATCCAAGACTTCGCCTCGATTTGGGGTATGCTTTTTAGCAAACTCACGCGGAAGACCTTATGAATCTTTAGGTGTGGCCGGCAAGTCTAGCTTGTAGGCTTGATTGCCTAGTTTCTCGACTATTCTCGAAGGTCCAGCCCACCTTGAGCAAGCTTCTTGCAATTGCCGATCCCCGAAGCCACCGCTTCACCTTAATCTTGAGCCAAACATCATCTCCCACTTTGAACTCTCTTACTGTTCGATGCTTGTCGGGCGATGCTCTTTTGATCGACTTCTTGCCGCTAGCGATAGCCACGAACTTCCTCTACAAGGCTGCGCATATCGCCAACATCTCTGTGAGACTTCCACTTTTGACACGGGGGTTGTGCCAAGTGTCCGGAGTTAGGCAATCGATAGCGTAATTGATCATAAACGGTGACATTTGGGATGATTCCCTTGGTGCTATTGTATGCAAACTCCACCAAGTGAATAAATTCTTCCCACATACTTTGCTTATTCCGCACATAGTTTCGTGAGCATGTCCTCTAAGATCCCGTTGGTCCGCTCCGCCTGGCCATCCGTCGAGGATGATATGCCGTGGCTCATGGATAGCTTCGCCGGATCGTCGCCAAGAGGTCTTGCCAAAAGGCGCCATGAACTTCGGATCCCCAGCCGGAGATGATCTCCCTTGGCATGCCATGAAGCCCAAGATCTCTTTGGTGAAGAGCTTTCTATCCATGGTCTGTATTCAGGTGGTTACGCAAGGCACAAAATGTGCCATCTTCGACAACTTGTCGACCACTACCATTAAGGCATCCTTGCCTCTCCGTTCTTGGGAGTCCCGTGATGAAATCCATGCCGATTACCTCCCACTTAGCGTTTGGCAATCGCTAATGGCTCTAATGCCCCCGAATTCGAAGGCCGCTCGCCTTTCGCTTGCTGGCATAGCCGACATTCCTTGATGTAGCGAGCTATTTGCTTCTTCATTCCTGGCCAATAATAGTAGCTGCTGCGACTTTGAAATATGTTTTCATGAATCCCGCATGGCCAGCCATTGGGCTGTTGTGCGTGTCATGGAGGATCAACTTCCTTACACCTGATGATTCGGCACGCACAACTTGTTCTTATGGTATAACAGGTTGCCTTCCTTCTTATAATGCTTGAAGGCCTCCCGCTTTTATCCGTTTCTAGCCTCCTTTTAGAAAGGCTTGCCCATACCTCCTTGAAATCCACGTCCGCTGGCAAGGACTCTTCAATCCTCTTACCAAAGTCGCCGGAGAGCTGCCGAAATTGCATTGCAATGCACTCTAGTTGTCGTGGGATGCCTTGAAAGCGCGATCTCGCTACCACATTGAGTTTCCCCGCTTGTAGACTACATCAAAGTCGTATTCCTCGAGGAACTCCATCCATCTCCGCCGCCTCGCATTGAGGTGTGGTTATGTGAATACATATTGAGGCTCATGGTCGGTATCCAATTGGAACTTCCTTCCCAAGAGGTAGTGCCTCCATATTCTTAACGCTCGACAACCGCACAAGCAATTCCTGATCGCGTTGGGTAGCGCCTCTTGCCGCTCATCTTCCCGAATCATACGCTACCACACGCTCTTCTTGCATAAGCAATCGCACCTGTAGCTATCTTACTGTGATCTGCTACAAGCTTATCTTTCCCGGGTCCGCAAGGTCAAGACAGGGGCACGCCGAGAGCTTCTTTCAACAATTCAAACCCCTTTTGGCTTTCTTGTGCCAATGCTCTACCCAGTCTTTTCACCTTCTCCGCCTCGTTAGGTCCGATAATAACGGGCTGCTATCTTAGCAAAGTTCTTCCGCGAACTTCCTCAGAACCGCTAGACCGGTGAAAACTTCTGACCTCATGCACATTCTTGGCGCCGCCACCGGATCACCGCCCTCAATCTTGGCGGGTCCGCCGAGATGCCTTCACGCCGAGATCACGTGACCAAGGTATTCCACCTTCTCTGTTCGCGGCGGCACTTCGACAACTTGGCGCATAACCGGTGCCTCTTCAACTTCTCTAGCACCCTTCTCAAGTTTGCACGTGCTCTTCAAGGGATCTGCTATACACCAAAATGTCATCAAAGAAAACAATCACAAAGGTGTCCAGAACTCCTCGAAGATATCGCTCATGAGCCTCATGAACGCTATGGGGGCATTTGATAAGTCGAAAGGCATCACTGTGAACTCATAATGCCCATACCGCGTCCTGAAGGTGGTCTTGTGGATATCCTCCTCCTTTATCCAGATCTGATGGTAACCTGACCTTTAAGTCGATTTTGAGAAGATCTTTGCTCCTTGAAGTCGATCCATCAAGTCGCCTCGATCTTGGAAGCGATACTTGTTCTTAATGGTGTGCTTATTCAACTGCCTATAGTCTATGCACATCCTCAAAGATCCATCCTTCTTCTTGACAAAAAAAGAATGGGCGCCCAAACGGCGAGACACTAGGTCTAATGAAACCTAGGTCGAGCAGCTCCCCGCGAATCGCTTTCCGCCCGGCAACTCCCCTCGTTGTCATTCTATATGGAGCCTTGCTTGTTGGCTTTGTCCCCGCTCGAAAAGCTATCTCGCGACTCGACTCCTCTATAAGGAGGGGAGCTGCTTGATCTCATCCGAAAGAGATCGTGGAACTCGCGGATCAACTTAGCTATTTGCCTCGGCAACTTGTCGAGCATCTTGTCTTCTTTGCTTCCTTCCGATTCCGCTCACTAATCTCAAGCTTGAAGATGTATGCCACTTGCTCACTCTTGAAGCACTTGAACGGTCGTTTAGAAGACATACAATTGCATGATGGGAACAACTTCTTTACCTCGTTATCTCAATGATCTTGTTTGTCGGGTCTTTGGAAGGTCACCTTCCGCTTCCACAATCAATAATGGCCCCTACTGGTCCAAGGTACTCCATACCTATTATCAAGTCATATTTGCCGATGCCCCCATTACCTCGCCCCCATCCGGATCTTAACCCCCGCAAGTCGATGTCAAAGTTGATTCTTTTACCTGTCATTGCGCCTTCTTTGCTCCACTTTGCTAAGACAACGGGCCTTGGCTTTGACTTTAATGGTTTCAACTTCAACATTTGAACCATTCCCGGGAGATGCAAAGTTATGGCTACTTCCCCGAATCTATCAGGACTATAAATGACTTGGCCTTTGGCCTTTCCCAATCGGGAAATTACTTTATCTTGGCTTTTACGCTTGCTCGTATCTATTGGCGGCAAAGATATGACACTCACCCTCGAATGTAGTCGCTGGCCTCCTCGCCGTCGCCGACGGAGGTCCCAATCTCCCAACTCGCTAAGCTTTGTTTGGGGTCCGGGTTCGAACTCTGGAAGACAGACCCTCCGTGAGGACCCGTGGATCTAATGAGAGTCCTGGGACTATGTCACGCTGATTTGCCGAAAGAGAAGGAAAAGAAGAGAACGTAATTTGAGAGAAAGATGATAAGCTTCCTTGATATCAATGATGAAAATACATGAGCTCTCGTAATAGAGAGAAAACTGAAAGGAGACAAGACTCAAAACTCATCTAAAAACTTATGAGCTAACTCTACTCATATATATAGTACAATGGCCTTGGGCCCAATATAGACACTCGATCTCGGTGCCGACTCGGAAGGAGGCCCTGATTTGGAATGTTGGCGGTGCCTCTTGAAGTGCCTAGAATCACGCCGGACGCTGACGCTGGGGCGGTGACGACGGTCATCACTTGTCCGAAGGGCGCTTTGTTGATGTTTCAAAGGCTTTGATCAAAGCTTTCAGCCGCTTAGTCTTCATGGAGGCTTGGATGTCCGACCCTGGTTGACCGAGGATCTTTGAGCTTGACCGGTCCGACGTATGATGAATAGTCCTGTACCGAGGCACAGATTAACACTCCCCACCAAACGACATAATTCGAGTGAAGAAAAGGAGGAAGCGCCGGAGGCGGGAAGCCATCGGGCCTGGAAGTGATCCTCACGGAGGAGGGACGGCACCATTATGGTAATCGGGCTGATGAGATCTTGGCGTGATTGAAGAGCTTGAGGTGTGTTTTGGGCAAGGGCGGGATCAGCATCAATAAGAAAAACGAGAGCGTACCATGTCTTCGCGCGGCGTATGCCTCAAGAAATGTACCGACACTCCATGAGGAGACAGTCCAAGGCCAAAGGCACCGACGCGGCATTTGATTGCGAGAAAAATGGACGCCGATTTAAGGAGCTTAGCAAAATGCATTTGAGGGCAGCAAAAATCCTGCTTGAAGATGGACAGAAGGATCCGGAGGTGGAGGCGCTCTGCAAGAAGGTGTTGAGACCATGAAGCGCATCCGCTGGCTGCTTGCCAACCACGCCATTAGCAATGTAGATCCAATTGGTGGTGTTGTCCGGAGTAGCACCTTCTTCCCAATGTGATCGACTTAACAAAACGTGGATCCCACCGGAGATCCGGCGAGATCCGAGGTGGTGTCCAGCCTGCGATGACCATCCATGACCTTGGTCCAAAAGGAAGGCGCCAATCGGAAAGTCAGAACCTCGGGCGGGAGGTACGCCTTCTGGGAAGCATAGGGAGAAGGAACCATGCCCGCGGGCGTGGCCGAAAGCGCCTCCCCGAATTGATCGACAAGATCTGATCAAGTGCCCGACACCAGCCATCCCAAAGAGAAGCAGATAGGAGAGAGTTGACAGAGGGCTATCCCATCCCGTGGGGGACCGGGTGTCTATCCAACGTAGCCTCAGAATCGACAAACCAGCGAGGTGCCGCATATAGACTTGTGCATAGGGAAGATCTTCGGATGTCCCGCATACTTCCTAATTTGTTGGTAGCTTCCGCTTGCCGTAGAGATAAATGATTGGCAAGCTCGTGCATGTATTCCCCGATGAAAAGGTTTGGTCCGAAAGCGGATCCGCAAGATAGGGATTGTTATCCGAAGCACCCATTGCGCATGGGGTCACCCCGAAAAAGCCGGCGTGGCCCATTGCCAAAGTTTTCCCCGTATCACCCCATAGAAATCATGAAAGATATAAGCCATGGGCTGAACCACACGGAAAGTGAGAAAGTCCGGATCGGCACGATTAGTATGAGATCAAAGACAACAAGGGCACAACACAACCCTTTGTCCTCAATGGAGAGTTCGCCAAACTCAGAAAAAATCAAAGACCGCCGGGTGGGATATCCATTGGGCCATCACCAAGCCACTTTGAAAGGAAGAGGTGGCGTCGAGCAACCACATAATCATGATAGCGGTGAGGGAGCAGGGGAAGTCCACCGGCATTCTCGTGGAAGAATTGAAGTCCGGGCCAAGTTTGGCTTGAGCCTCATCAGCAGATCGAATAGCTTGCCGCAAATGTTGTTCTAGATCACGGATCCGATTTTCCTTTTCGAGTAGGAGGCGTGACCGTCACGGACCCGCTTCGAGAAGGATTGACCGAGGAAGATTTCCCCTGGTATTGAGACGGCACCGGCAATCTCCGGCATCGAGTATATTTTCTCGCTTACGCACCTCTCGTAGTTGATCTTGAAGAGAGGTGAGCCGAGAGGTCTCGGTAGAAAGTCGAGCTGCCAAGGAGGCTTACTTTGAGCGTCCCGCTGAAAGATTTTGAACTTGAGTGCTGAAATTTTCACACGCCTCCGCCCGAGTACAAGGCATTGAGTTTAGCAATATCTTCATCCTTGTTACTCAGAGAGCAAAATTTGGACTTGTTGTGCTCCAATAGAGTCTGAATTTCGACCGAGCCGAGCCCGCTGATCTCATGAAGTTGGCTGACTTGAGCTTGTGTACTTTTGAGATCCGCATGAGCCTCGTAAGAGAGCTTCATGCTTGTCTTGAAGTTTGGCCTCCAAAGTTGCAACTTGGGCAGGGTGCCTTGAAGGTCTTGGTGTACCGCATCGAGGCCTCGAAATGCCATGTTGAACCCGCCATAAGAGCCGCCTTGGGATTCCTTGAACTTAAGAGCAGCAGCTTGAGCATCCCGCCGATATCGATACAACAACCCATTTCGAGGGTGTTGTGGTGGTGGAACCGGCCGCTGCCCGTGTGGGGAGGTTTGGGAAAAATGGTGTGAAGTGGATGGTGTAAGCGAGGAAGAGACAAAGGACATGAGTGTGGGATCGGGTCATGACCAGGAAGATGGGCGTGATGTGCCAACTTGGTGATTGATCGGAAGAGAGCTACCGAGTGGAAGTATGAGAATTTGGTGGTGTGGGAGGGAAGTAATGACGGATGAGGGCTTGAAAGTGCCCTCCCACGTAAACTTCGAAATGGAAGTGGTACCCCTCGGCGGTCCATTTCTTGGAGAAGACGATAGAACATCATTTGGGGCCAATCTATGTGGTGCTTGGAGTGTGTAGCAAGAAGGACCAGGTTATAGAAAGGCTTATTGATATGGGTGTTCTTGATAGAATACCCAGGAATTTCCGCCACAAAAATTTCACAAAGGTCTCATGAGGCTTGTCGATATTGGTCGACGATGGACATTGGCGGATAAGCGGTGTGCACCAAACTCGTGACATCAATATCCCAGATAGCGCACCATGATACACAAGGAGTGTGCAAGGGAATATGAAATACCTCAGAAATCAAATGTTGAGTCAATGAAATAGTGGTGCCATCGACCACGCTGGTGTAACCTTGCGTCAAGTTAACAATATTGGCGGTGATGAACTCACAGAATCGGGCGTGATTTGGAGCCGGAAGTTCCATTTGAGAGAATTCAAAAGCTGGTGTCGCTCAAATGACTTCTTTATCGGGCCAACAAGGGCTTCACCTGGAAGGTGGGTGTCAAGAAGGATACAGATGCAAAAGGGCCGGATCCTTGGGAGCAAAAGCTTGAAGGGTAGAAAATCTTGGGGCAGCCATGGGAATGATTTGCGAATCGAAGAGAGATGCCAAAGGCGGAGGACGAAAAGTCGAAAGCACGGAGGACGGCAGCGCGCAGAGGAACGAAAGGTTTGTTTTAGGGCTTAATAACCGAGGCTTAAGAGGTATGAAGAGTGCACAACAGAACCGCTGATGATGCCAGGTGTCAAAAAGATGCTAAGAAGGGGATTGAGAGGCAAAAATTTGGCTAAGTCCCCAAAAACGAATGGAGAAGCAATGGACGGTGAGGATGAGACGTGAAAGAAAGATCGGATGTGACAGATGGCAAAGGACACCCATTAATGTTCGACGGGCGTGAAAAGAAGGAATGGCATTCAATGCCGGGTAACTCAAGTGGGATATCATTAAAAGGAATGTGTCGAAGGTACCATGGCTAGATATGCGGCTACGGAGAACAGATTCTCCTTTTTAGAAACAGCCTTGCATTGCAAAACACGCTATTGGCGATTTGTGATTGGTCCACGCCGACAAGGAGGTCCTCGCTTTATATAAAGACTAACCGAGAGAAACGAAGGCATCCGATGGCGCCGCGATGGCTGCCGCTGGCTTGAACGAAGATTGCACCATGCCCACTAACCGCCGAGTGGATCACTTGTAAGATGAATTGTCCGGATCTCTGGCGCTGTCACAACCGTGGCATTCGATGGACGGCTGGTGTGCGGGATGGCTGAACATCCCGACCCGAAGACCAACGGGATGGAGGTGGTTCTCGACTTCGGCCGATCCCGAGCGTAACCTCTACCATCTCCTCAAGATCACCTCTCGCCTCCAACCCCGAGTAGAGGGTTTTTCCTCTTAGGACTTAGTAGATAGGGCTCGAGCCCGCTTTTGTATATAGGGCGCTGCCCATAGCGGAAATAGCCGGCTGCGCCCACATTTTGTAAAAAAATCTCCACTATAATATAATCTACCATTTTCTAGTCACTTTCTCAGGATGTTTGATTCTTGAACTGTCTCGTGTTGGGATGTTCACTCACTGCGTTGGATGAAATGCTTTGAGACGAAAACCATTAACTAATGTAGGTAATGGAGTGCCATCTAATTCAAAAAGTTGGAAAACACTTGGTCTAACCACTTGAACAATTTGATAAGGGCCAAGCCAACTAAACTTGAGTTTACCCGAAAAATTTTTGTACCGAAATCATAAAGAAGAACCAAATCTCCTTGTTTGAATGTTTTGGTCTTCAAACGCTTGTCATGTAAAGATTTTTGCAATCGTTGTCCATGAAGAACACGAATATAAGCATCCCTTCAAGTTCATCCAACTGTTCTAATTGATAGACCCGTTCTTTGAGAGCAAACCGTGGATTATGAGCGTGAGCTGTTGAAACCGAGTGTTGGAAGAATGTATTCAAAGGGCATGAGAGCTTCCTCGACCATAAACCAATTTAAAGGAGGTGACCTCGTGAGCAATCTTGAAACAAGTATTGTAGGCCCAAAGAACAAGAGGGAAGTTTTGTCCGCCAATCAGGCGGGAAGCGCCACAAATTTTCTTGAGAATGGTGACCGAGTTTTGTTGGTGCTTTCTCGCCAACCCATTGCCTTGAGGATAGTAAGGTGTGCTCTTGTGATGATGTATCGGGAGATAATCCGTCCAGCTCTTTGATAGTATGATTGATGAAATGAACATCACGGGTCTGGCCACCACTCTCCCCGCGGGGCAGCCGAATCGCGGATGATTTGTTGATAGAGGACTCGAGGCCGTGCTTTGCAGCAGTTGTTGTCCGGAAGTGCACAAGCTTCCGCCCATTTGGTGGCGAGTCCGAGAACCCCATGTGTATCGGGCACGAGTGTGCCGCCAGAGGGGTCTATAGGTCCCACAAAGTCCATTCCCATTTGTCAAGGGAAGGAAGTGCATGCGTGGCGACCGCCAAGGGGAAGAGCCGCCACGGGGCGCGGGGCCCCCCCACCACCGGCAAGCGCCACACGCAAGCGGGCGCATGCGGAGCATCTTTGAAGAGCGGGGCCAATAATACCCTGGCAAGAAGAAGGATTTTATGCGCCGCGGGTGTCACCATGAAAATGACCATCACCGAGCCCTTTGATGAGCTTCTAACAATGTCCGAACTTCATGAGGTAGAACACAAATCAAGGATGGTGTCCTTACCTTTTTGTAGAGATGTCCCAAACCATGGTGTAGTCACCGACCTCCCTGAGAAATTGATGGCTAACGGATTGTCGCCAAGGTGAGAGAGCGCCTCATCTTCGTGGAAGAGCACCGTGAGGAGGTACCGCCGAAAAAATCATGGAACCAATGTGGTGTTGCCGCGACTAAAAAAAAGTTGAGCATCGTGGAAGGCGCCCGAGACCCCGCTATGGATCATCCGCGGTGGATGCGGAAAGATAATCCGAATAACATGAGATTTGCCACCCTTATGAACGATTTCAAAAGGAGCAAATGCTTGAGAAGAAGGACCCAACGAGCAATGCGCCCGTATGGATTTGTTGATCAAATAGAGAAGTGCTTGGTGGTCCACAAAGAACTTGATTTGACTGCCCAAAAGGTAATGACGGAAGCGCTGGACACGTAAAATGAGACCCAAAGCTTCACGCCCGCGGGCGTAATAGTTGCGCCGCCAGAATTGAGTTTTCTACCGGGCGAACGATTTGGTTTATCACAGCGCATCATATTCTTGAGAAAGAACAGCCCAATAGCAAACGCCGGACATCGACATGAACGGAAAGGGCTTGTCCCATTGAGGAGGAACAAGAACCGTGCCCTCGAAAGTAAGCAAAAGCTTCACCTGTTGGAAAGCAGCTCCGGCCGGGAATTCCAAGCCCGTGGATTCACCACACCCGTGAGTTTATGAATGGGATCCGCAATGGCCGCCACCCGTGTATGAAGGTGGAGTAATAATTGACCTTTCCCCAGAAAGAGCGTGTCTCTTTGATATTGGTCGGTGCTTGAGCTTTGAGCACATTAACTGATTTTGGCAGATCAAGCAGTGATTCCCCGCTTTTCGACAACATGGCCTAACAACACCGTATGACGCCAAAAGGTGCATTTCTCGTGATTGAGACTAATGCCTAATCATCACATTTCGAAGACGAAGTTCCAATTTATCCAAATGGTCAGCCATGGAACCAGAGGGGCGAGAAGTCATCTTGAAAAATTTGCAAGAAGGGATTTTCCTTCATGAAATCATGAAAACCGAGAGCATGATGCGTTGAAATGTTGAAGGAGAGTTGATAATCCAAAAGGAACCACCTTGTAGGCAAAAGTACCACCTGGGTGGTGAAAGTGGTCTTGAGTTGATCGTAGTCTTTGATGGAGATCCGACAGCCGGAAACCATCCATAAAGGAGTACATCTCATGTCCACCACTTCTCCGCAATCCTGGTCCGTGAAGGGAAGTGAAAATGATCACGCCCGCGGGTCTGAATGAGTTCCATAGTCTGCCACGCACGCCGATCTTACCATTGTGCTTAAGGGCAAATGACGAGCAGGGCTCACTCCATTCAATAAGTTGACCTCATAGATCAAACCCGCAGCTAGCGGAGTTTGTCAATTTCCTTCTGACGCATCACGGTAATTAGGGTTGAGCCTCAGACTGCTGCTATTAATCGGGTCGCATCGACGGTGTGGAATGGCGGAGTTCCCCTGCTTTGTTGATTCCGGCGATCTTTGTAACTCCAGCGAAAATGTGCTTGAATTTTTGAACAGCCGCGGACGGCCCCGTTTACGATAAGGGAGCCTGAAGGGTTTGCAGCAATGCGGACAGTTGATTGTTGCCAACATCCACAATCTCGACTTCAGATCAATATGGGGTATGACTTCAGATCCCGACAATGTGCGTGAGGTGCCGGAGCATAACCGATGCGTGGGCACTTTGGCGCGTGAAAAAGAGAGGTTGCTCGTCATCTAGCGTTGGTTGCTTCAAGGACCGCTGTACACGCTAGGAGTTGCTGAGTGTCACGATCTCAAAAGTGATCAACGCTAGTTGGGATTCGATTGCAAGGAGCCGTAGGGTCAAGCAATGCAGCCACGTACCGGTCCTCGGACAAGAGTCATTTCTCCCCAAGGATCAAAGATATTCGGGTAGGATGATATATGCACGCCGCAGGAGCCCTAACTTGATAAATATTCGAGCTTTAATCGTCTCGAGAGAGGGTTCCGCGATTGTCACTGGTGAAATGATCCCGCCGCTTGCAAGTCCATGGCATTGAGATGACCATCGCTGATGACTAACCGTCCGAGGCCCAAAGAATGGATACCTTTGCCCCGGCGGAGAAAGCGTCTTCCCACGCATTTCATAGCGTCACCGGATCTTCGCCAGCTTCCAAACCCAAATCTGGAAAGCCGGAATCACCAATGCTGATGAAGAATAGGTGTGACTTCGAGGTCGCTGGATATGGCCATTACGAAATTTCACCTGACGCCTAAGGGGCACGAAAGAGTTGTGTGATGCCCATCGGTTTGGCGGAGTTTATCCCGCGGATGAGATTGACTGCACTACCTCCACGATTTGAACATGGTTGACTTGTTGATTTCCCACCGCTGCATGTAACTGCGGGTGTAGAGGTATACGTACCTAACCAGAACAATGGGAGTGGTAACCGGTCCTGAGAGCAGACGTAGTTTTGCAAAATGGTTGCCGCTTAAAGGAATTTTGATCTTGGCAAGCTCCTCTGGAGTTCGAGAGGCATGAGAGCAGTTATCACCGGGTTCCACTCTGGCAAGCGGAGGCGTAAGGGAAGCAGCAACTTCTTTGAGTAAGCCAAATCCTCGGCCGCAATATTGGGGATATGTTCCAGAGGGTGGAGGTTGAGATGCCGAAGGTGTATCTGGTCTTCTTTGTTGAGCTCTCTAGTGGTGGCATGAACATTTGCCATCAAAGCGCGCCTTCAGCGTACTGTGTTTGTGATTCAAAATGCTTTGGCTTAACTTTGGGCATGACATTTGGCATGAGCTTTCTTAAGTCGTGCAAAGTGAACTTTTTTCGGGCCCCGCGAGGAAGTGCGTCAACCCAGCTGCGTCATGCGGTCCTTCCAAGAATAGCCAAGGGACGCGGAGGCCTTGTCCGCATGCGGAAAACCAGACCAACCCAATTTGACGGCCGTATCGGAGGATTAAGTGCCTGGAAAAATTTCCTCCCGGCTTGCTGATCCAAATTCGGAGCGATTTTACTGAGCTGGCTTACAGCTGACGCCGAGGCTTCAGCTTTAAGAACTGCTGGGCCTTGTTTGCCATTAGCTAGCCAGAGTTGGTAAGCCTGAGGCGACCTGATGTGGTCCGATTATTCCGTGAAGTCAGACTGGTCTTCAGGAAGTTGAGGATACTGCAGGTAAGGACTCCATTCTGGATGCAGCGATAACACCGAAGCTTTAGAAGGATCAAAAAAGGGAGACGCTATTAATCCCCTGGTTGGTCCTCCGCTGGCCGATAGATATGCGGTCGCGACCCGGCGAGGTGGCTGCTGATAGTGCATTGTGGCTGAGGTGTGTATTTCGCACTTGATAAACCAATTTTGTTGGGAACGTGGGATGAGTGCGGTGCACTCTTCCTCGCGGCATGATTGCAATATGCTGCATCGCTGCAATGAGGCGGGCCATTGGTGAGTTGTAATTCATTGGCCAAATGGCCTTGATATTTGCAAATATGGCACTGCATTTGACTGCTACCGTGGATTAGGCTGTTGAGGCTGAACACCCGCTTGTGAAACCTGCATGACGTGCGGAAATGAACGGAGCCTTGAAGAGCCACGCTGGAGTGAAACATTGATTTGAGCAGGATTGATTGGCAATGAGTAGCCCCGGGCTTCCAAAGTTTTGGACGGTATTCGTACCATGAGTCGAATAAGCGTGGAGGAAGTCCTGGAGAAACTGGTGACCAAAATCCTCGCTCGGTAGGGTACTCCTTGAGCTTATCGAGCGTAATGTGAAGCTTCCATCCGAAAATCCCGCACCCGTGGGCTCTTGCTTTCGAAGTTCACTTGAGTTGCTTGAGATGAAGTTGATCATCATCCGTGGTCCCAGAATGAGACGTGGGGGTGCCAGCAAGCATTTCGACCAGTCTTGTTTCCAATGGCTTTGCTGGACATGGAGCCATTGATGAGGAGAGAGCCACGCAGCGTGGTGCGGAAAAGATGTGAAATTTCAGCTGAGGCTGCTGCGCTCCATTTAGGACAGCCAGAGCTTCAAATTTTCCATGTGGGCCTCGGCACTTTGGTCTAACGCTTGCCTTCGCTGCCAAAGGTGGGATAAAGCCGCCAGAAACCGGATGAAAGTGCCGGGCTGACAGAACCGGATAGTGAGTATATTGGCGCGGAGGTGGATTTGGCATTGTACCCTCGGATTTCCGGTTCCATGAAGGGGTGATCAGCGGGGTTGAGAAAACCGGGCGAAATGGAAAGCACGGGCCTTTGAGATCCGTGGCTGTAAAACAGGAAGAGCGCTGGGAACGAGGGAAAGGATATTCTGCAGGCTGCGCCGAGACATGTGGATAGCCGTACCCACCCGGGAGAGATGATGGAAGGCGGGCGAAGAGGCAGCCCCCGGAAGAATGATGGATGGAAGTACACCGTGGGTACAGCACCGGGTTGAGAAGGCTGCTGGAGCCTGACAAGGCTCTTGGAGAGTGAAGGGACCCAGGTTGTGAGCAATGTTTGCACGCCAGTGGAACCCGGACGAGACTGGACACGGTGGGTGTGGCGCGATCGAGCTCCTAGAATCAAGATGGCCTCCCTCTATGTCACTGCGGGCGATCCATACATGTCGGTCAGCTTCTGACTGGCAGCCCAAGCTTATGCCGCTCGAGAAAGGAGTTCTCTCGGCGGGAAATTACTGACAGACATGGCGCATGTACAGTAGAAAACCGCACCTGCAGCGGCGATGTTTGGGGTTCAAGGTTCGAACTCGGAAGATACCGTGAGGACCCGTGGATCTAACAGAGAGTTCGGGGACTATGTCACGCCGGATTTGGCCGAAGAGGCGAAGTGCAAAGAGAGAATGTAACAATTGAGAGAAAGATGATAAGCCTTGATGATATCAATGATGAAAATACATGAGCTCGTGAATAGAGAAACCGAAGCGAGACAAGACTCAAAACTCATCTAAAACTTATGAGCTAACTCTACTCATAGCATAACGCCTGGGCCCAATTATAGACACTCACCGGGATTCTGCGTCACCTCGAAGGAGGCCTCGATGGCAGGAATATTGGCGGTGCTCTCTTGAAGTGCTCTAGAATCACGCTGACGCCGGACACGGGCAGGATTCGCCGCCACTTTGTCCGAGCGCTGGCGCTTGTTGATGTTTCAAAGGCTTTGATCAAGGCGGGTTCGCCGCTAGTCTTCTCGCGAGGTTTGATGTTCAATTCGTGGGTTGGATCGGGAGGATCTTTGAGCTTGACCTCGGTTCGACGAGTGTGATGAATAGTCCCTTGCATCAGAGGTACAGACTAACAAATACCAGTGACTCATGATATATGCGGGGCGTCACCGTCCTATGGCCCTCGGGCTGAAACACCAAGCAAAGCCGCTTGTATGCACTCCTCGCTCCTTTTCCTTGGCATATTCCGCGTAAAGGATCAAAGACCGCTGGAGAAGTTTGACCTTCCGCTTGTCTTTGAAGGACACCATTTTCTCCTCGGGCCGTTTCCCTTTGATTGCCACTATATGGGGCTCTAGCTGGTCCCGGGTTGGTCAGCTCCCAAGCAAACCGCCACGCTTTGCCTTTATCTTGGTAATATCAAGGTCACCGCTATTCCGAGGTCCCGTCCCTTGCAAGCTTATTGCCTTGACTATTCGACATCGCTCTAGGGTTTATTGCCCTTTACAAGCTATGGATCTCCCCTTATCTCGCACCTTTCAACAGCTTCTTAACGATGCTTCTCACCTTAACTTTGGTACACTCACCAGCAATTCCTCCGTATTTCTCAGACCGACTTATGCCCTTGTCGCGAACCTCGTAGAATACGATCATACCGACTTGTGCCTTTGGAACGTAATGGCTTTGAAGGCTTTAGCGCAAACTTGAACCCGCAAGCATCCCCTCGCTAAGCTACGAGCCCTTGGCATAGCCCTTCCAATTAAATGCGTATGTTCCCCTTTGAGGTTCACCGCTGCCACCCCGCTTTATCCCTATCCTTCATACTATAGGCATTGCCGTGATTCGGCCATCTCGCCAAGCTTCCATGTTCACCCGTTTCTACCGAATTGCTCGAAGCCTCGCCTTCCAAACATTTCCCAATGCAGAGTCTACTTTCTTCTGGTAGTCAGAGGTTCTTGAAGTCCCTTTGTCGCCCTCCTGCTGGTTCTCCGCTTTTCACCGCCGACTTGATTCTCGCTTCTTCTTCCTCAGACCCGAGTTCAATTCTGAAGAGCTCCGATGGAGTCCGAGCTGGGACCTTCCTCTCTTTACCTCTTTCTTGTCTCTTTCCCTCGCTCTCCGAGCCGATGTTTATGCAGCTTGAGCTACCTAATCGAACCTGTTCTCAGCGGCTAGCAAGGCCTTTATCCTGTCGGAGTCCCATTCCTCATTTGCTATATTTCTTCTTCTCTCGGGTCATTTGTCCAAATTCTTCAAGCAGTTCCTTGTCATGCAACTGGGCGGCTCTCACTCCCTTGTAAGTTCCCCGCAGCTTGTCACTCTCACAATAGCCCCTAGCTGCATACACAAGTGGTTCATATCTACATGGTTGGGTTTTCCTTGCTTTGCATTATTTATGTTTGTTGGTGCGGTTGAGGGGACAAAATATATCAACAAACATTTATAGTGAGAATGTTATATTTATATTTTATATTACACTAATACAAGAACTTGCAACTACCGCTAATCATTTCTGTTGATGCCTGCAAGATGATTATCCTCCAGAACTTTTCACTTCTTGGCCGCTCCCCACCGAAAGTGGCCTGCAAGTTCCTAAGGACATTACCGGAGATCCACCTGTAGTGCCCTGCTAAATCTTCTATCTCCATGTGGAGGTATTGCCACCACAGCCTTTGCTCGCCGCTCGTGAAGGTATGGCGAAGCCAAGACATCGAGTGTTACCGCCTTTCACCGATTGTATACTGTGTTAGTAGCCGTGCATGCCGCCTAATCCTCGAGAGTGCACCGCCAGCCGATAATTCTTCCTCGCCTGCGAATTTGCGTGGATACCCTTATTCTTCCATCCATCGCGAATGGCGTGTAATAGCGTAATGACTGTCAGCAGACTGGGTCCTCGCCACTCGTATCCAAATTGTCCGCTTCCGAATCATCAACCTCCACCGTAGAGCCTCCCCTCAGAGTCTCCGATCATGGCCGGGCCTCCCCGAGGTCGACCACTGCCCCATTTCGGGAGGTGCTACGACGAGTTTGCCGTTAGGATGTTTGAGGTCGCGATAGCTGATCCCCCAACTGCTCGAGCAAGGAACTCTTCCTCCGCTTGCAGCTTGTTCTCGGCCTTGTTCCGCTTCCACATGATCTCGGCCTTCGATGTTGTCAGAGGGTTTGATGTCTGGAGGTAAACTCTCCCGCAGGTGCGTCGGCTTCCTTTACTGGAGGGGGAAGTCGATTCTCCTGACGGCGAAGTCGCCCAAGTCCGCTCTTCGAGTTGGTGCAAAGAACTCTTTCAGGGTCGGTAATTCCCTTTCCCCTCGCACCGAGGTTTTGAATGCCTTTGTGAGTAGAAACTCCTACCTTCGACGCATAATGAGCTAGGCTTGTGATGCTTTAACCGAGGGTGGCGCCACTCGGTGAGTCCGCCGCTTCTTTCGGGTCTTGCCACTCCCCGCTCGCTTTGTCGCCTTCCTCGGCTGGTCGAAGCTCGACATCGCCTTCCTCCTCCCTTTATCTCGCTCATCCGAAGCCTTCCTTCCCCTTCCCCGCCTGCTCATATCGTGAGGAGCCGCTGCGTACCGCTACGGCTAATGGATCCATCATTCATGGGGAATGGAGGTTTCCACGATGTTCTCGCACGGGTGAGAAAGACGGCTGCCGTGGCAGTGTTGAAGAGAAGTACTGGTCCCGCTGACGCTTAGGACCATTGGCTCGCGCGGGTGCGCTTTTGTTTGTGAGGTATTTACATGTTCGACATCGCCTAATGCCGCCGCAGGACCGTTTAGGAACAAAATATCCGCCAAGGGGAGTTGCATCTAGCGCCGGGTTCTGCTTAGCTGGGTCCCGGGCCAAGACTCTACTATAAGCCGGATCGCGTAGTTGCTGACGCCTACCTCCTTCCCCGGCGATCCGAAGATTTGGTCGACGCTGGCTCAAGAAGATGTATACCGGGCGCTTGTACCATCTCGAAATCAGAAGTTGCCATTGATTACCGCGGATCTAGGTAACAAACGTTGCAAGAGCCAGGAGTTGGGAAATCAGCTAGAAGGGCGTGGAGCAGATTTTAGGGGTGCTATCTCAAGCGGCGACTCGTCTATTTATAGAAAAGGGGAAACCCTAATTTGATGACTTGAAATTTTCCTAGGATTGGGTAATTTAACTTATCTCGAGGTCAAAATAGAGTTTGAGGGACTATAGGAGATGCTTGAGCAAGGCTAGTTACCTAAAAGATGCCAGTAGTTGAAGGTGACTTTGAGCAAGTCCTCGGTGAAGAATTAGAGGTTCGATGCTCATGCCTCAGCTTCAAAACTAACTTTTGTTTTATGTACCAGCGAAATGCGGGAGAGGTCAGTCCCATTTAATCAAAGATGTCCAACTTGTAAACTAATGTTGTAAGGGGTGATGGGCTCATCAAATTAGCGTAATCCCACCCCTTTATTTGGTCATCAATTTGAGCTGTTTTGTCAAGTATGCAGGTCTCACGCCTTCTCGCCTTCAATCCTAACTTTTTGTTTTGCGACGCAGGCGCCGAGCTGTGAGACATCATGTCTCTCGGCTCCCAAATGTCCTATTTCAATCGTAAATAAAAGCTAAAACTTATTAATTTGCTCTAATTACCCAAGCTGGTGCCATTATCAAGGTACACAAAATTGCTCTATATTACAAAATTTTAATTGTTTACAACAAAGTTTTGGCATGCCCCTTATCGCAAGACCTGGCGTCTTGTCGCGATTAAGGTTACTCTCGCTTGGCGGATAGTGCGCCGTTGAATCTTCAAAATGTTGTACTATTTTGCCTCACCGCCTCTTTGCATTGCCGCCAGTCACCGTCCGGTGACTCTAAAGTCCGCTCAGAGGTCAAAAGATCACTTCACGCACTAACCGAGCCGGCGGGGCACGGGATTAGGAGACCGTGAGCTGCGCTCGAAGTGTCTAAATCTCCCTACGCTTCTTCCACCTCCTCTTTCTATCACTTCTTTGGTGGTGGCTTGGGAACTGGGCTTCGTGGTGGCGCTTTAAGGTTTGCTGCTTCATACCGGCTTTTGTCTAACCCTCGCTTTTCTTCATAATATTGCTATAGGCCCTTATTTCTTCATGTAGGCCCTGCTCTCATCTTCCTCTCAGATCTTCAATTTGCCGGTGACGAGGCTTCCCGTGTCTGCTGTTTTTTCTATCCTACCGGGTACTCGTGGGGTCTCAGACTTTGGTCCCGCTGGGTTGCCTGTGTGCGCCGGTCACAAAGCCGCCGCTTCAAAGCTTCCCGCTCATCGCCTCGGTGCTTGGAAGAGCCCCACCTGGCAAAGATTAGGTTTAAGTCCTCGCAGAGTCGTCGGAGGGGTTTGGGGTTCGGGTCAGCCGCCGCCCCTTGATGATAATATTTGGTTCTTCCTTTGGCGCGCCCTTCGCTTCCTTATGCCCACGAACTTCCTTTCTTTCTTCTTTTCTCACGCTTTGTTCCTCTTCCTTCCTTTTCCTCTTTTTGTCTTCCCCTTTTCTTCTCGGGCCGGGCCAGATTTCTCACATGAACCTTCTAAGGTTCAAGCACTACCGGGTTCCGCACTGCCACACCGCTTCACTCGCCGAGGATCTCCCTGCGGGTGCGCCCGGAATGGTTCCGCTTGTTCCTCGCCAGTCGGATCTCCCGCTTCTATTTCTTTCATACACCTCCCTCGCCTCGCTGGCCGTCCATGGAGTTTGCGATGTGGTCTCGCCCTCCACCGGGCCGGTTGAAGACATCAATCAGGGACGGAGGTGTCTTGCTCTTCAACTGAAGGCAACGACTTCTTCATGGTAGCCTCCTCTCACGAAGCATCTTCCGAATGATCTCCGCCTCGCTATGCCGGTGGTTTCGGGCCTGGCGACGCTCTTTAAGGCCTCTTGCTTGTCTGGCCATGCTTTACTTGATCGCCAATCGATAAAAGCCAAAGATCACTTCAAGTTGGGAAGACGATTTCTAGGGCTTGACCTAAAAATGAGGGGGCTCTACATCTATTTATAGCTTGGGGAATTTTGTGGTCAAAACTCAAGTTGTTCGCTTAACATGCTAAGTAACCAATTTATCTAAAACTTATAATTTATTTCCACTTTTTCTATTTCCGTTGGTTCCACAGCCTATACTGCTCCAATAATGTTTAGTTTTGCGACCAAAGGAAATGGAGATCCTCATACATCCTAGGTTTTAGGTAATTAAACATGCTATTCTAACTAATTCCCTACCTTAGAATTAGCCTTACCACATTATTTTTCTCGCATTCATCATGTTTGGTGTGTTCTATTCATCGTTCATAGCTTGCTACCGCTCAAAACAAAAAGTTAAGGTTTTGCTAATTCTCAGCGCCGAAATGGAGACCACCTTACTTGGAAAAATTTTGGCTCATTCTTTTAATCTTGTTTTAAATTCCAATTCACTTAATTGTTACTAGCTTAGCATAACTACAAAGGTGAGAAAAAAAAAATTTCCCACTTTTCGAGGCTTGAGGACCCTATCGTTAGTACTACCGGAACATGGTCGCTTTGCTCTGGTCTCCAAAGAACATTGCTCGACAATTAATCGCGGATATCTCCCTACTCGATACGTACTCAACAAGATACAACCGTGAGTTCATCCCCATACCAGCCCGTACAATAAGGCTGTAGCCTCACATGACACCGCGCAAACCGTAACGGGTTCCGCAAATGACGCTTCCTTCGCTTCAACGAATAGAAGGAAAACGAGGTTCTAGGAATACTGAAAGGTTAGCGCTAGTTAGTTCTTCCCCTTTTTTCCCTATTTATATGCCGTGACGCTTTCTCTCATCGCCTCTCTTGGTGCATTCTCCTTCTCCCTTCGGTTTGGCCCTAGACTCCATCGCCCCTTGCCTTCGTCTCGACATATTCTCGCCTTTTGCTTGCCTTGGTCGTTTTCCCCGCTTACATTCTTTTTCTTTTAGTTTCCTTGAACCGCTTCAAATTCACCGGGTTGTTAGTCGGGTTTGTCTCCAAGCACAAACGAGTCTCCTTCGCATACCAGTGGTCTCCGGCATTGGTTTGTTTTCACTGGTTTCTCGCGAAGTTTTGCTGATCTGCTGGCTCAAGTCCCATATTTTGCAATGGTCTTTCGCTTTGCCTGTGGCGTCTCGCTCTTCTCGATTTTGCACAAAAGGAGGCTCTGTATTTCTCGCGTGTTTCCTCATCTGACGATCAACGCTTTGTTATGGCCCCAAAAAGCTGGTGGCTGAAGTTCGTGTGAAGAGCCATGCATCCGGTCTCCTCGAAAGGTTCCAGCTTCTAAAGCCTGCGGAAGACAAGTTGGAGGTGGAAGTTTGATCGACCGAGTGGCCTTCGAGAGCAGGTGCTGCACTAAGATTGAAGACCTGCAGCTAGTAAAAGCAGAAATTTGCGCCCTGAAACCAAGGTTTCATCTTGCAGGAAGAAATTCAGCAGTAAGAGAGCAAGAGAGCAAAAGCTCCCTCTCTAAAACCTCGTTCTAAAAATGTGAAACTGTATGATTGTTTGAATTAGAGTTGGAAGATCGCTTTCTTGATTTGAGAGGTAATTGCTCAATTTTGATCCCTGATGCAATAAATGTAAAAGCATACTCATGAGGCCAGAGGTAACTCTCTTTGGGATTTGTAAAAAGGAAAAAATAATATGCACGTGATAGGGAAGGGCCAAGAATTGCTAATTCTATGAAATGGGGAGTTTGGCTCCTTTTCGATTTCAAGAACAGCCCAAAAATAGGCTCGGGATGTGGACTGTGGTGACTCGTCATGTCTCTTTAATATGTGTTGTCTCAATAAGCTCACCTCAGGTTTCTGTACTTTAACTCCGCTTTAAGAGGCCTGTTCCTAGATTCCGTGATTTATGGGATTTGAACCCCTCACATTTTGGGGAGTCTCCCATAATGGGCTTTAAAAATCTGTTCTTTTTCTTAGCCCTTGTGGTTGGAAGAACAAACTCAAGTCTGTGTTTCGCTGCTTGAGGAGCAGAGTTTTATAAGGGTTCCCGCTTATTAATGCTATTTCTTCCTCGGAAGAGTTAGTTTCTTGTTTCATTGTTCAAGCTTCAAAGGTTTTATGAGCGAGCTCGTGAAGAAGGCTCCTTTTAATACATTATTGTCCGGGCCAGTTGCTTGTTTCTAATGATTTATCCGCTTAACTGCAATCTGATTCAACGCTTTACGTAGGTTCTTGTTTCGTTTCGCGGTTTCATCAGCTTCTATTGAAACAAAATGTTTTGGTAGATCCAAAGATTATTGCACCTGTCTCGCTGCCTTTTACATGTTTTAGGCATTTCTAGACACTTCAAATGAGGTCTTCTCGCTTTGAGTCTCGCGAACTTTAATGTTTAACAATCTATTGTCATTCTTCTAGCCGACTATATATGGGCTTTTTATCGCCGAAGCGGCCATCCCCGGATAAATTTAAGTAACTTCGCGTATGAAACGGGCGTAACTTTAGCATGTGTGCACCGGGAATTCATTGAATGGAGAACTCTGGAATCTGCGATAAAGTCTCGTGACGCGAAGTTAAGCCGAGCCATGCCATTTCATGTGTTCTCGCCGCCAGCTCTTCATTACCGACCTTCCTCGCCCAGCTTGCCTTGCTATGCCGTTGCCGCAGCGCTTCCCCGCCTCTCACTCCTACCGTTTGTCTTACCTAGCATCTCTAAAGTCAGTCACTGCTCGGGCTGGCCCATCTCTAAACGAAGCATTTCTTTACTTTATGCTGATCGAGGTTTTTCTTTGACCATTAACCGAAGTTCCTATGATTGGTAAAGCTTAGCCTAATATAAATTAATTTCTAACCAAACTTCTAACCCATAACTAAGGTTTGTTATTATTCTATGCCTTTTATAACCAAGGTTTTATTATCTTCCTTTAAACCCATGTCTAAGGTTACCATGTTGCTCCTTGGTCTCATAGAGGCTTTTTCTTAAAGATGCTAGGACGTGAGCGCATAGTAAGCCAAGCACCTTAACTTTTGGGTCGCCGACCAGAGACTGCGCTATAATAAAGTTTTTGTATGCCCTTTCTTTTAGCTTCTAGCTTTTCCTTCCCCATGGATGGAAAAACCATAGAAAATGGTTTTGGGATTTGAAACCTGAATAATATGTGGTCTTATAGCGTGGTCCTAGCACCACCGCTAAGCTTCTTCTTCACGTATGAGCAACTACCCACCTCCTTGCCCCGCTTTTAATGGATTTTATATTATTCCCGGCCTCGCTTCAAGATTCTTGTCCATGTTCAAATGTAGTATTTCTAGAAATTAATTTTCCTTCAAGCCAACGAACAGGTGGAAAACGCAGGTTCTAGGGAATACTCTGAGGCTGCTAGCGCTAGTTAGTTCTTCCCCTTTTCCCCATTTATATGCTTTCTCGTGACGCTTCACCTCTTGGTGCATTTCCTATCCTCTCCTTCTCCTCGGGTTTGGGCCCACCCCACCTCCTCCTCGCTTTTAAGGACTTGTTTGAAAACCAATCCCTTTGCTGGAGGCTTGCGCTCAGTTGGAGCTTTAGCCTCTAAGTTGGTGGCCCCAGTGCCCGTTGGGGCCTCGTGCCCGTTAGCCTCGATGCCCCGCTGAGGCTTTGTGCTTGGTTGGGCCTTTGTACCGGTTGAGGCTTGCCCCAGTGGAAGGCTTGGTGCCTAGTTGGAAGCCTTGGTGGTCGGATGGCCTTGGCGGCCTTTGGTTTGTCTTCTTTGTGTATGCAAAGTTTGCTGGCCGCTTGGAGGAGGGCCTGGATTCGAGCACAAGATGAAGATCAATGGAGAAGACACCAAACATGTTTCGCCTTCGCACTTCGGTTGTAATGTATTTTCACCCAATAAGGCTAGTCACATGAAAGTGCCAATATCTATTATGTTTTGGACCTAGCATCGGTTATGATCCCCCATTATTGTCGGTTTTTCCTCAAACCCGAAGTGGCTGGTAGGTTTTTAACTCCGCCATAATGGTTTCACTAGCTTGCTATCTCAGAGGTACTTGTTTTGGTTACTGGCGAGATGCCCATGAGCCGTAGTATAGCATTCTTGTCCACCGTAGTATTTCTAAAGAGTGGAAGGGTCATTAAAACTCGCCTCGGCCTACCGAAGCCGCTGAAGCGTAAAACATACAATGCCGTAAGAGTACGTTATCAACATCATATGACCATCGCTAAGGATGGTCCTCCACATATCCGGTGATGACACGAAGATCAAGACATCACATAGGGAATCCTACCTGGGTTGCCTCGCATACGTGGATGGATCACAAGCTTAAGTCTCCCGTGAGTTCATTGCGCATGCACTATGGCAATGGATTTGGCTGGCATAAGAACATGGCCTAGGGTTGTCCACTCCATCCGCACATCACTTTGCGTGAGTAGGCTGAAAAGTGTTGGGACTCTGATCAGAAGCTCACGGGATGCATAGCCGAGGGGGCTGGTATCCGGTTACATCTCCCCGCCCATGGGGGCGGATCTCTCCTCCGTGATTCCACGCTGGACTCAAGGTGACTAGAGGGCCACGCCTGTATTCGACTTGGACTCAATGGAAGGTCATCATATTCACCACCTCCACGAAAGTGTCGGTTCATGCCTCGCTTCCACACGCAAAGGGTGCGTGCTTCATTAGACCTAGCCTTCACGTTGACCCCCGCAAGCATCTAACACACCATAGGGTCGCTCAAGAGCCTAACATGAACCTCCTTATAAGCCGCCTGGCCCCTTCACCCACAACCCGTGCTCTTGTGCACGTGTCGCATCTACGCGGTGCTAGAGAGGCTACTCTAGGAGCATCAACTACAAGTTTTAGGTCTCTACCCCTTCCCAATACAAGGAGTTCACAGATACATCATCCAAATATCGATGAAGAACCAAAGAACTAGATCTAATCATAGAGTTAGGTTCTTTAGTTAGTGTCCCAGATCTAAGATCTAGATATTATTATGTGGGCAATTTAATAGTCTAAACTCATCGACTTGGCGACTGTAAGACGGTTTAAGCCATTAAATTGACTCAAATACCTGATCCTTGAGTGGCTCCTCCTGACCCGAAATTCAACCATCCTCAGCTCTGAGCTTAATCTTCCAGTGGGAACCGGGATGGTGCACCGCTTACGGCGTTCGAGTATGCTTTTGGCTCCTCAAGCCAAACCGAGCTCTAAAAACCCTAAGGATCTAAAAACTAAAGCAGCCAGTGGCTCTTTTCCCACCCCAACAGATGGGTTTAGGTTAGGGTTTCCACCACCCAATTTGGCATGTGGGATAATTGGAAAGGCCCCACTTGCCTTTTAATGGCTAGGTGGCAAAATATGCCAACATGGAAAGCAGGTGTGTCTCATTAATGTGCACATGTGCACATTAATAATATATGAACACTCCTAGCAAGTTGCCCCCTTAGGGCTACTTACCTCGCTATCCGCTGGGCGACACGCCGGGTTTGAGTGAGCGCGGTATGTTGATTTGGCAGTACGATAACATTCCGGACCGTGATAATCGCGGCTGGAACGCCACATGGCAACGCTAAGGCTTTTGATGTTGATTCTGAATGATTCGGAATTAGAATGTCGGGCTTTAGGCCATTGTGGCAGCTCCACAACTTATGATCCATTTGAAACATGCAAATGAATTGAATAAAACCATTAGGAAACAAATAGACCTTAGAACCATGGTACCTTAGGGGAGAAAATAAAATAGGGCCGAATTCGTTGTTACCGGGTGATCCCGGCTGTGATCACTACGACGCGATCCCATCCTCCTGATCACCAAAGAAGTGGACGGATTAAATTGATAACCTTAGGAACCATTGGTGTACCTTAAAGTGGCTTGTAATATCATATTGCTGGTGATCCCCAGGTGGGGATCACCACTATGATCCCATCCTCCCGATCACCAGCAAAGCGGACGGGATTAAAATGATAACCTTTAGAACCATTGTACCTTGGGGAAAAAAGGGCTCAGGGTTAATCCCGTCTACCGCTGGTGATCCCGAGGTGGGGATCACTAATTAGTGATCCTATCCTCGATCACCAGCAGGCGGACGGGATTAAACCTGAGCACCCTGTGAACCATTGTACCTTAGGGGAAAAAGGGTCTGGGGAATATTGCGCTGCATCCCGTGAGGTGGGGATTACTACACGGATCCCATCCGATCACCAAAGAAAGCGGATCTGGATTAAAATGATAACCTTAGGAACCATTGTAACACCTTGTGGAAAAAATTGGAAGACCACCGCCGGGTGATCCCGGAGGTGGGGATCACTATTATTCAGTGATCCCATCCTCCCGATCACTGTAAAGCAGCGGACGGGATTAAAATGATGATAACCTTAGAACCATTGCAGAAATCTTTGGGGAAAAATTAGGAATATACCCACAGCAGATCCCCAGGTAGATCACCACTTAGTGATCCCATCCTCCTGATCACCAGCAGCGGATTCGATTAAATTGATGTTCTGGTAGAACCATTGCAGGAATCTAGGGGAAAAAAATAGGGTTCAGTTCGCCAAGCTGCGATCCAGGTGGGGATCCTTTGTACCTTTAAAAAGATAGCCATGATCGCGATCCCTATGCTGGCATCACCACCCAAGATCCCTAACGGATCGCATCGCGACCTTGAACAAACCTTAGAACCATAGAACCAAAAAAGTTCGCTGGCGATTGCAGGATCCCGAGGGAACACCACTAGTGATTCCGACTGATCACCGGGATTACCGACGGGAATAACAAAAGCTTAGAAACCATAGAGCCTAGAAAAGGGTTTCGTTCGGCCATCCGGGTGATCCTTCCTTTGAGGTGGATCACCATGGTGATCCCCATCTCCGATCGCTGGCGTATGACGGAATAAATTCGGAAAACCTATAAATCCATTGTATCTAATAGGCAAGGAAAAATAAAGTCCGCTCATATTCTTCTCTTCGGGTGATCTCGGGAGGTGGGATCACCACCGCCATCTGGGCCCTCCTGATCCCTGCTGCGGATTCCACCTGATCCCCACGTCCAAAAAATAATAGAGGCAATTTAGCCACAGGTCCACTTACCACTTTACCATTACAAATTGAAATCAAGGGTTAACTGTTGTAAATCTGATAGTACGGCTGATTCATGAGTCTATATATACTTTGCCTTAGTGGTTCTTAAGTAGAAAGTAAGTTGGTTTCAATTGAGTTCAGTAGCTAAGGACAGATGGTGAGACCACAACAAATTTACAAAGTAGGCAAAGGCTATCAATGCCCATGTACTTTTGAGGATATTCTCGGCCCACTTGAATGAAATTCAGAGAAAGTGGGGCTAGATCTCTCAGCCTAACCCGACAAAGATCAAAACGCTCCAAAGTAAGCATGTTGTTGTCTTCCTTCACATTTATGTTCTACTTTCATACTAATCTTTTCAGCCATCTTTTCATGATCCCCATGGTTCATGCAGAGACTGTGGAGAATGGGGAATACAGAGACCCCTAGGCCTCTGACAATGATCCCTACGCTGCCAATGTGGCATTGCTTTGGGAATTGAAGAAGTGCATTATCCAAAGGCAAGGCTTTGGAAGAATTTGCTAGCTACTGACATTGGTTCCGGGAAGGCAACACCCTAAAAGCTCGCCTTCGAGGAAACGTATGCCGCATCTAGGTCAAAGGCTGTTCACTAGGGAAGTCTAGAGGGTCTGGATCCATCTTTATGACATCTTCGGGATCACATCATGTACTACCCTCGTAGTGTGCCGATGTAAATCACGAGGACGCCCCGCAGGCATGGCAACAAGGCTTGATGTTGATTCTAATGATCTCGAATTAGGGAATAAATGGCTTTTAGCCATTGTAAGGCCCCATTGTAACTTATGATCCATTTGAAACATGCAAATGAATTGAATTAAACCATTAGGAAATAAATAGACCTTAGAACCATGGTGTTTTTAGGGGAAAGAAAATAAATAAAAAATGAATCCTGCCTCACCGGTGATCCTCCGAAGGTGGGGATCACATCGGGATCCCATCCTCCCAGATCACTACAAGAAAGGACGGATTAAATTGATAACCGGTGGTTTTCTCGAATTGTGATTAAATCCGT
Source organism: Isoetes taiwanensis (assembly GCA_021234155.1). Lineage (NCBI taxonomy): Eukaryota > Viridiplantae > Streptophyta > Lycopodiopsida > Isoetales > Isoetaceae > Isoetes > Isoetes taiwanensis. Next base: position 12,381,797 of record JAJEKV010000002.1, read on the forward strand.
ATACGTAGTTGACATAGGACACATGTTTAAAGAGCAAAAGCAGGGATCAAATGCCTCATTGCTATGTACATGCCACGCTAGACTAGCTGCACACTAGGCGCAGAGTGCATTGAGCTTAAAGGTCGCTAGCCGACGTAATAAGCCTGGCTTTGAATGACCATTTCAATGACCACTTCTTTCCATGTTTCAAAATTTTAAAATGAATTGGTGACCTTTCAATAAAGTGATTGCCTATGCCACCACACGTGGTTCACAAAACATGCCCACACGCTTGCAAAGACCTATGGTTGTCACCGCGAGTTTAAGGTAAGCCATTGCACTTTTACTTGCCACTATCCCACGCTCCCAACTATGTGGTCATAACAAGTGGCCTCTCATACTATCGAAGTTGCCTATGGCATCACATCGGTTCAGGAAACATGCTTACACGATTGAATCACATGTGGTGGTTAACTATGACTGGAGGTACATTATTACACTATGAGGTAGCTGCTCTATGGCACTACACGTATTCATGAAACATGCCACACATTCGCAAAGACTGAACGATGAGCATATCATTGATATGTTTTACCATATTTCGATCTTAGCAACGCACTCTCTCCCCAAACTTTTACCTTATGCCTTCATTCCTAATGCTAGGAATCGTATCCCGCTTTTAGAACTTTAAGTGTTGACAGTTATAAATCAATTGTACCTTAGGGGAAAAAAATAGGAAGAGTCTGTTGCCAGATCCCGAGGGACATTACACGGATCCCATCCTCCCGATCACCAGCGACGGATTAAAAATGATAACCCCAGGAACCATTGCACTCGGGAAAAAAATTGGGAATATCTAGCATCACGGGTGACCTCGAGGTGGGGATCATCACTAGTGATCCCATCCTCCGGACGCTCAAAGAGCGACGGATTAAAATGATAACCTTAGAACCATTGTACCTTGGGGAAAAAAATTGTATCTGGTTCGTCACCGGTGATCCCGGATCACTAGTGATCCCATCCTCCCGATCACTACAGCGGACGATTAAATTGATACAACCCTAGAACCATTAAAAATCTTAGGGGAAAAAAATAGGCTGAGATTCATACAGCCGGTGATCCCGAGGTGGGGATCACTGATTAATGCGATCCCATCCTCGATCACCAAACAGCTTAATTCCGGATTATATTGATAACCTTAGAACCATGATGCCCATACCTTGGGGAAAAAATAGGAAGATCCCGTCCTACTGCGATCCCTGAGGTAACACACACGCGATCCCATGCTCCGGATCACCAAAGAAAGGGACGTGGATTAAATGATAACCTTTAGAACCATGATAATCTTTGGGGGAAACATTTACCATTACATAACATTTACCATTTACCATTTACCATTACCTAGAACATTTAAACATTGGCGGTTTTAGTGATATGCATTGAAAGATTGAGAAATAAAAGTCATGTTCTCGACTCAGAGTCATGTTTCTGTGTCCCGAATTTGGGAATCATGGTGCCTTGCATGAAGCCTCCATCCGTTCCTTCCAACTCTTCCTTTTGCTTTCTTCACTTTATGTTTCCAAGTTCTATAACAAAGCCAAATTGCGGACAAGCTAGTACCACAATTCACTCATGTAGTTCGTGTAGACTTGATATATTAGTGCTGTACAACTATGTCATCCATCTTCTTCAAGTCTAAAGTCGAGCTGCCTCAAGGAGAGAACTGCAACTAAAATGTTAGGATCTTTTGAGCTCCCAGACCATCACTCTAGTAATCACTTCCAAGGAGTCTGAGTCTTGTTCAAGTCCACTTGACTACTTGTTTGCAAGGGAGACTTCTTCCCCAGCGCATTTCATCTCTCAAGCACCTCCGATCCCCTCGGGAGTCTCCACAACCTCTTTGCACGGGTTTCAGATTGCTTCTGTGTGTGGTCCATGCCCCCACCTATTGTCCCCATATTGGGAACTCCAACCTGTAAGAGACCTTGATCCCCTGTGAATTGCCAAGCATTCAGAACTTTCACTGATGTTTTATAGATTTCACCATTCTCAAGGGCAACTCACAACATGCCCACTCCTTGTGTGCTCCAAAGAACAAAGTACCTCGCCTCAGAGGCGCCATTGCACTTCAGCCTCCTAGAAGTTGACACTGTAATTTGTTCGTCGGTAATTCCTCCCAGCTTCTAATTAAGACTCTACTATTTGTCTCAAGTGGAGGTGTTCACTACAAATCCATGTTCCTTCATACCTAACATAGCTATATATCAAATCCATTTGCAAGGTAATTTGTATAATACCACGTAATGGCCAAGACGGGCGAAACGGGGTCCTGAAACGGATTCTCGGCTGAGTCTCTGGGGTGATACCCTGGTGATCGGTTTTTACTCCTCGATCCCCGAACTGTAAGACTATCTTGAGCCCTTAGGGAAGCTATGGGCTGGCGTCATATTATAACTGCAATGCATGCCTTCGGTTCTTCTTGTTGGGTTTTGCTTTCTTCAGCTTTTCTTTATTTTGCTGAGACTCTGGATTTTGTCGGATTGGGGCGTTTGATTTGTCGAGGTACGGATTGGGATTTGGCATGGTGTGAAGGTCCCTGAGCTTTTTCATTGTTTTGTTTTTCCTTCCAATCTTATGGCCATCTCAGACCGATGCTGCCAGAGGCACGGCCAAATTTTCTTGTTTTCTTTTTAAATCTTCCGCTTTTTTTTAAATCTTTTGACTATCCAGAGCTGCTTTCACCATTGAAAGTGGCAGCGAATTATTGGCTAAAATTTGATGGCCTTTGATTTGGCACAGAACACAGAATATTCCAAAATCAAATTGATTGAAAATCAAAGATGAGAGAAAAAACCCGGATAAGGAATGAAAATAATGAATAATAAGAACTACAAATACAAATATAGAATAATTGAAAAAGTGTGTGTGAAAACAAGGAGTGAAACCATCAAAGAAAATTTGTTCCTTTTAAGTGGGCATTGTTTATACAGTTTCCTTTGTCTTGCGGGACTATGGCTATGGCTACATCCGCCAGAGTCGTGGATGCTGCGGTGAGGCCCCTTTTGCCTCTCGCAAGCCATGGCTTCAGGCAGAGGTGCTGCCATTTCATTTTAAAAGCACTCCTTTCCTGATGAATTGGGTCCTGGTTCTGCTGCTTGGAGTGAAATTCTAAGTGTTTTCAGCTATGGCAGATAATGAATGGAAGGGAAATAATAAAGGATCCTTGTATCGAAGCTATAGGTGCAACTGCAACTCAGAAAGCTCACAGTGGATGCTAGGCTGAAGAGGGCAATTAATAGACTTCTTTGCTATTCTGAACTTGGCTCAAGGCATAAGTGAAACCTGCAGGATTGAGTAGAACTCATTAATCAGTTTGAAGCAAAGCGAATCCTACGTCTGCCCCTACAGAAGCACTTCAGTTGCTTGATGGAAATTGGATTTTAGCGTAGGTTTTCTAGTTTCTGTTTCCTTTTGATTTCACATTATAATTCGGTTTCTTTTACAGAATCCTGTAAGTTATGCCTTAAATGCAGGTACACTTCTTCAGAACTTTTTCCCCCTTTTGCAGGTTTGCTACTTGTGAAAGTTGAGAGATTTCAAGGACTATAGATGCTCAAGGATTCACTGCAATAAAATTCTATCACTTCTACAGGTCCTATTGGTTACACCTCTTTTAGTACTCAGTGCTCTTTTGTAGTTAAGAGTCCAAAACGTGCAGGTAAATTGAATTCCATTGCTCTATTTTGTTTTTCAACTAACATACCTTAGCTTGCACTTGCTGTTGCTGATTTATGGATAAGTTAATCCATATGTTCCATCATATCTGTGTGCTCATTTGTTTTTGGATTTATCATAAGATGTTTTAGCTTATGCATTCTCATGATTCAAGTGACAATTCATGGCTTTGGTAGCACATACATTTCTAATTCTTTTCTATAATTTTGCAGACTCAAAATGAAGAAGGCATTTATAGGACTCCACAATTGATGGATGCCATTGATATACCTGAGAGCTTTGAGCTGATGGGTCAGAAGATTGGATCTGACTCTATAAAAGGACTCTCAAACTGCTGCAAGATGCTGCATCATCAGTAGCAAAAACTTAAACGGTCGACCTCTCCTCAAGTTCCCTAATCCAAACTGGATAAAAATCAGTCATGCTAAGGGACAACATATCTAGATAATGAGCTTCGCATTTCCCGTGGAGATGGTGGAAATGTTTTTGTTTTAATCAGAGAAGGCAGCGAGTTGCTTTATTCTTTGTAAAACAAGACCTTGACGCATCGAGGGGTTGTTCCCACTATTGAGCAAATTAAATTAGCATAGAGAAGGTTGAGGTAATTGTTGAGGTGACGTATTTCCGGTAGATTTTTATGCATATTCGTAAACGGTAATACAAATTTCCGTTTGAGAATCGGAAGTATCAGGCTATTTGATGAGGTGACGAATTTCCCGTAGATTTTTATGCATATTCCTAAAGGGTAATACAAATTTCCCATTGAGAACTGGAAATATCATGCTATTTGATGAAACATTAGGATATTTTTTATAGGGTCTAGAAAGTTTGCCCAACATTGGTTGTCCTCGAGGAAGCACGTGGTTTGCATTTTTTTTCATTCAAACGTGATTTATAGATTGGCACTTTCAAATATTATTCATAGATAGTTGGAACATGTGATTTATAGATTACCACTTTCAAATATCTTTGGTAGATAGTGGAACACATGCCAAATAATGGTGGATAAAAACAAGGGGATGTGGGACAGCCCTCATGAATGGGGTAGATGGGATGGCTATGAACAAATATGTTATGTCATAGAAGATGGCCACACCTTAAATCTCGCATCTGCTACTACCATTATGGTTTGTTAGTTGATGAACCGTATGTTTATAACATAAGGTTTCAGTGCTTTATGCGGTGTAGTGTACAAAAATGCATATGAAAATAGGACTGCTACCGCCGAAGATTCACAGTAAGGGCGGCTTTTCGTGAGTCTCGGCACGCACTGAGTCCCGCTTCACGGAATACCAAGAGAACCCTAAATGCGAGAGAAGGAAAGGAGCTCAAGGAAAACCCTAAATGAAAAAGAAGAAAAGGTTTAGGGTTTAAGGGGAGAGCCCTTATATACGGATTTTTAGGAGGATGTGGGATACGTCACCTCAACAATTACCTCAACAGATTCCTAGTTTCAACTGGAACAAACCTTCTCATACCCCTAATTTGTATAGGGGAATGGTTGCGATATTCAGCATTACCGTGAGCTGCCCCGCCGTGTCTAATGGCGCAGGTGCCATTCCCTACAAAATAGAAGGCGTTAGAGGCCATTTGGGTACAAATCCGGCAGATTTTGAGGTTTTGGCAAGATTAGCAAGCAAGTCACAGCATCAACAAAGTCGGGCTTTACTTTGGGAAATGGGTGATCCTGAATGTTGCAAGTTTTTGGCAGTTTTGAGTGAGCGTATGATAAAGCGTAAGCTCCTGATTTTGTGATTTCGTAAGGGGCTTCGTGTAAAACTCCGTGAATCTTACTTTTGCTAGGGTTTTTATGCTGGTAGCTCGAGGGCAAGATTGTCGCTTCGCTTTTTCAAAATTGAATCGGTCTTATCAAGAAAAATTAACCTAAACCCTCAGAAACCAAGGAAATAGAGCATTGTTTCAGTAAATGTAGCATTCTATTCTCAAGAGGTAAGAAAAACTCCTGAATTCGGGTAAACCTGCTTCATACATCCGATCTTACCCTGCTTCAATTGTTCTACCGTTGAGCTAATCGATGGGCCACTCTTATCCGATGTAGAGGATGTGCTATGTGGCGCACAACAGAAATGCACGCCAGAAAAAACGGCTGACCTTAACTTATTTTGTACGGGGGATGGAACCGAGAGATGATTCCAGGGGTCCCGCTGACGAGAGCCGGGAGCGGGTCCTGAATCAGCGACTTGTTTCGTCCCCTGGCCAACATGGCAACTGGGGAGTGATGCAAAATTTGATCCGTTTACCTGTTCTTCACCTGTTGAGCGGAATCAAGCCCGCCGCTTTCCATTCCGGAGGCTGAATGGGCTCCCCAGTTGCCATGTTGTCACATGGCGCACCTAGAGACTTGTAAGGTTGTCTTTTCATTTACGTTGTATACATGTGGAAGAATTGGTACAATCATTATATCACGTTTACATTCCTTGTGTCCACTTGCCTCAGACCAATGGCTTATACAATTATGGTGAAAACGATGGCCTATGCACTGGACCTAGTCCAATGGTGAAGACAATGGCTTATACATTGAATCGCATGCACGACACTGTGCTCACAAGTGTTACAAACTAGATATGTTCTCCAAAATAAGTAGAAGTTCATCACACTTGCTACTTACCATGAAGACACTGGCTTAGATATGTGTGAAGACACTAGACCTAGAGACTTGTAACACTTTGGGCCAATAGTGGTTGCTCAATAAATAGAGAGTGGTTGAGATATCAGAGAGAAGCGACGCTGCCTGGCCCTTAGGTTAGGTAGATATTAACGTCACAAACCACACTGGTTTTGCCATGGTAGATTTACCGGAGTTCCTAACAGAATAAAAAGGGTTGTGCAGTTGTGCATTTCGGCTTCAGATTGCTTCTTCTAAGCATCTGGACATGGTGGGCGTTTTTCCAAATTCTGCTAATGGTTCCGATTCTGAGAAGCCTGCATCTGTCTCATGGAATGGCGTTCCAGGTCTAGTCTCCCCAGCGGTTTTGTTTTGGTTGTATGGTGTTTTCTGCTTCGGAAAAACTTACTTGCCAAGAGTAGGACCAGATGGATCATGCTCATATCGTGACTCAAGGCTCTCAGTGGTGAAAAGCTGTAGCTTTAGTTGTAGATTTTGGTTGCATTTGATGCTTGTTTAAATCTTTTTAATACATCGATTTGTTGTCATCAATTGTTATACAAGATTTCAGTTTATTTCCTTAGTTAAATTTGGTGTTTTCATTTTCATCCACTCAGCTGCATGTGCTTAAGGACCTCATGACATATTTTAATCTAAGGTGACCTATGTTATTCTCTTTGGGGATTACTTGGTCCATATTTCACAAGTGACAAAATTAACTTGAGTCACATGCCTTGATCTCGCTTTATGACCAATTTCTTATACAGAATTGCAAGAATAGGAGATTTTGTCCTGATGCGGAAATTGGCGTGGCAACATGTTTTGAAGAATTTTGGAGGAAATCTTCTTATACATGCAGGTTGCTACTTTGTTCGGCAACTATTCTTGCTGATGGATTACAAGTTTTGTACCATGAACAGGTTTATTGTTTTTGCTTCTTTTCTTTCTTTTTTCCCTTTAAAGAACCTGGAATTTCAGATTTTTCTCTCTTACTGGCTTTGTTGTGCCTTGGAGTCCTATACTCTTTTAAATTTATCTCCCTAGAGCTCCAGGCATCTAGAAGAACACTGAGAGGCCTTACAGGACAGGCATGTGTGTCTTCTCTGAATGTTTATAGGCAGCATAGGCTTTGTTGCAATTTGCCCCATTTCTATATTATGGTCACATGGTAATATTCAGTATGGGCAAGTTCTCTGAAAGGCTGAGAATCATTAATGTTGTTCAGTTTTACCAGATACTGTGTTATCCTAAACTGACATCTGGCTGTCTTGTGATCAGAGATCTATGTTGTGAAGCCTTGTCCTAAAGAAATGACGTGTGATGTGGAGGTAAAACCACCATTTTTCTTTTATTGACAGGTTTAGTCTCCAGTAAGTATTATGATGTTTTGCAGGTAGCGTCTTATGCAGCAAGGGATACAGGAATACAGGAACTTTGTGACAGACCTTAAGAATCAAAGACCCCAAATCCAGTTAGTTGTGGGGGTAAGAAGAATATTTTTTCAAGAGGTATTTTGCAAAATTGGCTGGTAAAATGTAACCTGCATCCTGTGTTACTTGAATATTTGTAGGATATAGCAGAACATTTAACCTCAATTTGTTTGTCATCATAATGAAATCTGACGAAAGCCTTGTTTGTGGCCGAAGGATCTACCTACTTAGTGGATTTCCAAATTCTGGGTATGATTTTTTTTATCTTTCCTAGTTGAACTAGCTGAAAGTTACTCAATAATTGCTTCAATTTCCTTTAGAATGGTGCCAGTAGATGCACATCAGAGCTCACAAATTTATAAAGATGGTGAGGTCCATAGTTAGACCGCCTATAATGACGAGGGCGCAGCAGGGTAAAAATTTTGGTTAAACCTTTCCACTTCATGGCATTAGAGTAGCTATGGCTAGTGGCTTCATAGGTATGGGGTAAGACAAGGGCCATATGAGTTTAAGCCGAGTAGACCTTCAAGTTCGATGAGGAATTGGCCCTGGTCTGACTGGACGAGAAATGACTCATTATTGGAATGACAAGCATGGGCTGGTGGCAGCTCCATGCTTGATTTTAATGTTGTAAAAGGATGGATGGTAAATAACTAGGATTTCATGCCTATTTTGGTTTCTATTTTGTAAAGGCTTATTTGAAGGAGCTTTAAAATAGTGTATTAAGGCTGAAATCACATTATATTCGAACCAAAAATTATAATAAAATAACCATTAATATATATTGCCGTGTATTTTTTGGATACCTACAACGTATCATTTAGGTGCCAAAAACCTTAGTCGCTGCTTTGGTACCCTCTTTGGATTGAATGGGCAACACGCCTAAACTTTGGTAGGCAACCACGCTGGCTAAAATTTGCCTATCCCGCTTCTGTAGCCATGCCATTCAAGAGAAGAATTTTGCTCATAATTGATCCGCTCTTTGTGCTCAATACTGCTCTTTTGGCCTCCATTTCTTCCAAGTATGAATCTTACTCTCTTTTCACATTTCGTTACAGATTTGCAAAAACATTTTGATACTAAGCACTTTTGTTTTTAATTTCATGGTTCATTGAGCACTAATCACTGCTCAATTACTTTAATTGTTTATGTTCATTGTGTACTCAATTTGGTTAGGGATTACCACACTACATCTTCTAGTTAATGTTTCATATATGTCAGGATTCATTGCTAAACTGAGTATATGTCAAGATTTCATTGCTAAACTTTTATTATTTTTAATGTTAAGGTTCGAACATCGAATACTATATCTCTGATTAATGTATCAGAGAATACATGTGAGCTTGGTAACTTTGGAAAAGCCAAAAAGCACGTGTGATGAGCATTGTATGGATGCCTATAAGCTACATTTGTTTACATACTTGCTATCATGAAATGACACCTTTCCTTTCTGTACTTTATGTTCCTGCTCCCTAATAATGTTATATGAGAAAATGATTTTAACAATTTGTAGGTACAATTCTACCTTTGTAACTTGTAGTCCACTTTTATTTTAGAAGTTATTATAGTCAATTGCCTATTTGACTTCCTCTACTTGAGAAAAAGCACCACATTATAAATATGGAGTGCCCATTTTGTCTGATTAATTCAATATTTTTCTCATAAAGTTCTGGTTGCAGTGCCACATTTATTGATTACTCAACTTGGTTGGGGAAAGAAAACCATTTTCTGTTGCGTCTCTGTATGTTTTAAAAATTAGATTGCTCAACAATATTCTAGTTATTAAACAAGGAAATTTGAATTTTGAATAATATCTCTGGTTAATGTAGCAGAAGAAGGCTGAGGCATAGATTCGGTATTTACTGTGGCTGCCAAATCCAGGAGAAACGATTTTGGTGGTGGCTAAAATACAAGAAAGCACCTGATTTTGATGCAGGCACACTATTGTTGTGAAAACCTGTAAGTAAATGGTACAGGTGCTATGTTCTATGAATTTTCACGGTAATAGGTGAGCTATGCCTTTAGAAAAAGAACAGAAACTTCATGGATTTTTATTGGCTTGAAAAAAAGGTGTTACATATTAGAGCATGCACATGTGCTGTGATGGGCAAGTAGTATGAATGGTTTCCACATCGTGGTTACTTACATACTCTACACCTAGTGAAATGACACCTTTCCTTTGTGCACTTACATCTTGAGCACTACACCAATTGAATAGTTGTGTAAAATTAGTGCAATGGCTTTAATCCTTTGTCCAATCTTGACGACTTTAAATATAATTTGCATTGCAGGGTACACAGGTACATAAGAACCAATAGCTTTAAACAATAACTCTGTTGTAGTTGGTAATTACTAGTTACACTCTTATTTCCTTTGTGGCATCCCATTTAGCTCTCGTACTCTATTTTTGTTTTAATTGTAGTTACACTTTATTTCTAGCTCTAGTACTCTATTTTTGTTTGAATTGTAGTTACACTCTGCTGTTTTTTCTCCTGACTTCCATATGAGAAAGCATTCTTTTGGCTCACATTCTTCTTGACAATTTTTTCCCATGTGTTCCAGAAAGCAAGTTCTGTTGCAGACATGCTTCTAAATAAATGGGTGCAAATATTGCATTTTTTATGTGGAAGAAGTTTATGAGGAATCAAAAACCTTTAGTGACATCTTCCTTTCATAAAAGAAATATATCGGACAGGGAACACAAGGCACTTCTCTGATACTACCAACTGAAGTAATATAGAATGAAATGGCAAGGTGTCACCAATAGCTAGCAATCAATTATAAATTCAGAAGTACAAAAAGGAAAACCTTCCCTCGCTACCATAGCTTTGAATATTCTTGCTCTACATCTTATCAACTTGATGTGTTGGTTAAGAGGTATCCTCAAAATTTACATTGTATGGTAAATGTTTCTACCTTCCATAGATGCGAACTGTCGGCAAAGCTGTCTACCAAAGACAAAGTCTAAGTTCATAAAATCGGGTGCAAATTGCCGGGATAAGTTCAAAAAATTCAATACATTCTTGCTTGGAATCTAGAGACGTAATCTATGAAAACTCCTACCGCCGCGGAACAAACTAGAGAACGCGAAGATAGCCAAGCCAGAAGATGGATTACGCCTATGGTGCCAGGCGTCCGCACTACGAAGATAGATTGCGTGGCGGGTGACGGTCCACTTTGGATAGCACCAGGTGTGATACCAGACGCGGCCAAATTTTGGGAGTTTATCGCGACCAAAATGCCACGCCTTTTGGGTTCCGGGTCAGAAGCGGTGATTTCGCCTAAGAAAAGAATTCTGGCTCAACATGGCCATGCATTCTTGTCATCTTATATTAGTGTGTTGCATGGGGTTCATATTAGTGTGTTGTAATCAAGTTTCTCCTATTTAACGATATATGGGGGTTCTGCCAATCTCTACTAACGATAAGGTATATCCCTTTATGTATAAGTGCATCTCTGGGAAAGGGAAAGAAAAAAAAGTCCAAGATGAAAGGAAAGGAAAGAGGATGAAAAAAGGAAAAGAGGAAGAAGAAAAACGAAAAAAAAAAGAAATGGAAAGGGAAGTATGCAATTAATCAATTCCATTTGAAATGTATATGGGGGTTCATATTAGTGTGTTGCATCAAGTTCGTTTAACGAGCAGGGTTCACCATACGCAGAATCGTATACATCTCTCTTTATGTATACAAGTGCATCTCTGTGAGGCTGAAAGAAAAAGTTCACATGAAAAAGGAACGGAAATAGGGTGAAAAAGCGAAAGAGGAAAAGAAGAAACGAAAAAGAAATGGAAGCGGGGAAGTGCAGAAAACGAGGAAGTGCCGGAAAGAAAAGCGGGTAAAACCGGATAAATGGCAAAGCGGAAGAGGAAATGGTGTCAATACTTAACAATGGAGTACTCTTTTGGGTTATCTTAACAATGTATCATTTGCTGTGTTCTCACTTATGTCCAAAGAATGCTGGGCACTGCCTTAGTTTATATGAATGATCTGCAACTATCTCTTAGTTTGCTTCTAGGTTTCTCGCTTTGATAATTTAGGTGGATACCGTCGAATTGAAATCTTACCCTGGCGATGAACGACGTTCTTGACCTTCCATAATTATGATGTGCCCAGCGTTTCATGGCTTTGTGGACATGTTAGATAAGTAGTGGTATATAATGGATCAAGTTAAACATGAAGCCTTGTTAGGGGCGCCCGTGACGCCTCATGTGGAGAATAGGAGAACACATGGGTTATTCCAGAGCATCATGAATGCTTGGTAACGAATGCGATACATTTGAGTTATAATTGATGTTGTAAAGTGTTTTCTATTCGGCCAGGATCGAATTAATAAGTTTGGCGATTTTTCCTTGTTCAAGGAACCAAGGTTAGCAATAAAATTTGGTAGGTTTCCTTTGTTCCAATGGGACTCGCATCATTGAATAGATTTTGTTATATTTTCTTTTGTTCCGGACTTCAATGACTTCATGGAGATAGGCCTAAGGCGCTACTTGATCTTTGACATAATCTTTTTTTGCAAAGCATAGCATAAACTGTTGTTGGCAAACCAAGCAAATGTGTCAAAACAAATTTACTACAAATGAGTCTTTCTTATTAAAATCATTAAGCTCCAAGAACATAGTCAATAAGATGCAAAACTTACTTCCTTTGCTTTGAACCTTATTACGGATCTCTTGTTATGAAAAATAGAATGCTAAGTAAGCAAATATTTCATTAATCGAGAGAATAACAGATTTGAGAATTTTGTTGCTTACTTGCTAGTGCAAGTAATTTCACCTACTGCTGAAGCTTAAGTATTCACCACATTAATTAAGTATTCACATACAATATTAATTCGTGGACCATTCGCCACCAAAATTATTGATGGAATAGAATAGAATAGATAAAGATAAGTTTTTATCGTCCACGAGAAACATTATTGTCCGTTGTGCCGTGAGGCCATTGGACTTGTGTAGCATGGGCGAGCTCCCGAAAGAGGGTGCTACTAGCACGTCACGCTGGTTTATTGTAGCCTTTTCTGAAGGCTTCCTTTAACCTATTAATACCGGCATACTGCTTTGTATCGGCTTCATGGCCGTGCAGTGATACGTCGTTATCAATCAGCTTTAAACTAAGCATTTCTTGGGCATATATGTCCTGCCTCATGGGCGATTCATATCACTAGCCCTTTTTCTTTGTGTACTTCCCGGTGTCTGACCACCATCTCCTGTATTGCATCAGCCAAATTTCTCATTGTGTCTGCCCTCATCATGATGGTGTGTCCTGGCTGTCCCCACCTTATGTCTCTGTATTTGTTCACGATGTCTCAGGTATCTTTGGGCACTCATTGGCGGTGATTCTCATCTCCCACTTTCGGTGTCACGATTTACGCATAACGGTCATCCTTCTCTATTCTCCTCCATCTGTCCTTTTCAATTCTCAGATCATGGCTCCCCTCCTGAATCTCGCTAGAATATCTCTTCTCGTCTTCCCTAATAGATTATCTCGGTACATCATCCGTTGTCCTATCTGCTTTGCTGCGGATTGAAGACATTTGTAAGCGAGTGTCTTGGGTCCCTGTGTGTTTTTGCGACCATGCTCGTGGCTTTAATCCGCCATTCTTCGTTCCATTTCCCTTCGTTTTACCGTGTCATTTCGGGTTCATCCCCATTTCTACGGTCCATACCGCCACATCCTTAAACCATCCACTACCATTGATGATGTGTGCTTTTTTGCTGATTCGTTGATTGCAATACTCGATAATGTCTTTGGTTCCCCACAATTGTCTCTTAATAGGGATCTAATAGTCTTCTCCCATGCCCTCACCTCCATTGGTTTTACGCCTTACGTCTACCGTACACTATGGTCATCGGTGGGTGTGTTTGCTCTCAACTTAAATTCCTGTTTATGCCACTGTCCGAAAATCCCTTCCTATTTTTCCCATTTCTTATCTGTTAAGCCCGGTCCCCAAGTTTCAGCCCCATATAGCTGCGTCGTCCGCGATCCTTTGTCTTGAACAAGTAGCATTTGATTTCCCAGTCTATTATTCTGCTTTTATTACAAAAATTCTTCATATTAAAATAACTCCCGATGGCTGATTGGAATCTCGTATCTGCTCCTTTGGCCCATTTTCCTGTGCCGTGTGTGTCATAGCCCAGGTATCTGTATTCTGTTGATTCTTCTAGTTCTGTTCCCAAATACTTAAACGGTCTGTGTCTGTTCCTGTTCCCAAAGATGACTATTTTGGTCTTTGCAAGGTTTACTGTTAACCCCGTCCTCTCGCAGAAAGTCTCTAGTAGCTCCAGTAATCTGTGCATTCCCTGTTTTTTGTGGCCATCATGCTCAGATCATCGGCATATAACATGATGGGAACCTTGGTGTCCCCTAGTGTGGGGGCGTCCTTGTCCCCTTGTTGCTCTGCTATGAAATCCTGTAATGCATCTATGTATATCCCGAAGAGCATATAAAGACATCTGCATTTGATAGCAGAAGTCATTCGCTAGCTATGTCTCGACGTCGTCCCAGCGATGTTTCGCTGCAGCCTAGTTCTCCTCATAATATCGACTCCATTACTTGCTCCATGACCTACAATGATCTATGTAGATGCATAATGAGAGGGATAACCTTGATCTTTACCTGCAAGGTATGGCCAATGTATAAGAGCTCATATATTAATTTGAAAAATGCAGAGCATAACTAGTTTATCGTACCTTTGTTTGTGAACAAGATTGCGTATTAAACGGGAGCAAATCATTGAAACGAGAGAAAAAGGAATATTCCGCAAAGATTCCCTTTTTTTTTACGAAAAAGGGGTAAAATGAGGTTAAAAAAAAAAGATGCATGAAATTCTATTTTGACCCGAAATGACTAATTTTTTTTTGCAACGAAGGAATTGACTTTTTTAAAGTGTCACTTTTCTTAGCAAAAAGAATGTTCTTAAAGTATGTTTTAGAGAGAAACTCTAATTTCGAGGAGGATAAAATATTTAACAAAAATTGAAGTAAGTCCCAGAATTGAAACTGTAGTATTCTCAAAATTTGAAGATAGAATCTTCATATTCACATCAAAATTCTGATCTCTTTTTCTAAGACTTATGTGCAAAAGTGTGAGGAGATGATGAGAGAGGGATCCGGGGGACGCCCCTCATGTTCATTTATGCCATCGTCATCACCTTCACTTCTTTCATCGTCCTTTCGAGGAAGTGCTTGAGTTATCTTCCTCATCACTATCAGGCGACGGTGAAGCATTGTCACCACCTTCTTCATCATCTTCTTCATAATTACAAGCTTTTTTTAAGCAAATTGATAGTCTTCCGGCGTAGAGCGATTGTCGATTTCAATTTAAAATCATAGCACAATATAGTCACGTCATTAAGGTTCAAACTCGTCCCTACAACCCACCTTCTTGGACTTTCTCCCCTTTTCCTTGGCTTCTCATTTCTAACTCATATCTACCTTCAAAAGCATTTTTTCGCGTGTTGCAAGCCAATGAATCTTGAGTTTAGTGACTAAGCCTTCCTCCTTGACTGTGTCAAGCACTTTTTGCTATCCGAGCGGCCGACCTTTGTCATCCTCCTCGGTACGGAAGAGCAATTAGCATACCTTTGGTAATTTCGTGATATTACCTTGGGGCTCATTCCTGCGTCTTGGTCCGGGGTACATGACTCGGTCCTCCTCGTCTTCTACCCGGTGCAAATGTAGCACCGCTTGGGACTGCTTGGTGCTGGGGTTGATGGAAGGTGTTAGGCCATTGAAATGGTTCTTGCAAGCTGTCTTAGAGCTATGTTTTGTACAACAATTTTCTGTTCGAGAAAGAAATTACTCCACCACATCCAGATCTTCTTCTAAGAAGTACTTAAAACTCGAGGAAATTCCATTTTCAATGGCTTTTAAGGATGACTCTGGGGGGCTTTTATTACGCTTGGACTCCTTAGGATTTTTTGAGAGGAAGTTGCTCGGACGTTCTATGAAGGAAGTGTCTGGAATATATTTAAGGAAGCGTAATCCCTCTGGGCGGACTCAGGGTCCTTAGTTGTGGTATACTTCTTCCCTGTAAGAAGCTTTGGCCATCCTTCAAGTAGAACTTGATATGATGTTGAAAGGTGAGATCATTCAACTTGTTCACTGACTTGTTCTCTGTTTGAGCGTTGAGAGAAAACAAACTCTCTCCGGAAATCAGCAGTCTCTTTAAGAAGATCGACCCTAATGGAGTAGGAGTGTAAGAATCTTCAATAATTGAACTAAAGAAGGAAGACAGAAAGCCTTCTTCCTTCTAAGGCGCCTGAAAAAATGGCGAACATTTGGTCAATCGATCATGAGTGTGGCCTACAAGTAAGAAACCGAAGCTTCACTTTTCTAAAGATCCCTAGCTCCACTAACATGGCACGAAGACGCGAAAGAGTGTTTGATTCTTGTTCTCCCTTGTAGTATTGTCAAGTTGCGGATAAAGCTAATCGGTGGTAATTGCTCTTGCTTCGCCCGCGGGACCTTGTTAAGAATTGTAATTGTGAGGTTGGGGTCACCATGCAAGTTTGGATATCGTCAAAAAAACTTTGCACCTTAGACTTCCTTTGAAGACCATAGCTCCTACAAAGGTGGACCTTAACAAAACATTCCTCCTCGGCACATCTTTAGGAATGTTCAAGAAATGTGGTAGAGTTGTTTTTTTTGGTCCATTCCATCAATCACAAAGACATGTATTGCGGTGGGCGTTCAAGAGCTTTTTTTCTATGCTTGGCAAGCTTTCTTCTCTCTGGCGCTTTGTTGTTCACGATGTCCGGCAAGGTTACATTTGCACAATATCGTAGAGAAGAAATGAGGTCAAAGCATTTTCTCTAAAACAAGTGAGAGATTGGAGAACATGAACTTACTTCTTTTCGACCCTCTGTCTTTGCGGTTTTCGTTGACTCTTTAATTACGCACACCTCGAGCAAACGGACATTCTATGTTTTCTAGGAATTTTCACAAGACCGAATTCACTTTTCCACATCGGTGAAGTGTGAGTAAGAGATGTCTTTGAAGCTGAGTGCAAGTCTCTTTGTACTCATTAAAAACATCTTTTGGTGATGTTATCGGGTTAAATGATACATGTTGCTGTTAGGTAGCTTCTCACATGTTTCTCTAAAATATTTCTCCATCCGGACACGGTGAGCAAGGGCATGCATGGTTACAACTCTTCTTGGTCCACAATGATCATCGATTGCTGGATTTTTGTCGATCTTTTTGTGTATTCTAGACATTCTTGTGGACCCTAAACGGTGGACAACCATAAAACATTTCGGCAAACTTCTTGGCCGGTTAATGTAGTGCAAGAAGGTGTTGCGGTCTGGTCTTACATGATAAGCTAAGTAGGCATTCTGGTGCGCCAATGTCATGGAACCGTAGTTGTCTCTAGCGCTTCGCCGTAATTTAGCCATGTTAAGTCTGTTGATGCAACCCAATGAGCAGCATTTAGTTCTCAAAAGTCTCCTCATTTTTACATTTCATCCATAAGATTTTCTTCTTCTTGCGGAGGAGCAAGCCCTCAAACCAAAATCCACCTTGAATTTCTTTGAAGATTGGCTTGAGAACATGTAATCTCTTTGTTCCTCGTTGGTGTCTTCATCTTCCGATGAAACTTCTACTCTGGGGGTGACTTCCTCACGTCCGAGTGGTGTGCTTGTAGAGGAAAAGCGGACCCGCGTGAAGTTGTTCCCGGAATAGGGGGGGGTACGGTGTTAAAGGGTGGTGATGGCCCATAAGAGGTTGTGGCATCAATTTGTTCTTGTACCATCTTGAAAAGGAGTTCTTGCAAACATCTCCTTTTAGAGCGGACTGGGGTACGCAAATCCATGTGTCACAACCGTTGTTGTGTGAAGAGGAGTGCATCTTGGAGCTTCGTCCTCATTTGTAGTGAAGTCGGTGAGAGAAATTGTAGTGAATCTCGGTCTTTGTGTTTTTCGTGTGTTCCTTGTATGTTTGCGCGAAGGAGGCTAAACTACAAAAGGGGGTAGCTTGTTCTTGAGCACCCTTTGTTGTGGAGCTTCTGCAGGTCGGGGGATGGAACAAAGGGTGGTGGCAGCCCGCTCGAACTAGTGGTGATTCTTTGGAAGGAGATGCCGGTCAGGCCGTCTCTGGGGACTTGGTGACGGTTGGAAGGGTGGTGGAAGTCACATTACGTCTTTGGACTCGGTGTGTCTTCGGAGAAGCAAGAACGATGAAGAAGGAGGTAGAGCCGGAGAATTCCGGTCTTGAGAAAACGGCGTTGGTCCCAAGCGTGTCCTCGAACCGGGGCGAGCTTGAGACAACGAAAGGTGGTGGAAGTTTGTTGGACGGCGGTTTGTCATCTTAAGAACCGCAAACCGGTGTAGAGTTTAGATAATGTTTCTCATGCAGAGCTTTTCTTATTCGAATACAAGCCCGCCTACTAAAAGTAGAACTTCCCGCAACAATTGCGAAAGGCAAACTAAAAGCTATTCCGAATACACTAGAGCGAACAAAAGGCCAAACGTATTCCACTTCACATAGAAAAACGAAGGCAAGACGGAATGGACACCTTTAAAAGGAAATTTTGGCGCCGGTTTCGTATTCGATCTCCATTTGAAATCGGTCGCCGCCCGCCAGCCGAATATAATATTCAGGAGTCGTATTCGATACTCATAGAAAACATGGAGAGGTGAGTAAGAAAGTACAAGGTACAATCATTTGTGTAATCGTTTTTATTCCGAATACACATTCTTCCCTCGAGAAGTGTATTCCGGAACACATTTTTTCGAAGGCTAAAGTGTAATACACTTTCGCCGAGGGAAGGCTAATGTGTATTCCTAATACACTGCTCGAGGGAAACCGGTATTCGAATACACTTTCAACCGAGAGAAGGCGAAGTGTATTCAGGAATACACACTTAAGCTTTGGAGGAAAGGCTTAAAGTGTATTCCGAATACACTTTGAGGAAGTGTTCGAGGAATCCTGCGTACACGCCTTCCCTCAAAGGCTAAAGTGTATTCCGGAATACACATCGTGTTCTTTGTTTTGTAAGTTTGTTTTTCCGTGATTTTTGTAGTGACTTTAGGTGTTTTTTCTGCTTTTAAAACTTGTTTAGACCTGTTTTTTTGTCAAGATTGCAGTGTTGTTTTGGCATTTTGGTCCTCTTTTTGCCCTTGTTTTTCCTTTTCGCAAGACATTTTTGTATACGGAATAGTTTTTGCCACCGCTTTCTCTAACAAGATCGTGTTTACACACAATTTGCACTGCACAAAGAAGGCAGCAAGAAACAACACAAGAGGGTAGATTAAAATCCCAGCTAAAACCGCACCTGAGAGAAGGGTTGAGGAGACATCTGCGCCGCCATCTCTAAAAACTTTCAAACTCAATGGTTTTTACAAGGGGTATACGGAAAGTACAAAGACACACTTACTTTCCTACATGTCGCCAGTCTTTGGCCGGAGCAAAAAGGTGCGATGAGAGGGAATTTGTTTGCATGGGCACCATCCAAATTGAGGAGTGAAGTAGCTGGGGAGTCCGGCCAGCGAGGGAGACTGTCTTTTCAGACATCCCAAGGCTTTATTCATGTTGATGAATCCTATTTTAGAGTGGTGAAAGTAAATCCTCGTCCTCTGTACAAGTATGTTGCTCACTACATCAGCAAGAGAGGTCGATTCGGTGCCATCATCAACTATGTTGAAGCTAATAACGAGAGAAGACTTCCCCCTCTGGCCAAGTCAGTCCGAGTCCGAGCCGAGGAAGAGGGATGAGCAACCGAGCCCGGCAGTTCCTCATCACAACTGGGTCCATCACGGTCCGTGCGAAAAGGCCACCGCCACCACCACCAAAGAAGCGGCCAAGGGACACAATTGCTGCTAAAGAGCCTAAAAAAAAGAAGACGGCCTTAATTGCAGCAGAGGATATTTCCGAGGAACCTAAGAAGAAGAAGGGGAAGGGTAAAGCACCTGGTGTTGCTATAAAAAGAAAAAAAAGTTGACAAGACAAACTGAAAAGATGGAAGAGATTAACCGCACAAGTTTGTGCAAGGTGTAATTTATTTGCCGATCACTTCAATGAAGCTTCCACCGAAAAATGAAGGCGGTGAAAGGCCACTTCAGGTTCGCAAAAATTTATGCCGATCACTTAAGGAACCACGAAAAGATTTAATAAGGAGCAATCCAAATGCTCATGTGGCCCCAATAGTTGTCCTTGTTGCCGGGGAAGAGTGCAAAACCCCCTGGGACTATGGATGAGAAAAACGCAGGAGACCTACACTCACTACGCCTTGGGAGGCAATCACGACTTTTAAGGCAAGAAGGCAACTTTATAAAGAGAAGAAGAACCGAGGTACCTCTAAGTCTCTGTGGCAATAAGCATCGTGGTCTTACCTGGATGAAGAAGCGAAAATCGTTGCCAACACCCACAATCCGAATAAACGAATATAAACTAAAGATGAGCTTCATTCGACAAGATCCGGTTCATGCCGCGGGGAGTACGTAATATTCAAGGAAAAGTACGGTGAGGGACTGAAGAAGCCAGCATTTTTCCTTGGAGCTTAAGGAGGCGTGTGCTATTGAATCTTTGCTCGAAATATGACGAGGCCAACAAAAGGCGATCTCTCATTGGCCCGACAACCTGGTTCCAGTTAGCTTTTAGAGATGGAAAGGTAAGCACAAAATGTATTCCGAATAGCAAATCAACTATTTAACGTGAATCTTCTTGAACAGATTTGGGAACTCGGGACCGAGATATTTACAATGTTCGGCGAGGGAGTTAAAGAGCAAGGGAAAGGAGGCGGCTAAGAAAAAAAGCCGGGCGCACCCAAAAAAAAGAAATGACCATTACCGGCTCTGCGGGAAATCACGAGGGCTTCTCCGACACGCGAGCTTCTCGGCGGCTTCTCCAAAAAGTTGTTGATAAGGAGTTTAGCCTAGAAGAAATGTCAAAGGAATTACACAAGTAAGTTCTCGACACAAACATTAGTTATTGCATGTTAGATTCCCAAAAACATCGGTCCATGGCTAGTGTATTCGAGAATACACATGCCTTCTTTTTACGGGCAATGTGTATTCGAATACACATTGCTTGTCTCTAGAAAGGCATTGTGTATTCGAATACACATTGCCCGTGTGAAGGAAGGCATGTATTCGGAATACACATTGCTCCTCCGAATGTTGGCTGTGTGTGTATTCGGAATACGCATGCGTTCCTTTAGAGAAGCAATGTGTTTGTCCTGTAGTAGAACTATTTTCTGCATATTGTTTCGAGGTAGCATCACAAGTTAACCGGTTTGTATTCCAGAATACAATTAGCTTGACTTGTATTTGTTTTTCTTTTACGTTGCCTTCATTCTTTTCGTTTTAAACTCATTGTTTCCTTAACGTCTTGCGGCCAAAAACGTCATAACATGTCAAACATGTTTGATGGAGCAGACTAAACGTCGACACATGGGAAAGGTGCAAGGAACTCTACCCAATTGCCACATCCGAATTTGCGCATTGTCCAATATTCACCAAATTTTGAGGGCTGGGTAATTACACTTAGAATTCCTTCTCTCCGCACAAACGATCTCTTTGACGGTTGTTGTTTTGTTTTTCTTAGAGCAAAAAGAAAAATAAAGACCTACCCCGAGGGCTTTATGAATTTGGTTAGAACAGACGGGAAGAGAGGGATTAGCTGAAAGAAGAACTGTTGAGCCGAGAACCATCCGACTCTGAGAGATTCTCGCATGTTTGATCAAAACAATTTATATTCAATCATTCATGGTGATTGCACGAACCTTGTCTAAGCGGTTAAGCCCGCGAGGACTTTACTTTGGTTATTGCTGATCTTCCCTATGGGTTTAAGCTTAAAGACAGCTGACACGGCGACCAGCCCTTCAAATTTTCAGAGTTTAATGCTTTTATTGAAGGAATTAAGCAGATCTCAACTACCAAACATTGGCGTTTAGTTACGTTCCATTCGAGCATGCGACCGGGTTTGGTGGAATCGGCTTTCAAAAATCACTTTGGTTCTCGATTCCTAGGCGAGGATATGAAAACCTTTGTGCGGTAAGTCTTATTCCAGAATACAATTACTTTTCTCTTTAATTACGTAGTGTGTATTCCGGAATAGTATTTCCTGTTTCTGGTTTTCGAAGTGTTTTCTTGTTTTTGCTAATATCACTTTATATGCTTCACTAGGTACAAAACGAACATCAACTACCATGGTGGAGGACCAAGGTTGCTCAGCAAGGTAGAGTACCTTCATGTAGCTTATTGGAGTTTTGATGGGAAGAGGACCATGGATCACTTTAACACTGCCGCCTGTCAAAACTTTTCAAACGTCCTAGAGTTTCCAGCAGTCTTACAGAAATTGCAGGACCCAAGTGCACAAGGCAGGATTGTGAATCACTACCAGAAACCACAAAAGCTCATCAACCATCTCCTGGACATGTTCTCGCGTCCAGGAGATTGGGTACTTGATGCTTTCTCCGTTCTCCGTACTACTATCGCATGTGCACTTAAGAAGGGCGCTGGCCTGTGTAGCCGTGGATATTGATAAGGAGGCTGTGCATTTTGTGAAGATGAGACTGGCTGCCTTACCTACTTTACCAGATGAAAATCAGGAGTTAGGGGCCAAGTCTTCATCTGATTATGCTAAACTAACGTCCTCAGAGATACAGCCTCCATTCTCCAGCTCACTAGACGATGAGGCAACCTTTGCAGAGCTTAAAGAAGTAGCTTTAGCTACCATTCCAGAGAACAAGGAGGATACAAAACTCAAGTCTCCAGCAAAGGAGCAGATAGAATGTATGGCGAGATGGCAGAGCAAAACAAAAAGAATGAGGAGGACTATGATGTAGATCTTTGACTACTGCATATTAAAATTATCATTATTTATTACAATGAATCTTCAATATTGATGTACAACAATTTATTAAAAACATAGTACTTTTTTTTCCTTTCTATTCTGGTGCTTGTTTTTTGTAATGCTTTCAGTCTCTTCAAGTCTATGCCTAAATTTTGCTATTTTTATGATTTGTGTTTCATAAGTACAAAGTTTTCGTCTAATAATGGGCCAAAATGGCATGAAAAAAAATGCAAACCTCTAGAAATTCTTAACAACTATCAAAAAAGGCTTATTTTAGAAACTTGGTGTTTTTTTAAAGGGAATCTTTGAAACGGGAGTGATGCAACACTCCCGTTTAATTTGCAATCGTGTTTGTGATGCTCAAGTATCTTCTCCGTCCTCTGTGGCCTCTTTGGCCAGTAATTCCTGTAGCTGTCTCGCTTACACTTGTAGGTATCATAACCATCTATGGCCTGTCCTTGACTGACCAACTATAGTCTATAGTTTTGAGATGCTAGTAACGAGGCCTGTCGTTCGGATTTGGCCTCTACCTTTTATGCCAGCAGTTCTTATACTATTGTGCATAAGTGGTACCTTTCCTTGCTATGGGCTCCCACCAAGACATAAACACTCTTCGTAATAGAGAAGAGTAGGGTCTTGTACAAGGTCCTTTTCATCAAAGGCCATCCATGCCGGAGAGGAGTCCCCTGGTCTGATGAGCAAGAGCATACCTTTTTTGACATCCTAGTACGGATCGAATATTTCAACTGGGTTCTGTGGTTTATCCTTTGCAGGGTCCACGTAGTGCAGGGGTGTTGTGTACTCGTCGAGCATTACTGATTCAGGCTCCATTAGCACGGACTGCCTTGTGAGAGGCCATCGAGGCCGGAGGAAACTTGTCCAGGTGCATGCATCAGATTCGACCAGTAGTCAATAACCTCATTCATGTAGGCATTAGACCATGAGTTCACACTAGCATGAGAGATATTTGCCCAATGCATCATGTACTTCGCAATAGGGCACCTATATCCCTAAGGCTTTCGTATAGCTTCATAGCCTTAGGTGCTCCAGTAGGCCCTGGCCTCATGTTGTAATACATGAGTGGCCAACCATCTTTCATGCAAAATGTGAATATCAAGGGCTCCAAGTGCCCAATCAAGCGATCCTTCTTGTCTGGAATCTTTCCTTTCACAAATGACTTCCAATCAGGAACCTTGGTGACTAGGTACAGTGCCGGTGCCTTGGTACTACATTCTTGAAATAGCTGCATTAGTTCAGGAATGGTGAGTGCATGCGACCTACGCAACAAAGTAATTTTCAAATAGTGCATCAATGTCATCATGGGTATGACCGACCATCATGAATCCAAACTGTCCTCAAGCAAACCATCTTCCAAATACACACCTTCCTCTTCAGTATTGATGGCAATATCTTCCAGTTCTCCTTCTTTTGTGTCATGCAACAATGGGTCATCAACATCATTAGATATACCTAGAACACCTCTCGACGACCACCACCATCATCACTGCCACCTCCTCCACCACCGTCACCACTGCCACCTCCTCCACCACCACCACCATCAAAATCATTAGCAACATGAACGTCACTACCACCATTACCACCACCACCATCATCATCAAAATCATCATTATCATGAACATCATGAAAGAGCTCTTCCATATTATTTTTAGCCACAGATAAAGCAATTACACATCTTGACAATGTACAACAATCCACCACTTTGTGTCATTAGGGTTCTCGTGGATACATATCTACTCAACCTAACTTGGAAGAACAAAAGGTTCTTTCATCTCGTGATAATACCTTGAAGAATCCACTTTGAAAATCGATGGATGAGTCCTAAACTGCCTTGCCACGACCTCTATATACCACTTTGAACCATCGTGCCATCAAAACATTTACATGAAAGCAATCCAACTCAATAATGTCAGTCAAGATTTCCATGTAATTTAGGCTACTCTTTAGAAGGTTGTGATCCCTGTTGCTAGATTGACGTTTTTGTTCAAATTCTGAGCTGATTCCTGAATCAAATGTACCCTACACTTATCAACACTATCGATCGCTAAAAATACGCCCGTTATGCCAAAATCGAAGTATAAAATTGCGCCTAGAACAAATTGATAGTAATCATGAGTAATATAGTATAAACAAAATGAAACTTTAGGCTAAAAATTTATAATACCTTTCTATTACAACCAAGAGCAAGCTCGTAATCATCATCTGGAACAACTTGACCACAATCTTTAGCTTCATCCATACGAGCCAACAACTAGGTATTATCTATAACATCTGGAACAAATTGTCCTATTAATTATCCTGTTGACCTTCTACGTGCGTCCTCCTTAGCAATTTCATACAAACCATGGCTGCAAATTTGCAGTATTATTAAAACAAATGTGCTTAGCCATTACACCATTACCATGTAATACTTCTGATGTAATCTCCTTGAGTTTTTCTTTCTCCCACAACTTAGGACCATCTGGATGGCATGAGGTAGTGATATCATTTAGATAAAGTAGCATTTCTTGTACAAGATGGCCTTCAGCCATGCAACCCTCTGGTTTTGCCATTTGATGAACAAAACTTTTAAGCACCTTCATGTAGCGCTCTAGAAAAAATATCCATCTACTAGGAGCAGGTCCTGCCAACCTTATCTCATTTGGAATATGTATCAACAGATGTACCTGTGTATTAATTACATTGTGTATTGTACTTATTATATAGTTGCTAAAAACAAAATTATATAATTGCATAGAATTTGTTTAGTAGTAGCTGTAGGTCAAAAAAACTGGTTGGAAACTCCTTTTCAATGTCACAAAGCAGTATAATCACTTCCTCCTCCACTTTTGATATTTCAGCCACATCAATCCCTTTAGAAGAGACCCATCTTGCAAATTTTCCCAATCGAAATGTAATGCTCCTTGTGGGGCCAAGAAGTTCCCTATCACACGGAAGTATATGCTGCAAAGTACATATAATATCATTACATATGTTGCAAAATAATCTATGCAAGGAACAATAGTACAATAATCAAAGTATATCTGAAGAAACTTGTGTCAATCATGCGTCTTTAACCCAGTGAGAATGCCTTCTTTTATAAACGCCTTTCTCAAAAAAGCCCATATCCAGTTGGTGTCCACACCTTTGCTATCCTCTTATTCACTTCAACCTGTTTTTTCTTTTCTAGAACCCATGCACCTTGTTTTCACGTTAGAGTCTTCTTGCCTTTTCTCTCGATGGGCCAATATTTCCTTTTTATATTGTACTCTTTCAGATTCAATCTAGCAGCCAATGTTTTTCATTCACTCCTTAAATGCTGCCAAAGGGAATGAGCAAGCACACACACATATACACAAAAGAACTTAGACAAAGATATTGCTTCACCAAAGTTTCTTCATATCATGCATACAATTAGCGGCTATTAAATTGCAAGGTGTGCGCATTCAATTCTGTAAATTCATTAACAGGTTTCCAGCCTAGCCCCCAAAGAACATCGGGCACCATTACTAGTATGGGCTAGAATAATAACCTTTTATGAGGCGTTATGGCCCAGGAGAAATGGCCAGGAGTGCTATGTGGCCAGGAAATGCCAAGGCCATATGGCAGTTTGGCTGAGACATTTCCTCATGAAAAATAGTTTTGAATACTCTCTAAAACTCAGGCCAAGCATCATCTTGCACCACAAAGAATTCATATGATTATTTCAACCCAAGATCAACATATACTCATCTTGCTTATGAAGGAGCATATACTCATCTTGCATTTTGTGAAGGAATTGCAACCTTATTACTAAACGGTAAGCATTTTTGCCCGCAACAAACAATAGGCATCAAGAAACATAAGGAGAATGAGATTAATACCACATAATAAGCTAAGATTCAAATCAAAGATTCAATTGCTTCGATAGCGTAAGCTAGCGACTCCATGGGTTTGAATCGCCATGGCAAAAAGCTTCCTCAATCCATGTTCATAGGAGAGCTTAGAATCTTTTATAGTGGCCACGTAAGAAATATAGACCTCTCAAAACCCTAACCTAAAACTTAACCTGCTCATGTAAAAAGTGCCAAAATGGAAAACACGGCCCTCACGATATCAAATCAAAATTTTGAAAACATGGAGAATAAGAGGGTTTTAGAAATTCTGCTTAGAAGCTTTGAATCGGCATTAGAAGAAGCTTCGATATGGACATCTGCAAAATTGACGAAAGCCGCTTGCTACCTTTGAATAGCTTTACATGCGGCAACAATTTCACCTTCTACAATGCCCAGCCCCAACCCCAACCCCCCAACCACCCTTTCTTTCTTTCTTTTTTTTTGGGGGGAAGAGAAAAGGAAAATCAAATCCTCAAATCCCACAAATCGACTCCAAAATAAAAGCCCATACCAAAATATAACAAAGGTAAAGATCCTCTAAAGGCGTATTTTCATATGCATTTCTGTACACTACACCCCATAAACCATTGAAACTTTATGTTATAAACATACGATTTCATCAACTAGCAAACCGTAATGGTAGTAGCGGATGCGAGATTTGAGGTGTGTGGCCATCTTCTATGACATAACATCCATCCCATTCTTTTCTACCGCATTCATGAGGGCTACCCCTCATGCCACATCCCCTTGTTTTATCCACCATTATTTGGCATGTGTTCCACTATCTACAAATGATATTTGAAAGTGGTAATCTATAAATCACATGTTCCAACTATCTATGAATCAACTCTTTTAATTTGGGATTATCCGGTATGGTCAAAAAAGTTTTTGGAATTTTTTTAAGATTGAGTTTCTAAGGTTATAGGGATTTTCTTTGCCGGAAAACATTCCGATCATCCAAAAATCAAAGAAAAATTCGAAGTGTGATTTTGGGTTTTTGGTATTCCTTTATTTGGCTCGACCTTGCATACGGCATGATGCCACAGGTCGTCAAGAATCGGCAAGCATCTGGGCATGGTTAATAAGGATATCCTCAAAGGGATTGCTTTTCGATCTGTATCTTCCTCAGTTTCTTTGTTAACTTTCGGTTGTGTTTTTGGCTAAATTCGCATAAACAGGGGTATTGCACGGCTTGAGCAAAATAAGAGCTTCTAGAGCTAGGTTTTACCCAGCATCGGCCTCTACCTGATTCTATTTCCAGGCAGACAAACCGAGTTGCTTCCCAAGTCCATGTTGTTGCATAGGTAAGAGTTGCTTTATCCTGATCTTCTTTGTTTACTGGCTTTTGTCCGACAATGTTGAGTAGGGATTTTGCACCGTTTCTGCAAAATAAGAGTTCAGCCATTTTCTATCCATGGCTATCGTGTTTTAGTCGGACAAGCTGCTGGAGCAGGTAGAACCCTAATACTTCTGTTTTGTTTGTTGCTATGCTTCTATTTCACTATATCTGATTCGTATTTTGCAGAAGGTTGTCATTTTCATTCACACCTTCGGATGCCTCCATCGTCTGCTATGATTCTTTCGTGGCTTCAAAAATATGGGCACACACAAAGGCAGCTCCACCTCCAGCATTCCGGTTGATGGCCGCTACCATTCCTCGAATGCAGATTTCCGATTCATAACAGGTCGTTCTTAAGTTGTGAATAATTTTTTCTGCTTGCATGAAGTTTGCCCTTTCTCTTTTTAGGTTGTTGCCCTGACGGAGTTCTTCTCTTCTATATATTTCGTTTTGCAACCTTCAATCTCTGAACGTGACCCATGATATTTAAACATGTATTTTGTTATTCTCTATGCATTGACATTCGTTTTTTTTGCAAAGTTTGGACCAAACAATGCCATGTTCATATTTCCAGAAGGGATCTTCCCCCAAGAAGACCAAGATTGACATGTCATGGAATTCCTCACGTGCATCCGGGCAAGGCAAGTAAAGTGCCAAACAACAGCTCCCTCCATTCTCAAGGCGATTCGCTCCGTTCGATATGAAGGCCTCCATTGATTGTATGTTCTCTTAGTAAGGTAGTGGATTTTCCCATTATATATTGCTATACTATTCCCATTTCACTTCTTTGTTTGCAAAGACAATTTGTTAGCCCCGTAGCTCCCATTGCTTCCAATTCGCATAGCTTTTTTGCTCTCTATTGCACAAGTCTAGGACATGGCCATTGAACAAAATGACCCCTTTCTTTAAACGCTGGATGCAGCGTGCATTTATACTAGCAAATTTTGCAAGAAGGTATCCCCCTGTTACATTGCATTGCATTGGAGATGATATCCGTTGTTGTCTTATCCCGTGCTATTGTAAAGAATTGATTCCACCGCTTTCCTTCCCCGTGATCTAAGGTAAGTAATAGCTTTAGATTTGACTTTTGCAGTGGGGGGATTAGGTTTGGGTTTATGCTTGCAAAACAGGGGGCTTGCTTGCTCGATTGTATCGCTTTTTTGCAGATTGTTCCTAAAGACTTTAGGCATCTCGGCGCTTGTGCAACAAATTCTCCATTTTCTTTTCTTGCATGGATTGATTGTCTCGGAAATGCTTTAGGACCAAGTTTGATTGCGATTACTCTAGCTCCAACGAGAGATTCCAAATTTTAAGCACACCTGTGCCATCGTGCCATCACTCGACATATGGAAGAGGCTATAGGGCTGGCTTCTCTTCCACCTTCTTTGTTTTAGCAAGAAATGGAGGAAGCGGTGAACTCCTAGGGTTACTTAATAATTTGTTATGATGCGATTAACCCGGCTCTTGCAATCCACTATGGAAATATAACCGCAGATTGGTTATTTTGTTCTGATTTTTTTCTATTTCCTTTGCTTTGATACTCCCATTTTTCCTTTTTCTTTTGCAGATCTGTAATTTTGATATAGGAATGTTGGCAGGAGTTGCTAAATGAGAGGCTGATCAAAGAGACGACTAAAAGAGGCCTATGATGCTGGATATATTAGAAAAATGCATGTGGATCTGATTATATTTTTCTTTGTGGCTCATTTTTCAGGTGAAAATTATTGTTGGATATCTGGACAACTTTTATCATTTGCAGAGCAGAGCAAAGAATTCTTCTGAGCTCAGGTAATTCTGGTAATGTAGGGACTCAGGGATTCATGCTGGAGCACTACTAATAATGGCTGCTTGCTCTTCACAAACAAAGCTCCAAGCATCATGAGAAGAGGTAAAAAGTCTTACATGCATTTTTAATGAGATTTATTTCCTTAGTTTTCTGTATATTTCGATGTATACGATTAGAAATAACAAATACAGGCCAAATCCAAATCCTTTGGTGAGATGTCTGCTTGGAAACTGTTTCATCTTTGCACTTAGGTGTTCCTTTTGTTTCTTTTTCAGAACTTTGATATCCACTTCATACGAGGTCTGCTATGCATTTATGCATCTATTTTCATTTTCAAAGCAAAGATTCCTTCTTTTGTTTTCTGTTAATCTTTTTCTTAATATGTCCAGTTTTACATTTAAGGGTTCATTCTTCAAAGCTTCCTTTAAAGCATTGTATTACGCTAGAGCTTAGAGGGCGAACAACAAAGTAACTTGGAAGGTAAAGGGTGTGAAATATTCGAAATTATTTTCTTTTTATCATTTTGTTAATTTTCTTTTTATCATTTTGTTTGTCCAACAAGTACTTGGATTACAATAGTAGACACATGCATATTTCTTTGTTTCTGCAGACCTTTCACTTTGGAGCAAAGGCTGACCTAGAGACCTTACAAAAATCAATGGTTACAAACACCCAAAATTAATTATGAGGGTTTTTCTCTTTGAAGGAGGATACCTAATATACTGTTGTTTATGGATTTGCATGAATACAAGGGATTTGCCCCTTGCACCATTGTTTTGGCATAAAGTGAACTTACAAATCCACTCTAACCGTAACTTGAATTGGTTCCGAATCTACAATCACTCCAAAATAACGAAAAGCAAGTGGTATTGAACCATTAAAAAATAAAGAAATGCAGTGTTGAACATGCAAACCCACAATGCAGTGTTGAACATGCAAACCCACCTACCGTTGCAACAATAAATTATTGCAGAGCCTTATTCTGCTCTGCAAATAGTGAGCCCATTCAAGGGTCACTTAAACTTTGAATTTCCAACTATAAGTGCTTTGAGCCCATGGAAAGGCAATTGATGCAAAGCCTTATGTACAATGTAGTGTTTTCAAGATTGAACGGCCATCCTGCATATCTGAGAATAGAATAGATCAAAGATCACTTCACTGAATGGGAATGAGAAACCAACACTTTTTAACAGTTATGAGATTTGTGCCTAAATTCCACTGGCTTCTAGAACCTCTGGCAGAGAACCAAAGTTGCCAAGGCGTGACATTCTATGCTCTGCATTTGAACTGCATTGCTATGCTGAAACTTTCACAGTTGAAAACAAAAATGACTTAAAGATAGTCTACAAAACAGTGAACATCACTTCCCATGCACGAAAGAAATCTTGAAGAGAGACAAAAAGAGAGCTATCAATTATTAAAAAAAGGGACGTAGACAAACAATTTAAGATATTCAAACCTAGAAGAAGATAAAATTGTCAAATGTACAACCAAGGGACCTTATAGTTAGATTATCATTTTCGAGAGACCTAAAGCGGCTCCGCATTCTCGACACTAAGCATTTTGGAGCTCAGAGTTTTGTCTTTAGTCATTTCTTCTCCTATCAGAAACAAAGGGGCTGGGCGGCTTTTAGAAAAGGGCCTGCATGAATCTATGGCTCAAATCTATGGCTCAGACTACACTTCTAACCTACGATGGCACCTCCATAATTCTATAATTCTATTTGTAACCAATTACGGATATGCAAAACACTCTCAGATTAGGGTTAAGCGACCAAAAAGGGCAACAAAGCAATAATGAGAGAAGAAATGTATTGCAAATGCTTTGTTGCAACATCTAATAAACAAACCTATTCAATTTCCCAAGTACCGGATTACCAAGAATATACTACAACAACAATTGATCAAGCTCCAAAGCAATTATTGCGATCCATAAACGCACCTTTAATTGAATACAAAAATCCATGTTGGATGATTGAAATAGCAACTTGGGGGTGAACCATACTTGTTCGCGGGCCAGGCTAATCCGATTTGATTTGGCGGGTTATCGGACGTGGTTGCCTTTTAGGGGGGGCAAAGATAACATATGAGATGATTATTCCACCCCTCCTGATCCATCGAAACAGCCTTCAAAAACCTCGATCCCAAATCTAGACCCATTTTAGAAATCCCTATCTGAATAAACCCCAAATCATGCAAACTATTTTTCCCGATTTTTGGAAGCACGGAAATATTTTCCGGCCACTAAAAGACCAACAATCTTAGGAAATCACTCAAAGAAAAAAACCAAAAACATTTTCCACCAGACCGGAAAATCTCAAATTAAAAGGGTTGATTATCGTTTTTTCCAAGTATTATGGCGTTTGGTTCAAGTTTTATTGCAAACCATTGATCTGGCGAATATTCTAGGTATTGTGCCAGATCAATGGCCATTAGAATTTTGAGACAAAAATTGCATGCCAACGTCAATGGTGTAGAACGAACCTATGGTTGCAGCGGAAAAAAAAAAAAAGAAGCAACATAAAAAAAACCCAATGGTGACAATTAAAAGCCACCATAGCTTCAACACCAAACTACAAGGCAGAATGAAACAGAGCAGAATCCGATATGATCCTTCCTTCTCCAAATTAAGAGTGCAATCTTGTATTTACATAACCATCTGCTGCAGAAATCCCTGCCTCTTTCTGTTGGCTCTACCCTTCGCCTTCAACTGGACTAAAATCTGGACTAGATTTGCAGATACTTTTTGCAGCTCATCTCCTCTGAGAATGCTGAGAATGCGATGGAGGTGTGGATGCGGAGGTTGGGATTTGCGAAATAGATCATGCAAAGGAAGAAGAAAATCTGTGTATGATGCGTCTTTTGCTCCTTCTATGCATGTCATATTTGCACAGTCGATTGGCTCCAAGCCGCAGAGTAGGCCTCAGAAAATTTATGAAGATGCTGGAGTATCACTCTGGAGAATTTCTGACATTTAACCGGCTATGGCTATGGATTCTGGAGCTAAAATCCTTCACCGACCTGGCGACTCTTTTCATGCCGAATCGTTAGCTCTACCAGTAGCTCCGAAGCCTTAAACTGGCTTCTTGAATCCATGCCAATCGTCCACTGGAACCACAAAACCTAAACACAGCAGAAGCCGCCCTTGCTCGCTCCACCGCCCCTACTCTGCAAATAGAAAACACAACGACTATGGGATTTGAACCCACAAGCAAGCAAAGCTTGCTTCACCAAAGGCAAAGTCAAACTGCCCCTGCTGCACCTGCTCGCTCCATGCTGGTACCCATTCCTCCAAGCTCCTGCAATCGGCTCAGCCAGCCGGAATCCTTCAGCCCTGCTATCAGAGCGGCCATCTCTGGCCCAGGCACGCGGGGCTGCGTTGGCTTCCCTGTCCCAGACGACGCCTTCTGGACGCATACCACAGGCCAGGACAAAAAATGGCTCGTGCCTTCCAAATTTGGTTGGCGCTCCTTATCCTTTGCAAAAAAAAAAACCATGCAAAAAGGGAGTTCCAAAGCCCCCCAAAATAGCAAAAAACACTCAAGCTCCTCCCACATGGCAAATTATACGATTTTTTATACAATACCATACCGAAATCATAGTCCTAACCACTGCCTGAAAACCCTCCCCCAACCCAAAACGAAAATAGCACAGTATATCACACACGCTCAGTTTTGAGTTCAATAGACCTCGTGTCATTTGATAGGCACTTAGTGGTCCATTGAAGGGGCCCTCATTGGACCTCTAATGGCACACTGCCTACCTTGACGTAACCTATTTTGAAGACTCAAAAGTATATTCCAAAACCTCAACCTCCATAACCTGTAACTGGGTTATATAGTATAGTGGGTTATATTACAATAAAGAAAATGTTAGGTCATTCATGTCATTTGAACAAGGTTATTGATCATAGTTCCTAATGATGGCATTCCTTTTGTGATAATCTCCACTTTGGAGGTCCCAGATGTATTGACAAATAATGATATTCCAAAGCCAATAAGCTAGAAAAGAAGAAAACAAAATTGATTTATTACTATAATCTAAGCGTCCTTTGAATTAAGGATTTGTCCGACTAATCATTTCACTTGTTATATAATGCCTCTGATAAAAAATGCGAGGAAAGAAAGCCTTGCCAATGATAAATCCAACTATCATTCATATATAAAGCAGAGTCCTTTTTTTGTACTTTTCTTATTTATTTGATGCAATTTGTTTGAGAAGCCCTCATGTTGACACGTGGTAAGGTTTGACTATTTGACTGTTCGACGCTTATCCGTTCTAGTTCCGGCAATGGGGCAATGGGGATTCTTTCTGCTTCACGTTGCCATCGCCTCACTGCCAAGGTTCAGAATTCTATATTAGCCAGGTTCTCTGTTGATGATGAGTGCGAAGAATGCATTGCTTCAAGAACCGTCTGTTCAGGATCCCTCCTCTACTGGAAGCTAGGATAACCAGATGCAAGAAGATGTCGGAAAAGGCCACCGAGGTTCTTCAGCAGAGTCCATGTGGTATGATTTTGTGCAAAGCTTCGTGGAATCGATTCTTTGCGGCGGAACCCACCGGGCCCAAATCCAAAGACTGGGCGCATGTAGAATGTGAGAGCCGAGATCGATTTTGCCCACCTTTGTTTGATGCAAACAAAAGGGTCCGAGGTCACGAGCAGCAGCTATGGCGGCGTTAGGAAAATGGGTTTAAGGCCGCAACCGACCCGAGCCAAGGGTTTTTCCATGTCCATATTGCCAAAGAAAGTTCACAAGCTCTCAAGCTTTGGGCGGGCATCAAAATGCGATAAAAGAGAGCGCATTGCCAGCCAGTGCAAGCGCAGAGGTCTAACGGTTTGGTAGCTCATGCTTACAGATTCTAAATCCGGCATTTGCATCCTCCAATTTTAACGAAAGCAGCCCATCAACGCCGAAAGATCCCCGGGCATAAAAGCGCAGATTCGTGAGGGCATATACAACTCGATCGTAAAAATTCCGCTTTCCGGCTTGAGCAGAAAGTTAGAAGCGCAAATGCAGGTTTGATGATTTTCATGGTATCGGGCGGCTTTACCTCCCTCTTTTCATGACGATGATCTTCCCATCGAAAATGGCCTCAGTAGTTTCTACATCAGGGCTTCCAGGCTAATGCAGATGTTGTAGAAATCAAAGAATAGGGCCTTGATTCTCCTAACCTGAAGGACTTGCCTATTGATCCATCCGGTTCTCCTTTGTTCTTCCAAATAGAGTATATCGAGATCCTCACGCTTAGAACATACCGATTCTTACAAATTGGACCTCTCTCTCGACTCGACTCGGATCTTTGCACATATATGGAATTTTTTCCAAATCCTTTTCTACCTTTTATTATACAGACTCCCGCATGATGGACATACAATGTAGTCATACCTCTACATAAGGCGTGAAATAGAAAAGATCCAGTGGAACTATAGGACGATAATGGTAAGCCTCGATTTTCGCAGAAAAATGGTTTGGAAAGGTACTTGGATAACAAACTAAAGAAATGGGGCGTAAGAAGGAAATATGAGAGCACAAGGGCAAGCGGTGGTTCTGACCGGAGCACTCAACCACGCACTACCACCTCGTGACTCTTGGATATTAATAGAGCGTAACAAAGTGCGGGGAAGGAAAATAATACATTGCTTTGTAGATTTCAGAAAAGCATTTGATACATCGAGAGAGAAGCTGTTAAAAGATCGATGGACATGCAAGCCCCGAGAAATATGGTAGGATCGATCGCAAGATTATACCACAAGGTGTATGCTAAGATGGAACAGGGAAGGACAACCGATAATCAGGATTAACGGTGTAAAGCGGGGCTGCCCGTTATCCCCAACTCGTTTTGGAATATACATAGATGCACTCTGAGGGATACATAGCGTAAGCGACAAGGGGACTTAGTATGCCCCTACACCGGGGAGACACGAAGGTACCGGGCATAATGCTATATGCGGATGATCTCGATATGATGACAAAAAAAACAAAGGAATGCACGTGACCGCTCAAAATTCTAGAACAATTCTCGTGGAGGAGACCGTGAATCTAACAAAAAAAACTAAGATAGTCATCTTTGGACATAAGAACAGAGGCATAAACCTTCGGATATAAAGAAAAAGAGATAGAGGAAGCAGCGAGTATCACGAGATATCTAGGTTATGATCGCATGGCGTGGAAATGGGCCAAAGGAGCTAACGCCCGATTCCAATCAGCTATAGGAAGCTACTTTAACATGAAAACTTCAGAATCGGTAGAATAACCGATTGGGACATCAAATGTTACCTATTCGCGGCCGATAGCCACCACTCGGGTTGTAACAGGAGCGGAAGCATGGGCGCCTTAAGAAAAGAAACGGGAAAAGCAGAAGGAATTCTTAGGCAATGGCACGTGAATTCGGGGTAAGGACAAACACGCGGCCGACAATCATGGTCCTTGAACAGACAAAAACCGATGGAAGTGAGAGCATGGAGAGAACTATAAGGTACCCCGAGAGACAATGCAGGAGACATACAAGGAAATCATTCAAAGATTGCAATCACCGAATCAGCAAAATCACACATCCTCGAAAAACATTGGATGGTTTAGAGAGGTGGCAACATGGACCGCATAAATGGGATTAAACACGAGTGACCTAATAGAAGAGGGCAAGTGGAATGAGGAGGGGGGCGACATAGCGACAAGAGCATGGCCGCAAAGACATACAGGACCCAAAGACGGTGGCTCGTATGCAAGTTTTTTAATCCAGATCAACAAATAGGACACCGGATATATAGGGGATAACATATTGGGGAAAAAAACAGTAAGAGACATATCTTGGCATGGGTTAGGGATGGGGAGTCATGATCTAAGAATCGAAAAAGGCAGTGGAGAGGGGTTGACAAGGAGGATGGGATATCGCGTAACTGCGTGATGGAGGAATAATAGAGGATGAGAACCATATGATTAATGACGCCTCGATCTACGGAGACATCAGGGACAAATATAGAAATATAAGGTGGGGGAACCAGTCCACGTGTGCCGGATGAAGATGATGTAATCATTACTTGATTTGGACGCGATCCAAAGAATGACGCACCGCATAACGTAGAAGTACACGGTGGAAAGAGGGTTTGTAATATGATCTGTACAAAACGGGTCATATAGCCCCACACAAATTGCTCGCCTAAAAGCCGATTGATAACGACGATCACCGCATCAGCCAAGAAGCCGAGGTAAAGCGGGATCTTTGGTATTAAAAGAAAAAGTCAGCCTTCGTAAAAGGCTACATTATAACAAAGCGTGATGTGCTAGCAGCACCCCTTCGTGGAGCTTCCCCGCCCATGCTACACAAGTCCGGGGCCTTACTTCAAGACAAGGGACATTAATGTATTCTATTCTATTCTATTATTCATTTTTTCTTTGGCTAGTTAGCTTATGATCATCTGTTTTACTTCTTGCCTCTTTTTCCTGCTGTATATCCACTCCTTGAACTGTTGATAGTTCATTCATCTTGCTTCACTTGCTTTTTGATTTCATTTCTTTCCACTTTAAGAAGCTGCAAAGGAACCTTAGCTTCGTTCACAATGAAGCTACATACAACCAATTGATCTACAACAAAAGGGCAACAGAGCATTGGCACAACAGCCATGCTCCATTCGCAGTGGATTGGAGAAAAAGAATTAGATGCTGTGGTGTTCAGCCTAGAATAATGAAACTTCGTTTTTGTTTCTTTGTGCGCTCCTCAAAACCCTGAGAAAAATGATTTTCAGGTGCTCAGATCCAACCCACAGAAAAGGTTGCTTGGCGGCTCCGTTGCAATTTCTTTAACCCCATCCTCTGCAAGATTAATCCCAAAGGAACTGAGTATTTGCATTTGCGAAAATTTAGAAGCGGCTATAGAGTATATTTTCCAGCTAAATCTAGAATCTCAGAAAGAGATTGCTTACCTCTGGGGGAATGCTTAAGGGATCTCAGCCATATGCAAAAATTTGTACTCAAAGCAGGGGAGATCCTCGGCCAGATCTGGAAATACTTGCCTTAAGATTAGAGGAGGCCTCCTTTCTCTTTAAGGATCCTATCTGCAGGTGAGATGGAGAAATGAGTACCCACCAATTGGCTTTCCTCCTAATCAGCATGAGAACCGGCTTGGAATCGGCACAAGAATGGGAAAACAACCCTATACTACGGATTTTTTTCCTTCCCAGACAGTTAGGTTCTTAGCTATGCTACTAGGCGATGGCTATGGCGCCAGAAAGGGAAGACTACTCATGATATGCTCAAGAAACATGGTTTAGAGTTATTACTGCCTTTTTATTTTTAGCCACTTTAAATATTTACGACCATGCACAATAGTTTGGCACCCACAAAAATCCCTTATATTATTTTAAAACTTCATTTTCTAACAAAAAAAAAATCGTAAAAAAAGCATTTGCAAATGTAATTTGGTTGAATGCCTATACACCTTCAGGGAACACCATTCCATAGTTGTTAAATTTGTTCTTACCATATGGAAAGCTATTGGGTTAATGGGTTCATGTTTTATTCATATGCATTTTGAATAACCATTTTGCATAGATATATTGGCAACTACAGAGGTTAAAATTCCCCATGCTCAAACACAGTTCAATTAAGTATGTTCGGAACTTAGATTCTTTTGATTTAATGCAAAATATCTTTCGTAACAAGTCGTTATGATCAATATTCTTCTATCGTGCAGGCACTGAACACAAGGCAACAAAATGCAGGTTCAAATTCTGCATGTTCTAGCATGTATAGACGAGTTGGGGAAGAGAAACGTTCGCGGCGGCGCGATAAGTTTCTTGTAGAAATAATGTTGATTCCATAGAATCTAAAATATGTTGTAAGACACATATAGACCTAGTGATGAAAAAGATACATAAGGCTTTATCACTTCACTCATATATAATTCAGTTTGTTTTTTGCTTGAAGCTATTTATTTGATGCTATTTTGTTTAAAGCATCCTCGTAGTGACACGTATATGCAAACAATCTTCAAACCAAATAAAAACACTGACGTCATGCTGGAGATGTGTGACAGACCCTAAGGGTCTGGAATAAAGGAAGCATTTGGGCATGGAAGTGGATCTACCATGTTGTCTCATCATAAAAACAAATACGAAGTTGCATGCGAGTCTGTTCAAGTTTGTGTATGTACATGACCCTTCCTCGCGCCCATACCGGTAAGAATCGAAACCAAGCGATGTGGGATTTTGGGGCCGAAAACCAAAAAGAAAGAGAAAATCTCCATCGCCCATATGGAAATTTTTCCATGCATCATCCGATTCGGAAAAAAGCGAGAACGAGAGCTTAGAATCACGGATTTGGGAGCGTAACAAGAAGAAAAGAAACAAGAAATAAGGGTTCTTCATGGTGGTCTTCTTTGCTTCATTTATACTTCATTAGGCATAGAAGCAGCGTCGAAGATGTATCAAATCTGGAGGCAAAAAGGGCGAAAAGATCGACAGGGATTATAGGGTTCCTAAGATTTAGAAAAGGGAAAGGATCACAACCCAGAAAACAAGGCAGATTTGAGGTGGAAGGAAGCAAACAGATCAAAAAGGGAGAAATCTGAGCTTATTTTGACAGCCCAGATGAAGATCTAGGAGGGATTCATAAAATGGGTACTCCAAATCTGTAGAGGCATGAATTTGAGAAGAATCAGCAGAGCCTGTGGAAGACTATTTCAACTCCATTGAGGATTTTTAGCAGTGAAAATGGCCGGAAAAGAATGGCAGCAGAGGAAAATTGTTGGAGCATACCTTCTTCCGGATACCTTCTTCCAGAGAGCTGAGGAGGCCGCATAATCATCCAACTCCAACACAATCATCCAACTCCAGCATAGCCATCTTCATATACTACAGCTTATTACAGAGATTATACATGGAGCACTACTTCCAGCCCTATATCTTCTTATTACGGCAGGGGAGGAAGATGGAATCAAAGATTTAACAGGCTCCCATTGCCGTATCATGCAAATAGCTCTACTGGCTGGAGCTTTTTCTTAACCTCTCTTCGTCCTGTGAAGGGATTTGCGCAGCACAGGCATTAAAACCTCATATTGACCCCTTTTTTTTGGATTGGATGCACCATTTTGTGTTGAATCTAGACATTTTTTGCATTCAATCCTGGTTTAAGTCCAGATTTATGCTCTGAATCAAGCAAGCAGGGGTTAGAAACAGAGACAGAGTTGGGTTTAATCCTTGATTTGTGGGTTTTAGAGTTGAATCTGGTATTTGTGGATTTGGATCAGATTCGGGTCTATAATTTGGCATTTTGTGTTGAATCTGGCGTAACCGGCCATGTGGTTACTTTTCAACTCTTGGATCCGGCTTAATTTTAGGATCGATATCACAGTAATCTATTCATAGATTGGTTCAAAATTTTGCTTCTGGGCGATCTGTTATTCCAAATCAACGGCTCGGTTTTGTGCAGAAGCCCCATAGCTCCCCTGGTTCCATAGCTTAAGGATCCACAATTCGGGTGGATCCTTATAAAACCGGTAGCCAGGAACTATACTAAGAATCCAGCCTTGGAATATTTGAAATGTAGTACTAATATCGCCAAAAAACCTCTCTCGATTGAGTGTCTGGACCGTACATAAAATAAACTGGAATATTTTGTATTCAATTCAATCCGTCTCTCATAGCGATTATGATTCACAGTGAAGCTGTTTTTCATATCCCATGGATGAAAAAATACCCTGCTCTCATCCCCTGTTTGATTGAATATTATAAACCATTTCTCACTGGATATCACTGCAGACTAGCAATACAAATGGCCCCAAAGATTTATCATCTCTAGGTTTCAACATGAGTGCATTGCCATGCTGGAACAACCTGTACCCTTTTTTGACCTGCTCTCAGTATTTGTAAAATGAAGTCTTTCTCACGCCAAGAATCCATCTCAATGCTCTTATACATACCTTCAGGCCCCTCAATTGATAAAGTAATATTCCTGTGTTTTCATCATAGCAGGAATTTCTATACAAGGAGTAGAAGTTAATCCTGTCTTTCTGAAGTTGTCCAATGTATTGGGTCCTTATTCCCGCAAGGTCATCCACACTATACTGCGCAATCTAGAGTGCAACACTCTTGTCCCCTAATTGCTTCTAGGTTTTCTTTGAATGGTACTATACTTTCTATCCTTTGTAAATATCTGTCATTTCTAGCCTTTTTGGGCATGCTTGGCTGCCTTCTATGAAAAATATAGCGCCTCTTCCTCGTGATCAAAGGATGCTCATCCACTACCAAACCTTCCACATTGCCTGGGCTGGGCCTTGGGTTATCTACTTCAGTTGGGCCTTCTAGGATCTCACCATTCTTGTGTGTAATATGTCTAATTGGCCATCTTAACTGAGTTTGAGACTCCAACAACCCAGAGCACACAATGCAGTCACTGGAGCTCCCCTGGAACATGATTGTATCAACTTGGATAAGAAGCTTCCCAATGCCAACACCAAGATGATCATCTCCCAGCCTTTGATCATTCACACTATCAGATGGATCCACTGCAGTTATGATGCCCTCTGCAAAGACCGTCCCGTTGCACAGGTGCAACAATAAGCAATCCATCTTCCTCCATTGGAGCCTAGGGCAATGTCCTGTGTTTGGCTTGCTTGGCTCCATTCTGCTAATCTCACATGCTCCCTAAATGAAAGAAGACACATTATAACCATATAACCATGAACACTACAAAACAATAAACAATAAAATATAACCATATAACATCATAACCATATATATAACCATACAACCATAAATATTAAAAACCAATCATTTTTTTTTTTTGAAGGACGAAAGCCAAAAAAGTTTATTAATCAGAGAAAAAGTACAAAATTTACATGTCTCATCTAACTGTGTAAGCACACAAAGATGCCACAGGAGCACAAGCCTGGAGCACAATGTACTTACTCCAGAATAGGAGATTAATGATAAGAATCAATTCGAAGATATCGAATCGGATGCGTTCCACCAGTTCGAGTCAAGGGAGGAACACTCGTGGGCTGTCAATATCTTATTACGGGCCACCGTAATGACACCGTGCGAGATGAATAAATGCCCCGAAAAGATGTGAGTGTGCACGCCCCCCATATCGACTATAGGAGCCAAATGGAACCAAGATGAAATGCCCTTTGTTTTCTTTGGAGGCCATGCGTTTGGGATAGGGACTTAAAAAGGATGCATCGGGCGGTCAATGTACCGTTAAACAAACCTTGTAGCCAGGACCACGTTGGTTGAACCTGGGACAATCAAAGAGACAATGCTCAAAGAGTCTCAACGTCCGAAACAGAGCCACCATCTGCCGAGATATCACGAGGATCATAAGCGTTGTCGAAAAGGCATTAACCCGCATGCACCGTGGATAACCCGCCATCACAAGATCTGAGACTTTTAGGGTGGAGCAACCTATCCCAAAGCCATCGCCATGTACCGACACAAAGTGGGTGTGGAACATGTAGGTGCCACCCATCCGCAACCGGAGGGGTTGTGGTGCTAAAAGAAGGCGATATCTTGATCCGACAAATTGCTTGTCTTTGTGAATATTTTCATGACAGTCCCATGGCACCCTTTCAGCAACACCAACTTGCACTATAAGAGGCAAATTTTTGCGACCTTCTCCCATAGAGATACATCCCAACGAGAGGCAGGAACTTTGCACGAAATTCAAAGCCAAGGCAGTGGCGACTCTCCTCATACCATGCTTGAATAGAGACAACACCGCAAGAACCCATCGCCTCGTGTGGGGGATGAACTGAGGCTGCCAATGGAGGTGCCGAGGGGGTCGGAGGCATTGGTGCCCACCACCATGGAGTCTCCAATAGGGTGTGGATAGAGGGGCATGGCGGAAAGATGTCTCGACGCCTCCCATGCCGCCAACAAGCCACATAAAAAATGGAGAAGCACTTGGAAAAGGGCTGTAGAGTTTGAAAAAGCCCAAGGTAGGACTGGTTTGATGACCTTCTTGCCTAGAGGATCAAAAGTGACCAAGAGCTTGTCTAAGAAGGCGTGAACCGTGGGAGTCATCCTCACCATTCAGGAGTCTCCAAATGAACTTTGAAATAAGCTCTTTGCTCGCAAAGAAGAAGTCCATCATACCCGGACCACTGCCCATTTTGGAAGGATGCACTTCGACCAAGCCACCTTAACCAGCACCTTCCTCACAAGCACCCGCCCAAATAAAGTTCAACTATTGCAATGAGCTCAAGCACTTTGATCTGTGGTGCTAGCAAAGATGGGATGCCATATAAACATGGGTACTACTAAGGACCGACTTGGCCAGCGAATCACGACCAAAAGAGACAACTTAGCGGTGGACCACCGAACAAAGTGCTTCTCCAAATCCCTAATGATCTCCTCCCATGCAGCTCCCATAGTAACATGGATGCCAACCGATATCCCAAAGAACTTGATGGCCTGTCCCATGCTAAAGTAATTTCTATGGATAATCGTGGAACACATCTTTGGAGCCGGATTATCCAATGTCCCAAAGTCGTACATACGCCACCCACAAGAAACAAACACGGAAGCCCGGTGAAAAAAAGTATCTAAAAGCATTTTGGTCGTACTAGCAAGATTCTCATCATTAGTGACTAGGAAGAGGAACGTGGTCGCCCCGTGATATTGATTGCAAACCTCTTGTGTGCGCCCCTCTATTGCAAGACCATGGAGAAGTCCCCGGCCGCTGTAATGGTGAATAATCGTGACAAAGCCTCTCGCAACAATTGTGAAAAGCAATGGTGCTAAAGGGCATCCCCGGGCGAATACCACGACCGGTGAAAAGGCATGTGACGGCTCACCATGGAGCGGAGATGATACGCCCGAAAGCGTAGATATGCGACTTCATAATATCGATGTGAATTTTTCCCCAAATCCCGTCTTAGCATACAACGGCGCATGAGTTCCCGGTATTTCTTGTCATAAGCTTTTGCAAAATCTAAGGTATACAACTGGAAGGTTTTGCCTACGTGCTAATAAATTCCCTCGTAAGCAGTAAAGAACATTATTCAAAATGCACCGCTTTTGGAAGAAAACCCGACCGGGTTGTTGAGATGGACTCGCCAAGATGTCCTTTACCCGCGGCAAAAAGCCTTGGCGAAGATCTTATATACGGATGACAATAAGGGATGGGCCCCCCAATCTGAAATAGTTTGAGGATCCTTGACCTTGGGGATGAGTGAGATGGCACCTGTGTTTAGAATTCTATCCAATGCAAATTGGACCGTAAAAGTCACGAAAGCATCATATACATCCGGCTCCGGCCATTCCCAATACTCACGGAAGAACTCAATTGGCAAACCATCCAAACACAGGCATTTGCCTCTTTTTTCAGTTCAAAGACCGGCAGAACCTAAATCATCACCGTCATAGCGCCTCCTCTATTGACTCGCGCTGCTCACCAGAGATGATATAACATATCATAACCGTATATCATAACCGTAACATTAGAACCATAAAATATTAAAACCATAACCTTAAACCCATAGAGCCATAATATATTCTTGTGGTCATGTGTCAATTCCGCAGTGTCTGCTGACGTGGCCATGTCAGCAGTCCGCACACTCATGTCATGCATGGCATGGCCTATACATGCCAGACATTCATTAAGGCACTTTTTCGAGGATCGAGGGTGCAGCCAGAAATAACTGCACTCTTCCCCTTCCTCTGTACCGACCGATTCATCCTCCCCTGTTTTATCGCACTCCTTCATCCTCCTTTGTTTTTTCTGCAAGCCAGAACC
The DNA here is from genome assembly GCA_021234155.1 of Isoetes taiwanensis. Taxonomy (NCBI): domain Eukaryota; kingdom Viridiplantae; phylum Streptophyta; class Lycopodiopsida; order Isoetales; family Isoetaceae; genus Isoetes; species Isoetes taiwanensis. The sequence goes on from JAJEKV010000002.1 coordinate 12,426,086, forward strand.
TTCTGGGCGATCAATCAACGAACAACAGAGCGACCTATTCTTATGACAGCCACGATCGGCCGGATAGTGTTGCATCCAAAGGTCGAAGTTTTCGCTAGCGGTCGAGTCCTCCAAAGGCCGTTATTGTCTAAGAAGAAAGTGAGGTTCTTTCTAGTAAGTTTTTAGCACTGTTTTTACCATTGATCTCGTTATTTCCATGTGCTTTACTGTATTCTTACTTCCTTCTTCCTTTTATAGTATCTAGAGGATCATACTATCCCCTGATAAAAATTTCAGCTCGACAAACCCCTATTCTCGATTTACAAGTGCCTATGTAAGCAAGGAATCAGACATGGAAGCTGCCAGGTACATTCTTCCAGCAAATCTGCCAGGTACATTCTTTCCTTATGTTATCTTGTTTTATTCAGGTCAGGTCAGGACCAGAATCATTGTTTTTTTTTTTTTTCCGTGTTCTTTGCTTGTATTATTTAATTGAATGCCTCATTGTTGCCATTTAATCATAACTCCGAATAGGGACAAGTAACCGAAATTGTCGACTAGGAATCCTCCAAAGACAGGTGATAGAAGGAAAAAATTGCAGAGCAAGCATGTACAGAAAAGAAACAACTATGAATGTTTCATTCGGTTGAACTGTGAAGATGTTAGGTAGTTTAGAGCATTGCACAGACCTTTCTAATACATAATTGAACTATGAAGATGTTAGGTAGTTTAGAGCATTGCACAGACCTTTCTAATACATAATTGAACTATGAAGATGTTAGGTAGTTTAGAGCATTGCACAGACCTTTCTAACACATAATACATCCCCTCTTGCAGGAAAGGTGCAGTCTACAGCCTGCAATCTTGACTTGCGAGTCGAGAATCCCTCACTCGGCCATCACTCCAGGAACTACTCTCCTAATTCTCGCCTCGTGAGTCGACTCGCGAGACGAGAATTAGGAGAGTAGTTCCTGGAGTGCTGTCCAAGAGATCAGCAAGGCATGATATTCATCTTTTGATTTTTATACATGTAACATTATTTTGCATATAGGTATCAGTATATAGACCCTTAGGTCCATCAGCAATACAAAAACAACCACAAAAGTATCCACATCAACAAAAACAACCACAAAAGTATCCACATCAACAAAATATATAGATGGCATGCAAAATTGACCCAAGCATACAAGACAAAGTCATACCTGTAACTCGACAAGCTATCCGACGATTTTTGAACCACGTCTTGCAAAATCACATGGTGGCCGAATTACTATCACTATATCTTACACAAAATATCTTCTCCATTAGCAGTCACAATATACTCTACCTTCTATCGACAGCCACTGCAAACAAGTTGCACATGGTGCTGTGAGATGTTGGGCATCAGACCCTCAGGTCCATTAGCAAAACAAAAACAACCACAAAAGTATCAATCAACAAAACACATAGATGCAAAAGTGAGCCAAGGACACAAGACTGAGTCATACTTGTAACTTCACAAACTGCCTGGCGATTATTGAACCATGTCTTTCAAAGTGCCAAAATCACTATCACTAGGTACATCTCGCATCGAATGTCTTCTACCTTCTACCGAGAGCAGTGCCGCGAGCTAGTTGCACCTGAGAGATAGAGGTGGAGAAGACAAGTGTAAGGTGGAAAATTGTTTTAGTGGTATAAGAAAATTACAATGGCATATCCCTGTGATTGGGACATGTCTCTTTGTGAAGAGGTTTGATTGAGACATACATACCTCTTAAATTTGGAAGACTTTGTTATGAAGGTGGCTCTGTTAGGGTGATGAAGCTGGGCACGTCTGCAAGCAAACAGTCTTAACAGTGAGGAGCAAGTGACATCTTAATGTCTGCAAACGAGCAAGGTATTGTGTATTGTCGGTATTGTGTGTGTCACTTTTGTATTGCAAAAATCGTCACTTTTGTATCGCAAGGCATCGATGATGGAGGCATCGATGATGCTGGACACGTCCTAGGTTGAGTGACAGTCTTTAAAATTCCAAAGTGACGGCGCTTGGACCATGTGCCAGACCTAAGTGACGGAAGGCCAGACATGAGGTACGTTTTTGTCATGACAAACGAATTCTTTAGAAATAGCACGAGGTCTGTAAAGAGGTTTTCAGGTCATGTGAATTGCAGCTATGTAGCTCCCTTTTGTTTTCACAACACACACAAGGAATTTTCAGAAATATGGAACCATTTCTCGCTGCAAGACCTATTGTTTGCATATTGAGATTCAATATGAGCTTGCCCCAGAAGTCTTTCATTGGATCGAGTAATAAAAGCAAAAACTTTATCAGGAAGGTGAAGGTTGAGAAAATTCCCATGGAAAGTACCGGAGAAGGTGGTAGAGAGTCTGAATCGACTTCTACAAATTCAGTTGGAGCTGTGGAGATGAACAGATCTGAAACTGAAAGTAAAAGTATAATGTTGAAAAGAATTAAGTCGAGGAGATGGCAGAGATATACATATCTGTTTGCTGCTGTAGCATCTACACTCGGGATAACCACATTGGCTGCTGTGGCCGTTTACTACAGATTCATATGGCAAATGCAGGTCGGTTTCTCAGGCTTTGAATTCATTATTGAACTCTTAACGGCTGCTTTGAGTTTATAATTGTTCCATCTTCCATCCATCAGACTTACTTTGTCTCCCAAGTCTTCATCGTGTCTCTTTGAGCGTAGCCTTTTGCTAAGGCCAGAAATTAACATCTAAATGATCTATCAAGCACTTGGTATTCTACATTGATTGAAATGTCCTTTTGTAAGGAAAGGATAATTAGGGTGGTTCTGTCTGACTTACAAACAGGATTTCTGTTGCTATCAGTTTACAATCTGAACGATTACCTTCTAGAAATATTGATTACAGGTCATTCTGTCTTAAAAAAATTCTATTTTTTGATATTTGTCTGATGCCTAACATCATGCAGGAAAAGTCAGAAATACCATGGCTGGAGATATTTGGCACATTTTCTCTAGCAGTTGGAGCTGCAGTGAGTTAACCCTTGAATAAATAAAATCAATCTACTTTTTATGCACATATTACTGAGTGTGCATTTTTTGACGTATTTGGCACATTTTCTCTAGCAGTTGGAGCTGCAGTGAGTTAACCATTGAACAAATAAAATCAATCTACTTTTTATGCACATATTACTGATTGTGCATTTTTTGAAATTGCTTGCTTGTGCTCTATTGTGAGTGTTTAATTGTTTGCCAACTGAGGCAAGTGAGCTTATTTTAGAACGGTTCTAGGTGGGTATGGAGTTTTGGGCTGGATGGGCTCACAGAACACTTTGGCATGCATCACTTTGGAGCATGCATAAGGTGAAATTCAACACAATGAAGCATGGCTTCCTAATTCTTTGCATGCTATAAATAAATAAGTTGCTCATTTTGCAGTCACACCATCGTCCAAGACAAGGGCCTTTTGAGCTGAATGATGTCTTTGCTATTACAAATGCTGTTCCTGCTATCATTCTTCTGGCCTTTGGGGTTTTCCACAAAGGACTCATCCCTGGACTCTGCTTTGGAGCGGTTTGTCCTCTACAATTTGCAACTATTTTGTTCTACAAGTTTTATGTTATGACTTAACTATTACACATGGCAGGGCTTGGGCATTACTATGTTTGGAATGGCTTATATGTTTGTCCATGATGGTCTTGTACACCAGCGTTTTCCTGTTGGACCAATCGCAAACGTGCCTTATCTCCAGAAGGTTGCAGCTGCTCACCAGGTTAGAATGGTTCCTTTGTGTTGCATTTTCCTTATTGAAGAAGATCAATTTAGTCTGCTTTCTTTGCTCTCGTATTATATATTTCAGCTTCATCATGCCGACCTCTTCAATGGTGTTCCTTATGGCCTTTTCCTTGGACCAAAGGTAATCTAATGCTTTCTATGGTATGTGGAATTAATGCATATCATGTCCTCTAATCTATATCAGTTAATGGAAGAGAGGTGCATCTCCAAGAGTAGTCTTTCCCACTTACTGTACAGAAACATGAATCTACTTGTTCGCTTCATAAACATCAGCCTGTATGGCTTCCATGCATCAATGCTGACCGGGAATAATCACACTCTTTATATCAATGTTGACAGAATAAAGTAGAGAAAAAAAAGAAATTTGTTCTTTTTAACGTATATCTCCGTACTCCTAGACCTCTGTTATTAAACACTTATCTAACCTTGTATCCCCTTTCCTTTGTAGGGTGTGTAAAGAATTTTATCTTATGTTGCGTTTACTTTTTCCAGGATGTTGAAGCGACCCAGGGTTTAGAAGAATTGGAAAAATTGCTGCAAATGAGGCAAAAAGCTATAAAAGAAAATGACTCACAATAACAATATCAGTCCGCCTTCAAATATAATCACTCTTTCTGTGACAGCCCCAAGGAAAACTATAATTTTTTTTTAATGGAGATGAGGTTTTCATATACGTCTTGTCTTGACCTAGGGGTCAAGTCCTTGACTTAAGGAGTGGATATTATGGAGGGCCTTCACTTCTTGAACTATGTCATGTAATTATCTTGGCAATTGTCTAGGTGCATCATGCACAATTATTTTGTCCTATGCTTGTACAATGATAGCCTTTAAAGATCCCCAAGGACCTCCATGTCCAACCTCTCATTTTTGTAGACGTGTTTGTGTTTGCTACTTCGTAGGGGTACTGATATATTGCTTAATTTTGGAGACCACCATCACCATACCAACAACCTTCAGACCACAACTTTTGAGAATCAAAGTATGAAGAGGTTGTCATAATCATAGGGATGTGCGATATGCCACCGTGATCCTCTTATGTAGTTTGGACAATTGTCCAGGTGTATCAGCCTGGGCCCTACACTTATACAGTGTCAGCCTTTAAAGACCTTAAGGATCTCCTCCTTGCCTTAAGCTCTCATTTTTGAAATGGCCTACCGCTACTTTGCAAAGGTATTGATCTATTACTTGGTTTTAAAGACGTGTCCAGCTTCATCATCCCCTCAAAGTACAATATTTGAGCTTCAAAGTATTGAGAGGTATGTCTTAATCATAGGGATATGCCCCTGTGATTCTCTTACATCGCTTAGACAACTATCCAGCTGCACCATTTTTTGCCCTACATTTAGACATTGATAGTCTTCCATGATCCCAAAGGATTGCATCCATGTCTTAAAATCTCATTTTTAAAAACATGTCCATACCTGATACTTTGCAGAGGTATTGATATATTGCTTAGTTTTAGGGATGTATCCAGTTTCATCACCCACCAGAAACCTTTAGAAAACAAGATGCTAATGCATCAATGGGTTGCCCTTTAGAGGAGCCATTGATGCATACACAATCACTTTGGACATTTTAGAACCATTAGGGTTCAAAATACTTTTTTCAAGGAAAAGAGAAGCATATATTTGGAAATGGAAGTATGGAGACTTGACTAAGGGGTGGAGTTCAAATCGAGTCTAGTACAAAAATTTTTAACTAAGAAGTATGAGAATTCCTTGGGTTTTTTAAAATTTCGTGATATATCTTTAGATGCTATCAAGATTCTCTAACGCTTCTACAGATGCATTGACAGCTTGACTTGCATGTCCCAACTTTCTTGTAGTTCCAATCCATTGCTCTATGACATTTAAACATATGTTAACATTATTAGAATGATGTTGAACATCTGTAGGTAACAATTAGCTAATGATATCAAATGTTTGTTAAGCATTTCTTTGGAACAATTTTATAACACAATGAATAAAAATTTTAGATTTTAATCATGTTCTGGTTTTAATCTTAATTCTGTTGATCTGACTTCCCGCAACACAGAACTTAGTAGTTCAATGGGAAATCAGCTTTGCAGTTCTGTTGTAAACTTTTTGAACTTCATGTTCAATAGAGTAGAGTGCAGACACATACTAGTCCCAATTTCGGAGAGATGTGTAACCAAACCTACGTACTAAGGTTTTCTAGGACCACCTGCTACTTGATCTATTACTCTAAGCACAATTTCATTAAAATGAGAAATTTCGTGATTCCATTTAGGGACGAAATTGTTTTTTAGTCCATTTTTATGACCAATTTTTGAGAAAGTATGGCGCCAGTAAGCTAAAATATGTATCTAAAGTGCCATTTATTGGCACCATTAAAAATCCTGACAGTTCATATAATGGAGCTAAAGAAACATTAGATTACAAAATCAGTAAAATTTGTATCATAGATTTGCATATCCATAAATTTGTCACACCAAGCCAGGACTTGGAAGAGAGAGTCTGTAAACAAAAGTATTATTGTACAATTTACATTTCCATTTCTGGAGAGAATTCAGTGTATTCAGCAGGATCAGGTTCCCCAGCGCCAGTGCCATGGCTGGATGAAGCGCCCATAGGATCTCCTTGAAAGGTCTCGAACCCTGTGGCAATGAAATCTGGATCATTTAGAATGTTCAGATTGAATTCAGTATTCTTGATCACATCATAGTCAACATCGGGTTCCTCTTCAGGTATCACATGACTTGATGGATCTACAGCTTCTTCAACAACAGCACCTTGTTTCTCTGTCACAGGAACTGCAGCGATGATAGGATTCAGGAGGTTACCAAGAATGCCCTGTAGGCACTGCCGCTTAGCCAGGGCACTTTAAAACACAATACAAAATCTCTTATGGATCAATGCAGCCCGGCCAAACGAACCATAGGAGAAGTAATCAAACACTCCTGTTCCTGGCAGTACCAGCTTCTGCACGAGATAAGAGCATGTGGCAGGCCCCAGCTGGTTTCTCATGATTACGTCCCCTGGCAAGCCTTGCCAGCTGTACCTAAATCTGCTGTTGAAGAGTTTCTGAGCCATAGCCTCGCTCTCCCCGTCTGCCTCTTCTTCATTACGTGCTGGAACTGGTGGCAGTTCTTGAAGATGACTGGCAAATGAGAATTTGAGATCAATATCATTGATAGAAGCATCAGCAGTGGGCTGAATTTTTGTGACGTATACTAGTGCATGTGGCTCCTGAATTCCTGTGGCAGGCGGATTCTTGTATTCGTCCTCATATATGCCAATAAAAACTCTGGACCTGGAGTCCAGGTTATTCAACACGGACGAAATCAAAAAATTATGCTCTGGCCTTGCAAGGCACACTATCCAGAAAGAATCAGCTATGGTGTTCTTTACAGTTGTATTAAAAAAATTAGATAGTGTGGTTGTGTCCCACATTGGACTTATGCCTCTAATGTCCAACACTATCAAGGATACTGGTACAGGAGTGCAAACAACTTGCCCCCTGCTATCTGTTAATTCAACTTCAGAACGAAAAGTCCCAAATTATCCTCTCTCGCAAGACAAAGATTACGTATAAATCTCGCCAAGGCAGGTGGCACGTTACCGTAAACTCCTTCCTTGGTCACTCCTTCTGTAACCCACTTACTATGCAGAGTGGCCATGGAAATCAAGTCGGCATCGTCAAAGCCCGCCATGGCAGTACTGAAATCTGTGAAGGATGTATACTTCTTCGGGAAATTATCCTTCACATATTCCCAAATCTCCTTCTTCAAGAAGACTATAGATCTTAGTGTCTTTGCCCTTGTCTTGAAATGGCATTTACCTTCGTTTCACCGAATAGAAGGTAAATGAGGTTCTAGAACTACGGAGGTAGTTAGTTAGTTAGTTTGTCGTTTTCCTTGTGCTTTGCTATTTAGCATCTTTCACACTTCCTTGCTCTTCATCAGCTCCTCATGTAGCATCTCCTTTCTAGTGTTCGGTCCCACCCGCCCAGCCCCTCACCCTTCCCCTGTAGGTATAACTTGTGGGTAGACTAACACTTGGTTGAAGGCCTAGTGCCTGGTGGAGGCCGAGTGCCTGGTTTGAGGCTGAGTGCCTGGTTTGGGCCTTTGTGCCTGGTTGAGGCCGGTGTACCTAGTGGAGGGCTTGGTGCCTAGTTGGAAGCCTTGGTGGCTGGTTGGAGGCCCTCGTGCCTGGATGGCCTTAGTGGCTTTTGGTTCGTCTTTCTTGTGTATGCAGGGTTTAGCGTGGCTGTTTGGAAGAGAGCTTTGGATTCGAGGCACAAGATGAAGATCAATGGAGAAGACAATTCAAACATGTTTCGTTTTTGGCAACTTCATTGTTGTGATGTATTTTCACCCAATAAGGCTAGTCAGCATGAGGGTACAAGATCTATTATGTTTTTGGACCTAGCATTGGTTAGTGATCCCATTATTGTCAGGGTTTTTCCTCGAAAACCCGAAAGGGCGAGGGTTTTTAATCCCGGCCATAATGGTTTCACTAGCTTGCTATCAGTATGTACTTGTTTTGGCTATCAAGGAGATGCCCATGAGCAAGCATTAATGAGCAGAAGCATTCTTGTCTATGTGTGCCGTAGTAGTTCTAGGTTTATAATCATTTGTGACCTTCATGTAGGTCTTCCCATCCAGCACTTCCTGGAACAAAACCCGTCAGTCTTCATAGTCGAGACCCCTCATGCACCTCAGGTAGATCTGACTGAAGTAGTCACATTCTTTTGCCCAGGTACAGGTAATAATTTGTCCCTTGTTATCTTTTAGCTTGCTAGCCTTCCATAAGTTCCATAGGGACAGGAATAGCTGAAAAATATCTTCAGACATGAAGATCCAGTTGTTGAAATCTTTCGGTTGCTTACCACGCATGGTAACTTCAGCCAAAGCCAAATAATGCTAGAAACAAGAAGAATTTAGTTTTGAATGCAAATGATTATCAAATGGCGACGTGGCGCCATTTTCTCACCAAATGGTGCCACGCCATTTGATAAAAAAGCCAACAAATAAAACACTAAGTATCTTGTAGGGTTCTGAACGTGATTGACCACATCCCGATGGATCAGGCTTCCCGCAGAGAGTATACTGGTGCTGCAGGTGGGTTATTTTATCAATGTAAGGCTCCTTGAAGATAGTCTTGGCAGCGATATCATTGATTTCACAACTAAGCTGCAGGCATTCTTGCTCGTTGACTGTACCAAATAACACTCAGCAATTCCGATACTCATAAATCTTTGACATTTATTCTTAGGACTTTGCTGTGTCGAGTCTTTTACATACAAGCTGAGCAACCATAACTGAGTGATTGCCATTCACTATATAATAGTGCATCCCCATGAGGTCATCCTCAGTTTTCTAAGGGACCAGTTTCTTTGTGATGGGATTAAATGGAATCACATCAGCGGGAGTAAAGACTGGATGTGGTTCAATGAAAATTTTAGTGGCCCCGGTGGGCCATTTGGCCCCGAATTACCTATTCTAGCAAAATCCCTTGGCCGGCCTGAGTAGGATGAGTTAGCTATGTAGTAGGTGCAGATTCTCCATTTCATAGCAGTAAATTGGCAAATAAGGATTGGAATGGCCAATTCATTATTTTGTAATTTGGGACATACTAGTATATTGGCCATTTGAGTTCCATGGATGAAGGACATTAGCCAGCAAAATGGCCATTTTTAGCATAGGACCACTCCCTAGAGAATAACATGGATTTTTATCATAGCCTATACATACTTACAAAACGTATTAATTTGGTAAACAAATATTGTTGAACTATATGATGGCAAAAGAATCTGCTCCTTTGGATCTATTAATATATAACTTCAATTGCTGGATTTATTTGAGCATATTATGTAAGGTGGTAGGTTGCCATCTCAATTTGTTGTGTGTCTAAATTTGGCCACTTCAAGTGCTAAAAAGTTGAAGAAGGAATCGCCATTTGGGTTAGACTTGCATTGAAAAAAAATAGCAAAAGTGGCCATTTTAGGCTTCAGCGAAATTACATATGGAATGGCCAATTCACTTCACTTAGAAAAACTTATAAGGTGCTTAAAATTTTCCCTGATGTGGTTCTCTCTGAAAGGATTCCACTAACATTTTCACGCGCTCCATATTCCTTGGTCTAGATGTCAGATTTGGTGGCCCTTGATATTAGGCTGAACACGTTTATCCGTTTTATGAATGTGATGCCCAGAGGAAAAAGATGCCGGTGGTCAAAGATCTTCTATAATATTGTCTCTGCCATCTTTTCCTCTTCTGACCTTTTCATCTTAAGATTTAGAGGCACCTCGAGCAAGTGCTGAGCTATTCTCAATGTTAGCCTGCGTCCTTAGGCTTCTCGGAGGTGACCCTTTTGGCTGGTGTGCCTGCATAATCCTTAGTATGTGATGGGCTTGCAGGAATGCATTAGAGGTAATTTGAGATCTCCTTTTGTCCCCATAAGAATCCTCCAATAGAATGAGTACTCTACATCAAACTGCAATTAATGCAGCATTAACAACTTCATTGCTGTCGTTTTTTCCCTATAACTTTTGATCTACTCATGAAAATGCTGCGGCGTTTGTTGCATTAGATGCAGAATGAAAAGATGTTTCAAGTGATATATGGTTATGATGTATTTCAATACAAGCCATATGTGTTAACCTTAAAAAATATGGTTTTTTGCTCTTTTCTTATATATTTACATCCCAAAAGATATAACAATGGGTTGTCATTAGAAAGATCTTGAGGAGACGAATCCATTGCCACAAATAGTGTTCAAATCGGAGTTTTTGATCAAAAGTTATAGTAGAAAAATGACACTACAAAAGTTAGTTAGAACTGCATTAATTACTGCTGCCACATAATACTGGAATAAAATACACTGGAGCTCTTCTCTTATTGGACAGTTTAAAAAGCTGATGTGGCTTTTTAAGCATCCCTTAATGGGACAAAATGAGATCTCAAATTACCTCTAATGGTCACCACCACTTCCAGTCGCCTGCGCGTTGTTCCTCTCCATCCTGCTTGGACTTGCATCAGGACTAGGAGTCTGAGTTTGTCTCCTTTGTTTTTTAAGGGTCCTCTCCTTCTCAGAGGTCTCTAGCATGTGCTTGAACTTCTTCTTCTTCTTTTTTCTTTCGATCTCTTCTGTCTCCCCTTCCCTTCCTTCCTTTTCCTGTCCTGCCTTTCCTTCCTTCTGCCCTTTCTCGTCCTTCCTTTCCCTGTTTTCCTTCGACTTTTTATTCATTTTTTTTCTTTTCTTTTTCAGGATCTTTGTGATCTTTTCTCTTACCTTTACCTTTGCCAGCGGCTTTTTCTTCCTCAGTTTCCTGGCCAACATCTTCAGTACCAAAAGAGGAGTCTTTTTCGGCTGCAGTAGCCTCTTTAGTTTGTCTTGCCTTCTTCTTCGTAACTGTCTGAAGCCAGGTCGTGTCCACAATGACGGGTGATTTCTGAGAGGCTAACGCCTTAACAACGAATGAAGGCGAGTTCTTCGATTCGTTCATACGCTTGCGAAGAATATTGTAGCTCCTCAAGATTTCTTCTGGACTTTTGATGTCTGCTTTTTCAAAGTTGCTGTAAGAAGGCAGCGCTCAGCCTTGCTTCTTGGCCGAACCAGGCACATTTGCAATACTAGTAGACATCAGAGTGGGATCATAAAACTTCCAGTCCACATAGTAGATAATTATTATTTGTTCATTAGTGTCCTCAAGGATCACCCGGAGCCAATCATCGCGACCGTTCTTGTTAACTTTCTTCATGTTCACAACGATACCGGCTGGTAAATTCCTTCAGATTCTCCGGACATCTCCCTTATAAGCAAGCAAAGCTCTCTTCTGCAGTCTACTTTCGAGCCTGTAGGAGCAGACGTGCTCACCCGCATTACTTCCATGCACCAGCTCCTGTCTGTCATCATAATTGTTTGCTCGGACTGAAACATTGGATCCACGCGCAACACAGCTGAAACAAAGAGGCATCAGTAACGGCACACCAGATGAACGAACAGGCAAACTAGACGAACAAGCAGGCAAATAGCGCCATGGTGCCATTTGCATCTGAATTGCGTGTATGGGTGTTTTTTTATTGGTGGTGTACAATTCAGCATGTCGCGACATAGGGTGATTAATCTTGTGTCGGCCGTCCCCTTCATCGTGGCGTTCTTCATCGCCCGTCACTTTGTTTCCCGTGTGCCCTTAAAATTTCCCAACCTCCGAACGCTTCGATCCGTAACCAATTCGGGAAGATCTACCGATTTGTTGTCCATGTCGTACATCCACGGTATGTAGTCGCTTGGATGGTGTTTGAATTTGGAATGGCGGGCAAATTTCCCAAGGAATATTTTTGTTTGGGAAAATGCGTACCTTTATTTTCTTTTTCCGAATTCTTCCAATGCAGCGAATTGGCCGGATCTTTTCGTTTGGCCATTGCAAGGAATGGAGCAATTGTTTGATCCAAACAATCTATTCTCCGGTTGCATAATCTTCAAGAGCCGTCCCACCAATTCAAGGAGCTATGTGGTGAAATTCGGCTTCCAAGATTGCTCACCACTTCAACAATCTTTTGTCTATGAGTTGAGCTCCATATACTCGGCCTATACAACAATCTTTTGTCTATGAATGCCCTGCTGGTAATCAGCTCTTCAAAGATGCCATGGGAATTTTATTTTGGTTCTTGAATTTCGTTTCCTAATTTGCGAGAAGAAGTGGAGGATACAAACGTTCCTACATATGATGATACTTGTGTTGATTATGTACATGACATCCAAAATCAGCACATCGCGGGACTCGATTGGAAGCGGTACATTCTTTCATGTGCGGTTTTTAAGCGCCTGTTTTTATGTAGTGCTTAATTTATTTCATATGTAGTGCTTTATTCCGAAAAGTATTGTTTACTATTTGCGTAATATGAAACAGATTAGGCGGTACATTCTTTCATGTGCGGTTTTTAAGCAATCTGTTTTATGTAGTGCTTAATTTATTTCATATGTAGTGTTTCATTCTCAGTATTGTTTACTATTTGCAGAATATGAAACACAGATAGAAGATAGTTTGTTACTCTACAGGAAAATCAGTGCAGAAAAGAGAAGGCAGCAGAGAGCAAGAAAGAGAGCAAGGGAAGCCGAATTGAAGGAAGAGGACAAAGAATTTGAAGAGAATGTTTTCAAGAAGAGAAGAAAACAATAAGCTGTCGAGGTTGATTTGGAGACCATGCTAATGAGGTATGTCATAAAGTTTCAAAGAATGAGAGGAAAGAAGTTCTTCAAGGTCTTTGCTAAGTTCTTTGCTTTAATTTGAAATGTTAAAATTGAAAGAAGTAGACACAATGAGAAAGATAGTTAACAACCTCAAGAATTCTCTTGCAAACCATAAGCATGCCAGATCTCCATCGATGTACTTACAAAGAAGGACCTCACCCATGGTATATCTTTGTTGTCCTAGGCACTAATTGTTTGGGAACTTCCAAGTGCTTAAACTTGAATAGAAGATATGTGACAATGTGATTCAGAGGAGAAAAAACAGAAATTGGTGATGGCCCATGGTCAATGTTCAAAAAGAAAACCGGATCGATAAACTAAAGTAAAAAAAAGAAATTAGTAATTGATTTTTTGGACTCATCGGACTGAAAGTGTCACCATGCAAGAAACATGTTATTAAGATTAGGCTTGGCAAAGGAAAGAAGATAATGCATGCTCTACACTTCTTGGAAGAAACCGAGGTTGGTTTTTTTTTCTTTTAAGTTTATAATTCATTTGTTTACAATACTAATGTGCTTGTTACTTTTAATGCGGTGTTTTTTTTTATGCTAGTTTTTTAAAAAGAATATCCAAAATTGAAGTTTCATTCTCACTTTTTCGTAATGAAACCTCCATTTGTTTGAAAAGTAAAGGGACAGGGGAGACTTGTTGTTGTGTGTATCATATGAGACTAGATTATGTTAGACAAGCACTAAACAAGATTAGGTTGGATACAAAGATTCATGGTCTTTGATTGTAGTTGTACTTGTTACATTTTTTGGTCTTTGGAGCAAAGTGTGAAGCTAATACTAAGACCTACAAATCTTCAAGTGATTTGTGGAGGTCAATTGTATGTTCCAAGGACATTGCGGATGAGTGGTATACTCATAATTGCATGTTGCTGGAAATGCACTTGCTTGTGGCCCATCTAAGTTACCTATGTGTCCAAAAGAATTAAGCAAGACTGAGGGGCATTTAGTAGATTGGAAAACTTTTGATAGGGTGGGTGATGTACATTTCCTTTTACGATTTTGTGATTTATTAAACTAATCATTGCTTTGCTTTTAGGTTTATGAATCAGCAAAAGAACACGATGGCAAAGGTGGGACAAAGGTGGTTCCAAAGCACATTGTTGCCAGAAGCTGGTATACAAGGCAATTCAACAGCAGATGTGATGTCATATGCTAAAAATATTTTAACTGAATTCATTCCCCATAATTATGAGGCTAGATGGCGAGGCAAAACAATTAGGAGATTGTTTAGGCACTTTCCTCGAAAACACGGTGGTATCTGTCATTGATTTATTTGAAAACTATACCTTCAAGATACAACAAAAATCCAAAGCTTACATTGGAGAAAATGACCAATGCACAATACTTGTGCACATCACTTATAGGCATGCAAGCTGCAAAAGAGGTGGAGGATAATTCATTATGCAAAGGTGATAGGAATATCATCAAGGAGACACACTTTTACATTTAGGATGATAGGGAGCATGACACCTTGTTTGTCCAACAACATCTTAACAAGCATGCCGATTACTTGGCCAACAAGGAAGTCAAATACAACAACCATATAATGTGGTCGATGGCTGCTCATCTCGGTTCAAGGGTGCAAGAAATTTCTATTTTCTTGGTAGATTTTATAAGGTATCGGGCATTCCAATTCTTTGGAACTACTTTGCATCATATCATGGAAAAGGTAAATTCCAATGTCTCATTAATTTGGAATGCATAACATTAAAGATAGTTGTTTGTTACCTTGGGGAGCATGATGGGGCATGGGATGCCCCAAGAGAGCACTCACCCGTGAAATGTTGAAAAGAAATTCCAAACCTTTAAGAAATGCCCGGGCGTTGTTCAAGTGCACGGAGGGGTAAAAGCATGCTTCTGATTGTACCACTTTTTGGAACCCTCAAAAGTACCTACACCGGTACTTTTTAAAACTCGGTACTTTTGTTTTCTCTTTCCATTAAAATCAATCGAAAAATTTTTAATTGAAGGTCAATAACATGTCAATATATAGTACTAGAGGATAACAATACTATTAGAGACTAATATAAATGAATTAACTCTCAAACTTATTATTTATTGCAGCATTTATGCAAGTTCCCAGTACCCAGTGCTGGGTACTTTTCTGGGTAGTTTCGCACTCCCTAAAAAGTACTTTAGATGGTACACCCTAGCATGCTTTCACCCGGAGCACTTCAAAGATTCTGACAAACATAGGTACTGCATATGTTAATGAAGACCGGCCGTTTTCTTTGCCGATCTTTGTACCCATCGCTATACCACTCTTTTGTGGTAAACATTACTAACTGTAACAAACTATTAATTGTTTTTAGGTACTTTTGGGAGATAAAGATTGATGAAGTAAGCAGAGTTGAGCAGTTTGACTGTGCTACTTTATCAGGGTCTAGTAAATTCCATAGCATCGGGCGGTAAACTCAAGGATGCTACTCAAGTTGCACACATATGAATTACTCGTGCTTTTGTCATGATTGTTGGTTGGGTAAATACAAGTAAGTGCATAAACAAAGATAGAATAGGTACACGGACTTTTTAATTAAGACCGAGGGGATTCAAGATGATCTCGCACTTGTGGATGGGCCGGTCTATGAGGGGGGATCTTTGAGTGGAAATCGATATTATTGATGTAGGGGAGAACTGCGTTGGTTTGCTCAAGCAGATAACAAAGAGAAGGTTGACTTCTACATCTTAAAGTGCACTATACCTAAGCATGTTGTAGAGAAGGCCTACAAAGACCCATGGGGCCAAAAATTTGGGAGGGGAAGTAGTTTGTAGACGTGCAAGTTTTATAAGCGGTAGGGAGACAACAAATATGAGCTGCTTGAATATGAGCGAGGCCAGGGTGTTTATAGCCACTGGTTGTTTCATGCAATTTTGA
Source organism: Isoetes taiwanensis (assembly GCA_021234155.1). Classification (NCBI taxonomy): domain Eukaryota; kingdom Viridiplantae; phylum Streptophyta; class Lycopodiopsida; order Isoetales; family Isoetaceae; genus Isoetes; species Isoetes taiwanensis. The sequence continues at coordinate 12,441,935 of JAJEKV010000002.1, forward strand.
AATGAAAGATGTGGGATGTAATATGTTTGAATTGGAAGGCGATGTCCATGAAAACATACTTGAAAGTTTGCAGACTTGCTCACATATATTAGCACAATGTGATGTTGCTAGCAAAGCAGCAATCCAGCGAGACAAAACAACAGTAAGTCAACGAGGCAAGTCGGCCGGGAAAGTCAATGTACCAAGTCAGCCGGGTAAGTCAAATGAGACAAGTCGGCTGAGACAAAGTGGCGGGGCAAATCAGTAGCCAAGTCGTGAGCAAGATGGCAGACCAAGTCAACAACCAAGTCGGCCGGAACAAGTCAGCGGACAAGTCGCCAGACAAAGTGGCGGGGCAAATCCATTAGCCAAGTCGTGACGGGCAAGGTGGCAGCCAAGTCAACATGACCAAGTCAGCGAGACAAGTCGCCAGACAAGTCACAGACAAGATGGCATGCAAATCAGTAGCCAAGTCAACAGCCAAGTCATCAAGCAATATGGCAGCCAAGTCATCCAAGTCTAAAATTACCAAAAGATTAGACAAGTGACCAACTCAATTAACAAAAAAACCATACAATTGACAATTTCATTCCAAGAATTTCATTGACAATTTAAACTTGTAAATGCCAAGAACAAAATAAAACCATTGGTTAATGCAAATGGGTTTAAACCGTTGGTTAATGTAAATGGGTTCAAACCATTGGTTAATAAAAACATTGGTTAATGCAAATGAGTTAATATCATTGGTTAATATCATTGGTTAATCAAAATAAAACCATTGGTTAATATCATTGGTTAATCAAAATAAAACCATTGGTTAATATCATTGGTTAATCAAAATAAAACCATTGGTTAATGCAAATGGGTTTGGTTAATGCAAATGGGGTTGGTTAATTCTATGCTTATCTAAATCTAATGGTCATCTTATATTATAATGTTTTAGCGCAAGTAATGGACCACGCCCTAGATCTAACGGCTTTTGTTCGTTTGGCCCATCCGACGGTCCACACAAAATTTCTTGCGGTCCGATGCCGTGGATGCGTAGCGTAGAAGATCTCAAATCTCTGGTGTTTTCCTTCGAGCCAGATGGATGGGGAGTAGCTCATGTCTGGTTGTTTCCTTTGCGGTTCTAGCTTGAAGTTACGCTGCCAGGTGGCGTCGCCTTGCCGAGAGGATTTTGGGATGGAAACTGCCACCGCTAGAATGGGTTTGGGCAAAGCGTAACAATATTTTCTGCAGCTCTTTGACCTTTGCCGCTATCCGGATGGGTATGCCGCATTGCCAAAGTCGCGGAGGTGAGGATCGATCAAAATGTGTTAAGGTCCGGATTGTCGCTTCATGTAAAAAGTTCTTCAAACCCTAAAGCTCATGTATGGTACCTTCAACATTGATAAGCCGGATGATTCCGGATCAGCAAATATTTTGTTCCATTTTACTTTGCAAGATTTTCTTAACCTTGACTAAGATTCAAAGCTGCTCCAAGAAGGCTTTTACTATGGATGCATTTGGATTAAAAACCGTGGGACCTTCTTTCGGACAATGTAGCTCATCATTGCCATTGATCAATTCAAAAACTCCCTTATGCTAGAAGCAAGGGAGCTATGGATTAAGTTTTTGGCAATTTCGGTGGTATGCCATGGTAAAACCCGAGAATCGGTAATCGGACAACTTTATTATCTAAGTCTCCGCTGAATTTTGATCGCAACATAAGGGGACTGTGGCCATGGCTCAATGTTGCTTTGCAACTTTTCTTCATTGCTCAAGGTTCCTGCTGTAGGAAGTATTCTTTTTTTTCTTATTTTCTAAAAAGGCTTATTCGTTGTTTGACAGTTATTTCCTGCAGTATTAATAGGCATAAAGGTGCGGATTGCCTTCTACATGATGCAACTCATCATCGCCATTGATCAAATCAGAAACTCCCTTATGCTAGAAGCACCAAAGCTGTGAACTAAATTTTGTTGGTTTCAGTGGTATGCCATGGTAAAACCTGTAGAATTCAAAGATTTGGACAACATTACTATCTTAGATCACGCTAAACTTTGATCCGCAACCATATGAGACTGTTGCCATGGCTTAGTGTTGCGACTTTTCTCTATCATTGCTTGCTACAAATTTTTTACTCTATTTAGATGCCCGATCAAGCTCTTCTCCTGAGGATTGATGGAAGACATAGAAAGAAGACCTCATTCAAGTTGTCAGATCCAATATTTCATTCATCTCCTAAGGGAAATGAATTATGAATGGGCAGGTAGAGTATTTCAGTTCATGTTCATAAGGATGTTTTTCTTATGCATGGTCCCGGACCAGGGCAAATGTTCAAGATGACAGTGCTTGGAGGCTATCCATTCTTTTTCCAAAGTTGCAGGGCGAAAAAAAAGCCATATATGCAGGACATGCTTTGGAGAGGGCCACGCACCATATTAAGGAAATGAACATATTGCTTTTTGTCTCTATTCTATATCATAGCGACTAAGAATCTTCTAAGCTTATATCGTGTAATGTCGACTTTTGTTATGCATATCATAATAGTGGTGAGATGCAAACATATTCTTTTCTCATGCTTGCAATTTTTACATTTTTAAGCGGCAGCATTTTTCAATTGGTTGAAGCTAATTATTTAATCACATTCTCTAGGTTTGCTTAACATAATTACATTGTTAGCTCATTGAATTGCAGGTTTGGACACAAGTTTTTTTGCTAAATTAGTCATACATCAAAGCTTACCATTGTGCATGTTAATATCTTAATTGCATATTGCATGATAGTTTTTGAAAAAGTGCATATGGTGTCTGTCCTTCCTACACATGATTTTACAAGGCTTCAGATCAAAATGGATTCTCGCTTTGCAAATAAGTGGTGCATGTAGTGCAAAAATCACGGGTTATGTAGTGCATTCCGGATTACGGTGGCTGGCTATTGTGTTCTATGCTATCTTTATTCATATTTTAAAATGGTCTGCCAATGATATGCTCATTGTAGACAATAACAGGAAGAGAAGCGGACAAAATAACAGGAAAGGCCATCACAAATCATTGAGGAAGCAAATGATTACAAAAGCAGGTTCTATACTCTAAGAGAAAGGACATGGCGGATTTTTCTGATTGGTTGTGTGCCAGGTTTCTCCCTGGGCTTGCTCTTGGTATTTAATTCCATATTTTATTTTGCATTTGCAGTCTTACCCTTTTGTTAAATTGTGGGTTTATGATTGTTATTCATGTGCAATAAATTCGGAAACTACATCCCATGCTCTAGCATATGTATTATGAAATTTCATGAAGATCGTATTCTAAGAGATGTTTGTTTAGATCAATGTTGTATATATGCCATGTAAAACTCTTTCAAGCCTCCATATGGAATAGCTGATACATATATCTCATTCAACAAATTCTTAACATAGCAATGACATTGGAATTTAGGTCCAAATTGCAAGGATCTTAATGCTATAGTGATCGAAGGATCCAAATTCACGAGTCTTTGTCAACAACCTAGATTTATGTCCTTTTTCCCTTCTAATCAAAACATCAACCTTATGGTCATGAGTTGACGCGAGAACACCATCTAACAACGTGAGGCAAATGCAAGAGATAAAGCGAAACAAAAGAAAAGGAACAAATTTAAAAACTGGAAGGGTTTTTAGAAAGAAAATAAAAGGTGTAAACTCAATCTAAGGACACCTCCAATGCATTATGAATTTGCATTAACAAACATAGAAGACATTAAGAAACCTTCCCAATGCATCAAGCTATTCTAGGCCCAAGGACACAAATGCAGAATCTTCTAAGAGAGCGATGAATTGGAAAGCAAGCTAGACATTGAATGAAAGGATAATGCATGAGCGACGAGCCAACACCTTAGTATCACTGTTGCCCTTATCATTTACAGGCCCACAGCTTATGCCCAGCAACGCTGGGCACTGTTACTAGTCTAAGTCTATGATTATCCACTTCAATGGTTAAAATTCAATGGTATCAGAATCGATCCAATGGTCTTAAATTTAATTTTCAGCCTAATCATCTCACATAACATCAACAAGGTGGATATATAAATATATTGATTCAGTAACCCGTATACAAAATTGAACCAAGTACAAAATTGGAGGATGCTTAGCAGACAAAATTGCATCGCATCTTCAATAACTTAAATCACTTCATAAGTATGATAGCATATTAGAAGATTAGAAGTTCCAGTAGTCAGAAGATACAACTTAATTTTTTTCTTTTTAAACCTTTTGCGGCATATATAACTCGCAAGAGTCGGTCCATTTTCCTCCTCGTTATGCGAGAAGAAATAACATCTTCCTTTTGGACAATGTCGTTGCTTTTAACTGATATAAAAAAGGAAACACATCAGAAAACATAATCAAACAATAATAGGACGATATTGGAATCAGCAACCACACATTCTCTCACTTACCAATGTTCAACATTTCAGCACCAGCATCATGAACATCAGCTCCATCATGAACATCAGCAACATGAACATCAGCACCAGGCAAATCCTTCATCAGGTTTCTTGGCATAATTGATGGCTCCCCAACTCCTTAAGGTCTACTGCTACTGAAACAACTTTAAAGAGAAAGATTTAAAGTTAGCAGCCTAACTATCTAAGTAATGAAGGTCAAACATACAATACCTTTGGATTTGCTCTTGAGTGGATCGCCAAAAGCTTCTTCACCTTCATCACACACATAGTCCATCCATTAAGAATTGCATGTTGATGTCTTTTCACGGTGAAGAAGAACAAACAAGATCAACATCATATGAGACAAGAATAGCATCACAATATGAAAACACTCACCTTTATTTACTAGATGTTTGGGAGACTTTTGGGCTCTGCTTAGCTTCATCTCAGCATGTCATAGTCGGTTAGAATCCAAAGACTCAATAAGCACAAAGTCAATAAGCACAAACTTACTCTCAAGTATTTTCTTTCTTGCACTCCTCGTCATGCGTTTCTTCATTGTCCTCTCGAGGCACACTATCATGTCGAGCTGCTACCTTCTTCATCAATTACAAATTTTTTTTTTTGGATCTTACCACTCTTGGGTTCATCGGGCCGTTTCTTCCACGGACTCTTGCTCATCATGGCTAGCATCATCCTCATGAGCACTTGTCCGATCACTCATAAGCCCAAGCTCAACCAAAAGTGCATAAGGCGATTCATCACAACCCGCACCTAAACCTTTGCATGCTATCCAAAGACGGGCGAAAAGCAAGCTAAGTGCCACTTATGGCTGCACTTCAATTTGAACATGCATGGTGTATTCATCACTAAAATCAAGGCCACACAAGACACAAGCTTGAGTAGTAGAAGATAGAGGAAAGTTATAAATACCCATGTTGATGTTGATGGCCGAAATTTCTTATTATTCTCAGTAGCCACGAAATTTGAGTTGCTTTTGAATGCCACTTTTCAATACTTACATCAAATTTTGCTATATCTCGTTTGATTGAAACCTCATCAACCAAAGAGTTGTACTTGCCCTTATCCATGCTCAGCAGTCTTTGAGAAGACCCTTTAACAAGTCCTCCTCGTCTTCAAATGTGTTATTTGTCTTCCGATATTGGCATCATCGCAAAATCTCATTTCAAGTCACATCGAATTTGTATTTCTACGCAGCGAGAATACGCTGTCTTTTGCACACAACTTCGAAGCGCCGGTACGCCTTCCATCCTCGGCACCTCTTCTTCAACTTTGATTAGCTTTGTTCACGGCCTCACCCTTCATTTCCACGAGCTTTCTTGCAGGGCCATCACAATCGAATGTTCTTCTCAAAAGTATTGGTGAGGTTTTCCTTGACCTTTTCTTCACGGAATCCCTGTGCGAGTCTGCAGCAAAAGAAGCCCAGTTCACTAAAAACTCCTTTGGGTTTGCAAGAGCCTTGTTGGTGTCTTTGCCATCGAAAGCTCTTGCAAATTGAGTTCGAACCGTGATTAACCCGATTTTTTTCGGTATACCTTGTTAATCGATCTGTCAATTCAGCCACGAAAACGGGTTGGGCGTCCTTGATCTTCATTTTCCCACATTCAAGGGGACACTTCCAAACTCTGTAACCATTCATTTTCGAAACATCTTAGGCTTCAACCGCTTGGGCTTCTTTCCCCACCGAAGGGCGGACCACGACAAGTAGCGAATTCATGCCCTCAATCCTAGCAACCGCAGAATCGCAAATAAAATGGAAAAGCTTTAAATTCAATCTCTGTAATAAATCAGAGCGAAAAACCTCAACATTGTTACCTGTTTCGAAGCTGGCTCCATCGTTTGAATTAGACGGAACGAAAAAGAGCTTGAAGAGTGAAAAAGAGCTTCAAAGGCGCCTTTTTTACAGAGCCAAAGAGTTTGAAGTTTCGAAAAATTTGGGAAGCTTGGGAGGAATAGGACCCCAAATCATTTGGCGCGCATTCCGGAGCTCGTAAGCCCCCTTCATCATGACCCTCGCCAGACTTCATTACGCCCGTCGCCAGACTTCATTACACCCCACGGCCGGCTGTCTAAAAAAAAAAAAAAAAGCCGCCGATAAGGTGCTTACGACGTGCTGAGATTTCGCTTTTTTGTACATCACCAATAAAAAGTGACCCGTATTGACACTCATGGAAGCATTTGCATATGCATTAGCTGTATTGACATGAATAGAGGACGCAAAACCCAGTAAGAAGCAATCTACGTAGCAAATGGCGCATTGGTAGATCCGTCTCCATGGTGCATTGGTCGTATTGACACCATTGGCGCCATTGGCATTCGTAGCGTGTGTTCATCATGAGTGTAAATACACCCAAATGCACATGCAAATGGCGCCGCCATGGTGCCATTTGCATGTGCATACCAAACAGATTGGTGTTCTCCATGGTTGCCATTATAACCAGTTCATCTGCAAATGGCGCCGCGCCATTTGCTTGGTGGATTGCTTCTCAATGGTGCATTGGGCGTATTGACACCAATTGAGAAGCAACCTACCAAGCAAATGGCCATTTGCATGTGCAGTATACCAAACATATTTTGGTGTTCTCCATGGGTGCCAATATAACTAGTTCATCTGCAAATGGCGCCATCTGCCTGGTAGAATGCTCTCCATGGGTGTCAATACGCCCAATGCACATGCAAATATGCCATTTGCTTGGTGGAACCCTTCCTATTGGGCTTCAGGTTGTCCATGGCTGTCAATAAGCCCAACAAGCTTATTGACACCCATGGATAACCAGAAGGCCAATAGGAAGCGATCCACCAAGCAAATGGCGCCATTTGCATGTGCATTGGGCATATTGACACCCATGGAGAACATTCTAACAGGCAAATGGCGCCATGGCACCATTTGCAGATGAACTGGTTATATTGGCACTCATGGTTAAAACATTTTCTCATTAGAAGAATTTTGAGCAATACTTAGGCAAATGGCGTCGTGCGCCATTTGCCAGAGAATAGACTCCCTCAAGTGAACTAACAGGCGGCGCAGTGGCACCATTTGGAACAAAACACCCAAGAAACCATACAAGTAGACGACATACCTGAACCTGGCAGGGCGCTAGCCGCTGTCTCCACAGCTTCAGGAGCTCCGGATTTTCCGATTTCCATTTTGAGCGCCATGATTTTTGGCCGAAAACTGGTGTCCTACGCGGTGAGGTAAGGCGCTGACCGCTAGAGAATGGGCGCCAGAAAACACAGGAAAAGTGGTCACAAATGGGGTGGGCAAGGCGCTGGGCGCTGGCGGCTAGAATTTCTTGCGAAAAGCTAATGAGGTCCGCCAGAAACAATGAGATGTAACTAAGGAATTGTGATACTTTGGAATTTGAAATTTTGGCCGCTGGCGGTCTGCGGTACTGCAGGCGGCCAACTAGAGGCCCGTGGCGGTACAGGCGCCCATGGCCGCCCAGCAGCCAGAGGCCGTTGGCGGGCCATCTCTGCGTCTAGCAGACCAACTTTCAAAATCAAGTATTTCTTGCCCTTCCGCCGGCCCGCCCAAATTTGAACATAAGATTCAAAAATCCCGTCCGTAATTTGAAATTTGAACTTGCCACTTGTGCAAATTTGAATCGCCGACTTTAAATTTAAAAATTGCCGTTTAATTTCAAAACTCTTATTTTAAAATATTACTTGGCATTTAAAGCAATGTCTCTGTCGCCGATTGCCCTCTTAAGGCGACCATGGTACGACGCAGATGTTTTCGTGCACGGTTCAGGCGCTTTCGAATCCGCCTGCTTATTTCAGCTGCCGCTCGCATAAGGCGTGCGGCTTTTCTCAGGTGAAACTTTGCAAGGCGCATGCGGGCTGTTAGGCGCTTTCTTCTTAGCGCTCACAGAAATCCCTGGTGAACCTTTTTGCAGCTATAGGCGATTTCAGTTCTCAGCTACTCCCAGTTATTCAAGGCGCAGTGTGAATTCATATCTGCTGAGATCAGCTTGTTTTTCTAGTTTCATCTACTGCTCCAGTACAACATACTATTATGGATCTATCTAATATCAAGTAAATCCACTATTTCTGGTAGGAATTGTGTTTTATTGCTGCCATGTATATACCGTAATGCTAAAATCCATACTGCTTGGACACAGTAAGAACCTTGGTTTCATTTGCAAAATTGGCATGGGGTGCCCATATTTTGCATGCCTGCTCTTATTGACCCATATACAGCAATGAGCAAGAATGCATAACATAGGCACCTCGTGTAGATTTTGTGATGGAGCTAAGGTGCAGAGTGTTGGTAATCACTAAATATAATCATTACAGGTCTTTCTCTCTAATTGAATTTTATGCCAGCTGGTCATTTCAGTCCATCTTTGCAAAGGGCAAAGTGAATGCTGTGGCGCCATGCCATTTGGTCGAAATGGTAAACACTTTGAACAAATGGTCCAATACACTATTTTTGGTGTAAATTTGGAACAAAATGGCGCCATGGCGCCATTTGTTCCAAGTGTACCATTTCGACCATTGGCTCTAAATTTACACCAAAATTTATTTTTTTGTACTAAATGGCGCTATTTTTGTTTGTTTATTGCTTGTTTTTCGTCTAATTCATATGTTCTAAAAAGTGTCACCTTGCTTGAAACAGGTTCACCCTGTACAATCTATTCATCGGAAAGACAATTGTTGCCCGGGGCTATATTTTGAATAGAACCACTCTTCCTGACAAGGAAATAGATTCTTTAAATGTAGCAATTGAGGTCACAGAGTCCGTGATCTCTTCGACGGAGCTTCCAGTCCCCTACGGAGGGGTAGATAACATCGGTGAAGCAGTAGACACATTCATTCAGTGGCCTAAGAGGGATGTAAAACATGTTGAGTGCCCCTCAAGTGAAGATACGTCTTCAACAACATCCCTCAATTTGCCCTCTTCAGAAGAGGATTCATCTAGTAGTCCACCATCTGTCAGTAGCCTGCCGGACGTCAATTTCACTACTCACAACCAAGCAACACTGAAGAAGACGAGATAGTAGAGGAGATTGGAGGTCATGAGAATCTAGGTGCCCGTCTTGGTCTCAGGTTGTTTAAGCCTGAAGATGAGACAGTCTACTACTCCAGAACAGATCAAATTGATTTGCCATGCTACATTCTTCACTCTTGCATTGGATCTAAATATTCGGAGGCGAATATAGTCTTTAGTGATCCTCAGGATGCTATAGACGATGAGTTCTTGGATGTATCAAAGGTCAGGCTTTCAGTGGGTAAGATAATGGATTGGAATTGGTAACCAAAATATGAGGTCATGTCATGCTTGTGCTGAGAGGCCTCCAGCTAACAGTCTAATATCCTGGGAGAGCTGTGATGTTTTGCTCGAGCTGCTCTCGAAGAGGATGACTTAGAAGTTGAGTGCCTGGAAGCTGATGTTGAGAAGCAATTCAAGAGGAAAAGGAAATATACATATGTGAAGAGGGTCAGGAGGGAACCAAAGGGGGATAGCAAGGAGGAGAGGATGTGTGCTTCCAAGTCAATCAAGAGTGCTCTAAAATCAACATGCTGCAAGGATGAATGTATCAAAAAACTGAGCCGAGTGTGCCTTAAGAAAAGAAATTTATTCTCAATCAAGCATTGCAAGGATTACGCTTGTTTTTAATGTGTTGAGTGTAGCTTATACAGGACAGTCGGAGGCGAAAGTAGTGGTCTCTGGAGTGGAGTGCTGTCAATTCGCATGGCGCATGGCTTTAGGAGTTGCCCATCTCTACGTTTTTATAGTTGGAGGAAGAGGTTGAGTTAGGTGGAAAGGGGCGAGAGGATGGTAATACAGGCTCTAAGAAGCCTAGATCTGTGACACTAGCTACAGAAAGTGTGCTTGATACCTTCATTAGTGAGAATGCGGAGAGCATTCCATATAGAAGCAAAAAAAGAGAGGATGATATAAGGGAGAATGCTTGCAAACTTCCTTCCATCCTTAATAAGAAGAGCATACATAAGGAAACGGGTGCCGTGGTGGAAGAATTGACAGGAAAGAGTGTAACCTTGCCCTCTTTTTACAATATTTGGAAGAAAGAGTTTCTAGACATCAGCATAGCAAAAACTACAGCATTCTCCAAGTGTAACATATGTGTAGTCATCAAGCAGAAATTGGAAAGAACAAAAGATACAAGGGAGAGGCGCAACCTTTCAATTCAACGGCAGGCACATATGTTGGAACAACGTTCCTGTAGGAGTCAATATTGGCATTGGCGTGACAACAACCAGTATACCAGCCCCAGTGTACATGGAAGCCAATTTTTACTAGTGCATACTCACACAATTGTGGAGCTTATCCTGCTGCCTTATGGCAGACAAAGTGGAGGACATGTATAGGCACAAGTTCTACCACGTTAAAATCTTTGAGATATAATTCAAATGAAATATCAATCGATTTCGTATATGATACGCCGAATAAAGTAAATTGTTTCGCTCAAAAACTAAGTTCATCGATATTTTTTGAATCGTTTTCAATTCTCATGAAAATAGGTCATATCATAATAGTTAAAAAATTTTTTTTTATTCAAATACAATGTTAATTTAGGTTAGGTGGGAGAGGCAAGATTCGAACCCACGTAGAATATTCTATTCAGCGGATTTGCAGTCTGTCGCTTTTAACCACTCGGCCGCTCTCCCGGGAACACCGAACAAGCAAGGACATTGCTTACCTTCTGGTAGCGATCAATGGCGGGCCTATGGTTGAATTGGTTAGCCTGAATACTCTCTTCATTGTGCATTGTTACTAATTGAATTGTTTTTTCGTGAATCTTCATATTGAGATCTTGTGACTGAGCTTTTAGAGAATTTAACATCATTTTATCTAACCGAAAACTGGGCTATCCAGACGAGAACGATTAGCAACTACTACTATCTGATTATGTACAATTCTCATTCTAGTTTGGTTATTCCGAGATCATTGCCGAGTACACACGCATATCTGGGCCACCGGATACCCATTTTCAAGGATTCTTCGGAGATTCTTCAAATTGAAAAAACACTTATTTGGTGCATTATCACATCGTTCACCAGAAAGTCACCTTTGCATAATATATGACAAGATGGATCAGGTCAAAACACTCACACCAAGAAGTCATCATCTCGCAAAGTCTATTTGGAGAGGAGATCGCTTGAAGAGCAGCTTGACAGGAGCATTGACACATGGTCATGGTGGATGAGCTTATGGTCATTTCTCTCTTGATCTTTGGAAAGATGACTCAAACTTTCATGTTGGATAACTTTCTAGGATCCTACACTATCTTGAGTTGCTGTACGAAGACAAGTTTGGTGATCTGTGTAGAAGCAGAATTACAGATTGCAAAGTGATGCAAGCTGTAAAAGACACTCAACCACTGCAGCATAAGCTGATGCCTTTATCTTCTAGTGCCAACTTAGAAGGCTTCAATCCTCTTCCTCGAAATCTCTAATTACAGTTGGATAATGCATCAGGTCAAAATAAAAATAGATATGTGTTCTCCTACCTCTCTTATTTGACATGGCTTAAGGTATTCGATGAGATTCAGGTTGGCTTCATGATGGTTGGGCACACTCATGATGAATTTTCAACTAAAACCCTGTTAATTTTTGTTGTATTTGGCCTCTAAAACATGCTAAAAGCAATCTAATAATATTAAGCTATGCTTCATGAACTTGTTTGGGTTTGAATCCCAAAGGGTTTTTTGATCTTGGATAGGCTTAAACTAAATAAAAAGGAACAATAAAATATAAATGAAAATGTATGCCATGTGTGGATATTTGATTGGATAGAAGACATTAGAAACAACACACCTTGTTATTTTTCCTATATATCATAATATGGACTCTTAGCTTAGCTAACAATGTAATGGCTTATCCTCCAAATCCCCATGTACACAGTGGCTTTTCTCAGATTCCGAATAGTAGGTAAACAATGCCTTAGGCAATTAACAGATAAATGCAATGACTTGGCTTAAATTATATTATTGAACTTCACACGGTTTTCGTTTTTAAATCAATTTCTATTCTATAGCTCCAACAATCAAATATTCCCTTTGATTCAACCTTGTAAGTAAAAAGAGTTAATCGACTAAATTTATCTAAAGCATTATTGATCCCCAAGCTAATATCTTACTTTATCTCAATCTCAAGCTGAACACCTTAACTTATTAAGCTTCCTATAGGATACATGCATCTTAAAAATATTTGTGTAAGTGTACAAGTTACATATCTCTGTACGCTCCCAACTATAATCATAGGTTGAGAGTTTCAATTTAGTTTCAACATACCCAGTAACTTTGCCTTGAAAAGATGGATAGATATTGCTTGCTAGTTTAGTTCCTTCATCAGTAACAACCCTTTCTATAGGAACACAAGTAACAACCCTTTCTATAGGGACACAGATGCACCATGTTTGGTGTCTTCCACTTTGTAAGATGTTTAACTTCTTGATTTCACCTTGTTCAACAATTTTTCCAACTCTTCTAATCCATAAACCTCCTCAAGCTCCTGAAAAGACATTACATTTACTACTTATAACATAAAATTACTCACTTGGAATTAGACGCAAAAATCCAATAGAGTTAAAATAGAAATCTAGAAGTATGATGCACAATATTTGGTTAGCATTGTTGTTTATCTTTTTCTTTACTATATGGTGACACCATCGATGTTGAGAAGCCATCCATGCAAATTTTGAATATATGATCTAAATGATCGCATTTGGAAAATAATGACAAATAATAGCACTATCATTCAGGCTTGAGGACACTATCATATTTATCAATTAGTTTGAGGACACTATTATGTCTTATTTCTACATGCAATTGCTTTAGCATACCTTTGCTCCAAAGAGAATGCCAAAAGGAACACCATTGAAGAGGTTGGCATGATGTGCCTAAGTCGTACCACAGAGAAAGGTGACTAGATTGAACTTTGAAATGAAAATGCAAGGCAAAATATTAGTCATACCTGGTGGGCAGCCCGAACCTTCTGAAAGAAGGGTACATTTGCAATTGGGCCAACAGGAAAACGCCCGTGTAAAACACCATCATGGACAAACATATATGTGATTCCACATATAGTAATGCCCAAACCCTGCGAGGTGAAATAGTCAAGTAACTTGCAAACCAAAATGGTTACATGCTAGAGGAGTTGAGGCCAAACCACTGCAAAGCAGAGTCCAGAGATGAGCCCTTTGTGAAGAATGCCAAATGTCATAAGAATAATTGCAGGGGTGGCATTCATAATATAAAAGACATCATTAAGTTCTAGAAGCCCTTTCCGGGGACGATGGTGGGACTGCACAATGAAGCAACTATTTATAGGATGAAAAAAAAAAAACTTCAGGATACGTAGATGGATACTTAGCTAAGCAAATGGCTATGCAGAGTGTGTTGTATGTTCACCTCATGTATACCCCAAAATGATCCATGCCAAAGATTTTGGTGCACCCATCCAGCCCATAACTCCGTAGCCACCTGAAATAAGTCCCAAAGTCACCATCTTGCCTTAGTTGCAAAACAACTAAACTACTTAAAAATTCTACTTAAAAAATTAAGGTTACAAGAAACTTATCGCGGCGGCCAAGGCCGCCGCGAACGTTTCTCTTCCCCAACTCGTCTATACATGCCTTGTCAAAGAAATAAACTCTTGCAAATAGCATGTTACTTGCTATCTAAATTGTTTCAAATATTGCCTAAAATGCTTTTACTTGCACTGGTTCATGGAAACATACTATATTTTGCTCTCCACTTAGAGCTTGTGAAAGATAAAGTTGCATATCATGAATGTGGTGATGTCCAAGGCTAGAAACTTTATAGAATAACTGGATGGCATCACCCCATGGCCATAGAACAAATGCCTTAAACTGTGGCCATAAAGTACATGCCTCAAACTAATGCATGTGACCTAGCATATATATAAAAAATTTGATTATCATTTCCCATTTGACTTGTATCATTTCCCATTTGACTTATTCAAACGCAAACTAGATTTGAAACATAGGTTGTGTCCGATAGAAATGAGCAACACTAAGAGACTAATGTGGTGGATGGTTTAACCTAACTTAGGATGTACATTCCATCATTATTGCATAACAATGCACATAACGGGAAGCAATCAACATAATAGAGATTAGAGAACTAGCTATATGATGCAAGTCGTGGCAATTACAAAATGCCGCAATAAAGATTATCACATGAAATGCACAAATGTTGCCACCTTGTAAGTTAACCTATGACCTTAACTTTTCTTTAAACATTTGAATTGACAACACAATTTTCAAGATAAACATCCGCCATCATCTTCAACGTGAGAAAATACTTGAAGGAGCGAAGCATGTTAAGGCTAGAAATGGTTTTATAGAGCAAGAGTTTTAACGAGACAAATTTCTGACTGCTTTGTATCTTACCAGCCGCTTTCTATCTTACCAAATGCGTACAACCTACCATCATTTGCACTAGCAAAGAACCTCAAGATCAAAGTGCGAAATTGTAGCAAAAGTCAAGCTCACGGTTATTTAATTGTCTGGAAACATAATACGGGCATAACATATATACATTAATAAAAGCTAGAACATAAAGGGAAACAAAAAGAGAGGACAATAGTTCAAGATTGCGGGCATAAAAAAGTGAAATTTTTGTCGACGTCTTCTTACCCGACTTAAGAATCATGTTTTCAAAATAATGAGATCCCTTTCAACAAAGAGAAAATTGCATGTCTTTAGAAGAGAGAGCTCCACCCATTTTCCATTTGAAATTTGCCCGGACAAACATTTTAAAAACTAAAGAGGAACTTGCCTCCCGTGATCGTGAGTACTCACAAATCCCACAAAAATCTTCTATTACAAATCTCCTTTGTGTTCAAGAACTTAGTTGCCTCAAGCAA
This sequence comes from Isoetes taiwanensis, assembly GCA_021234155.1. Taxonomy (NCBI): domain Eukaryota; kingdom Viridiplantae; phylum Streptophyta; class Lycopodiopsida; order Isoetales; family Isoetaceae; genus Isoetes; species Isoetes taiwanensis. The sequence goes on from JAJEKV010000002.1 coordinate 12,457,193, forward strand.
AAGAAATTTCGGCCTTGCCAAGCCACCTTCTTAAGAAATTTTAAGCTCGGAGCATTTATTCCCTAAGATCTAAAACAAAGACTACACATCAATTGAAGCTTGCAGGCCTTTCTATTTGCAACTTACCCCGGCATGTGATCATCGGGCTAAATGCCACGCTCTAAACAGTAAAGCACAAGGGAAGGCATGTGATCATCTGCCTAAATGCTGCAGACCAAGCCCCCGTTTTGGGGTCTACAAATCAGTTCCATGGGCCTTACAAATCATGGCACACAAGCCCCAGTTTGTGGGCAAAATTTCAAACCCTCATGTGTTGAACTGGAGTTTGAAAAAACCCACAACAAAAAGATCCAAAGCACAACAGTTTTGGGCTTACCATTTTCTCCGTCAGCATGATCAAATCTGGCAAAGCTGTGTATAGCAGAAGCAATGTCCTTGATATAGATCTCAAATCCAGATCCCCTGCAAGAGTGCAATGTTTTAAATCAAAACGAGAAGCAGAAGAGTCCCTTAGCATTGCTTATCAGCGGCCATAACCAGAGCTTTAATTTACGTAAAAAAAATAGAAGGGTTTGGTTCCAGTTGACAACGAACACGAGTCCGAAGGAGAAAGCTTTGCTCGAGCCCAAAGCGTAAGAATCCGGTGTAATTTTCCGGCTCCTCTATCTTGAAACCCTCAGAGTCGATTTACTTAGAAAAATAGCCGATTTAAAAAAGAGAGGGAAGCTTGCATCTCATTTCTCCTCTACAGCAACAAATGCAGGGGAAGAGAAGAAACAATGCATGCGGATTAGGGCTTGCCTACTCGACACAAAATGCATTTATTTGCCTCACAAAATTCGTCCACCTTGGGATGCTAATGGGACCAGTTCTCGAGTCACTTAGGAAATGAGACTAGAATTAGCGAAACAAAAATCCATCCATTGGGTAAACTTGGGGCCTGTTGGGAAAATTTGGCATGCTTTCTCTTGCTTGTAATTTGCCCCATTTTCGAGAGCTGCCGCAGGATAATATGCAAATGGCGGGGCTTTTTTCTCAAGCTCAAATCACTGGTCCTCAACATCGGCTGACCCGGATGCGAGGCTTGCTTCATATATTTCCCGAAGCCCTCGTCCGAAACTGGGCCGGAAGCAATGGCCGGATTGCAGAGCAATGGCCCTTTTTGCCTCTAGATTTGACACATCTTCGACGCTGCTTCTATGCCTAATGAAGTGTAAATGAAGCAAAGAAGACCACCACGAAGAACCCTTGTTTCTTGATTCTTTTCCTCTTGTTCTGCTCCAAATCCGGCGATTCTAAGCTCCGTTCTCTATTTTTTGTGCGAATCGGATGATGCATGGAAGAATTTCCATGTGGGCGATGGAGATTTTCTTTCTTTTGGTTTCCTACCCAAAAATCCCACATCGCTGGTTTCGATTCTTACCGTTATGGGCGCTGAAAAGGCTACATATCAAGAAAACGTGCAGGAAATGCTATATACCAATATAGAACGTGCCAACAATATTATCCAAGAATGCAAAATTAGGAAAATGTTCCCCGAAAAAATTTTTTGACAATTGGCACACATGCAATGGAGCATCATGGAATCTTTGAGGAATAGAATCAAAGTGAATGACTTATATATGGTTTGATGGCCTACAAACGATTTTATAAACTGCATTAACCAGTGACATGTCATTCAAAACTTACTGCAGCTCCTACTGCTAGGAAAAATGTGCCAAATATCTCTACCCATGGTAATTCTGAGTTTTCCTGCATTCAGATATCAATTACAAAGATAGTGTTCAGAAATAACGACTCACAACACAAGAATACATTTCAAACTGCTTAATAGATTATTTAGGAACTCTGCTTCAGTTCCAGTCACATCCAGTTCGTTTTCTTATCTATAAGAAGAAATCATTAACTCTTCTAATGAGAAGACAGCTTAAAAATGGAGTGATAAATTTGAAAGAGGAACAGACCTGCATTTGCCATATGAACCTTAAATAAACAGCATAAGCCGCCCCAGCAGCCAATGTGGCTATAGCAAGTGTAGGAGCCACAGCAGCAAAGAGATATTTATATCCAGTTTCAGCTCTATCGTTTGTCAAATCTGCTGCTAAATCTGTGAAAATCTGAACTGATGCTTCATCAGATTCAGATTTTGCGCCTGCATTGTGGACCTGTTCTTTTTGAAACAGAGCCATGGAAATTGGCATAATCTTTCTGATATATCTGTTACTTCTCTTATTCAATCCAAGAGAAGAATTATGCAGGTGTCTGTGAGTCGAACTCATGTTGGGTCCCCATATGCAAGTGATGAGTTTTGCAGTGAGAAATTGTTCCATTGTTGTAAACCCAGCTGCGACTTTGCTTTACTAAAGCAATACAAAAGTAAAGAAAGGAATCAAGATCAAGCGCCGTACAAGACAGAGGCTAAACCTAAAATACAGAGACAGAAGCGCCGTAAAGACTGTACCTCAACCTAGGAAAATCAAAATGGTTCGTTTGCACGCGTCCAGCTTTAAGAGATTTCCGCCCAAACATTTATACACTCTTCTCCACAACGAGATGTGGTCACAAGTTGCGTGGCAATTTTTGGACCATGTCTTGCAATACAAAAGTGACACAAGGCTGACACAAGCGACACAATACATCTTAAAATCCTTTGGAATTTTAAAGACTGTCACTGTTAAGACCTAGAAAAATCACAATAGCGCGTTTGCAGACGTGCCCAGCTTCATCACCCTACCAGAGCCACCTTCATAAGAACAAAGTCTTCCAAATTTAAGAGGTATGTCTCAATCAAACCTCTTAACAAAGAGGCATGTCTCAATCATAGGGATATGCCGCTTAGACAAATGTCCAGGTGCAGGTGCATGGCCAAAACAATTTTCCACGCTACACTTATACAGTCTTCTCCACGTCTCATCTCTCAGGTACAAAATATTCAATGTGAGATGTAGTGATAGTGATTTTGGTTCAGAAATCGCCAGGCAGTTTGTGAAGTTAAGGTATGACTCTGTGTGTCCTTGGGTCACTTTTGCATCTACATGTTTTGTTAATTGATACTTTTGTGGTTGTTTTTGTTTTTGTTTTTGTTTTTGTTTTTGTTTTTGTTTTTGTTTTTGTTTTTGTTTTGCGACTGCCAACGAAGAAGATATTTGTGTGACATATAGGATAGTAATTCGGCCATGTGATTTTGCAAGACATGGTTCAAAAATCGTCAGACAACTTGTTGAGTTACAGGTAGAACTTTGTCTTGTATGCTTGAGTCGCTTTTGGGCGTCTACATATGTTTTTGTATTGCTGGTGGATCTAAGGGTCTATATATATTGATACCTATATGCAAAATAATGTTACGTTCTTCTAGTGAAGGCATTGTATGAAAATCAAAAGATGAATATCATGCCTTGCATATCTCTTGTAAGTGTTTCTTGCGTAGCCACAGTTAAGAATGGAAAAGCTAGTGTACCACACCAGGCCAAAAAGCAGATGCCAATGTTGTCTAAGTCCATCGACACACTACTTGGAGCTTCTCCCCAACACAAATGGATGTCCTTTAATGGATGCAAATCATGGAACACGGTAGATTTCAAGCGCATTCCAAATGCATGGTTTAATCTTCATGCAGTTGGCATCGTTGTTGGGACTTGCATATTGTTTCCTTCCTCAAAGCATATTCTATCGACTTTCTTAAGACATGGACATGCCTTATTGGGAGTGCAGGTATAGCTTCATGCCATTGCGTTATTGGCCTTATTTATTGTATGTTAACTTTATTATCATACTTCAGGTCAGAGCTTGCCCGATGTGTCGCAGACCCTCATGTGCCTCAAATCTTGCATGCCTTGAAACTTGTAGTGGCTCTAATGAGATAGAATGTCAGGTATACCATTTTTTTTCAAAGGAAATAATAATTAAAGTGTGCATTTGTATAAAAGCATCAATATCAAGTGTCAAAGTAGAATATATGTGGAATGCATCTTGAGGGACTCCATTTTACCTCGAATGGAGAATCTAAGATCATATATTACATGTTTTTATGCCCAAGACTCCCTTAATTCTGTAGGTTTTAGTGGTGGTGACCCAAATGAGTGAGTATGACGTAAATGTAAAAGATTCTTTTTGTTTTTCTATCATTTTATAAAGCATGGGACAATTTGTTGCATGATAGGACATATGCATTACACTTTCGTACCATTGCAAGTACTAAATGTTTTCTTTTTTATGATAGTTAAAGTGTGGAGACTTGTTTCAAAATAGTGTGGTGGACCAATTTAATGATTGTGTCATTTCAAGGAAGCAATGTGTTGCTCAGAAACCTGATGATGGACGATTTCATGTCCCACCTCCATGTGCTCTTGTACATAATTTTAAAACAACTGATTTCACAGGGAAATGGTTTATTAGTAGTGGACTTAATCCTTCTTTTTGATCTATATGATTGTCAAGTTCATGAGCTTTTTGCTACGCTGTAGGAAAACTCCAAGCAAATCTCACTGGAGAGTCAATACACACCGATGGTGGCTTTATCACAAGAAAGGCTATGCGAACCTTGTACAAGATACAAAGGATCCGCAATACTTCACAACCATGACAATGAACTTCTACACTACAAAGAAGACTGGTTTATTTCTCTCTCCCTCCTCCTATTCATTTCTTCGACATATACAAGAATGTTAGATTCCAATTGCTTTGATAATGTTTAAACGTTATCTTTAGGATACACATTCTCGAGCTAATCAAGTTACTTATATTATGCTACTAGTTCTTAGCATGATGCAATGGTATCAAGAATTATACCATTTATCATAATTCTTTGGAGTATCATTTGCAATGCTATAGATAACGCTAGGTACATGTACATTTCCAAACAAATAGCACATGCCCACATGAAAGATCAATGTTATCTTAAATTTTGTTTAGCATAAAATGTGTGCTTTGTGTGTATATGTGTTCCATTAACATCCACTATGATATGTCATACATGCATTTTCATGTCGTGCTTTTTATAGCTTAAGAAATGGACTAACGTGTGTTGATTTTTTTTTTAAGGTATATCTTATCTTCCAAAATTGAGGATCAAGCGGATGACTACATTCTTATTTACTATAAAGGATCAATGATGCATGGGATGGTTACGAGGAGCAATTATATACACTCGTAGTACAACCTTACCTTCTAGTATAGTTCCGGCTTTGGAAGTTTGCCATGTACAACATGTTGGTCTAAATTTTGAAGATTTTAAGGTGACGAACAACACTTGTAAACCAATGCCTCCCTTGCTCGCAAGACTAGAGAAAAGATGCAAGAAGGAGAGCAATCCATTGTGAAAAAAGCTAAAGAATTTGTAAGACAAGTACAAGAAAAAGTAAGTATAGATAACATTCTGCAAGTCTTGAGGGATATCCAATTGTAACAGTTCCTCCCATAGTTCGTCTCTAGGGACTATGTCAAAAGCTATTACAAAAAATCAACAAAGCAACAATTTATTATGAGTGTCTTCTATGAAGGATGCGTAATTAAGTTGAAATTATGATCAATGATGGAGTGCTAAGGTTTGATACCCAAGCCGCCTGAGTCCTTCGTCTCTATAAAAATCAATGTTGAAAATTCTAACATCAAAAGCACTTGTCCGATTTTGGATCTATGCCCCTACTGCTATGGTCTTGGTTAATTAAACAATACTACGATCTTGCTTCTCCTTCAGCCTCTCAAAATAACTTGAGCTTTGCCATTTCTTCCTACACTGCAACTGTCCTAGATAAACAAGATATATTCATTCCTCTGGAGTTAAAACAACTATTTATCTTGGATTTGAAAATAAGAAGAATAAGTGAGGGTTTATCTGATCATATTCAAGCAAAGGTAGAGAACCAAACTTTTTGAATGACTATTAAATAATTATCTTTTTAAAGATCAATACAAGCGAGCATTAACAAGTCTCATTTACTATTACCATTTCATAGTCCTTTATTCCGTGGACATAAAAATTCATCTCATTTCATCTTTCTTTTTTATGTGTGTAGTCAGACGCCTTTTAGGATCAACACAAATCGCTTAATCAAATCTAAAAATGGGAAATTGCATAAGATCTCGAAGCATGTCATGGCAAGCGTATAGAGTTTGCATTAAAAAATGGTTGTTAGTTCGCTATATTTGAAATGGATGTAGAAAGCGGCAAAATCAGACCGGAATCAATAAGGAAGTATATAACATAAGATAAATGGTGCTATGCCTTAGTTATTGGAACATGAGTTGTATCTATAAGGGAATGCAAAGATAGAATCCGATTAGGCGATTACAGATTGTGCAAACTATAGACATGCTTTATGTATGGCTGACTGTTGGATTTCTTTTAGTTAAGTGATTCGTCCTATGGGATGAAGTAGAGTGAAGAAGGAATAGATCGGTGAGTGGAGTAAGGGGTATTCGATTTGCCAGTGGCTGCAATTTGAGATCATAGAGAGGTTTAAAACTTGAAATGGATGTAAAGAAATGCAAAATCAAATCGAGGAATCAATGAGGGAGCATATCAGAGTTGCATGCAAAGCTTTGTACTCATATTCACTCGAATTATGTAAAAGCTACGAGAATTTATTTAGAAAAGGACATATTCACGAAGTTTTAAGTGTCTAAAAACCTATGCCTAAAAGCCTATATTTTCAACGTTCAGCCTGCAGGCTAAAAAAATAGTCGAGTTTAGCTGCATAGTGTGGAGCCTATGTGGATGTTATCTAAGGTAATGATATTATTATAGCTTTATTTTAATAGAGGCTGGTGTATTAGTAGTTTCTGTGATTAATTATTGTATAATGTATTTATGCGGAACAATGTTTTGTTATTATGACTAATTGCTTTATCATTTAAACCTATGCATATGCCCTAAGCGTAGACATTTGATTTAATAGAATGTTAATGTTGGCTGAAAGGTATGTGGAGCAATTAAGAAAAGACAGATGAAGCAAATTTTGAGAATTAGCCTTTAATGTGGTGAAACCGACTGTTTGTGACGATGGGTAGACGAAAGATGGAATGAATGAGTGTTGAGGAGAGAGAAAAAAAAGATAGACTAAATGAGAAACTCCGAAGAAATATGCCAAATGCTTAAACAAAGAAGAATGCGCTTTAGACAAAAACGTCGAGAATATGCATCCAAGTGTAGGAAAATGAAGAGTGATTGTAGTAGTAAAGGAGAAGCGAGAAAAGCTAACATTGACTATCATAAGAGTGCAAACTGCAATGAATGCTATACTGCTGGCTGTGACAACGCGATGAGTGAAATGCATGCATCAGAAGGAAAAGCAAGTACAAGCATACAAACATATAGAAAAAGAAGAGCGAGAAATCAGCAACGATGGTACAATAGATTGTGTGAAGCTGATAAGAACAAATCAAGAGAACGAAAACGATTGTACATGAAAACATACGAGAGAAGCCAACAACGAATTAAAATGGATGAGACAGATGGAATAGTGAATGTATCTGATGCCTTTTCCCATTGGAAAAGTAGGATCCAAGAATTAGACATTGAGCGACACCGATCTCTGTTCCATGATTTTGAGTGGTGTAAGACGTGCCCACTTTGTGACGTTGAGCTATTGCGTAGTGAAGATGATGGTGTTTTTGCAATCATGGGAAACATGTATTGAAGTGATTACCTCTATTGCCCTAACGGTTATATAACATAAATAACTTTAGTTTTCTAAGCGAGAAAGGTAAATCGTTTGTTTTGTTTCAACTGGCTAGGAGTGAATGGCGAGTTCATAACATTAGTCAGTTCCATCTTACGTAAGCTATTATGGTCAGCGTACCACCGGGTTTTCCAACATCCAAACCGAATCATCCTTTGCATTGGTACATCCATGATAATATTTGAAAGATTAGATGTTACCACAAAGCAATTAGCTTTGGATTGACATGGGTATTACATGTTGGTTCAATTATAGATATAAAGCACAGTTTCATTAAATCCGGAAATTTGGTGATTCCAACTTTGCCCGAAAATATTTTTTTCTTAAATTTTTGTTACATTTCATGTCTAAAATTGCGTCATTTGGGGAAAAATAGCGTAAAAGCGACTTAAAAATAATGCAAATGGCGCCACCAACAATTATTTTACCAAGAATATCTAGCATTATAACAGGGGGTTTTTTTTCTGTTTTTGTACTGTTTTCTCTAAGGTTTTCATATGATTTGGTGGCCGTATTCATCCAGGTGTACTAAATAGTATTTCTAGAGTGCACCCTTTTGTTAGCCGTTGATTTTAGAAAAGGGGGCAAATCCTGTGGTGGGGGCTTTTTTGTAATATCCTCCCATTATTTTTAGGGTTTTTTTAGGGTTGTGTGGATTAGGGCATTTTTATTATCAGAGATAAGTCAAACATAGGGCTTGCTTCTGGTTTATGTGGAAATGATTTGGGGAAGAAGAGCTACACTATTCTTCAGCTGGTGGGTATCATTTTTTCCATTTGGTTCTCGCTAGGCAAATGTTTACATGCAAGCTCATACAGAGGCTTCCTTTCAGAAGAGCTAGAACCTCAGATACAATCCATGGTAGGTAATTTCGATGATGCAAGGGCTAGACAGAAGATCAAGGAGTTTATTGCCAAAAGAAGCGATGGCAGTCAAATTAAGTGGACGAGTACCTCAGTAGACAATTCCAGATTAGATAGAACTATGGCTAAGTCTTTTCAGAAGGGCAACGATTTGGATGTAGAGAGAAATGGATTGGTGCATTAATTTGTCACCGTCTGAGAAGAATGACAGCACGGAACCATTGCCAGAACCAGGGTTGCAGGTTTCTAGGGGGTCTAGTCCTGTTGTGTCACCTAACACAAGGCCCCCAAAATTGAATTAGTATGATCTTTTTCTAATGATTTCGTAGTAAAAACCAACTCCTAAAATCAATACCGGTATGTGGGCCAAAAAGTTTACAAATCATGTCTAGTTATACCATATAGTTCATCAATGCAGTTTAGTAACATGACATACGAATAGTGTTTCTTCACATGGTATTGAAAGATGATAATTTATAGCTAGTTTTTTGTGACAACTTGAATATATGATATGTGCTACTACTTAATTTATCACGTTTATCGGAATGATATTTGATCACATCTATTATCCTTGGTTTATTGACATTGTAATTTTACGCGCGTAATTAGTATGATATCTTACAGCGATTAATCATCTTTGTTATTTTCTAAACATATATAACTCTGCTTGGTTGGTGCCCTGGAATATTCGTGTCACGGGGCAGCGTCTGGCGTCCATTCTCATTGCCGTTCAATGGTTCCTCTAATCCGGTAATTGCTTCCTTTGCAAGCAACCGACAACGTCTTCGGCTTTCTTCCTCTACAAGGAAGCCAGATCCACTACCGCCGCATACGAAGGCATTTACATGCAAGCAAACTGAATCTTCTTAAACGGTGGTCGGATGGAAAAGCTATGGCTATGGCAAGATTATGGGCAAATTTGTTTTTTTTTTTTCACTATAAACAACAGAGCATTTGCTGGAAACCATGGTGGTTGCCGTTGAATAGGTTATAGATGGCATCAGGTGGGCGGCTAAGGATAAGGGCTCCCGTGATTACAGTCCTCCTCCAAACAAACACTAGCGTTTGAAGCCCTGCTCTTGAATCCGCCCGTTTTGCTTTCAGCCCTGCGCTGAATCGGTAGCGTTTTTTTTGCTAGCTATGATTTCAAGCATCAATTTAAAGTTTAATTGTTTCCTAGTGTATTTCGATTTGGGTGCGAGGCGTGAGAAAGTCGTGGGAGCATAATCGAAAGCTTGATCGAGCACACAAAAATACGAGGTTAGAGATCTTACTATGGAGAAATTGAGCTCTTACATTAAAATTCTTAGGCATTGGTGAACCTCTTACCTATTGATTTACGCCGAAGTCACGAATGCTCCTCTGGGCTGCAAAGAAGGAAGCGAGCTCAAATTGCAAGGAATCTGGTTTAAACTTGGAGTAAAGAATAGATCTGTTTGTTAGTGCCTTTAGAAGGCGACACACGAACTCCTTTCTTGGGAGGCTAATCATGACAGTCTATTACTTAGATTGAAAGCAGATTGTGCAAAATTTGGACCTCGAGATCGAGATTGACCTCTGCATTACGTGGGTTTATAGACCCAAAGTTGTGTATAAACTCATCGATTATTGGGTTGAGTTCTTAAATCGAAACACAAAAAAGGAAAAGCCAAAAGAAGAACAAGCTGTTTGGTTTCACAAAGCAGGGGCATATAAGCGAATCGAGAATTAAAGCATGCACTTATTTTTTATGCATATAGGCAGAATCGAGAATGAAGACATGTACTTATTTTTATGCCTTTGGAAATCGATGGATATGGTGGCGGGGATGGCATAGTACGATCTAGTTGGATGAAGGATTTTGAGAATCGAGGTAAGCATCCGGTCGTAAATCTTTGAGAAAAATGTTAACACGAGAGATTATGTTCAGCCATTCTTACGCTAATAAGGTTATTTATAGTACAAATTATGAGGCTCCATTATGAGGTGGTGCATTGGTACCACATTGCAAAGGAGAAGATGGAGATTGGGACTTACAAAGGACTTTTAATATAATAGTGCAACTATCTCTTTGTGGATAGCCAAATGATAGAGCGAGAATGAGAACAAGATAAAAGGTTTTGCAATATGCAGTGAGCAAGGCGGCAAAGTCTGAGGTATTTCAGTCTAAGAGCTTGTGAACTTTTTTTTTTAATCTTCACAGAGCATCATATGGGGGTCGTGAGGAGATTGTCAGGCTGCTCTTAAGGTATGGAGCCATCCCATCTGCTTTAGATTCTGATGAATGCACAGAGTATCAAGATATGTAGATTGCCAGAACTGTCGTAGAAGGGTCATTTATTCAAACATGATAATTTAGAATGTTGATAAAATGGTATAAGATATGTTGTATGTTCCTTTTCGAATATCAAATTGCGTAAGTTCACGGAATTGTTGCAGAGGCAAGGTCTGTAAATCATTTGATAGTTAAATGTTTAGGGCACATGTTTGCATCACAAGGAATGTTAGATTATTACTTGACACTTTTCATAAGATTCTAAAACAATTGTATAAGTCAACCAATTAATCTACATGCTCATCCATGTGCATGTTCCACAATCTTCTTTGATGTTTGACCATCTCTTCGTGCAGCCAAAAGTTGGAAGTCAATCAAGTATTCAAGTGGCATCCAGCTTAACCCTGATGGATGTCAAAAATCATATATTAAATGAAAATTTGAAGCACGTGACGAAAATTCCTAAAACTAAACTTGAACAATACTGTTGGATACTAGAAATCCCCAACAACTACTCTAACTAGACTAGACTACGAAAGACTTAAGCAATAACTTCATATAAAAGTGGATGTTTCTAACATGGAGAGATCTTATAGTAACAATAGAATGTGGAGATGACTTTGTGGAATAGAATAAACTAGCTAACAAAAAGGAAAAAAAGGCCCATATCAACCAAAATTTTTTGCCTTCTAAATGCATTTTCTGATGGAATGATTGACTTGAAAATTTTAGACCATGTTTCAAAGTAAAAGTGGACAAAAACCAGCACCATACTTACAAATTTCTCCATATACCTCTAGTTAACTCCTAAATCGATGATAACATCTCTTTTAACAAAAAACTCAGCATTGAACCAAGGACCATTAATAAAATGAAAAATGCAAACGAGAAGAACAAAAAAATGTATAGGTTTGTTTTTTATCAACTACAATGTTTTTGTTTGAGGAGTCCATGCCCGAACAATTGAACATTTGTCAACTTTTAAAATTTAAGGTATTGAACAAAAATCCATGTCCCTTAATGTTTGCAAATGATGAGAATGTACACAAACTGTAACTAACTTTGAAATCTACATACTATTTGTCTCATCTCTACATATAGGCAGTTTGTAATATTCCATTATTTGTGGAACGTATTATCATTTCACGTGTTCTAAATTTTTTCGAGACCGTTAGATTGCAGTAGTTTATGGGGAATATTCTACGTTGGGCACTCTAGACCGAACAGGCATGTCTTGACTTGCCTCACAGTATGTGAACTGCAATCAACATACATCTCTATCGTCGCATCTGCATCTCAAGGATGTCCAGAATTGAGATCTATTCGACTTAGCACAAAACTTCTTTTGCAGCGGGTTGGAGAAGAGAAATGTTCGTGGCGGCCGCAAGGCCGCCGCGATAAATTTCTTGTAGTGTATAATTATTATGGTATTTTATAGTGACTAATTATCAATAAAACTATGCTTGGTTTAGATATACCAGTATGATTTTGCTTCCACGATAATGTGAAAAACTAGTGTGTTTTTTTTTCATGATATCAGCCTTACTGTGCTTCACGTGGCAAGTTTGGTAATACGATAAAAGACCATAGTATTCAACCTTCATGTATTAGCGTAATAAAATTTGAGGGTTCATGATTTTTTTACATGGTTCTAAATTGTGATATCTCCTAATTAATTGGTATATTTCAGCATATGATTCATTTGAGCATTTTTATTTTATTTTTCCTTTTTTTTTTAAATTCAAATTTGCTTATTATCGGGATTTTGATTACAAAAGGGAAGAGTACAGAAGACCAAGATGCTCAATTTTTTTTTCCATTGAATTTTGTTATCAGAGTACATTGAGGTCCTTCGCCTAGTAGTTAGGAACACATGTGACAGCGCAGACAATTAGTTTGGCATGTCTAGTCACATTGTACATGTAACCCACTTCTTCAAGAGTCTTAGACCTGCCACCAGCCAGACCAAATCGATGCCGTATAATCTCTCGCTCCTGTGGTTTTAAAGTATACAAAACTTTGTCCACATCTTCTTTTAGCCACAATGCACTGGTAACTTTCACAGTACATTCAGAAGTCTCATCTGCAAGTATCTCCTGCAATGTTAAGGCTATCAGCATCTGTTTAATAGCAGTTGAATCAAGCAGAATACAAGCTTACCGTAAAGGCTGTAGTGCCATCACCAATAGGTCTGTCAAGAGACCAAATTGGCTTTGACCAATTCATAAACTCAAGCCAACAAACTCTGCCAATTCTTGCTCTTCAGGAGCTCTCACACGCTTCTCAAAAAAATCTATTTTGGCATTCCTTATACGCGATATTATCTCATAATGATAGTCAGGAAAATGAAAAAATATGCACAAGGGCCTGATAGACAACGTACAGGTAGACGTAAACTGAACAGTGGAAAACAATGGATAAATTTACAAATATAACTTGGTAGCCTTTGTAAGAATACTTACTGATTTACTCGGTCCCAACGCTGCGAGACAAGCACCAGGAACTACTCCAAATAATTCTTTTTTGGAAACCACCAAAAGTTTACGTCTTCTTTGAGGCTTTGTTATGTATATGCTCTTTATTTGAAGGCAAGCTGGATCAGGCAAATCATTGCTACATTTTGAATGAGCATCCGTTCTCTCTTTTGTTACACAGGAGTTATCCACCAATTCTTGATATTCATACATATCAATGTCGCCAAACAAATCCCAAGATTCAGCACTCGTTTCCGTTGTCTTCCTCGTCTCACAAACGAGTGTTGCATCATCGTGTTGTTGAATTTGGGGAATCTTCTTTACGCCTTTTAAAGGTGCGCAAGTAAAGTGGGGAGACACAACCGAACACAACATTGTTGAATAAGATTAATAACTACATGTTTGAGAATTACTATAATCAAATGGGAGGTTGCGGTAATAATTGTTACGCTTTGTGAACCGCATAGTGCATATGGATTTTTGGAAGAGTTCACCTTTCGATAAGAGGTCTTCCGGTTGTTAATTTCATTTGCCAAATGCTTCCTTAGAGGTAATGATCATAAGCGAGGCATGAATATCCTTATCATGTCGGTGTTGATAATGTAGTCAGTGGTCCTAGCGAGGAAGGTGAACCAGGATCTGAGGAAACCTCCATATAGGCTGGAAAAAGGACATATCAATTTCAAAACCGGAGGCTTAGTGGATTCGATGTCCTCCCGTGGACCATATCGGACAAAGCAAAGTGTGATTTCTAAAATTAAAGCATTCTCACGCCATAGAAACTAACATGATGCAAATGATAGTATTGGTGTCATAATCTTTTATCAATCAAAAAGCTTTTTAGATAAACAAGTTTGATTAAGAAAGCGAAGAGGAAAGCCAACCTGATTTGACAACCCATTTCCTTGAAACTTCTTAGCAATGGTTGCAATTAAACCAAGGTTACAACTAACCATCTTGTCCTTACATTTCTTCCCTGCCCATAATTTTTTGAAGAAAACGGTTAAGCTCAATGGTCCCGCAACTCTTGCCCATTTTATCAATCAATTCAACCTTCATTCTCTCCAATTTAAGGAGATCCTGCATTGACAAATAACATGATGCAATGCAAACATGCTGAGAAACCAACTAATGCAAACATCTTGTGAGCCAACTAATGCGAACGAGGGGATAAAGCTAAATCCATTTGGGCTTCCAATACTAGCACCAATTGCTCAATTTGTCGGACCACAAATTGCCTTACGGTACAAAGGCGGTGGTTTTGCCATCAATTCTTCTTGATGGCCTTAGTTGTCAAGAGCACGCAAGGAGTTCCACAATTTTTACGTTACTCCAAAAACATTTCTAAGCGCCAAATGCTCGGCTATACATTAAAAGCGGCTTATCACATCGGCTATGAGCGGACTTGATATATTCGGTGCAAAGTGTTTTACGCTTTAAATTCCTTAGAAAGCTAATTATTCAAACGCTAGATGCCTCATGAAAATTGAGTCCATGCTTTAAGTATGTCAATAAAAATCAATATTAATAATGTTACCTAAATGATCCAAGTCTACATGATCATGTATGTTGCTTGCCTCGTGTGACCGATGAGACAAACCCTAAAACACTTGAAATAGCATAAACAATATTGACTATAAGAATGATTTGCAATGCCCATGATATTTCTGACCAAAATAAGAACTCAAACTGAACATTCTTTATTCAATCCACTTAGTGAGCCATACAAAGGGTGCTTTTTCTCCCATCTGCGAAAGCTTTGGTTCAAATATCATGCTCAGTGAGAAAGCTAATACCATACAAACAAGTTTATTTTTACAACACAGTTATAAATCGCTATATTACTTAGCTACCTTATTGGTCTTAGAAGCAATACATAAAAATATAAATGAGCAAACTGTTTGGAAGCTCATCTATCACTGACATTTTGTTTTGAATCATCACCATTTGGTCCTTGCATAATAGTATCCTTCAAATTTCTTTGTTGGAAGATCTCTCTAGACATTGTAGAACCGGATACTAAATCCCAATGATGCCAGCAGTTCAAAACACAAAGATCCAAACACCCATATTATGATCCCACTTGATCCTTGTATTTTTTGCTAAGGAACAAATGTAATCTTTAGCAGCCGTTTAAAGCCAACAAAGAGTAGAGAAAAACCCAAATAACAATCTACGCCTTGAAATCTATATACGACATGAGGCCAAGTACATCTGTTGAGCACATAAAACGATTTTATAAATGCCTCTTTTGCAAAAACGATTTTGCAAATGCCTCCTTTGCATCTCGATTAAGGCAACATGCACAAGCCCTTTTACAAGCAACAAGCTCGGGCCATTTTTTGCGGTAGAAACTATGTATTCAAAGCTTTATACAACTTCGGGGGCAAATTAAAGCTAATTTGAAATACCGACGTAGCGGCCGATTCTTGAAGCGGACCAATGCTCATCGATTATTTTTGGGCATATCAATGCCTTCTAATCCTCTTTTAGAGTGGCGTGGGACTTATCTACGTGCATAAACCATACATTTGTATAGCCACGAACCATAGTGTTCAGACATCGGCATAGGCGACCGTTTGGCGCCAAAGCCAAAAGTTTCCCGCCAAAGCCAAAAGCCCCAAATGCTTGGTTATAATTTACGTGCCCCACAATATTTTCTTCATACAAAACTCCTTAACGAGAAAAATCATAAGGGCAAAACTCCTTAACGAGAAAAATCATAAGGGAATATTGCTTACAAGAAAAATCCAAATGTACATTGTTTAAACTACATGAAGTATTTGATGCCATCGGCACCATGCACCAACATTGCAATAGTTCCACTGTTTCTATGCTAAATCTCTCTCTTCTCTATTCTCCCATGCTCCCTTCTCTCTACCATCATTTTTTGTCCTATAGCAAACAACATGGCAACAGGGTCGACGATTCTGCCTCCGGAATGGAAAGCGGCGGCAATTACGCTCAAAGCGGTCACTGCGGGTAAGAATCAAAGCGAGAACTCCAGTTGCCATGTTGTGAAAAGCATTTAATATTTTTGGTCGGCGGATTCGGACCGGCTCCGCTCCCGCCGGTCACGGGGCCCCTGGAATCTGCTTCCCACATTCCATGCCACCATACATAATATTAACAACCGTACCAAACCTTGTACATGGTTATTTTTCAACTTGCTCATTTTCCAAATGGTATCCCTTAGAGACAAGCTTTCAAAAAGCATTTAAAGTCAAATGACAACATGTGTACAACAAGATGTAGTTGTCTAACTTGTATTTTTGTATTCTTGCATAGTTTTTCCATCACAATTTCAACGATCTGAAGATTCAAAAGAATATTCTCTTCTTCCTCCTCCTCCTCCCCCAAGGCAGGTTCCATACTTGCCCGTCGCGATGCCTCGTAACAAGCTAGACATCGTGTGATTGGGCATGCTATAAGGTGCGGAACAATGGTTCGATTAGCGTGATTGCATCTAGAAGATAGAATTACCCTATGACACATGTTTTGCGGAGTAGAAGATCCATCAAAAGCCGGATTGCTCATTGGTCATATTAGTTGGTCATTAGAGTAAATTGGACTCATCTTGTGGGGATGAACTCAAAACCACATTAAAGCTTGAGCGGTGGGATTAGCATATGGAGCGATATTGGTGCCCGATACTTAAACCCTCACAGAAAATATGTGGGGCTTAGGTTTGACTGACTCTCCTCGGCTCAGAGAAGTGAAAGCTTGCTTCTGAGGGGTTTCATCTAGGGTTGAAGGGAGGAGAACAAATGCCTCCCCTCAGCGGTTGGTCCTTAGAGTAAATTGGATGCTACAAACTCATGTGCAAATTCAAAACCACATTCAGGAGCTTGCTAGAGTAGTGATTTGGATGAACACTTCATTTCCCCCCTCGTGTCCCCTCGTTGAAAAGGGAAAATTTAAGGTTTGACACATCCTTGCGGTGGATGGCCATTTTTCTCTCTCGGAGATGTTCCTTGGGAGATGAGCTACCGTTTGAATGACATTGAATTTCAATACTTGTTACCATTGCTTCATCGATAATGTTCTTGAATGTCGATTGTGTCGCCACTAGTTGTGAGTTGTCGCCACTACATTGAATTGCTTGTATTTCTAATGGTTTGACAGAGTTAATATATTCATGATGCAATATTCTAGACTTGAGATTAATGAATGCACCATCATGAATATTTGATACAATGAAATTTTTTTGATGAATGAACACTCATGACTATTTGGACTAGTGATTTCATTGAGAAATATCATATAAATGTTGAAACTTGTCTTTGGCTAAAATATAGGCCATTATCAATTGGTCGAAGGGTGAAAGAATGAAAGAAAAAAAAAAAAAAAAAAACATGGGAGGCAGATGATTTCTTGGCGGTCTAATCGGATCCGAGAGGATAAATAAGAACTGCTAAGATTAACAATGGATTAAAAAAGGATCATGTACTTTCTTGAAATTTTAAAATTTCAGCTTGGCTATGTGGTACGGGCTTCTAAAATAAGGTTAGATGGAAATGAGGATGGAGAAATGTATCATTGATTTACCACATTATTTCCATATCCATACAGCTAAAATTGAACATTGTTTATTGTAAGGAATAAAAGTCTTAGGAACATGCTTGACATTATTTAGAGTTTTACATTAGGACATTAATATCCCTTATCACAAGTGAGTGCTAGAATGATACATTATTAGTAGCTGAAGGATTTGTCATTGTTTCTATAGGACAACCCTTGACAATGATGCTCTACACCATACCTCTAGAGCTCCTCACCACTCTAAATATACAAGGGAATACCTAAAGCATGCATGATAAACATTTTAAATAATCCAAATCCTCTTTCAGACAAAATGTGCATATTGTATGGATCTTGAATAGTATACCACTTTCGAATACATTGGCAAAAAAAAGTACAAATGCACACTTAGGTAGAAAACAAGATAGAAAACATAGACCACACCATGCAACCACTAAATAAGTCAATGTACATAACGCAATTTATAATTACAAATAGGGAAAAACTACAATATACCCCTAACTTTTTGCAAAATTCACAAAATGCCCCTAACTTTCTAAAAATTCACAAAATGCCCTAAATGGTGCAAAATTCACGGTGCACAAGTCGTATAGGGGCATTTTTGTGAAGCCTAGAAAGATAAAAACATTAATGCAAAAATTTAAAAAAAATGTATATTGTATTTTCCTTACAAATATGAATCATGCTCTAAAAGTAGTGCACAATTAGATATAATAGTTGGAAATACTAGTTATTGTAAAAAAATTATGCATAAAAAATACGTAATGGCTTTAAGGATTGAAACAAGTATATTAAAAAACAACAACATAAACCAATATAGTAGGCTGCTAACAAGCATAGTAAATAAGCATGTGCCAAAAACCATAACGCACTTTCAAAATCAAGCGTGGTTTTGAACTAATAACAAAAACTTGGGAGGATTAAAATTGGGTTAAAAATATGTATATGGCGGTGCTAACTAGTATGTAAAATCATCTTTAATTATAATATTGATAATGTATGCTTAAAATCATCTAAGTAAGCCGATTACTAATTTTAAGAAACTAGTGTAAGACATAGAATTAGTATAAGAACTATGATCAAACTAGTAGTGATATTAGAAAACCATGAAAGTCATCTAGTTTTTATTGACATTATGGCTTGCATGTATTAAAAAACCACCCTTATCTGAGGTTTCTATCATGATTATGACTGCAAGTTAATTTTTGGGGGCCTTGTGTAAGGAAAGTAATGAAGAAGTATTTCTTGTTGTTGAGGAGCTAATGGCGGTGGATGCTCAGTCTCTTGTTCTTTGTGATAGTTGAATACATTCACGGAGGGTAAGCTTAATGTAGTTAGGCAAGTGTCTTTTTTGTTACGAAGTTGGGAGTTAAATATCAACCACCTCATTTTCCGAATTACGATTCGGTATTTGAGAAGTTAAGGATTCCCCATGCTATCTATACTTTGATTATGCAGTTGCTTGCACGGGAGAAATGTTTCTCTCAAGCTGCGCTAATAATTGCTTCTAAGGTCGGGCAAAGTGACATGAAAGTATGATTTTTTACGGTAAAGCTGCATAACTTTGGCGAGATCTTTTGCGGGTTCTTGAACCATCAAAACAAGCGGCCTTGCAGATATTAGAGGTGGGCGGGCAACATCCTCTTGTGCATCTTTCGAGGAGAATGCAGGTTGTGCTAATAAATAAGCGAGGCCCGAACCAATGGGAACTTCGTATTTTTAGTCTGTTCTTTTGCGCCGTTCTCATAAGCAAGCTACTTGAGACCTAATAGGCTGCCAGATTGGTTTCACTTATGAATCGAGAGGCTTCCTTGGGTCTTATCTTTTTGGCCATTTGAGTTGGTGCATCTATTCTTTGCCATGGACTATTTGGTTTCAAACTTTATTTCGGGCACATCTTGACCATGAAGGTTTTTGATCTCTATCCATTACAATCCATTTCATTTGGATATGTTAGAGAATTTAGCTTTTGCAATTTGTATGCATGCCTATTTACGGACATGTTTCTTCAGTGCATTTGAAGAAGGTGGCGTTTTTGAATAGAAAGCAGGCGTATTTATTTGCGACTGAGCGTAAGTCAAGCTTTACGATCAAGAATGTTCTTTCATTATGCATGTCCGATACATCCATATGCTTGTTTCCAAATGACATCTGCGGCCCAATTCATGGATTTCAAAAATGCAATGCAATTCATATATATTCAATTTGTTGTTGGTACGTAAGTGGAAAAAATGCCAATTAACAATGTTTGCTACTTGGATAATTTAAGCTACGTGTGCTTTACGTTTCATGTAGGTAACATGCATGCCATATCCCCATCGGATAAGGTTGGCATAAAGTCCGTGCAAATGGAAGGGAGATGATTGTTCCAATGAAAAGAGATGAAAATGGATTGGGTGCCATACATTCCTATTCTGAAGATATTCTTGAGTATAGCGGTGATTCACCCAATTGCCTGATTCACCCAATTGCTGTTGGTAAGAGATTGTGACTAAACCACGGTTTGTTTATTGTTCGAAGCTGGCTCACTTGAACACTACAAATGTGAAATCTTTTGCTCTTTAAGTGCACACAAAGAAGGGTCCTGTATTTGTCTTCTTTGAAATAAGATGTCTTTTTGTGAATTAATGTAGTATTGATGTTTACTTTCGAGTTTGCGGTTGCTGCTTTAAGGCGACTTAACGAGGAGCATCTAAAGAAATCACGAATATTGCCTTCCATGTGACCTTTGTTAATGCATTATATAAATTCTTTTATTACGGTGCTGGCTCCAACTTGGATATTTTGAGGAAGCAAAAAGAAATGATCAACACAATGAAATTGATATTTTTATATCACAAGGATTTGTATGTGGTCCCCAAAAATATCGAATATAGCATCTATTTTACATTCTACAACGATTATACAATGCTAGGAGCAACACTAGCCAACATGGAGCACATATGCATGGAATGATTATTTCATGCTTTTAGAAAGAAGATCATAGGAGTTTTCAAAGCGGATCTAGGTGTGACTATAGAGAACATTTGGAGGCTTTTTCAAAAGATATGTTAACCAATATTTTGTCATACACTCATAGCTCAATGTTAAATATATTCTTGCTATCTTTTATATTGGACAAATTGCGTGTTCCTCTTGGAACTAATCCATGTTCTAGCATGAACCATGCCCTCTTATACATGTGTTCAACTAGAATATCCAAGCTTCTTAGTAATTAATATATAGGTCCTTAAAATTTACCTATGTTTGCTTTTGTTGGGGCCGAAGGGCCAAAAATTTTAATATAACAACCAACACATAACTACCATTAACATTAATTAACACAAACCATTGGGTCCAACACATTTAAATTAAAATCCCCTTAAACCCCCCTTTGGTTTGGGTGCATATTCACCGCGAGGGGGTGGCGTAGGGCGTGAGAGCCCTTATAATTATGTTTTGCATTACAAAATCAAAATCATATAGTATATTATTGCGAAATCTTATAGTATTTTATAAATCTTGTTATACAGTATAACAATTTTTGTACATCCATACCCCCACAAGCGAGGAACTTTGTGTACGATGTAGATTAAGGAATAAGGGGTGAATATGCCTATCCAATGCTCTCGTTGCACCTGAGTCACCTGGGTGTGAATATGCACCCAAAACCAAAGGGGTTTAAAGGGGATTTTAATTTAAATGTGTTGGACCCAATGGTTTGTGTTAATTAATGTTAATGGTAGTTATGTGTTGGTTGTTATATTAAAAACAAACAATATAATGATAAATAGCATTTTAATAGCTCAACCGTATTAAGCTTAGAAGTGAAAAATTCGCTCTATTTAAGTAACTGTCAAAGTAAATTCAAACAAAATAGTGCCATTTGATTATCATCACGAACCAAATATACAAAGAATCCTAAGATTTTATAAATATCTATCACAAGATTTAGGGATAAAATGGTCAAGTAGTTCTCTATCTAGTTATGTTAGGTGGGTCATTTTTATTTCACACCAATAGAAGCCCTATAGTGTTGCCAAAAATACTAGGGTAAATTAAGAAACTTAAAAATTATGTTCCTAACCCTAGAATTTCTTCAACGGCTTTCTAACCCTAGAATGCGTTACCGACTTTTTAGGGTGCTCTCAGGCGGCCTTGTGCTTCGATCCACAAAAATCCAAGCTCCAAGAAATCTAAGATGATAGAAATCCAAGCTCTTGGCCTTGGTTTCTGGCGCCAGGAATGGAGTTTAGTAAACACAGGAGGTCCGCCAAGAAATCAAAGTGATGGCTGCCTTAGGATTTGGATGATCGATTTAGCAATCAAGTCTGCAAGAGCCATGGTATTGGGTAATATCGAGACTTACAGCAAAGCTCAAGTAATACCATGGAATATGAAAGCATCGGCTGTGCGGATCATTCTAAACTTTTTCTTTTCTTTTTGGAATGTGCTGAAAATCAAGATTATCACGAAAATGTTCTAGCACAGCTTGTTCTAAGGCTCACTCTTCGTGACCCTAGATGGCATTGTAACTGATTGAATCTTTTGCAGATCATTCTATTTTCGAAGCATGTCTTGGACTTTGGTAAGTAAAATGTAGTTTGGAGTTTTGCAAATGCATCCTGTTAGGCTATAGTAAAGGATTCAATACATATTTATCTTGGCATTTTTCTAGCAGTAGCTATGGAGATCTGTTGGCTGAGGCATTAAATAACTGCTACCAGCTGCAAACGTTGAATCTGCGTGTGTTGCCCGAGTGGCTCCAAAGTGCCTGTTCTTGAAGGTTTTTTTTATGCTCAAGTTATTTTCGAAGCTCTTTTTGAAATCATCTTACTTAAATCGAATCAGAAAACTAGGAGACATATTGATGTGTTTGCAGCAGATACAAATCCAAGAGTTAATGTGAATATAATCCATGGTGCACTGTAAACTCTTATTAGCCAAGAAATCTTTTGCTTCTAAAATATTTGCTTGCTTTGTAGATCCTTGATCATGGTGCTGGAGCTGGTCAAAGAGCAATGGAGTGTGTCAAGGGTACAAGGGTTGATATGAAAAATAGCTCATTAGAATATAGGTTCAACTAGAATATAGGCTCAGGAATGTTGTCTCTGTTTAATAATATGGTGCTTAGATTTTCAGCTAGATAATTTATAACCATCTTAGCCCTCTCCCTCATCTTCTCAAGTGGGCGATTTGCTCTAGTTAATAAGCAGTTTCGCCATTTAACAAATAGCGCGATGGCGCCATTTCAATCAAATGGGGCATTAATGGCCAACATGTCTCCCTCTATATTAAATAGCGTGGCGGGCGCCATTTAACAATCAAATGGCATAATGGGGGGCGGTTGCTCTATTACTTAAATAAGCTGATGGCGCCATTTAACAATCAAATGGCACAATGGGAGGCGATTGCTCTATTACCTAAATATAAGCGGTGGCGCCATTTAACAAATGGTAGCGATGGCATTTCATTCATAAATGCGACCACAATGTCCACCTTCATTTCCTTTTACATTAAAATAGCCTTGATGGTGCCATTTAACCAAATGGCGCTATGGCTATTTCACGATTAAAGGGGCGTAAAGGAGGACAAAATGCCAACTTAATCAGGCACACCACCAAAAATGGCTTGAATGACCTATCCAATGAGCAGTGTGGCTACATTTACGTAGATACTAGACTTAATCCATTATAACACATCAAAACAAGTACAATGCACAAAATTTGATGTAGAACTCATAAAAGACCATTCTATAAAACATGGAAACTACCCTTAAAAAAACAAAATCCATGTTCTAAAGCAACTATATGCATATTATAACAATATAAAAAATCAAAATGGTAATCAAGTACATACCATTTTTTCACAAGTGTTTGCAGTCGAGTTGTTCATCTTGCTCCTATTCGTAAAACTAAACATATAGAATGCCACACCAATTGTATGAACTGCTGCTACTGCATCATCAAATGACACTTGGTACAATGATGAAGCTCAAGCTATCCACAATATAATCCAACTTTACTAATACAGAGAGGTGACCCTAGAGGAGCATATGATAAGAGGAAATGCTAGATGTGACTCTACAGGAGCACATGAGAAGAAGAGAATGAGAAGAGGAGATACTGGAGCAGGAGGCAATAGATGATGGTATGGCAACAAAGGATATGGCGATGGAGGAGGAGAAGGGCACCAAAGGTTGGTAGGAGGAGGCAGTACAATGCTCTAGGATGAAATGCATGTGGTGCTGCAGTATGAAGCGCTTGTGGTGGAGGTATGTAGGGGCCTTTGGGCCGAGGAGGTGGTGGAGGACAATATTCATGGCAACAAAGGATATGACGGTGGAGGAGGGGAGCAAATGTTGGAATAGAAATGGTAGAATATTTTGAAACTAGGGGGTGTGGAGGGAATATAATATTCAAAATTTTCAATTCCCCCCAAATCCCGCTTGTCACATTTTAAAAGTTGTATTCAAATTATAAATTCCCCCCAAATCCCGCCCGTCACATTTTAAAGTTGTATTCGAATTATAAATTCCCTCTAAATCCCGCCCGTCAATTTAAATTTGAATTCAAATTTTGAATTCCCTCTAAAATTCCTAGTTCGAAATTCAAACAGTCCTCTTAATCCCATTTAGAAAGGAAGTTATTTTGCTCTCATCTCGGCGCTTCCTCTACGACACACCATGCGAATGCAATTCATTCAACGCATATGCACATCATATGCTAAGCGCTAAGCGCCTACGTGGGTACTAATCTTGCTTTAGTTTATGCTTTCTATATGGAGCTAATTAGATGCTTGTAGATCTTGTAGATTTTTTTTTCTTTGTTGATCATGAAGGTATTAGCTCGTGGCATGGACAAATCGGCTCTGCATCTTCTCTACATTTCCATGTTACTGCTGTAAATTTGAGGATAAATCAACTCCAAGCCTTTTCTCTACATTACTATTTCTGAGGTTAGTGCTGTAAATTTTGATAGGTACTGATGTGCAAATTTTAAATGGATAGATACATATCAATGGTAATAGAATGCCATAAATTTTAACAGACATTTATAGTGTACAATAAATTGATGCTGACTTGAATGTAATAAATAGATAAAAAGCCTGCCCCATTTGAGTCAAAATGTAAACGCGAAAATGGAGATGACATATGGTCTCGTCGGCTCTATTTAAGCTAATGGTGACATTGCTTCATTTAGCTAAAAATGGAGCTACCATTATGTGGCACCATTTTTTGTATATGGACATTCCATTTACTGCATTTTGACTCATATGAGGCATCACACCATTTAAATGGCGCAATGGCCCCATTTCACTCAAATGGAGCCTATGACTCTATAAGTGGAACCCATTTCACTCCGTAAACGCTTAGATTTGGCATGAAGATTGATTTTCCTCTCTCTTTTTAGCCATGCAGGATGTCTTCCACCATCACCTACTTTTTGCTAAAACAAAGTGGGTGATGTATCTAGCGATCAATGATACCACATCCTTGCAAGAAGCATTGACAATACACCAAAAATAAGTATGTGTTTCTTGCCCCTCTTGATATGGATGATGGTATTGATGAAATCCAAGTTGGCTTCATAGTTGTTTTACGCATAATGATGTTGATGCAGTATCTAGAAATGTTGCAATCATAATGAGCTCATTGGGTCAAGGGATGTGCAATGCAGAATCTGTGATTCCATATTTGGCGAATGAAGGTTCTAGGTAGACGTGCGGAAAACATCAACCAAAGGTTCTCCTAGATCATAAGTTCATATTTATGTATCGTATGTCTCTTATCTTAAATTAGTTGTATGTATCAAATGTATTCTTATATTAGTTGTGTATAATGAAATGCATTACATATCACGTTGGAGTAGGTATGATACATGTCCAGGGTATAAAAGAGTGGCGAATATTCGCCAAAAGGCGATTTTTTATGGGTTAGCACAAAATCTTTGGCGAAAATTAATATAGTCCATTTTTCCAAAAAATAAAAAAATTTGCCATTCGAAAGGGGGGAATTTCTAGGTTTTAGGGTTATTCGCCAGAGTTAATTGCTTGTTGGGCTGCCGAATCGCCTTCCCCAGAAGTCGAATTGGCTCTCCTTAACTTCAGCAAATAGCCATGCCGACTCGATTGTTGAGCTTTGTTAAGGTTATATTTTGTTAAAATCATTTGTTTATGAACCTAACTGTAACTTGTCTGTAAACAGATCGTTGATCTTGTTAAAGTTGGAAGAATTGCATGTGCAAAAGCACAGCACCATAACATGTAAACGGATTTTTGTGAAGTGCTAAGAAGTCTTAACAGCAGTCTAATTGGGCAATTTGGGTGTAGCAAATGGATGTAGGAGTAGACAGATTGATGAAGAAATACCTCAAGGCACCGTTGATGAAAACCGTCGTTGATGAAGATGCGTACATATAGCTATAAGGATATGAAGATATTTCTGGTTATTGAACATGATGAGCGGTGGCATAGAATAGGTGCTTTTGTGACCTGTGGATGTAGAAGTCGAGGAAAGGCGTGAAGAAGCGTAAATGATTGGATTGATGCATTGTGGTGACCCATTTCCGCAGATATAATCAAATCCGACTTGTTTGGAGTCCGCATGCAGGGCGAGGAAATTTGATGCATAAGTTAAATTGAAGTTTCCTACTGAATACAAATTTCGTTCGTGACATTTTCTAATGATTCCTTAATTCAAAGATAAACTTCGAATTTGTTAAACGAGATTGTTAAAATTCTAGCTTTGAAAATTTGTGACCATACAATACATTGGCTTTCAAGGAAAAGGTGACCATACATTGAGGAAATTTATGACCATACATTGGCTTTCATTTCTACCCCCATAGGAGTGAGCAATTTATTGTTTTTGAAGAGCGTTCTTTAATAATGAAGTTCAACATCTACTCGGTCTAAGTATTGAATCTTGTCCTTTAGCTACTTAAACGTTTTGGTTCGAATAACTTGAAAATCTTGTACTAGAAATTGTAGTTCACACAAAGTGAAGACAATGAACTCGATCCATGGCTTCTCGTTCTCCCACATTGTGCTTGGAAGGTTTAAAAAGAGAGAACATTATTACCCTAAATTGGTCAAAATTAGCCATTGGCCATAGCTTAGAAATATTTTAGTAGCTCATAAAGGTTTATTTATAGGCTGAAGGGCATAATGACCTTTAATGACCTCATGTCTCATGCCCAATTGGCTCTCATCTTAGCTATGGTAGGTTCTTTCACAGTTGTGGTAGCTCATTACATGTACTTCATGTTTCCTTATTCCAGAAACATGACCCATCTAAAAGGTTTAGATTATTCGATTGCCAAGGCCAAGGTCTAACTTTGGGGATTTGAATTGAGTTGTTATTTGTATTGAGATTGCATAGACTCTTTTCTTCATTATGTTATTGTCTAAATTTGCTTAGACTTTATAGAACTACTAAGGATGTTTTGGAAAGTTTTGGAAAATTGGTATTTACATAAATCCAAAGCCAATTTGGTAACAAATAAGATACATTTGAATTAAGGCAATTGGTAAAGTGCTAGCATATGTTTCAAATGCAATATTGAAAATACCTCTATAAAATTGAAGCACACAACACAATAAATTTTTTTAGAAATGGCTGGCCTAGCCATTGCCATCGTCTTGTGATTATTGAACTAGAATAGCCGTCATGAAGGTGTAATTAGAGACAAGTAGTTAACTAGTGAAATTGATCAATCTAGTTAAGTAGGTGCACTTTAGCTATGAATAAAGGGAAATTCGCCAACAAAAGAATTCCCAAAGCATTTCAACTTTGCATTTTAGCCAAGTGGAAAATAATAGAAGGTCCTTATTTTACCAAATTTCACCAAAAAAAAAGAGCATGAAGCCTTATTTTCCATAGGTTTAGCCAACATTTATATGCCCTTAAAAATATCTAGGCCCTTAAAATTTACCCTGTACATGTCTAATGTATTCATCTATACACATAAACGTGTGTTTAATTTTAGGTATACATAACCCTGCAACAAGTGTACATAACTCTACAACATGCATAACCCTACAACATGTATATATAACCCTTTGTAGTACGTATAACCCTACTATAAGTATAGAGGTATATATAACCCTCCGAGGTATACTATATTAAATTATTCCAACTTGTGGATGTATTATGGCTGCATAATGATGATAGGCCAATTTATATGAGTATCTTAGATCCATTGTATGAACCTCTGCAATACCCTCTACTATTCCTGCATGGTACACCCGGATGGGGCCCATATAATATTGAGCACCTATCCCACTCATTGAAATGGCCAGAACACTGTTGCTAAGCATGAAGGTACCAGCCTGTTTCTGGGGTGAAGCTATAGCTACTGCAACCTATTTGGTAAATAGAGCTCCTCATGCTAAACTTGAGTTCAAAGTTCTTGAAGATATATGGTCAAGTAAACCTCCTGTTCTTAAACATTTGAAAGTTTTTGGGTGCAAAGCTTTTGTAAAGTTGAATATTTCAAACTCAAGCTAGGTGATCAAGCAAAATCGCATGTTCATAGGCTACTTTAGCGAATGTGTGAGAAAAGCATCTGATTCATTGACCTTGAGACTTCGGAAATTAGTGATGTTGCCATCTTTGAATTCAATGAGTATGAGAGTTGTTTTCCTCAAGCCAAGGCAGAAGCATCCACATTTGTCATTGTTGCAGACATAGAAGTGCCCAGCAAAAATTTATTTATTGTATCAGCAGCTCACCTGGAGAATACCAACATAGAAGGGAATGATGTCATAGGAAGTAATGATGTTATAACAAATGCGATCTTTGAGAATGAGCTTCTGAGGGAGATAATGATGCCCGAGTATGCAAATGACCATCTTGATGCGATAAGACCCTTGCGTCATAGGAGGCCTCTGCATGGTGCAGCGGGATTATGTCTTTTCAACCACCAGATCATGCTATTGAACCACAAAAGTTACCTTGAGGCTATTAATAGCAATGAAGCGATCGATTAATTTGCTGCTATGCAAGTTGAACTTGCATCAATTCAAGCTAGGACTTGGTCCTTAGTTGAAAAAAACCAAGCGTAAACATAATAGGGTCCAAATGGGTGTTCAAAATCAAATCATGATGTGATGGCGGCATTGATCGATTTAAAAGCAAGATTGGTGGCCAAGGGCTTTACGGATATATGGAATAGACTATGAGAACCTTTGCACGATTTGTTAAACTAACATGTGTAAGAGCTATCTTAGCATATGGATGCCAACGGCATTATCACATACATCAAATGGATGTCACAAATGCCTTTTGCACGGAGGAGAACTTGAGGAGGAGCTTTATTTAGAATAGCCGGAGGGTTCCATTCAAGGATCCAATGCGGTGCGAGGTTGCATAAAGCAATATATGGTGCGAAACAAGCCTCAAGAACTTGGTATTCGAGGCTGAATCAAGTGCTTCTTATGCTTGGCTTCCAAGTAAGTGCAAATGATCCACGGTGTTTATTTTTATTCATGCCTTTTCCTATACTTGTATTATGCTATGTGGATGATTTAATCATCTTAGCACTCAAGAAAAATGAATTAGCATTCTTTGAAGGAGCAACTCCATAGACGATTCGGGATGAAAGATTTAGGCATGATACATCATTTTCTTGGCATACAAATTAACTATGACAAGGAGAAGGGGAAGTTTTTTACATCAAGAGAAATACTTGGTTGATCTATTGCCGCGTGGTGGACATGATAAATTACAAAACGGTTGCAACCCCTCTTGAGTATGGAGTAAACAAGGGGGGGTTTAGGCCAGTATAACCCATTTGCATGCGGGTAGGGTTTTTGGACCCATTTTAAATTTTATATACGACGGGTGAGGGGTCCTTTTTCTAGTATTTTTGCACTATCGTGGTAATTTTTATTCGAAAGGGGTCAAAATTTGCTTTTAAAGATCCTTATCTGGGGTTTTTCCCACCCCATGCACTTGCAGATGGCATATCCCCCTTATACATGAGTGAATCCCCTTGGGAGTAAATTTGATTGCATCGTGTGAGTCTTGCTTCAAAATCTCTTCTATATTCACAAACAATATAGGAATATTTTGGGAACTCACGAACTTTCTGTGAATAGCCACAAGGCCACGACTTATCCTGGCACTTTGTCAAATTGAATCAATTTGCAAATAACCCAAAGCATAGTCATCACTTGTTGCTTTCGCTCAAGCGATGCCTAAGGTATGTTGCGGGAACTTCAAAGTTTGGAGTTGCTTTTGATGCTAATGGCAAAGAAAGAGATTATTGGATACAGATTGAGATTAGGGTGGGGATCCGACGGAAAATCCATCTCTGGGTATGTCTTTACTTTTGCGGGAGGAATCATAAAATTTTGGAGCAACTTTAAGCAAAAATGCATTGCACAATCCACCAGGAAGCTGAATTTTATGCAATTGCACATGGTTTTAATGAAGCCATTTGGTTACAAAGGTTAGCAATTGAATTGAAAATTCATGATAGCCACGAGGATGACCTTGATAGCGGATAATCAAGGAGCTATGAAGGTTTCTATGACCCTCTTGAGCACAAGAGAATGAAACATATTGACATTAGTTATCATTACATCGGGGGCATTCTAACCGCGAGGTACCTTGAAGGCTGGTTTCTTGCCCTCTGAGAAAAGAAATGGTTCTTTGATGGTATGGCCAGCGACATTGGGAACTATTAATTTCGAAGTTTCTTGAAATGATTGGATTAAGGAGGGCAAACACTTAAGTGGGGGTGTGAAAATATTAAGTGTTTAAACAAGTTTCCATTTTTGGTTATTACTCACCGTAAGTCATGTTTTGTAAGTAGTTAGCGGTTGGAGAAATTGTGGGCGGTTGACCGAAATTGTGGCACTAGTAAAGTGATTCCGGCTTAATTGATGGAGATACTTGTATCTGAACTGAAAATATTTTACTAATGAAACAACGTGTTTTGATCATTCGTGTTCTTGCCTTGTTATCTTGATCACTTCTACATCAAATTCATTGTTATTTACGAGTTTAATTAACACTACCTCCATCTCCTCTACATCTAAGCGTTTTTTTCACTATTGTTTAACAATTGTGTTTATTTGAATGAAGGCCTTGAATCGGCACTAATAACTATTGATACATGTGAAACTTTATTGCAAAGTATTACATTGAGTGCTTCTATTTCCAAAAGCATTTGGATTGAGAGGCGACTTTGATTATAGGTCCGTTGATAAAGTAATTTGAATGATATAATTATATGATGTGATTCAAGGATCTCTTAAATCACATATAGAAGAAAGGTTCAAAAACCGGACATTATGCTGCAATGATTGGAGGCAAAGGAGGTGTCATCTAACAGAGCATACCCTATAGTTGGTTGTAGTCTAATAAGGTTCCAAAATGCAGTATCAAGAAAAGATTGGAATATGAGACCATATGACCATGGTTAGAAGATCACGCGTGATCAATTTGGGGATAACGCGTGATTCGTTATCTCCCAAAATAACGTTAAATCACGTATTATTTTGGGTCCAGATTTTTTCGACCAATTTTTCCCCCTGTTTTTTTTTTTGTCGTCCGTGTTCTTGGCGGCTCTGTTGCAAACGGCCGCCTGAATGCGCCTTCCTGTGCTTCGAATCGGCTGGCTTATATGCATGAATGAATCTCTGTAAGTAACTTGGATCTCCTTGCATAAAGCTGCTTATATTAATGCAATGCAAGTAACTCTGTCTTCATGTAACTCTGTCATGCAGTGCAGCAGCGCTACTACTCGATTGAAAGTACTACTCAACTCACTCCTACTACTTGATAGCGCTACTCACTCCTACTGCTCGATTCATTTTTGCAAGGTAAGTAAGGTCTGTTATTCATCTGAACATAGAGAAGACTGTCTTGGTGAACAATGGTGCCTGTGATTATCCCTGATCTGACTCCTCTCAATTGGCAGAATGCATTTGAACTGGCCTTCTTCTTCTGGATATGGGTAAAATCTATTTGGATAAATGCTCATTGCAAAAGTGGCCTGTTTTTTTTTATTCACTTAGTAGTCGATCTTTTGCAGGCAACATTTGGTTTCGACTCATGCTTCATGGAGAATCTTGTTTTTGTGATCATTCGTCTTTTTGTTGGGTACTAAGATGAAGTTTCAGCAGGTTAGAGTAGTCTGTTCAAAATTCTGATTCCATATTTGAATTCAGCATGCTCGAATTAGTCAATAACAAGTTTCAATTTGTTAAAATTCGATTTTTTTTTTCTCGCCCCAAAATAACACGTTATCACCTTGGCTCATAACTCGTTATACGTTATTTTCGCGTTAGCCGTTAGCTAACGAATAACTGCTAACTTCTAACTATGCATATGACACTGGGTTGCAATTGGCCCTGATGTCTTGTGTAATTTCTTTTTCTACGCCAGGGTCCTCAGATTTTCCATCATCTAGATTTGGTTGGGGCACCGCTAGTCTGTAATTCGTATGGCCCAAGCTCTGGGGTCTTTTCCAGCCCTTTGCAGAGTTATGGCCAAAATTGTTCCAAAAACTCCTGATTTTCGCATCAGTTCGACCGGGCATCTGCTTCGAGATTTGAGACCATCTGATACGCAACAACGCATAAGTCACCATTTCAACGTTTGTGTGCATTTAACCATAAACCCAACTATTAGGCTATTACCTGTTACCATGGACAGATTGGAGTTCAAAAACAAGCTGTTTTTCATGCGGGGAGAAATCTCCTCTTCTAATGCCAGGTCTGAGGTGATTAAGCCATCTGGTTCTACAACTCCGGCCACAACGCTGTAATCCTGAAGCAAAGAGAAAGATAAACCGGGCAGCAAAATACAGTCTTTATTCCCGTTGCAAAATGTGAAGGGCTCAGGATTCTGATAAGTTAGTATACATGGTGGTAAGTCATAGAAACACAGAAACGCTGCTAAGTCACTATTATTGGAACGACAATGGCATTCTTAGGTTACCAGTTTGAAGGGGAATGTACTCCATGTCTGTACACAAATGCCTTGAGCTTCTCATCCTCTTCAGGGGACCACAGCCGCTTCTTCATCTTTGTATGTAACAAGTGCACTGCCCTTCATTTATAGAAATTGGATCCGGGCTGCCACCCGCATTAGCCTGTAAGCGGATCCCGGAATTGAGCCTGTAAGCGGATTCACGTACACATTCTTCCAACCTCCTCTAATCGACCTATAGACACCGGTGAAGGTGACCTGAACGCAATATCCCGCATACAATGTGAAATTCCCAGTTTATGGGCTAGAATAATAGCGTCCTCCTATAGGCGTTATGGCCCGGGACGTCCTCTTATAGGCATTATGGCCCAGGAGATATGGCCAGGAGGGCTATGTGGCTAGGAAATGCCAAGGCCATATGGTAGTTTGGCCGAGACTGATAGATTAAATCCAGCCTGTACACGTGGTGCCCATAACAGAGACATTTTCTGCCCATCTCACATGGGCCATAACTCGGTGTACATGGTGGGCCATAACTCGGTGTACATGGGCCTGTACTCGATGTACATGGGCCTGTACACGTGTTGCCCATAAGATTCTAACAGAGACATTTCCTGCCCATAAGATCCTAACAGAGACATTAATCCCAGCCATCTCACATGGGCCATAACTTGGTGTCAAAGTGTTCGCATTCGTGTCGAAGTATTACTTGGGTGGTTCCCTCTAACCTCGAACATGGGTACTAACAAGTCTCTAAAAGGTTACACAAGTCCTCTTTACTTTGCATTCAATGAATAAAGAATGGCTCCCTGACATAAAGTAGGACATTGTCCTCGTTTAATTGAACGAAAACGTCCTCACACAGTTTTCAAGTATATTCCTCTGGATGAGCCATCACTACTATGGCCACCATCATCAGTTCAATTCAATGTACCTCTTGACACATATGAGTTTGGATTCAATGTACCAAAGGACTATTCCTGAGTCTCAAAATCATAGAAGATCACCTTTATGAATTCAATTGATCTCAATGAGATTTTTGTTCCTTGCATGTCATTATCAAGCAGGGCATTTACAGTTTTACAATATGATTATGTCCGTCGCTTGACAAAGACCACCATACCAACATACCAAGACCACCAGCATACCAAGACCACCAGTTGCCTTAGGTCTAACAGTTGAAAACATTTAAAACCACATGTTCATTTTATGTAAAACAACGCTGGATTTTATGTAAAACAACATTAAAAAACAACAGCTAGTTTTGAAAAACCATATTATTTTCTTAAAACCACATATTAATTTTTCTGGAAACTAAAACTTAACAACACTAAAAAACAACAGCTCTTTTTGAAAAACCATATTATTTTCTTAAAAACTCATATCACTTTTTCAGGAAACCAACACTTAGAAACAACGTAGTTAGATCAAATAACCCAGAAAACTACACGCAATTTCTAGCAAAATCGGACATAATTCACTACGTGGTTTCTTAGTGTTGTCTTTTTTTGCAAAACAACAGTTGAAAACAACATGTGGACCGTTGAATTTTATTAAGAACCACATATCTATTTTTTAAGAAAGCAACACATAAACTTTTAAAAAACAACATGTAGAAATTACGTGTAGATAATTTTCACAATTCTACGTGTAAGCTTCTCATAAAAAAAGCTACACGTATAAAAATTTGGCCAAAAACTACACACAGGACAAAAAACACCACATAGTTTTTTGATGTTTTTTGGCAAAAACCACACTGAAAAACAACATGTGGACCAGTATTGGGGTTGTTGTGTGTAGCATGACAGCACAGGAATTACTGGCCAAAGAGGCCACAGAGGACGGAGAAGATACTTGAGCATCACAAACAAATTCAAGGTACAATAAACTAGTTGTTATTCATTAGGCTCTGCATTTTTCAAATTAATATATGAGCTCTTATACATTGGCCATACCCTGCAGGTAGGGATCAAGGTTGATCCCTCTCATTAAGCATCTACACAGATCATTGTAGGTCATGGAGCAAGTAATGGAGTCGATATTATGAGGAAAACAGGATAGGTTTTTTGCGTCAAGCTCTACGTCATTATCTTGTAAGCTTTGTCAAATTTGTGTCAGAAGCTCGAAAGTGACACAAATTTACTGAATTGCGTCAAAACTTGTGTCAATACAGTTGCGTCAACCACAACGTCATTTTTCTGAAAGGTTTGTGTCAATTTTTTGGTATACCTATGTTAGATTTTGTAATGCTAATTGCACATGTATTGTAGAAAGTTTGTGACATCATTTAAAGTCAACTATAAAAATAGCTTTATGTCAATCATAACGTCATTAATTCTAAATTTTGAGTCAATTTTGTTACTCATTTGTGTCATATTTTGCCGCAATATTTTGGCAAATTTTGTGATAAGCTTGTGTCATCTTATACTGCCAAACATATTGGTAGTTTTACATCAATGCTCTGTTACATATTTTGGCATTTACTGATGATTGTGTCAAGGACGTGTCAACATTGTAGTGTTTTGAAGTAGAAATCCATAGTTTAAAACAATGCCACTATATGAGGGAAAAAACATTAGAAGTATTGCTTAAATATAATATCCACCATCTGTGTTTATTCTTATGCATATATGCATGTTCTTATGTCTTATATAGCTCAATCATATTCCAAAAAAAGCAATTGAAAGCAAATTTTTACAAAAAAAATCAAAATAAAATTGTTATAAAGCATCATAATGGTCTTCAATATCATGTTCAATGTCATCCAACTCATCATCATTAAAATGCAAGTGCAAGTTACATATGCAAATTAAAACATGAACCAATGCTTGGAACAACTTCATCTTCAATATAGTCATCACTAATGCCATCATGGCCTAGTTGCCCCCTACTTGCAACCTCATCTCATAGAGGAGAGATCATCATTGGAGATCAAAAAAGATTATCAAATTATGTTCGGGGTAATGCACCATTTGTATTTTTATTATGCATTATAAGTGTAATATTGTCGTCAATAATATCAAAGTGCGAGACGTCAACTTCCCTTTCTAGTACAAGCATGAAGTCTTCTTCTACGTAACCCGATTGCCCATCTTCATTACCAGATGTCGGCTCATTATTGTACTCAGGTGCAGGAATTCTAATTACACGACAAGATCTAGGTTGAGAATGTATAATGATCTATCAATACTTATTGGCAAAATTTGGATGAAAGAAGACTCATTCAACTTGATTTAAAAAAAAAACAAATGGCTCATCCATATTCGTTAACACTTTATGGAGTCAATCTCCATAAATTCCAAAGCATGTGTCTTAATTGTTCTTTCACGACCTCTGTAAACAACTTTGAACCAATTTGCTTTCAAGACATTTATACGAAATGCCTAATAATCTAATTAAATCATATTGGATATGGTTCTGACATAACATACTTCACCATCACAAAGGTTACGATCCCTACTGCTTGCTTTACTTTTTTGTTCAAAGTGTACTATGATTTCAGAGTTAAAAGCTACTCTATATTTATCAACATGACTAATATGAAAGGGTTGTCTGTAAGTCCACATGGATATATGAAATCACACCTAGTATAACAAGAGTATCATTAGTAAGATTATGGTTCCCAACCTTTAATTCCAAAAGTTATGAAATATTGAATGCGTAGCACTGACATGTTACACCACCAACTTCCATGATTGAAGTACAATACATGGTTATTTCTAGGTTTGTTTTTGTGCCTTCTGTAGGGCAATGAAGAAGAGGAAGAGGAAGAGGAAGAGGAAGAGGAAGAGGAAGAGGAAGAGGAAGAGGAAGACACATGACCTCGTAAATAATTATTTGCACTACTAGTGTCGTTGGTGCCACTATTGTTCATGGTGAGAAGCAACTGCCAAAATGCCAACAAAAACATGAACGTGCCAAAAAGGTGCAAGATGCCAATATGAACCTAGTAATATGAACCACAATGGAAAATGCATCAATGCCAAGAAACAACAAATTAAAAATTCTAATGAATGAATTCACTGGTTAAATAACATTTGATTTCCATGGAATTTTACAAAAGGTTGGAATCCCATCACAAACAAATGACTTCAAGCTTGTCACTCAAGCAAGGAAATATAATGACCATTATAATACAAAGACGACTTTTTGTTTTGGTAAAGACAACACGTTTTATTGGAACACTAGAAACTGGTACCCAGTTTCTAGGTGCAATATGCCAAGATGAACCTAGTAACATGTATATATTCCCAAATGCTACCACCATCGTGGAAAATGATCCAATGCCAAAATGCAACAAAAATGAAAAATTGTAATGAATGAATATTGGTGGTCTAACAACTCAATGTCTAATTTCCATGGAATTTAACAATGACAAGAACCAATCCCATCACAAACAAATGACTTCAAACTTGTCACTCGAGCAAGGAAATACAATGTCCATTATAATACCATGACTTTATAGTAAAGAGAAGAGTACTAAACACGTCCATAACATTTTATTAGAACACAAGAAAATGGTGTTAGGTTTCTACATGCAATATGCCAAATATGAAACACGCTACCGTTTTCTTAAAACCAATGACCAGGGGTTTCGAACCATGATGGGTTTATTTATGGGCTATAGAATTTCGAACCTAGACATTGAATGAACCGACAACCGAATAAGGAATTTGATTATGGAATTTCTATCACCCGCCGAACAAAAATGCATGCCAAGAATAGAAAAAAAGCTTGGCGCCAAACTTCGTGCAGCGAACTCTCTGATTCTTGTTGCCATCGCCCGTCCAACTCCTTCAACTTGCTCCATTTTTCTGGATTTATTATGCTGGGTCTGTTCCAGTTCCGTTCCAGTTTTTCCAGTTCCGTTCCTTGATGGGTCTAAGTTTCCATTTTAAGCTTTTGCTTTGCTTGTTTCAGTGGCTGGTAGGCAAGACAAAGGTCAGGGCAAGTCCATGCTTTTGGCCATTGGGAGTTCTAGGTATTATGCTTCTATTCAGTACGTTACATGCCAAAAGGTTCTTGACTTGCTTTTGTATTTAGGTAAATGTAGCA
Organism: Isoetes taiwanensis; assembly: GCA_021234155.1. Taxonomy (NCBI): domain Eukaryota; kingdom Viridiplantae; phylum Streptophyta; class Lycopodiopsida; order Isoetales; family Isoetaceae; genus Isoetes; species Isoetes taiwanensis. The sequence goes on from JAJEKV010000002.1 coordinate 12,494,983, forward strand.
GTTGTAGATGTATTTGTTAGAAAAAAGGATTCGATTATTTCTTACCATTACGATTCACAGTAGGGCCAAGTGCACAGACATGATGCTGCTATTTCTACTATGAGTACTGCACTAAAACGTTCTCTCAAGAATTCGCATGCCAAAGGAAGTCTCCTTGGACCTGTTGGCTTAGGAGAAAGTATTGGGACTTTTCTTATTGCACCATTTAGATCTCTTCCTCTTGGTGTTCCAAAGGTTTGTATCCATTGTTTCAAGTAGGAATGCATCTTCATATGTTGAATGTTTAGATCTAATATGTCCATATTATCAAATATAGCTGGTGAGTAACAGGGATAATAGCTTCTAGGGTTCAAATGGTGTCCGATTTTGGCAGCCTTGGAAAACCCTCACCACGTTTGGGGTTACAACAGGCTGTGTGGATGCTGCTATAGGAAAAGGATTTGAGATTCTTGTCTCTCATGCAACTGGTACTGGACGAAAAGTGTTATGCAGTGATATTTCTTCTAGAGATTAATTAGCTGATTGGCCTGCAATTTAGGCTGCCTGTTCAAACTTGGTGTAGATGCTAGGCTCCGCACCACTTCTTATAGACATTTTTGATGTGGCAAGATGTCAAGATTATAGGGGCCTCATGTTGTCTTGCAATGGCTTGTATAAAAAGTGCGAATGAGGAATGGCACCATTTTAGACCTTACAGAATTTCTACTACATGGAGCTGTTAGTTCGAGACAATATTCTTGTTTTCACAGCAATCTACTCAGGCCCAATGAAATGATCACATGGAGTATCAATATCTGTAAACCCCTTGTTCATTATATCTGTGTATGTGAATGCTAGTAATATCAACGATTTATTTTATGGTTGTCGAGTGATATGCATTTAAAATGTATGTATAAGTCAAAGTACAGAACTAGCATTGTCAGGATCCTTTTTATCATGGGCACATGGAAGGCAAGGATTCTAACACTTATTGCTCACTTGACAGCATGATGAGAGCATCCATACATCTTCGGTGGTCAGGCTTAAACATGGATGCAATTGCAGGAAGTCATTATGCCTTAAACAAACAAAGATCGAATAATGCTATCAGGTACTAAAAATGGATCCTCAGATTCTTGTTTTCGACATGCAATGTTCATCTTATTTCCTTCTCTGGGCTAGTGTCGGCTGCTCTGATGGCAAGAATATTTTTTTAAAAAAGGGAGGTAAAGCATTTCATCGCCTTTGTGCATCAAAACTCTCATCATTTTTTTAATCCACTTCTTCCAGGCTCTGAACCACAAAAAATTGAGAAGGATGTTGAATCACACTGAAAGAAGTCTGAGTTACAGTTTTGTTGAAAAATATGGAAGCAGCAGCACAAATTTTGTCTGAAAGCAATGATAGGCTTTGGAGCCATAAAACAAGGAAACTCATTCATAGCAGATAGTCAAAAGTAATCCACAATCAGTTGCTCTGTTACAAACACACTTATGGGTAAAAGCATGAAAGGGTGTCTATAAATGTATCCCTTTTGGTACATGTGGCTATATTACACAAATCACCCAAAGTACCCAAAAAGTACATGCATAGCCAAAACATATCCGAAATTTAGCTTAAATGTATATGCAAAGTACATAAAATCGAAAAGTGTATGTTTATACAAGCAAAAAATAACCAAAATGTACGTGAAAAGTATCCATATTTGTACATCAATTCAGTACAATGTACGCACACCCTTTCATGCTTTTACCCTTATTGACATGTATGGAAAGTGTGAATGGATAGAAGATGCAGAAACTATCTTTGACAAGTTGGAAAATGAAAATGTAGTCCTATGCACTGTATTATTTGCTAGATATGCACAATGTGGAGATGGCTTAATTGCACTAAACTGCTTTGGGAGTAAGAACAGAGTAAGCTTAACAAGCTCCGCATCCTATCACCTGGAAACCCAGTTTTTTATGTTGGATCTAACCAGCTCAGCCACGAATGGAATGATATAAACGCCCCATCTGCCAAAGGGTATGATTACAGCCAAATGGGAATATGGAGCAACATCTTCTATGCTGAGAGGTTTCAACTTTGCGAGCTTTAGGATAGGTAACATACATTGTCCAGCAGCTTCAAAAACCCCACAAATAAGATGTTGTGGGCAATTTTTGGAGCAATGGAAATTATAGCTTGAGAGTGCAGGCAACAGGGGCGACACTTCATTACTTCCAGAAAGAACGCAGAGTGCTTAAGAATTTTCTCCTCTGCCAGAGAAGCCTGCAATCCTTTAATTTTTTTTTTTTTTGTTGCAGGTCTCAGTGATTCTAGAAGGCTGAAATCGACTTTATCATGCAACTCAAACCTCAATATTGCTCACTTAAAGCTAAACTGCCCCTAAGGCCTGATTTTGGCCTGATCCAAGCCGTTTCCAAGAATTGGACATCTATGGTGACCCAACAACAATTTGCACCAGAATCCCATCTGTTATCAGGAGCTTATCTGACCTAATTCCAGCCCTTATAGCCTAAATTTCACTTGCTTTAAGTGGGTTTTAAGCATCTCTATTTGCAGAGTTGGGGTGGAAGAGACCAAAGAAGATTTTCTTATCTTCTTATAAGGTACGTCTTTATTATGTCAGAATGGAAAAATGTACCTAGTATTTTCTATTCTCTTACCTCGTCAACTAATTGGTGTGACTCTGGTCATTTTGTGCAACTCAAGTAGAAGAAGCATCTGAAAAAGTTTCCATCTATTGCATGTTATTCTTGGGACCATAGATTCCCTTCAATTGTCTATCACATTCCCCAGTATGAGCAGGAACCCCTTGCGTCAAGCATACCATTTGTGGGCAAATATGGTCGGTGTTCTAGAAGTCGAAGATGCAGTTGTCCACAGATTCTTACTACAAGCTTCTTCTCAATTCCAATGACGCATCTGGTTGTGAACTCAGGTCCTATACCGGATCCTGTGCCGTGACTAAGTCTGCAAAATAACCATCTTGCTATATTACTATCTTCAAGCTAACTTGTTATCTTGAGTTTTCAATGTTCTTTTGCACTCAATGCATAAAGCAATCAAAAATTCACAACTATGATATAATATGTGCTCAAAAAATTGACACATTGATGCCACAAATTATATAAATAAAGGTCACAAATATGCTATAAAAAATTGGATAATATTGGTATAATTGTAAAATAAATGATACAAAACATGATGTAAGAGAGTCACAGATCTGACGCAAAGGATGTTATTCTATGAAAGGTAAGGATGGCAATACGATGTGACAATGTAGCTGCATAGCAGAAATCAATCTCATATAAGAATGTGATGCAATTGTTAAATAACTTGGATATAAACTTGACACGAACATGTAATGCAATTGCCACAAATGTTGTCATTGTGTCATTTTTGTGTTATATAGCTATGACCCAATAGTTGACGCAAAAGGTGACGCCCATGCGACATCAAAGTATAGAACCTTTAGCGTCAACCTCGTGACATTTAGTGGGAATTTGAGAATACACATTGTGTCACTTTAGTTGACGCTATACCCGACGGAAAACACCCTATTATGTTGTAGTGAGAAGCAGGCTGCAACGAAACATCGCTGGGACGACGTCGACATAGCTAGCGGATGGCTTCTGCCATCAAATGCAAATGTTGCATAACTTGGTGTACTCAATAATTTTGTATGTATATTTCATCAATAATTTTGGTGGCGAATGGTCCACGAATTAATATTGTATGTGAATACTTAAGCTTCAGCAGTAGGTGATATTACTTGCACTTGAGCAAGTAAGCTTAGCTTAAAATTCTCAAAATCATGTTATTCTCTCCAATTAATGAAATGTTGCTTACTTCGCACATTCTATTTTTCATAACAAGAGATGCTTAATAAGGTGCAAAGCAAAGGAAGTAAGTTTTGCATCTTATTGACTATGTTCTTGGAGCTTAAATAATTTTAATGAAAGATTCATTTGTATTCGTAATTTGTTTTGACACATTTGCTTGAGCTGTAACAGCAGTTTATACCCTGTTTTGCAAAAAAAAGGAACAATAATCAAAGATCAACTGGCATATGGGCCTATTCTCCATGAGTCATTGAGGTCGGAACAAAGAAAATATAACAAATCTATTCAACCAATCGCAGGTCCCATTGGAACAAAGGAAACCTACCAAATTTTGTTGCCCCAATCCTCGGTTCCTTAGAACAAGAAAAATCTGCCAAACTTATTAATTCGATCCTAGGCAGGCAAAACACTTGCAACATCAATTAACTCAAATGTGCGCAATTTACGTTAGTTTGATTTTACGTTAGTCTAATCACTGAAAGTTACCAAGCATTCATGATGCTATGGAACAGCCATGTGTTCTCTATTCTCACATGGGCTGATGCAGACGCCCCTAATAAGGCTTCATGTTTAACCAGTCACTAGCATACTACTTATCTAGCATGACAAAGCCATGAAACATGGGCACTTCATAATTGCACTTAAGGGAGGATAAGAACTTGATCATTCATCCTTAAATTGGAGTGCAATTCTAGACAGGCTTATCCACCTATATTATCAGGAAAGCAGCAGGCTAGAGAAAGCAAACTAGGAGACAGTTGCAGATCATTCATATAAACTAGGAACGGTGCCCAGCATTGCTGGGCATAAGCTGAGAACTTGTAAATGATACATTGTTGAATAACCCAAGAGTACTCCATTGTTAAAGTATTCAACATCATTTCTCTTTCCCTTTGCCATTTACTCTATCCCCATTTTACCCTTTTTCTTTCCCTTTTCCTCGTTTTCCCTGCACACTTCACGTTTTCCTTTCTTTTTTTTTTTCTCGTTTCTTCTTTTCCTTTTTTTCACATCCACTCTCACTTTCCTTTTTCACGTTGGACTTTTTCTTTCCTTTTTCCCACGAGAGATGCCCTCCCAGTATACAATTTACCCCAAAGACATACATAAGCACTCCCAAACTCCCCTCTTTCCCAAACTCCCCTCTTGCATATATACGTACATAAACTGGTCAACCTCCTCGCTTTCCCTTTCCTCTTGTTTTTTTCGCCCTTCAATTTCCCCTTTCCTTTCGCCCTTCAATTTCCCCTTTCCTTTGCCCTTTTTCTTTTTCCATTTTCCCTTACGAGATTAAAGTATGACCAATCACGTTAAAGTATGACAAATCATGTTAGTGGGAAGTTGTGCAATAAATCTCGGCCTTTGGATACAATTATATGATCTCAGCCATTCAAATTAGGACTTATGCAACACACTAATATAAGATGACAAAATGTATAGCCACGTTGGAAGGCCAAATTCTTTCTCAATACACTACTTTAAAGCTTCTTCAATCAGCCTTTACAAAATAGAAGAGGCAAAATGAGCATGAGAATCATGTACAAAATAGAAGAGGCAAAATGAGCATGAGATGCTTTATAGCATGTAAAATCAAGCATGGGCTGCTTCACCAGCAATCCCTTTACAAGACCCAGCTTAGCCAAGTCATTTCTCGTCTAGAGCCAAACAGGCCAATTCCTCTGTCGAACTTGAAGGTCTACTCGGCTTAAACTCATATGGCCCTTGTCTTACACCCCAAACCTGTAAACCACTAGCCATAACTACTCTAATACCATGAAGTGGAAAGGTTTAACTAAAATTTTACCTGCTCGCCCTCGTCATTATAGGCCCGGTTCCAACTATGGACCTCACCATCTTTATAAATTGTGAGCTCTGATGTGCATCTACTGGCACCATTCTAAAGAAATTGAAGCAATTATTAGGTAACTTTCAGCTAGTTCAACTAGGAAAGATAAAAAATCATACCCAGGAATTTGGAAATCCACCAAAGCGGGTAGATCCTTCTCAGACAAACAAGGCTTTCGGCTGTTCAGTATGATGACAAGTAAACTGAGGTTAAATGTTCTGCTATATCCTACAAATATTCAGAAGTAACACAGGATTCCATATTACCAACCAATTTTGCAAAATACCTATTGAAAAAAAATATTCTTCTTACCCCCACAACTTCTTCTGGTTGCGGTCTTTGATTCTTGGGTCTGTCACAAAAGTTCCTGTATTCCTCAACATCCCTTACTGCATAAGACGCTACCTGCAAACATCATAATACTTACTAGGTTTTAAACCTGTCAATAAAGAAAAATGGTAGTTTTACCTCCACATCACACGTCATTTCTTTAGGACAAGGCTTCACAACATAGAATCTCTGATCCACAAGACAGCCAGATGTCAGTTTAGGATAACACGGTATCTGGTAAAACTAAAGATAACATTATTGATTCTCAGCCTTTCAGAGAACTTTAACCCATACTGAATATTACCATGCTGACCATAATATAGAAAGCGGGACAAATTGCAACAAAGTACAATAACTGCTATAAACATTCAGAAGACACACATACCTGTCTATAAGGCCTCTCAGGTGTTCTTCTGAATGCCTGGAGTACAGGGAGATAAATTTAAAAGAGTATAGGACTCAAGGCACAACAAAGCCGAGTAAGAAAAAATCTAGTACCAGGTTCTTCCAAGGGGAAAAAAGAAAAGAAAAGAAGCAAAAACAATAAACCTGTTCATGGTACAAAACTTGTGATCCATCAGCAAGAATAGTTGCCGGGCAAGTAAGCAGCCTGCATGTATAAGAAGATTTCCTCAAAATTCTTCAAAACATGTTGCCACGCCAGATTTCCATCAAGTTCATCTCCTATTCTTGCAATTCTGTATAAGAAATTGATTCATGGCAGAATCAAAGGCATGTGACTCAAGTTAATTTGTCACTTGTAGAAATATGGACGAGTAATCCCCAAAGATAACATAGGTCACCTTAGATTAAAATATGTCATGGGGTCCTTAGCTGCCTGTTCCTGTGAGAACTGGATAAAATGAAAACGATTTAACTATAAGGAAATAAACTGAAATCTTGTATAACAATTGATGAATGACAAATCGATGTATTAAAAAGATTTAAACAAGCATCAAATGCGACAAAATCTACAACTAAAGCTACCTTTTCACCACTGAGAGCCTTGGTCACGATATGAGCATGATCCCATCTGGTCCTACTCTTGTAAGTAAGTTTTCGAAGCAGAAAAACACCGCCTAGCAAGCAAACCGCTTTAGAGACTAGACCTGGAACGCCATTCCATGAGACAGATGCAGGCTTCTCAGAATCGGAACCATTAGCAGAATTTGGAAAAACGCCCACCATGTCCAGATGCTTAGAAGAAGCAATCTGAAGCCGAAATGCACAACTGCACAACCCTTTTTATTTTGTTAGGAACTCCGGTAAATCTAACATGGCAAAACCAGTGTGGTTTGTGACGTTATCTACCGGGATGGCCCGGGAGCGTCTTCTCTCTGATATCTCAACCACTCTCTATTTACTGAGCAACCACGATGCAAATTAGGGTAGAGAAGGTTTGTTCCAGTTGAAACTCGGAATCTGTTGAGGTAATTGTTGAGGTGCCGTATCCCACGAAAATTTCCGTTAGATTTTTATGAAAAGGTAATACAAATTTCCCGTTGTCCTTGAGGAGGCACGTGGTTTGCATTTCTTTTTTCAGTGATTTATAGATTGCCACTTTCATCAATTATTTAATTATTGCAGGTTTATTCATAAGTAGTTGGAGGCATGTGATTTATAGATTACCAGTTTCAAATATCATTGGTAAATAGCGGAACACATGCCAAATAATGGTGGATAAAACAAGGGGCTATGTGGCACGATATGGATAAAACAAGGGGATGTGGCATGACAGCTAGCCCTCATGAATGTAGGGGGGAACCTCCTCCACCTGCGGATTTCCACCCGGAAACTGCCAGGTGGCGGAGGTTACCTTTACGCGGCCTCGCCACTGCAAATTCCCCACGTCTAAGAGGGGGTATAAAAAGTAGTTTTTTTTTATTGTTATTATTCTTTTTTTTTTCAGGCCGGCGTGTATTCCGCTAAAACGAGCCCCGGAGGTGTTTGTTATTAGCTAGGCGTGAGTGGTTAAGCGTCCATTGTTGGGATCTCACTTCAATTTGAAGTAGTTTTTCTTTAGTATTCGTGTTTTTGTGTTTTCTTGATTACTTATATGATTTTTGTGATGTTTTTGCGAGGTTTTTTCGTAGATCCGCTCCCGTAGTTCTACATTTTGGCAAGAAATCTTGGATTTAGTGTAGTGGAGTTGCCGGATTTAGTCTATTGGAGTGTATTGGTAGTCAGAGATGTTTCTTCAGTTACTTGCAGTTGCATGCAGCTCTTGTATGCAAGTGAACACGTTTTTTCAGAGAAGATCAAGTTCTGCAAAATTTCGTGGAAGTTTTAAGGTTTTAAGGTTTCGTGGAATTTTCGTGTATTAAAAAATTAAGTTGTATTATAATGTTATTGTATATTGTGGTGGCGGCGCCGCCAGAGCGCCGCCTGAAATTTAACACTGAAAAAACACTCAAAAACACTTAAAAAAAGACATGAAAAAAACTTAGGAGATAATCTTTAGGAATTTGCAGGTGGTGTAGGTTACGAGCTAGAAAAGAATGGGATGGCAATGAACAAATATGTTATGTCGTAGAAGATGGCCACACCTCAAATCTCGCATCTGCTACTACCATTATGGTTTGCTAGTTGATGAATGCATATGTTTATAACATAACATTTCAGTGGTTTATGGGGTGTAGTGAAACGCATATGAAAATAGGGCTTTAGAGACTCTTTACCTTTGTTATATTTTGGTATGGGCCTTTTTTGGGGTCGATTCGTGGGATTTGAAGATTTGATTTTTCTTCTCTCTTTCCCCCCTTTTTTTAAGGGGAGAAGGGCACTTTAGAAGGTGAAATTATAGAGCTGTTCAAAGCTAACAAGCGGCTTTTGTCGAATTTGCATCTGCCAATTCCAGAAGCTTCTTCTAAGGCCAGATTCAGAGCTCCTAGGTAGGAATTCTAAAATCCCTTTCATTCGTCCCCATAAAGTTTACCTATGTTTGTTTTAGTTAGGGCCCGAAGGGCCCAAAATTTTTTTTAATATAACAATCAGCACACAACTACCATTAACATTATTAACATAAACCATTGCATTTAACACATTTAAATTAAAATCCCCCTTAAACCCCCTTTGGTTTGGGTGCATATTCACACGGGGGGTTACTCCGCAACGATTTGCTTGATGGGCATATTTGCCCTTTATTCCAAGATGGGACCGCATATAGCGATCCTCGCTTTGGGGTATGCATGTACAAGTTTTTTGTATATCGTATATTAAGGTTTGCAAAATACTATAAGGTTTGATAGAATGTACTTAATGGTATTAATTTTGTACATGTATTGTGAATATATTTTAAGGGCTCTCGCCCCTCGTGAACCCCCCGGTGAATATGCACCCAAACCAAAGGGGGTTTAAGGGGATTTTAATTTAAATGTGTTAAATGCAATGGTTTATGTTAATAATGTTAATGGTAGTTGTGTCTTGATTGTTATATTAAAATTTTGGGCCTTCGGGCCCTAACTAAAACAAACATAGGTAAACTTTATGGGCCTAAATATTAATTACTAAAAGCACAATAACACACGAAGACAAATAAATTATTTCCATGGCAAATGGATTCAATTGATGATTGCATGTATGCATTCTTATATACATGGCATTCAAGTATTACCCATTTTTCTCAAAACGTTGAATAAGCCGCTTAAGAATTTCCTAGCACTCTATATATACATGGCATTCGGGATATTCCCCATTCTTCTCAAAATAGTCAATAAGCCGCTTTTAAAGGAAGCCCCCGACGAGACACTCTTGCAGATCACAAATAATGCAAAGATTGTCTTCTTGCCCTTGTAATTGCAACATTCATTCTGCGTTGATCACAAAGAAACCCCACCTATGGCAACATTCATTACCAACAGCTTAAGACATGTTCCTCGTGGCATGTGCTAACTTCAAAGAAAAACTTCACATACAAAAAATATTTGTTGCTCACCTCTCGTGAGAGCATTTGAACGAACCATAGAAATAATAATTGCTTCTTTTCTCTCACTTTGAAACCCATCTACTATGCTGATTTCTAGCCCACTTAATAAATTTTCTTGATTTCAACTGTTTCTAGAAGTTGAACCTGTAAGAAAAAAGTTGTGCTCAATCAACAAATTTGGAACATCAAATAAACATCAAATGTTCTAGTTTCTCATTTTCTAACACATCTATTAGTTGTTGAAAATCGCATGCAGCTCTATGATGATCATCTCAATTTGGAGTAATACACAAACATCACAAGAGTCATTTAAACATCGATAAAGGGAGTAGATAACATTGAACACGATGTCAATCTAAGGAGACAACAATAGCATATTGCTCCTTAATGGTGTTTAAACTTTGCACAACATTGACTTGCACCACAATCCTTAGGCTTGGCAAAGAAGCTCGAGGTTTTACTACCCGCTCAAAGAGTCTCGATGTGAATAATTGCAGCCTTTATAATTCATCGGCTTTTGAAGGATTGTGAACTCCTAGATTCCCAACCCAATAAGCGGGGGCATTTAGAATAGAATGGCAAGGATTCAAATCCCATACCGCAAGCTAATTATTTCTAAACTGTAATATCTTGACAGCACCGAGTAAAGTGAGCCATGTTATGGTGGTTGGTCGCATAGGGAGATTATTGATAAATTCCTCTCGCTTCATCCAAACACCCCCGCCTGCATACAAGAAGGTTCTGAGTGCTCCTCCTTAAGCAAAATGTTATGGATTCACTCATGCAAAGGAAAAAAAGACAACTGTAGGTGATCAAACCCGCATGGCTTTCTGTGCGTAAAGGATATAACATCATTTGGCATGTGGCTCCTAAGTCGCATCACTCCAAAAAGATGGAGCACCTCCTCACCACACCCTTGATAAGCATAAGCCGCAAGCATGGAGGTGCATGTAACAACATCCGGCTTCTTCATTGTCCGAAATATATCCAATGCGAAGGTCTAAACCGCCACATTTCCCATACATGTCCACTAGAGCATTTCCTCTCGCAATGTCTAACTCGGCCGACTTGCTACAACATAAGCATGTATGTGTTTACCTTGAGCTAGTTCAGCCGGCAAAGACATGCATCAAGAATGCAGCAACCATAATGTTGTCCGGAGCCAATCCGTGTACCTTGCTCACGAAAAAGTTTTATAGCTTCATGCGGTCGGATTCAAATAATTGCCATATACAATTCCAGTGGTAAAAGGGTCCAATACCGGGGTTTGGGAATGGATATACGAGATCCGAAATCATGCATGGAAGTCCTAGCACGGCTCCTCGACACGATGCATCCATTGGACCCTCTCGTTCTTCCCACCATCACGGGTAGCCATCCATACACCTCGGCCAAGGCAAAAAAGCAAAAGCTCTTTTCAAATGTACGTGGGGCTTTGAGACGTTCCTTTCTCTCTGCGGTGCCGTCTAGTCCCATCTCACATGCTACAAATCACACCGACCTTTAGGGAAATTCCAAATACACCGTGGTGCAAAATCGGTCTTGGGTAGCGAGAAATCACCGTCCGGACGCCGCTTACAAGTGCTTAAAATCGGTGTGTTTTAAACACGACGCGCGTGATTGAAGTATTGACATGTAGGGCGCGCCCGTCAAATGACAGGTCGAGAGAATCATGAACATGTTTGGTGCGGAAACATGAATACCACAGAGTCCCGCCATATTCACGGATGGCGGGCTAACCCATCTTAATTCAAGCAAAATGGAGGGACTAATTGTTTCCAAGAATTGCCCGAACCGAAATTCAACAATTTGCCCTCACCAATTCAAGCAATACACGAAATCCGGGATAGATGAAACCCAATTCCTCTCCCTGCTCAATTTCTGAGCCATTGATGCAAGGAAGAGAGATTAGATTAGAGATTGTATGCAAAGAAGGTAGCAATGAAGAAGAATTTCTCTTCTAAAGATTCGCCTTCAAAGACGAATAAGAAATTGAGACCCGAGTGACCGAGAATAAGAGAAATTTCAGGAGAAATTTATGAAGTATTCAACCAAATCAGTACAAATGTTGATGACAATGACAAAGACCGATCCTTGATGTCTTCTTTGGAGGCAAAGGGATTTACCAATTGCTTCTATAAAGAAATCTAAGCAGGTTACTATGGCGAGCAAATGGTGAAGAATTTGAAGGAAACAATGCAAGAACATAAGTTTGAGAGGAATTATGACATGCTTAGTGCAAAGGAAGTCCACCACGATAATGGCGGCGGCGGTACAAATGGTGTCAAGCCATTGAATCAAGCAGAGTGGCTGATTGCTCAAAGATCATCTGAAAAAAGAAAAACAATTTCAAATGCTTTTCAAAGAAGGGTGCAAGCTAACAAAGGGAAGGACCTTGGTCAATGTTCAGGGAGGAGGAAGCGGATGGATAGCATGTTAGATCACAATAGAGAAGTCATTTATCAAGTTCGGGACGAGAAAATACAAGAGTTTCTCCATACAAGAAAGGCGTGAGGAAGTATGTATCGAGACGAGGGAATAAAGATGGAACATCCAATTCACCTTCTTGAAGTCACCAAGTAAGTATTCATCCTATATTGTAGGGTTCATTATATGTAGCATTTATTTGGCATTCACACGATTTCCCAGGTTGGAATTCTACCTCGGTTTAGAGAGGAGAATCCTCATATCAAAATTGCATTGCAGACTTTTGAGAGGTTGAAACCTAGTTTTGTAAGGAGGATGCGTGAGAGGCATACATGCCGTTGCATTTACCACTTGAAATTTGAATACATCATGCAAGGATTGAACAGGCCGAGAAAATCGGGGTGGAGTTCATGACAATTGCAACCGCCATCGCGTGAGATTTGTGGCCCCGGCCCGTAATGTGCAGCCAAGGAGCATACAATCAAGTGTACCGGTGATTTATGGAGACAAGTTGTCGCAAAGCAAAGGTGATGATGAGGAGTGGTTTGATCATAACCGCTTGATGTTGGCGTGTAAAAATGTGGGTTGGATAGAATTAGAAAATGTCCACGAGGAAATGGATGGCACGGGTTCAAGTACTAGTTAATTGGAAGACATTTGAAAAGCAACACGTGGACCAGATGAGAGAATTCAGGGGATCCAAGAAAGGCTTTGAGGTACAAACTGTCTTTGAGATTAGTCTGTATGACAGAAGTCCCAAAGAATTTCAAGAGGAAGTGAAGAAGGTAATATCGATTTTGTTCCACACAATTACATAGCACATTGGCAGGCCAATCGGTTTAAGCAGGTGTGTGTCATCATTTTTTAAGATACAATTGTATACATTATTGACTTTGCAGAAAATTACAAACATCAAGATCCGAATGAGCCCCAAGTCAATGACCGCATACAGACCAAGTTTCTATACTTGTTCACATAACATATAGGCATGACAAAAGTGCTGATATTCACATTTCTGTGCAGGCAGCAGAAGAAGGTCCAAAGAAGAGAAAAAGAACGGAAGGTTGGAGCGGTCGGGAATAGACTCAACAACGGTAGGAAGATCATAAAAGAGACTCACTTTTACATTTCCGATGATAAAGTGCATGACTCATTATTTGTGGAACACGCCTACAAAAGCATGTTGCATGGCTTAAGGAGCGAGGAAATAGAGTATGAGAAGCATTGGTTTTGGAGTGATGGTCGCTCATCACAATTCAAGTCGGGGAAAACCTTTTTTTTTTTCTTAAGCGTGTACTTCACAATCAATGACAAGGAAATAGTGTGGAACTACTTTGCCTTTGCTCATGGTAAAGGTGAACATGATGGTGCGGTCTTTGTTATCAAAAGGCTGCTAAGTAAGGAACAACTCAAACCCAATGGTGTGCAAGCGAGGCATGCTAAAGATATTGTAAAATTTCGTGTACATATTTCAGCAAGATCTACCAATCGATGAAACGAGATGAGATCAAAAGATATTTTTGGAAAATTGAACTCCGCTTTGTTTGGAAGAATATGAAATTGAAACACTCAAAGGCACAAAGAAGATTCATCAGATCGTCGGACGCTGCGTGGGACTAGACCAAGCAGGCTTGCTCATAGATGCACATCATGTTTTCGCTTTCGTTTTGCATGGATCATAATTGGGACTCTGCATCAATCTGGTAGATTTGGAAAGTGGGAGGTAACTGACTTAAAACCCGGGAGTTGAGAAGAAAAAGGAGACTCTTGAACAAGCCAATGAATGGATCAGTAATTTGGTAGAGGTAGGTGACAATTTTGCGGTGAATGCCGAGGTAGACAATTCGGAGGTGTGGACTTCTACATCCTCAAGTGCCATGTAACCCAAATGCACACTTGAAGATTCATACAAAGATGGATGGGGGCAAAAATTTGGAGTGCATGAGGTTATCTTAAGTGGATTGTATTATCAATTCTTGGGTAATTTCAAGTATATGTTGCTCACTAAACAACTTAGGAAGCCTCCGTACTTGACCATGTGGTAAGATATCCTAAAATTGATATGGAAAAGTAGAAGGCACAGACATGCAATTTCCACGGGAGACCCATGAAAAAAATTATGGCGGTCTCCCAATAACAATGTAATTGTTTGACACTTAACGAAATTGATGTTATTCTTTTCAAGTGATTTGTTGTTCAGCACCTAAGCATGTAAGCACATATTTTTTATATATATTAACAATAGTGAGGATGCACAAGGGTGGTGTGCATGGACACGCATTTCAATTGAAGATTGAATTGTTGTTTATAAGAATGTAGATTTGTGACATTGGAATAAGGTTCAATTATTTATTTTGGTACCATCACTATCCCAACATTCTTGGCAAAATTATATTGTCAAGGCGTTTTCCTTGATGTGACATGTGTCAATTCAGTAGTCATACGAAATATTGCAGCCCTGATTCTGAATTAATTGTTCGTGGCGTGTGAGGTTTATCGTATAATCGACAGCAGCCTAAGCATGAGACTTAAGCGTGAGGGCCCACAAGCTCACGCCCGCCTACAAGCTCCGCCAATTCATCCGCCCACAATTCCTCCTCACGCACTCAGCCAATCCTCCCAATCCTCCCAATCCTCCCAGGCATGAGGCGAGCGCGTGGCGAGGCGGAGGTCACCTCAGCCGGGCGCTTACTAAAGCGGCGAAGAGGTGTTCCCCCACTCTTCCCCTGCCGGGAAGTGCTTGCTGCCTCCCATCTGCTTTGCCTCCTCTCCCGCCCACTCTCACGCCTCCCGGTTTGAGGAGTCGATTTGATTCCTCATCTTTGATTCCTATGAGGAATGTGAGAAAATGAGAATCGGAAATGAATTCGCAGGAATATATCAAACTGTAATGCAGGGATGGATAGGCTAATCGGAAGAAGAGGACGAGTCCAGAAGAGGAAGAGGAAGAGGAAGAGGAAGAGGAAGAGGAAGAGGAAGAGGAAGAGGAAGAGGAAGACGAGGAAGGCGACTTGGAGGAGCTCAGGGCTTTCCTTAAAGGTACATGCAAATTTTCATTTGTTTCCTGTTTTCATTTTTTCGTTTGTTTAATCTTCGTTTGTTTAATTTTTCGTTTGTTTCATTTGTTGCAGATGGAGAATGAATGCAGGAGCAGATGAAGATGAAGAAGACACCCCTTGAAGAAGACACCCCCTTGAAGAAGACACCCCCCTTGAAGAAGACACCCCCTTGATGAAGAAGACAACCCCCCTTTGAAGAAGACACCCCCTTTGAAGAAGACACTGGCCTCGGGGCCAAAATTTTTGTAACAATTTTGTAAAATTTTGTACATTGGCCTAATGGCCTTTTTTATAAAAAATCTTGTTTACCATCAAACTTTGTTGTAACTTTGTTTCTTGTTTCATTGAGATCTCTTCTTCTTCATCTATGAAATGTTATTTTTGTCTATCTATCAAATTTATGAAGTTCGAATTCACAATGCAAGTCCATTCAGATTCTGGGCTTGAATGTAACAGATGCTCTAGCTCTTTCATTAGTTTCAAACACTAAGCATTTTAATCACTTTCAGCCATTGCCAGTGAGTAAACCTTTGGAACACACGAGCACTTATGCAATAAAGCGACTACCTTTAAAAAGGTTATATGGCTTAACAATAAACGCGACCTTACCCGCATGACGGTAAAGCACATTATGACATTAAGCAACTACATAAAAGTATGTCACATCGCAAGACAATAAGCAAGATTACGCCATTAAGACTCAAACCATAGCACTTCAAAAGCAATTTTTTTTTTAAGCACTTGATAAGTTTTAAGCATCCCTTTCAATCGGCAAGATTGAAGTATATATAAACAATATAGCAAAACTTATAGACAAGTGCGCATTGAACTACATAAACAATATAGCAAAAAACATTCTTAAATTAAGATATAGGAAAAATTACCCAAATACCCTTAATTCTCTAACTATTTCATTGCCCTTCATATTTCTTAAATTCGAAAATGCCCCTCTTTTTTTCATCGAATGCCAGTTCACACGGTTGAACGGACGTCGAATCTGCTAGATGAACGAACCGTAGATCGTTATTTGCTGCTTTAAAAAACTCCACTACTCTACCCAAATAGTCTGGAAGGTATAAAATAACCAATTAAGCTACCGCAACCAAGTAGTTCTCTCATAAGTAGTTCAACGTGCATTGGTCACACAAATACCAAGCTTATAAAAGGCATGATCCATACGCTTTTGAGCCTTCTTCCGTACCAAGAGGCCATTAACGTTAGCTTCTTCCTGAGGAATAGGCTTTCTAGGAAATGCAGCAGAGACAGTTACAGTATGCCCAGTCCAAAAAATAGTTACATAGAAGTGCATTCATATCCGGAGAAATAGTTACATTACACATTACAATATGATTATGCTTCAAAGAAGAATTGTTCATAACCTGGCTTTCCAGGATGGATCAAAACAACCAATGAATCAAAACAAATGTGTTTCTGTTTAATCAATGTGCTCAAATGGGATTCCTACATGTCCGCTCGTTGTGGCCATTATTACCACAGCGTGTACATTTGTAAATACGTTTTGCTTTAGTCTTGTCTTTCAGACGCTCACGCTTCCTCTTAGGGCCTACCAGGGAGGGCGCCTTGTTGCAGGTGGAAGCATTTCAGTCTCTTCTAGTTGGTTAAGATTGGCTGGATAAATAGCTCCAGCATATGAACTGCAATAAGAACTCAAGAAATAACCACGATGTGCATATAATTCTGGGCGTTGCCTTTTGAACAAAATTGCAGCCATGGCATGAGCACAAGGCAACTCAAGGGTCTGCCAATCCAAACCGCATGTCCGGTCTCAATATTAACAACATAAGAATGCTCGGGACCATGCACTTCAAAAACAAATGCATCGGAAGGAAAAATTCTATACCTTCTAGCACGCTTCGATTACCCCTGTCAATGTGTTGTTGTGCATCTTTCACTAATGCAAAAAAAAAAGATTTTCACCACGAGTCAACAATGCTTGTCCCTCATTATAATTCCTCTGTAAAAACGCCGCAAGTTGCCTCCGAATAATTTCCAACATTGATAGTAAAGGCTTGTCTCTCGGCTTCAAGTAGCCAAGAGTTCAAAGCCTCCGCAATGTTAGGCGTTAGATGACCGTAACGCTTTCCTTTGAATTGCGCATGGCCCAATGCTCACGGGCGCGGATGCAAGTATCCAATCGATTGCATCATTATTCATTCCTCTCATGCACATAATGGCTTCATTGAACCCTCTATAGATTGTGCATATGCAGCTTTCCAAAACAACTTAGGATGAACTCACCATTGTTGCACTTCTTTTTCAGATTTGCATCAAGATGCCTCATACAAAAAGCATGTTCACAACTGGGAATCGAGATCCATACCGGCAACAATCCCTTCATTCTATCTGGACACGAAAGTAATAGGCTCAGAACTTTGAATACTATTACGTAACAACCGCAAAACCAAACCCAATTGTCTTCACTTTCGTTGTCAATGAATCCGAATGCAATAGGATAAAGCGCCCATTCGCATCAATGCCGTTGCACATAGTAAATGGCCAAGGTACTTGCACGTGAGAAATGTCCCATCTAAACCAATGAATGGACGCACAAAATTCCCCCATCCTTGAAGACAGGGAACCAAATGCCAAAAAAAGTCGTAAAATTTGCCATCCGCAGTTTCTTGCACAAGAGCTATTGTACCTGGATTGGCTACTGCAATTGCTTCACAATATCCTGCAACTTTCTTATATGCTGCAGAGTAATCCCCATGAATCAAACCAAGAGCATGTTTGATAGCATTATAAGCAAGTTTGTAACTTATTTCCGTACCGGTTCCCTTCTATAATAATCCCGCAGAATCTGTTTTGGCTTATAACTTGAATCATCTCTAATCTTGCCCAAAAACTTTGTAGCCAACATGACAGCAGAAGCTTCTTTGTTGCACAGCTTGGTTATGCCTCCACAAGTATGCATGCTAATAAAATTCTTGATTTCACATCTTGGTCCACCATGTATAACTGATGCATGCAAACGCCATGGACATGATTGATCCCGACAAGACATCGTGAACTTTGGTTTTATCCGACCGCGAACTTTTAATTCTACATGGCAAGCGAATAGCATCTTCTCGATAGCATTACGAGCTGCAAGATTGAATCATCTTGTGCTTCTAACTTTAAATCCATTGAATTGAAACCGCCCTTACCTTAGCATGCATGAGAACTAAGAAGCATATTGTTTGTAGAATCCCCAATCACGGGCGGCAAAAGAGAAAGCAGAGCATGAACTCCAAGCAAAGAATCGATGAAAATTTGAGGGAAGAATAGAGAGGTTTGATGAAAATCGGGATAGGGAGGAGGTCTGGCGGGATGGTAGGTGGTGACAGCACACAAAAAGGAAGAATAGGGGCATTTTCGAATTTAGGAAATGTGAAGGGCAACTGGGAAATAGTTAGAAAATTAAAGGGTATTTGGGTAATTTTCCTTAAGATAAAGATGGTACATGAAAAGTGTAGGATTCCTTGGCCTAAATAAATGACAAACAGACCAATAATCATGGAGAATGACAAGCATCATCACCATAAACCTTCTCCAATTCCTCCTTCACAAAACAAGGCGCAAAATTGTTTTCCAGAAAGTCTTTCCAAGCATAGCTTCATAATCTTTCTATCTGTCTTAGGCCAAGGCTTGTATCTATGTGTATTCTTCACCAAGTAACTTCATTTCTTCCTCGTCTTGGCTCGCAGTATTTCTTCTATCTTTGGGGTGAATCTTGGTAGCACTTCATCATGGACATCCATCTTGAATCGGTACCCTTGAGAAATTTCGTGGTTTGCTAAGGTAAGACTTGTACAATGAATCATCAAGAAGCAAAGTCTTACCCGAGAATCTTGGGTATGACTCATATATTTTCCCAAGTGGCTTCATCATGATTTGACTGACCGGGTTTGTTAGGGTGGTGGCTCGGTGCGCACACACATTTTTCCTGTCCCCATACAAATTCAAATCTGTCCTCAAACGGACATAGTACTTGCAGCACATCTTCCACATTGGAGAGTTGCATTGATGACCATATACCAACACAACACTTCTGTAACAAAGTCTTCAAGAAGAACACTGCTTCTGGTCTGAATATCACTTTCTTTCTGCTAGTGTATGTCATTGTCAATCCTGCTTCCAAGCGTATGTGTTCATTTGCACCAAATGTTTTTACCAACACACCATTTAAATCCAAGACAATGAGTTTATCTTTGGCTGGCAAATCAATATTTAGTACGTTGGAACATCCTGAATACCTACACAACAGGAATTACTACATGAATAAATAGATGAAGATGAAAAATGAAAAATGGGTTGAATGTGGAAACCTTTACGTATCAGCAGGATTCTCGACCTATGTAATGAACCGTAATCCTACAGTGAATGCAACAAAAGAAAATCAATAATATTCAATGTTTTAATCAACACTAAGTTGTGGCCTTGCCCAACAATGCCCATACCCCCTTTCCAGGGTTATTAATGGCAGCAATCACTTGTTGAAGATCAGGCTCACCTGAAACTTGAGGGCTTTGGTCAGATTTTCTTGAACACACTTGCCGATATGTGTGGTGTCATGATTGAGACCGCTTCCGCATCTTTTGCATAGCTACTTCTTGTTCTCTTTTCTTGTAGCCCGAACAACTACTTTGCTATCCTCCGCCTTACCCCTCTTTGTTCTTACGCCCTTTCCTTTTACGCAAATATTGACCAAGTTGCCCTCATCCGATGGAATTACTCCCTCGACTTCCTTAGGTGCTTCAATTATGTACAATCGGTGCGTTGTTTTTCCACAACCGGTCCTTTGTGTTTACGACTTCTTCTATAGCTTCTTGGACAGCTTCTTGGTGGTGGTGGTGGTTTCTGCTTTGTTGCAATCAAATCAGTCACAATTGATTTGTACTCTATAGGACTTTTGCAGGTGTTGTGCATCTTCAAATGGCACCATTGTCCTTCTTTGAACCCTCAGCGGTGAGACCTCACTTGCGGGGCCGGATTAACACTTCCTTTTTGGTGTACTATTTGAAGCACTGCAACATGGCCAAAACCTAGCTTCGTCAAATACACCCACCCTGGAACCTTTCGGGGCAACCATGAATACATTGTCCTCCTCTCAACAATGAACAACAAGCTATATGATACTCATGTTGGCAATTGATTGCTAAACTTAACTTTTGTAAGCTTTTAGTGAATTCCGGACCACATGCGTCAACATGTATAAAATGAATCTTCCACTAGCAACTTATCTCAGATAATAGTAGAGATGCTAAATGTTGCGGAGTATCCATTTTAAACTTCCACAAATTGTTTATGTAGAAATGCAGAAGTCTCGTTTCTTCTTGAGAACTTTTAACTCCTCCTCAAGTTTGAGTTTACGTTTGACCCGCTCATTAACAGATGTAGGGTTCATTGCTTTTGTACCTTGTTCTGTGCCAAGTTTCCATCCGACGGTCTGCTCCAAATCTTTAATTTTCGCCTCCAACTCACATGTTGGATTAAGCTTGAACTCCTCTGTTTTGTAGCCAAATCATTTGTGGCCTGTCTTAAACTGTTTTCAGCCTCTTCCAACATCATTTTTCGTAATTCAGAGGCCTTCTCATTGCCTTTCAGCTCACTTCCCTCTTTGCTTCAGATTCTTTGTGATAAGTAAAACCTGATTTTCCAATCTCACATCTTTGCATTCTCTAAGGTTTTTATGTTTTCATCACATGCAATCGACCTCATTTGATCCATTTTGCCACCTTTGGCTTTGCCTTCATTTCAGTTTTTCCTAACATGTGCTACAACATCGCCTCTTTTTTTTACTTGTCTATTGTTGTGGTATCTTTGACATTGCACCGACAAATGCATTGATTTACTTTGTGTTCCTCGGGTGCAAGTATTGATCTAGTGCAATTTTCCATTAGAGGTAATTTGAGATCTCATTTTGTCCCATTAAGGGATGCTTAAAAGCCACATCAGCTTTTTAAACGGGTCCAATAAGAGAAGAGCTCCAAAGTTGTATTTTATTCCAAAATTATGTGGCAGTGATGAATTAATCCAGTTCTAACTAACTTTTTGCGGTCATCATTTTTCTACTATAACTTTTGATCAAAAAACTTGATTGAACACTATTTGTGGCAATGGATTCGTCTCCTCAAGATCTTTCTAATGACAACCCATTGTTATATCTTTTGGGATGTAAATATATAGAAAAGAGCAAAAACCATATTTTTTAAGGTTAACACATATGGCTTGTATTGAAATACATCATAACCATATATCACTTGAAAGATCTTTTCATTCTCGCATCTAATGCAACAAAGCCTTAAACATTTTCATGAGTAGATCAAAAGTTATAGGGAAAAACGGCGGCAATGAAGTTGTTAATCTTGCATTAATTGCGGTTTGATGTAGAGTACTCATTCTATTGGAGGATTCTTATGGGGACAAAAGGAGATCTCAAATTACCTCTAATGAAACGCATAAAAGCAAGGGCCCGGTTGCTTTCTTTTCTTTGTTGTGACAATTTTGTAGATTTTTTGGCAGAGAGTGTTTCCAACTTCTCTTGAAGATGCTCCTTTGCACAGGTGCCATTTTATCTTTCCCTTGTTCAACTTCTTTTGTCCAAAAGAATCCCAATCTCGATCCGTGACATTATTTTCCAACCAAGCTTCTTCCTCGTGGGGCTTCACCCCCGAATTGCACAGACCTCTGATGGTGTGAAAATCATCCGCGCTCCATGCCTCCATCGTCAACAGTGAAACACCGTCGAGTTTTCGCCTGTGGGAAAAGGAGGGAGAAGGGCGTGACGGGCTTCGACGTCCGCGAGTTTCAGCACTTAAAGTGCTTAAACGCTTCGCCAAAAGTTGTACCCCACTAGCGATTTTACACCCACCACCCAACTTTTAACTGCAAAATCTGTTGGAGATTGTTGGAGATGTAAGATAGGTTTTCCAATCCGGATATGGAAGTGCTTGCATAGACCAGACCCTCATCCACACAACCCTAAAAATAATGGGAGGATATTGACACCCACCACACGATTTGCCCCTTTTTCTAAAATCAACGGCTAACAAAATGGTGCACTCTAGAAATACTATTTAGTACACCTGGATGAATACGGCCACCAAATCATATGGAAACCTTAGAGAAAACAGTACAAAAGCACAAAAAAAAACCCCCTGTTATAATGCTACATATTCAAGCTCGATTTGATATCAGAGGGCCGTGTTTTTTCATTTTGGCACTTTTTACAGGAGCAGGTCAAGTTTAGGTTAGGGTTTTGAGAGGTCTATATTTCTTCTATGGCCACTATAGAAGATTCTAAGCTCTCCTATAAACATAGATTCAGAAGCTTTTTGCCATGGTGATTTAGACCTAGGGAGTCGCAGTTTTGCTATCAATAGCAATTCAATCTTTGATTTGAATCTTAGCTTCGTATGTGGTATTAATCTCATTCTCCTTATATTTCTTGATGCCTATTGTTTGTTGCAGGCAAAATGCTTACTGTTCAGGAAATAATGTTGCAGTTCCTTCACAAATGCAAGATGAGTATATGCTCCTTCACAAATGCAAGATGAGTATATGTTGATCTTGGGTTGAAATAATCACATAAATTCTTTGTGGTGCAAGATGATGCTTGACCTGAGTTTTAGAGAGTATTCAAAAATGTTTTTCATGATAAGTTGGCTGAGATAAGCAACAAAAATGATTGCTATGCACTTATCTGCATATACAAATACTTCATCATCATCGTCATCGTCATTATTATTATTTTTAGTATATAACGATGTTTTTGTTCAGAATACCATGTAACATTATGAAGTACATGGATCTAGTGATCTCAATGGCTATATTGTAAAGGGTTCTATGATGTGCATATACTTAATGCGCATGATGGGCATATGCATAATGGACAGGGTCACAAACCTTAACACTTTGGCGAAAAGCTGGCGTTGGCAAGCCATGGCAATAATACCATGGGTGCTATGATGGGTAGACATGGTAAATATGGAATATTGAGAATGCTAAGGTAGGCAATTTCAAAAATGCCTTTTAGTTCTGTGCATTTGTTGTGGAGTGTCGAGGTATCGCTGTCTCTTTGGGGCAGTTCTTCCTCCTCACTTGCTTTGTAACAATACAAGCAAGACAAAAACAATGCCAAAGTACTTAAGAACAGAGCAAAACCCGAGTCGAGCAGAAGAGACTAGACATATCCCCTGGTGCAATTAGACGTAACCTAACCAGGGGTTCCGAGGCCACCGATCAAGAATAAGTGCGCCACCTCCCGATAGATTGCCCATTTTCGACGCCTACTGAATCTTTTACATAACTCATCACGCCGAAGTTAATTGAACCGGGAAAGGTCTTCTGACCGAAAGGGGTGCCCTTTGAGGTGATTTCCATGTCAGCAGCGGCATAGCCGAATCACGGGATCAAAAATCGGTATTAGAAGATGGCGCACGGCCGGGCCGATGAAAGCACCGACCGCCGACACGCCGAAAAGTTCGACGGACAGCGGATATAATATCCGTAAAAAAAATGTGCGCCAATTGGGCTTATCCGGAAAGGTGAGGCTATGTCCGGGACGCTTACTAGACGAAGTTGAACGGTCCCGCCGCACTAGCCCATACATGGATTCGTGTGCTATCGGACGCCTGCGGGTGCCTCGCAGATGCATCCCCGAAGCCGCATCTGCAGACCAACAATGTGCTATTGGACGCTTTCTTGCCGTTCCCGCGTATGCTCCCCTGAAATGTATCTGCACCCGAACATTCACTCGGATGGGGCCTCTTCCGTACCGTCAATGCTTTACCGTCCTCAGGCCAGGCTGCATCGGCACTCCACTGCGGGACATGGCTATGGGTCGGTTGTACCGCGAAGTGCCTCGGCCCGTACTCATGGCATCCGAAGCGCAAGATGTGTGCCGATCTGTCCGGTGGCAAAGGGAGCTAGCAAAAGATGACCTATGTATTCTTTCATTAGGTGCTCCAATATTTCTAGAACCTCGCGTGCCCAACCGCCTAGAGGGAGTTGTAATAATTTGTGAATCAGAAGGCTGCACTGCACTGATTGCATCCGGATTGAATTAGCAAGGGGATCGTGATGTGGCGGATTGGCAGGAGACCGGGGATGCATCCCTAAACCGTGGGTGTAGGGGGGGACAGTGTGGTGTAGCCTTTGCTGCCTTCTTCGCCATATCTTTCGCTTTGCGCGTCATGGCTAGGGGCGATGGATAAGCGGTGGGCAAGCAGAAAGAACAGTAAGAACAAGAAACAAAACCTGATGCTAAGAGAGAAGGAGTCGGTGATGTCACAAAATTCCTCTTTGTAGAATCGGGTGGCTTGATGCTGGCCCCTGTACAGATAGATTGTGCTAGGCAGGATCGTACCAAGACCTTACAGGTCATGCAGAATTCCTTACAGATCATGCAAGCTGTTGAGGCAGATGAATCAGCCGGTCTATGGAGCAAAGAGGCAACGACCAACAAATAGGCAAAATGGATGGTTACTATATCATGGTTCAAGATATACTATAGCAGCATCCAAAATATACTGTAGCACTCTAACATCAGAATCGGAACCTGTTATTCTGATCACATTAGTGACAAAAACAGTCGACTTGCAAACAGTTTGGAGATCAGTGTCAAAATTCTGAAAAGGGAGCAGCTACCCCTTCTTACAGCCAATGACCAGATGTGATAGCAGGGAAATTCCCATAACATCAGCCCAGTGACCAATTTTTAAAAGTAGAAATGGATACAGATTCTTAGATCAGACTCTTTTCTTTTCCTAAACCATTTGATGAAGGCTTTGAATGGATTCTAATAAGAGTAGAGTAATTAATCCGTACAGTATTTTGAGCCATTGTTATTATATTTGCTATAACCCAGTGGACCAATTGGATGGTTAGATGTGCTTCATTGTTAATCTGTTGGAATACAGTCTACCTCAATCTACTCTATTTTTGTTTGTCACTTGTTCTACAACTGAAATAATTGTTGTGAGATTAATAAAACCACCCAAATTCCATTAAGTCGTATCAAAGATAGTGCTGACACGTCGAAATTCTGGCGTCGAGGTCATTCCTGTAAAAAGACAAATCATTAACCTAACGAGGGAACATAAGATATATAGTGAAATTGAAGTCGTTCCCTTGTTTGTACTTATAGGCCATATAAGAATTCCATGACTACCATGAGTCTATTCCTAGGTTTTCCTCGATAGTGGGCTAAAAGTATTATGTGACTATCTGGAGAAAATTATCTTAGAAAATTTGTTACTAGTTTCTTAAAGGACCTTAAAATGCTCTGGATAAAAGTCTTTTCCCTAGGACGTAAAAGGTTTTCTCAATACTTGGTTGCCACGTTGTTGCAAGGAGGCATTGCTGAGACGTCAAAATCTTGGCGTCGATGTCATTCCTGTCAAAAAACCGACAATTAACCTAAGGGAGGAACACAAGGGTCAAAATAAATAGTGAAATTTAAGCCGAGCTTAATCAAATGCTCGTAGGCCATATAAGAATGCCAATGGTTACCATGAGCCTATTGCTAAGGCTTCCTTCAATAGTGGGCCAAACTATTATCTTACTATTTGGAACAAAAAGGAAAATTGCCTTAAACTTGTTAGTAAGTTTTGCTAGAAGAATAGAAATCTTTTCCCTAGAACGTAAAAAGTTTCTTTTGCCACGTTCATATTTGGCCTACAAATAAGACATGTAATGACTAGAAGTGTCCAACAACACAATGAAAACATAGTTTTGTTTTGTTATAGTTTTGTTTTGTTATTAGCCAGATTCGACCGTGGAAATGAGACGAGTGTCAGTTCTATCTGAACCAATTTTGCAATGGCACGTAATAACTAGCACTGTTTTGGTCATTGCAAGAGTTAGCAATTACCAAAACACCTCCTAAAACCAAAAATGTTGCTGCTTTAACTCCAAAATGCTCGCTTAATTGACAGGAGTGATCCTCTGGCCTTTAAAGCTTGAATCATTGGATGGCCGTAAATATACTCTGGGATGTGGTTAACCCGGACACATGTCTGGGTTAACCACTGTTGCTCAGTTTCAAGCTCAAAATCAATGGTTTCTGCATGTTTTTTCACTGATCTTGCTTGATTCGTGCTTAAATCTCCTGCTCTCTTGATAGAATGAGGTTTTTAGGGGCTAGCAAGGCGATTCCAATCGTGTTTGAACTGGATTAAACTATTCAAGAAGTTGATTGCAAGCTCTATTCAAAGATTAGCATGCCAAAACACGGTGCTCAGTTCACCATGTGGTTATCTTGACCAAAAAACAGTGGTTAGCTCAGACAAAAGTTTGGTTAGCTCGGACATGACAGTGGTTAACCTGGACATATTTGGGTTTACCGCATCTGGGAGTAGATATACGGTGTTTCCAAATTCCACACAAATATTGGTGTCGATTCTCCTAAAAACATGATCTTAGATGTCTGTTCTGAATTGAAATCATATTGCCACTGCCGTAGTGGAATTAGAGAGTGATCGCCCTAAAAAAAGAAGCCGCAAGTTGAAATATCAGAGAGAAGTGGCGTTGCCACATGTGGAAGCGACTCCCTAGGTCTAAATCGCCATGGCAAAAAGCTTATGAATCCATGTTTATAGGAGAGCTTAGAATCTTCTATAATGGCTACAGAAGAAATATAGACCTTTCAAAACCCTAACCTAAAACTTGAGCTACTCATGTAAAAAGTGCCAAAATGGAAAAACACGGCCCTCTCATATCAAGTCGAGCTTGAAAACATGAAAGAATGAAAGGGTTTTTAGAAATTCCTGCCTAGGAGCTCTGAATCTGGGCTTAGAAGAAGCTTATGGAATTGGCATCCGCAAATTTGACAAAAGTCGCTTGCTACCTTTGAACAACTCTACCTGCACCAGAAATTTCACCTTCTAAAGTGCAGGGTCAAATTCAAATCCCAATATCGACCCCAAAAAAAACCAATACCAAAATATAACAAAGGTAAAGATTCTCTAAAGCCCTATTTTCATATGCGTCTCTGCACACTACACCCCATAAACCATTGAAACCTTAACATACGGTTTCATCAACTAGCAAACCGTAATGGTAGAAGCAGATGCGAGATTTGAGGTGTGGTCATAACATAACATAATATAACATAACATAACATAACATAACATAACATAACATAACATAACATAACATAACATAACATAACCATCCCATTCTTTTCTACCCCATTCATGAGGGCAACTTGTCATGCCACATCCCCTTGTTTTATGCACATCGTGCCACATCCCCTTGTTTTATCCACCCTTATTTGGCTATCCACCAATGATATTTGAAAGTGGTAATCTATAAATCACATGTTCCAACTATTATGAATAATATTTGAAAGTGGCAATCTATAAATCACGTTAAAAAAATCCAAACCAAATGCTTCCTCAAGGACTACCAATGTTGGGAAGCCCTATCGAAAGATTATCCTAATGTTTCATCAAATAGCTTGATATTTCCAGTTCTCAATCAGAAATTTGTATTACCCTTTATGAATATGCATAAAAATCTACCGAAAATTTTCCTGGGATATATCACCTCAACAATTACCTCAACCGGAGATTCCTAGTTTCAACTAGAACAAACCTTCTCTACCCCTAATTTGCTCAAAAAATGTCGCCAGCAACTTGGATGGCAAGAACCTGTGGCTAGGGTAGTTCTAGAAATAGGCGGCTGCCCCTACTCTCCATATCTGGCATTGTCGCTTTCCCTTCAGATCTTTTATTAGAATTTAGCACCCCTGCTCTCCATATCCGGCATTGTCACTCTCCCTTTATATCTTTTATTTAGAATTTAGCTAGTAGCAGGTTATAAACCACTTTGATGGTGGAAATTTAAAAGCTTTTTTAGTTCAGGTTTTTGAAGCAGCATCAATGTAGTTCTTCCTAGTTTCTTGTCGGTAAGGCTCTAATGTGGCAATTTGCTCTCCTACTTCTTATTGAGGCATTATTTGTTTATCTGGATGTTGGATTTCCTTTGCCCTTCAAGCAAAAGCACGTCAAAAAGGCGTGGATGCCTATAAGATGGAGTAAATTTTTAGGCAAATCTAGAAAGTGGTGCAATTTCAGTTTCTTGCAGTTTCAAATTTTAATTATCAAGTTCTTTCACATTTGAAAATTTTCTTCTTCGCAATCCTTCTCTCTCGTAGATGGGTCTGGAATGTGTATTAGATGTTTAGAAAATTCTTTTTCTGTGAATGGATAAATGTGGATCTTGAGGCATTTTTGGAAATTGGTTTGATAAGAGAACATGTTTTAAGGTGGACTACACATGAAGACATTTTAACACTTGATTTCCTATCTCAAGTACTGCTATGCTTAAGTAGTTGCCTCTCAAATGCTGATGTTTGATTGACTTCGGTACTGCTATACCAAGAACCTCATAACAAATATAAGCACTGATGTGCTTGAATAGTTGTGCTCAATGGTTATATGTTCGAGTGAGAGAGAGTCTCTTGATTCTCATTGTACTTGCTAGCGCTTTACAAATATGGAGCTTTTGTCCTCTTCTCAGCATTCAGGTAGATTTATATGAGTCTGCTAGATGATCTGAATCATTTGGGGGGTTCAGGACTTGTCGTATCATCATGTACCTTTTGGTTACCAAGTGTATGAGCTACTGAGCAGTCTATGGGGCAGTATGTATATCAACGCAGAGCAATTAAAAGAAGTTTTCACAAGTAGAGAAACAAGATGTTGAGAACACTCATGTAGTATTTCTCTATGAGCATTGGAACATTGTACTTTTTATCTTATATATACAGCATTATTGTGGCAGAACATTCTTGTGTTTTAAAGATAGAGTTTTTATCTAATATTTTCCAGAAACAACCAACTCTATAATGCCATTTTCCAAATAGAATACAATATCTAATCTATTGCATCATAACTATATAAGAATAATGGTAGAAACCATTTTGTATTCTAGAGATAGAATTCATATGCTAAATTTCACAAACGAACAACTCTCAAAGCCTTATTCAAGCTGATATACCGGATCTAAGTTTTTTAGCAAGTAAATCTCATAAATGGAATTAACATGATCAAAACTTTCTCGTTGAGAAATAAAGTCTCCATGTTGGAACGAGCTTGCTTGAAGTCGAACCTAGTTACCTGCAGTTAAACAACCAAAGATTAGCTTGATGAGGGTAATTAAGGAAGAACTAGCAGGTAAGCTATTTGTTTCTTGGGTATTCCCCTTAACCATGTCTTTAGTCGTAATAATGTATGCATGCAAACTTGGAGTACAACTCAAATATCTAAGTATTTTCAGCTGTCACAATTCTGCTCTGTAGCAGAACCGCATATGGCCTTGTTGCATAGTCTGCATGTAGCAGCAAGAAACTCCCTTACCTTTGAGTCAGAAGAACTCTTTTACCTTCCATACTCTGGTTGCTAGACTATAGCAATGCATAGTAAAAAAGAACAACCATATATCCCTTTTGTTGATCATAGCCTCCTTCTCATGTTCAGCTAGCAGTAAACTGCAAGTATTACCATGTTTCCATACTGCTACTGCTTATCGTAAGCACTTTATACATACAACCAATGCTAGGGCTATAATTTCATAAGACAAATGCATAATGCCATGCTATTCAATTGTAATATAGCAAAGAACTTAGATCCATATAATATCTTATGTAATTTTAACTTCTAGCTCAGAATAATCAAATCTAAGCAGTGATATTTTATAATAATGTATAAATTGGTATGATTAACTCAATAGCTAAGCTTATAGATTCAAGTGGCAACAACCAACTCTACATGACAGATTTGTGAACATCATATTCAATGGGAAAACTTAAATGGAACCTGATTATTGTGCACATTAGTGATAAATCCTGTTGATTTAGTAGCACTTTTGTTGCCTTCTAAATTCGTTTGCTCATAGTCAGCACTTGTATTGTTGATCTCAAGGTCAGCCAGAATTTCCACTGGTTTAGTGAGTTTACCTTTCATAGATTTGCAGGAAGCAATTTTGCAGGAATGGAATGTGCTCAAAACCTAGCATGGGTGTAGCACAAAATAGGTCTAGAAGTGCCGGATTGATGCCATTTATGTGAATCTCTCGGCACTGTACCAAATATCAGTTCTTGGTCTGTAAAAGCCCTTAAGCAATTTGCTTTCTGTTGCATGCATAATTCCAGATGTAATTTTTACCTCTATTTTTAATAAACAAGTACTGGCAGTTTGTTGTTGGCAAATATCCAGAGCTCTGTCCACAGATCATCAGACGAAACCCTAACTCTGTTAAGCAATTCTAAAAGGCATTTTTTTTTGAAGAGTTGTGTCGTCCGCGGACGATAAAATCTTTATCTTATCTTCTTAAAAACTCGCAGATTCCTTCTATTTTCTTATATAGACTCGATCCTTTCCTTTAATTTAGTAAAGGTCATGACCCCTTTTGATACAAAGACCCTTCAAGTCGCATTTAATTAAAGTGGGTCACATGCCATTCCCATTTTTTTTGGAACCTTGTTATTTTACACAAAAAGGACATGCAAAACTTTTAAAGCTGCATTATTGCTTTACAAGATGCCTTTTTTCATGTGTGGGAAAAAAATGTTTAAGGAAAATTACGTGGTCTACTTTTCTCGGTTAGCGGGTCGAGAAGATAAAGAGCACAGCTAAAATCAATGGAAATGCTATCTCTCTGTAAATAAAGTGCTAATCTGCCCTGAATTTTTATACATAAATAATTTCATTACATTGTTTACAGACTGGGAATAACGTGAGAAGCAAGGTCCGAGGTGTTCCAAGCCACGAGAACAACTTGAAGAGAATAGAAATCTGAACGCGATGTCCTGTCCAATGCATGTCATCAACCTCTTCTCGTCCTCTTTCTTCAATGAACGGGTCTTTCCATGGCTCCTGATCATGTCCTTTTTGTTCGCGACCTGTATTGGAAAAGGCAAAATCAAGTTAATGCAATTGATGCTACAGACAATACAAATAAAAAAACAACCAATTCTAAGGGCCATGCCTTTCTCGACTAGTCGAGAAAGGCAGCTTAGAGTGAAAAAACGCAAGTCTGAGACCTTTTCTCGACTCGTGAGTCGAGAAAGGAAGCTTAGAATAAAAAAGGCAGGTCTGAGGGCCTTTCTCGATTCGCGAGTCGAGAAACGTAGCTCAAAGCCAAAAAAAAAAAAACTTTTTTTTTCTTTTTTTTGAAGTAGAAAAAGAGGGTCAGTCTGAGGGCTAGTTTCTCGGCTCATAGGTCTGAGGGGGCCTTTCTCGACTCAGCTCGGAGTGAAAAATACCAAACTTTTACAAACTCCAAACTAAATAAAAATGTCTTCAATACACATGACTATGAAAAAAAATTAGGGTGTTCTTAAAGATGCATAGAGGTATAAAAACTGCATGGATTAGACCTATGAAAGCCCATTGAAATGACCTATGTAAATCTATGCATTAAACCTGAAAACTAAATCTATGCATTAAACCTGAAAACCTATTTAAACCTATGTAAACCTATGCCAAATAGATATATGTATAGTATTATATACGTGTAGCAAGAAATAGCCATTATTAAAACCTTTATTCTTTTCGAATAATGTACGGGTTATTGTATAAAAAATATTATGTTCGAAAAAGATGGAGGTTTTAATAATACGATGAGCTAAACAATAAGCTCGAATAAAATAAACAATATAGACAATATAATATCCCATTAGCGTTACAAAAATATCCTATTGGCCACTCTATACTCCGCTCTATCATAAACCAGCATGCAGGGGATTTGAACCCCCTACCAGAGTAGGCAGAACCAAAGCACTTCCAAACTTGCACACATTTCCTACACCTTCAAATGTGGGCTTACAGAGAACCATGTTTTGCCTAATGAACTCCAGCCAGCAATCCACATGAGTGCCTGCCAAAACTAGCAAACAAGGAGCTCAAATATCTCAGGAAAGGTCGCACTTCATTTCAGATTTGTTAAACATGGCATCATGGCCGAACACAAACCACAAACCTGGAACCATTATGGAGCCAACATTTCACATAAAACTTGTACTTCCCATCTACAATCTACAATCAATTAAAAGTTGCAGCATACCACAACAGCAATTATCGTACAAGAACCATTACTTAGTCTTGTATCCGAACACTGAACCATAAAGTGTGACGTCTGTTTCAATTTATCCAAGTCAAATATATACATTTCAGCAATCCATACCTGTAATATCCTTGCCTTTCATATGTGCCTGCCAAAAAGCACCAAGCAACTAGCTTAAATATTTCAAATATAACTTCTAACTTATTTCAAATTTCTTAGAAAAATATCACAGCGATACCTTCTTTGCACATTTCCCTAAACTTTGAGAATCTGTACATTCACCATAATTCAGCTTCCATAATCTTCACACAAATGAAACAAGATTGGCACCAAATAAACCCCCCATAAAATAAGACAAGGTTGGTCCAACATAGGATGTTGTGTATCCTGTAATTGCAGTAGATATGGTCATCATGAATGCGCTGAAGTGGCAATAGAAATCTGGCGTAATCTGGCGTGAGGCAAGAGCTAGCCGGATACAAGGCCAACTAACAGATTCAAGGAGGCAAGAGAAGCAATGCAGACGACAGGGTTTTTATTACAAAGAAATTTGTAGAAAAGATCAGGAATGAGAATAATCTAGCATGAACAAGCAATCCTGAGCAATGCTGTAGATGCACAAAGGAATTTGTCATAGCATAAGTAATTGTCGCAACCAGCAATTCATCATGTCAAGTTTCCTCAAGACCATGGCCAGGTTCTAGAAATACAGCTGAGAAGCTGCAGGATGCCTCAAAGAGTACACTAACATGACACGAGAGTTGCACCAAACGTAGTTTTCAACCTACCTGAGTGCTCGAAAGAAACAAAGGGGTTTCAAGCAAGTTTTTGTTGCAAAGTCATAGCTGGTCTTGAGCTGGTCTTTGTGTCAAGATAGCCCTGAGCTCATTACCATTACCTCAATCCGGAGCTGCGATATAAATCCGGGCCGCTCAAACAATAAGGCAGCAACAAATTTCACCTAAGACAGACCTAAATCCGGAGCTCGCATTTAAAACCGGGCCATGCCGACCCCCTCGCCCAAGCGTCAACGTGCTGCATCAAAACCGACATCCGGAACACTGCCTCAGCTACTGGATTTGCCCTTCACAATGAGTTCGCCATTCCTTCTCACGAAAAATCGGACTTCCCTGTCCACCGTCAGATTTATATGTATATTTATACGAATACCCATCCCTAACCTTCATAAATCTTAGGTTACAAAATACCCATTTCACAACTTTTACACCTTACAAGGAGTTTATCGCGGCGGCCAAGGCCGCCGCGTGCATTTGTTTTTTTTTTTGGGATTCTTGCACAATGTTTGTCTGATAACAAATAACTTGATTAGCAAATTACGTAATCAAATGCAACAAATTTCTTTCGTGTAACTCAAAAAAAAAAACACCATAGCTATGTCCACACGTGGAAGTTATGGGTTTGATAAGCTCGAAAACGCAAACGAAATAATACACATAATCTGTTATGGAGTATTTGTTAGAGTTCCTTTTTTTTAATCATGTTTCAAAGGCCCGACTGCAACATATGGGTCGGCAGAGTGTTTGTGTGTTGTCTCTTTGTGCGAAAAATTTTTATGTAAAGGTTTTATGGAACCTTTATTTCTCAAAGTTCTATGCTTAATGTGCAATTGTTTTATGGCAAAGCTCCATGGCAACATTCCATAGCATGAGCGAGGGGTTGCCCTCTTACGGGCAAGCCCTCTTAAGGGTCACATCTGCATATACAACACACTCTAAAATACAGCACACTAATACCCTAAGTTAACATCAAATCAAGTTACATTGTGACATCAACATATATAATGCATTCTTATTCATTTCTAGAGCTTGCATATGGTTAATCAAATTCCAATATATTACTTTGAAATTTGAGGTCCAAATAAGTTCTCAACATATTCTTGTTATATGCCACTCTTTCTTTCGAGGCCGCCGCGCATGTTTCATTATGTTTAGGCATTGTCTAAGTATATGAATGGAAGCAAAGTAATAAAGCGTTTATTATAGTTATAAGAGAAAAAATGTATACACTGTTGAGTGAATCTAGGACGATTTTAAGCTGGCTATTTTGTCTAGCAAAGTATTACATTCAGTTGACCAATCAACGGGATTGATTGCTTGAATAACAATCTTTTGTCTTTGCTTATTCATGTAGTTAGTTTGTACAACCACTACATGGAATATTCGAGGGGTCCATTTGGTTTTTGGATCTCTCTCTGGTACGTTGCTGGATCCATGGTGCGAATCGTGGACATCTCATCAGCAAAATGACCAAATATTTGCTCAAAGAACAAACATTAGAGCACATAATTTAGCAAGAGCGATATGTATTAAAGAAAAGCTATATGCATTCTTATTTATTGCCATGGGCACAATATACATCCAACACGACCACACTGACATAGTTTCATTCTATGTCCAAATGAAGGTGCGACTTTTAACTATATCAAAATATCCCTTTTTTTTTTAAATCCCATCTTTCATTCTATGTCCAAATGAAGGTGCGACTTTTAACTATATCAAAATATCCCTTTTTTTTTTTTAAATCCCATCTTCAGCTTCCTAGCATTATAGCTCGATTGACAATATCTCAGGGTCTCACAAATACATAACGACTCCTAAGGGCAAATAAATTAGAGGATATCGATTGTGGTA
Organism: Isoetes taiwanensis; assembly: GCA_021234155.1. Taxonomy (NCBI): domain Eukaryota; kingdom Viridiplantae; phylum Streptophyta; class Lycopodiopsida; order Isoetales; family Isoetaceae; genus Isoetes; species Isoetes taiwanensis. The sequence goes on from JAJEKV010000002.1 coordinate 12,530,121, forward strand.
AATGTTGCCTCTACCTTAGTCCAAACTAGACACATAGGCGACATTTGCGAGCTACTTCAATGAAAATATAAGCTCAAAGATAACAACATAAGGTTCAAGGCCTAAAATTGTAAAGCTAGAATCATGAATAAGCATAAAACAAAATATCGCAAGGCTAATAACAAAAAACATGAATAAAGGCAAGCTTTCAAAATAAAAGGGAAGGAAAGCGATTGGATGGCATTGGTGTCTAGTCTAGCTGCATTGAAGCTCCACTCATTGCACAACGAAAGAACCTTATCTTCTAGGATTATACAAATGACTTGCTTGCTCATGTCAACATTTGGCATGAAAAAGAATTTATCTTTACAGGACAATGAGCAATGATGTTTCTGGTCATAGTGCCGGTTTGAAAATCATATTGAAGTCTAAGTTTGGATGCTTGGCATGTGCTAAGAGGGCACATTTGCTACCATGTAGCGAAATATGTGAAACGTTTGAATTAATGCAATCAAAGAATGAGTGGTGATAAAATTTGTCATGAAGAAGCTAGATTTGTCCCTAGAATCCGGCAGACATTTCCAACCAGAAAGTCTTCCTGAAGAAGCTATCCGATCATTGTCCATGGTTCAGGTCTGTCCTTTGTAACCCTGGTGGAGGAATAATAAGCAGCATATAGAAGAGATTATTAGAACCTGTGTTACTTTTTAATCTAGGCCCGCAGAATATCAGAGTTTGACATTAAAACGTTTGCCTCATTCAATTTTTCGAAACAACCAATTGAATACTCAAGAGAACACGGTTGTTTGCTTTCTCGGGCCAGAAGACTGAGCTTAAAAAGAGGCTTTGATTGAAACGTGTGTGATAATTTGTTCTGCAATTCCAACTCATTTGGAAACTGAAAGCTGTAACGGGCTCTAAATGGGATTACCAGAAGAAAAAGCGCAGGGTTCGCAGACTTCTATTTCTTCCCTTTCATAGACTTGCATTTCTGCTTTTCTTGATAAATAACAACATCAACTACTTGCAAAACCGTTCAGAAATCCTGCTATTGAGCAATCGAATTAGAGAAATATCAATCCTGGACAATTTAATTTGGGAAATCTTGACCCAGGGAAAGTTTGAATTTGATAAATTTCGCCCTTGGGAATCTAAATTTGTGGAATCTTGGGCCGAGTCATCCCAGTTCAAGAAATATTGGCCTGGATTCAACAAATTTTATGGCAGACAATAGCCCAGCAACAGCACATATGAATGCCCATACAAATCGGCTTTGGGAATTTTCCTATACAAAGAAGCACTGCACTGTTTTTTTCTGCTTCGAGCCTTTGTTACGGTCCTTGGCCTATATGCAGCAATTGCCTATATTTATTGTAGCCACAAAAATTCAAGCCATAGCCAGAAGGAAGCCTTAGCTCCGTTCCAAAAAAACAGAGACTGGTGAGCTCTACTGTCAGAAAGACCATTAATCCACTGGATTTTCACCCTACGCTTGTCAAACTAACTGGTGTTTGTATGATTCCAGGCTGTTTCTTACAGATGGGTTCGTTAATTTGGTCCAAAGCGCTTCGTCCTAATAACCTAAGCCTTGCCGTCTCTCTAGAAGGACATACCTGGGTTTTTTTTTGCTTGGCTTCCTGAAACTACTTATTCTTCTCAAATAATCAACCAAACAGGTAGGTCCGCCAGGCGTTGTTCATTGCAGCTCAGGTACAAACCGACCGGCTGCTCCTCCTTTTTATACCAAAACAAAGACGTCTCTAGATCATTCGAGAAGCGCCAGACATTCCGGTTACCTTCCGGAAAATCCTGGACACTGCAGCTTCTAGAAACGGCGCCTCATCCTCCTACAATCTTCTCTACAATCTTCTAGTAGCTTCCCCTCGGACAAACCATTAAAAAATTTAAGCTCAATTTCTATTTATCGAACATTCCAGAAACTGCCCCATTATAATTATATGTTAGAGATAAGTACAATCTACATTCCGCTTTTTTCTCCCACCCAATCTTAGAATTTGAAATTTGAAAATGGGGGGATTTGGAACATACCTTAATTTGGTACATGTGGTAGCGCCAGGAATTGGTACATTTGGAATTTGTGTTTCTGAAGCTATGGCATTCTGCAAAGAACCTGCTATGGCTCTACAAAGAACCGGCTATGGCAAAGAACTGGCTATGGCGTTCTGCAAAGAACCGGCTATGGCAAAGAATTGGCAGATTAGGCATGACTTCAGATATGAAGCCTTGCATTAGGCATATAACTTCCGATCTGCTACTCTATCTCTCTTCCTACCGCGGATTCTAGAGCTTTAAACCGACTGAAGACCTGTAGTCGAGCAGCAGATTCAAGGTTTGGCACAGATTCAAGCAGTCGGGAGACACATCAAGATCTTCAATATGTGCCACAGCCTTAAATCGCTTCCGCTTCCGGAACCATATATTACTGCCTAGGTCTTTTTTAAATATAGCTCGTCTTTTACTGCAGGCACTGCCGTCCAAGGGTAGATCTTCGCCTGTAGCAAATCTGGATTCGATCTAGCGAATCCTTGCCTTTCTACATCCATTCCCTTCTAAGCTCCTCCATTTTCAACTGTGATCGAGCTTCAGATCATCTTCAGATCATCCAGGTGTGTGCGCTTCAAACCAAGTATATTTTTCGTAGATCTCTTTAAGCTACCGGGCTAAAAACAGGCTTGGCATAACCGGCTCTGTTCTGCCCTTCAAGAATAGCCATGGAAGAATGGCTCTGCTATGCCCTTCAAGAACGGCTATGGCAAGAACGGCTCTGCCAATAAATAACGGGAAGATAACAGGGGAAGGAAAAAAAAGGCATAGTCAAAATTTGTGGGAACGTTGAATACTGTCGATGATAGGCCCGCAGAGGTAATATTTCCACTATCGAGTTGAGAATTGATTATACTTTAGTCATTAGTTTAATGTAATTAATTTAAATTAACTATTAATTATATTTGATATTAATTATTATTTTTAATCTCAAGGGGGTCTATCCCCCTTTAATTATTGTTGGCTTCCCTCTCCCCCTTCGCCTCTTCCCCCAACTCTTCCCACTCTACACACTTCCCCTTGCCCCTCTTCTCACTCCCACTCCTCACGCACTCTTCCCTTGCCCCCAATCCCCCCTCCCCTTTGAAACTACCCCCTGTCCCCCAACTCCTCCCCTTTCCTAACTCCCCCTCCCCCCTTTTTCGAAGTTCCCTTGATTTCTCTGCAAATTTCTCCCTTTCCCTCCCTTCCGATCTCACCTGTGCCCTGGTTTTTTGTAAACTTTCTCAACTGTATTTTTGTACACTTTGTGAGAAAATATGATAAGCCAGTTCTTGTTGTATGATATGAAAAAACTAATAGTGATTCAATGCAAGACCTTTTTTTTGCAGTATGAGTTCCATTTTCAGTCTGAGACCCAAACGTCAGAATCTGACTCACTTTAATTAAATGCGACTTCTTCTTTTATTACTAGTAATAGTTCCCAACATTGCTGGGGAATAGTTGGGAACCAAGTACAAACATTGGTCGTCCATGAAGGATTTGTGTGCTAGGGGCTCTATGTTTGTATGAGGGTTTGTGTTCTATTTGTAAGTGTTTGGGTGGAAAAGGAATTTATTGTGACAATTATTGGTTTTGCTAACATGTATATTGAAATTAATTTACCATGTGAGTGGACGTTTCAATTTACTTTTTAGTTCATGTTTGTAACTTCAAAATATAATCATCAATTTTTCAACACGTAGTACTATGAAACACTCAAAGTAATATCTTGTTGCACTTCCATCAATCAACTGGTGTTGGTTCATTACTGCAATGATCAATACTTTTGGAGAGGAATTTGTCCATTCTGCTTTCTTTTTGCTGTGCTGGAGCAACAATTTTACCTTCTTTAACATTTGGCTGCAAGTTTTGTGTCGAAAATAAGATCAAGCAAATATAAGCAACCATCTAACAATGGAATAAGTCCAATGAAATTTGCTAACGTTTTATTTTTATTATATTTATTATTATTATTATTATTATTATTATTATTATTATTATTATTACAAGAAATTTATCGCGGCGGCCCAAGGCCGCCGCGAACATTTCTCTTTACCACCCCTTGTAACAGTTTAGGCATTGTTATAATGTGCAGTAGTTTGCTAGACCCACTGACATGCTGATGGGGAGTTCGAGAATAGAAATGCTAGAATCACCATCTTCTCCTCCTAAGGTAGCTATTTCTTTACATTTTCTCATTGCCACATGTCATATGGTTTACATCCAACCACCTTCAAACAGGTCCATAAACTTCCTCCACAACCCGTACTTGGAAAAATGTTTAAAAGAGATTGGTTTGGGTTGAAGTATGCAAGGGGGAGACCACCATCCCTAGCTCTTGCACATGCTTTGGCTTCAGTTAGGCATCATCCTTGGGATTATGTTGTTGGGGCTCCCTTGTAATAAAGCTAAGATTTTACAGGAAGAATTTGTAAAGTATAGGTTCATTCCTCGCTATCTATATAACCCACCATCCTTGGGATTATGTTGTTGGGACGGCTCCTTGTAATAAAGCTAAGATTTTACAGGAAGAATTTGTAAAGTATAGGTTCATTCCTCGCTATCTATATATCCCAGTTTTGAAATTGAAGATCTAATTGGTGTTTAACATGGGTTTGTGTGATGAATTGGTGTTCAACATGACTTAGCTCCAAAGGACATACAAATATCAACTTTTTTCATGTTTATGTTGCCCCAAAACTCCGTGACCGCTTTGTTCACGCTTTTTGGATTTTAATATTGCCCTAAAACTAGGTAAAATTTGTTCCCACCTTTGGTATTGTATAGAAGTGGTAACTTCTAGATAGAGTCTAATCGGTTTCAAGTTTGGGCTTATACCTTGTATCTTGTCTTCAAGTAACATCCTAATCTTGGATAAAATAGGACTAATGCTTTGCTCTCTATACATTTCCAAATTGAGCGCAGACCTTTGTTTTCGGCTGGCATGTTTTGACCCAAACCGGGCGCTTTGAAAGAGCTGCCCATTAATTTTTCTCGCTTAAATGCTTCTGTTCATCCAAAATCTGGTTTCGTTCCAATCACATCCCCGAAAACCAAACAATCGGCCTAAAAACTAGCATAAACCCAACAAAATGGACCGAAAAACAATGATCCGGCATTAAATCGCGTTTAAACGGAACAAAGCAATGATCCGGGCATTTAAACGGAACTAAATGGATCGGAAATCGATAAAACCGGGCTAAAAATTCTCGGACACGGTGGGGCAAAGGCCGAAGAGCCTCCTAGTAGTCTTGCTTGCAAAGAGGCTAAGCCCCGCCGTCAAGAATAAAAGAGTAAAGAATGGTTTGGCAAGAAACCCAAAAGGTGCCGCAGAGTGGGCATAGTAATTAATCCCGCTCACCACTGTTTTTGGCCCCTCTCTACCTCGTCAACACGACAACCCATCTCTTCATTCCCTTTTCCCGCAGATCCCCATGTCCCAAGAGATCATTTGTGGCCCAAATACATCTTTTGGTCTAGAGATATAAATTCTCTATTTTGGAAGCCTTCTTAAAATCTCCCCGCGGGCCATGGTAAAGATTTGCCCGATCAAAGTAAAGGATCTTTTGTCGGGAGAAAATTGCAAAATGAAAACAAATCAAAAATTACCTTCATGCCGCGGAGCAACAGGGCAATATAAGCCATGGCTTCCGGCGTCATACTGCTGCTGCTTCCCTGGCCATCCGTCCACCGTTCTATAATTTTTGCAAACTCTATTGCATGGATTTGGGAGCCATAAATTGAAAGCGTAAGAAATAGACGAATTGAGATGAAGACGCTGGCCGTGAGGGACGCCATGCCATGTCCCGCCCTCTCTTCTCGCTTTTGGTCGAAATTAGAACCCTACGAGGGGCTTCGCCTCCAAAACGCATTTGCTATCGCGTAGAAGAGGGCATTCGCATTGGACTCGACACACATTTGAATTTGAGCCGAAAAGAGACATGAAATCGAAAACGTGATGGCGCCCATTTGATGCTCGATATATGGAAAGTGTTAGCGTGGACGTAAGAGGATGGATTTAAAATGAGAGCCGCTGGTCGGATTTATAGTGATACCTGGATTTCGTGTTGAGATCAAGCTTTCTCCCGGCGGCGGGGGCCGGACTTGGCTTCTTCGCCTCCTCAAATAACTACGAACTAAGTGGTCTCCGGCATAGGACGTCGCGACAGGTTACACCATCGGAGCTGTTTGAGAAAAACGTGGCAACGAAATATTAAGATAGATTGCGGCGGAGAACCAAGAAAATAAAACTAGCAGAAGGGTTGGGGCAAAGGTTAGGAAAAAATTGAAGGGAGAAACGACGCCATAATCAATTAAGAAATGTTTTTTTTTTTTCCCTTGCATTGCAATTTGGCTTTGACAAGGTAAACATGGTATTGAAACAAGCTGGTTGCTCAAGCTGCTCGATCAGACCACCGTTGTGGCAAGAATCTGACACTATTGTAAAATAACATCCTTCTAGAACCTTGTCAGCAAGCTCGCGAAAATTATCGTTTGCAAACAAAAAGTAATGAAGATGCAGTGGTTGCTTGGAGGCAGCTGAATCCGACATGCTCCATTCCAGACACAAACCCTCCCCGCTTCTTCAAATTTGGCTGCCTACTTGTCAAATTTGGGTTGTTGGGTTATGGCTGCATGTGATGTAGCTGCATGTGCTGCCTTCACCGGAGCTTATCAGGTTCAGGCTCAAGCTTCATCGAACCACTGATATGTAGGCGAGTGCACTATTTTTTGTTGTCAAATCACACTCGGTGAGACAGCATTTCTTCACTAGTATAATGCACTGGTAAATATTTATGAAAAGAAGACTAGTTTTCAAATGCCTACCGAACCTTCTAAGCGCCGATTATCCAACACAGTTAAAAGTCGTTTAACTTGCATATTTGGGTGAATAGACTTTTCTTTATCATGTAGCATAAGGATTGGACCAGCCACTTTGCATCAGGAATGATATGAAGTGTTAGTGTGTATCAGGTTATATTATATGCATCCTATATTCATGAGAAGCAGTGGCAGTGAATATATTGTAGCTACAAGAACAACCTATGAGAAGCAGTGGCAGTAGGTTGTACTGGTCTTATAGGTTGAAGATTCGTATTGAACAGTTAGAGATGCAAGCAAATGAGTGCTTTATGTATATAAGTGCTTTATGTGCTTTATGTGCTTGATGGAAACGCTATATTCCTTCTGTTGGCTGTGGGATATAAGATGCGGATGAGGTTTCTATTCTGAGTCACTTGGATCTAGCCCAGAACTGGCCGTGGCAAGAGATATATATAGGAACGATAAGAAGATGAATAAGGTGTGAGGATCAAGTATTGATCAGATCAAAGGGTCGAGGGGTGCCGGGTTTGATGAATTCGAGGTCTCAATGCTTAAAACTATTATTATCTATATTTTGAGCTTAGGAAGTACTCATTGATTAGAAGTGATGAAATGATTTTTAGCATATCAAGGAATGAATGACCATAACTTGGCTTCCTTGATACTAGATGCTTTTGTACTTGAAGATGGTTTATTGATTTAATATTGCTAGACTGAAAGTACAAGGAAATGATTGTGTTGAATTTACATCCTTGCAAAGGAATTGTCTTTCTTGATTAATCCAACATGAAGAACGTGCGAATGACATCAAGAATGTTGCTAACTTTTGCCACGCATCACGCATCTTTGAGGAATTTTGAAACCAGGTTTTTTCGGTTGGCCGCTAACGGAGCCTCACATAAAAAAAAAAACAATCACACCACTCTCAACCAGGCATTAGGTATTTTTTGAGATCATAAAAGGGCCTTCTAAGAACTGCTGACTAAGCTATATGAACTACCAATCAGAAAATAGAACTGGTAATCCAGTCAGCAAAACAGTTATAACTAACTCACTGGATCACATTTTCTAGCATAAGTGTTGATAGAAAAATCCAAATGAGATTTTGTTTGGTGCAATAGATAGATCTCATTGAGATCTTTCCAACCTTGGGTGGTTTGCATATCTTTTAGCCCCGTAGGATAGTAAAAAATGGTAAAAACCAGAATTTTTGGAGTTTTGACAATTATAAGTGGTTAAAATATGTGCAAAGCACCCAAGGTTGGAAAGATCTCAATGAGATCTATCTATTGCACTAAACGAGAGATCATTTGGACTTTTCTATCAACAGTTATGCTAGAAAATGTGATCCAGTGAGTTAGTTATAACAAGTTTCTCGACCGGACCCGGCAGCGACTCGATTTCGATTGGTAGTTCATTTATCTTCATTTGGCTTAGTTGGCATGTTTTGAAGGCCCTTTTTTAATCTCAAAAAAACCCTAATGCCTTCTAAACTTTCTGCATACTTGGTTCATAACTAGTACCAAACCAGTTGTCATTTTCGAATCTTCATTGCAGAAATTTTACCAAATAAAGCGAGTTTGAAACAAAGCGAGTTTGAAACAGATAATGCATGTTCGCATCGATCACGAACCAATCCAACAAGCATTAAACATTGGACTACCATGACCTTTCAAATTTTCTAAAGTTCAGTTATGCATCCAACCTACTTAGTAGGCCCAAGATGTTTCAAAGCAATAGTTGTATTTTGATTTATATCCTTACGAGAATTTACATGTTTGTCTGTATCTTTTCCAAACTCCTGTGGAGTGCTAATGAGTTCCAACCCTATCACGTGGAATTAACCTCAAATCTGATCCATGCTTTAAAAATACGCTCCACAAGAATTATACACGACCTAGCATTACAAGAGTGCTCCTTTACAAGTACCATCTCTATGCAAGGATGATTGATTTCTACTGACTTTCTTCGGGGTTGATGCCAACACCATCTAATTAAATCAAATTAAGGTTTGTCGGTTTAGAAAAATCAAACATCCTTAAAAGCACCAAAATTTATTAGCTTTAGCAAACATGATATACCGGAATCCTCACAATCTCTGAAAAATATTTGTTACTAAGGCACTAACGTGACATAGTATAGAGGATAACCATGCATAATAGAGAAGATACAATTGGACTCAAAAAGGTAAAGGAATTGAATATCTGTTTCATACCATTTGTGATTATTGCACTTGTCCGAAATGGAACTTTAAACTCCTCAAAGGCAAATTTAAGAACCGCGATAAATGGAGCCTCCTCCGGGACACCGAATGCATAAAGAACATGACATGGAAGACTTCACAATTTGCCCGCCAGTTTCTCAATGAAGATAATCACTAAATTTTATTTGGCAAACCGAATGTTGCAACAATATAGTATTCATGATGAAGGTGCTTGAGGAAAATCTTAAGTGTCGCATTGCAAAGGTGTAGGACGGTGAAATCAAGAATAAAATAAAGAATAAAAATAAAAATACTAACGAGGGCATAAGTTAAATTGTGCATTTTGCTCTTTTGGAAAGAAGCATCTTGAATCAACGACCATATCAACATCAAATAAACCTATCATGTTACGTAAAAACCCGTGATAATGGGTTATCGAAAAGAATTTGGTGGCATTAGAAAAAAACATGGTATCCTTTTTTCCCAAAGCAGAAACCATTCAATGATCTAGGGCAAGACACGTTTTTATTCACATCTTAAGCTCACTTTCATGTTTAAGAAATTGCAACAAAATTTTGCTTACACTTTGAAGGGAAGCTTAGGATCAAGTCGAGTCACTTTGAATGTCACTTTCCTCCAATTCTATAACAAGCCAACAAAAACTCCAAATCATTTAGGTCAGAGGATAAAAATTGCAGCTTGTGGCGTAAAAAGAAACTTACGCTTTGGGTGGTCGAGCCGCTATAGGAGTCGGGTCGCGGTCGCCATAGCCGATCTCCCCGCTTGTGCAAATAATATATATTTTTTGTAAATCTACCTTATTAAAGGGAAAAACTAGCGTGAAGATTACTACGCTTACTAGTTCGAGTTTAAGGGAAAAAAACTACCAAAGAAAGTCGAGCAAGGCATGCATGAGACCCATGGAAAGCACCCTAATCCTCCGTAAATGCCGGGTAAAAAACAAAAATGACGGCTGTTTGAAAGGATCAAGCAGCTTTACAAGTGGAACATGGATCTCAAACTCGACCGCCAATCTGCTAAAAAAGACCCCCGTGGAAAACCCCCGCTAAGAAATCCCCGCAAAATCACAGTAACATGAATCCAAGAATATGTTAAGGGAGCCCAAATCTGCTTTGGCCTTGAAGAATCGAAACAGAGCATACCAACAAGCATAAGGACTAAAAAAATAGCAGGATATGAAGGATCCAAGGCATATGCTTCAAAGATACACATCCGGAAGGAGGCCATATCTCCACCGCTTTGTCAACAAATCAACTCTTCCCCCTTTGCCATGGCAAATCCCTCTGCCGGAAAAAAAAAAAAAAAATTGCGTTAGAATACTTGAACGGCCATTGCTATGGGGTAGTTTTCGCTTTACGTACCACTCCACCACCGCGAACCCGGCCGCTAGAAATCCATTGCTATGGAGCGGCCATTGCTATGAAGCAACCTGCTCTGCAGCCATCGCCATCGCCATCGCCACGCCGCAAATGGAATTTTTTGAGTTTTCTATTTTCCTGGACCGTAGATATGGAAAATTATAGATCTAACGGCTTACGTTAAAAATAGCTGACGTGGCATGATACGTGGCATAGCTAGGAATGCAGGAAATCGGGCAGGGGGGGTTAGGCAACCCGGCTAAAAAAGAAAAAAGAAAAATTTGAAACACAATTACATATGAGTTGATTATTATTATTATTATTATTATTATTATTATTATTATTATTATTATTATTATTATTATTATTATTATTATTATTATTATTATTATTATTATTATTATTATTATTATTATTATTATTATTATTATTATTATTTGATCTAGCTCTCTTGGGGCCTAAAAGGCCATGGAGCGCTCGATACATGTTAACATCTGAAATAGACATGTTTCTATATCAATCACACCATTATCTACTTGATATGAAAGCCAAAAATGTCACATGCTGCAAAGATGGGCTACCTCTGCAGGATCTAAGAATGCACTATCTCAGAATCTTGGGACTTCGAATTTCCATTTTCTAATGGTAATTTGCCAAGCTCCTCCTCATGCTTACCTTTCTTCCCATTGTCTCATTGCTCATTGTCTCATTGCTCATTGTCTCCGTGTTTCTGCTTGTATTTTTCTGATGTAGCCTGAAGTCCTTTCCTTTCTTGCTTTCTTCTTTTATTTTCTTCAACATCACCTTCATGTTGTTCTGCAAACTATGAAGCTCCTAGTTTTCCTCATCCCTACAAAAAGATCACATTCAAATATCATTGCTCCTATTTTTTTCTCACGCTTCAAATTTACTACCTTGCTTTATCTTCAAAATTTTCAATATTATTTTTATATTCCTTGTACCTCAAATTTTTCTCTCTCCTACACAAGACCACTTTGTGTTGTTAACAAAGCATCAGGCTTTAAATATTAGGCAAGCTTTGAAGCAAAAAGACCAAATTACATGACTTTGGTGATCCTGGGTGTTGTTTCATTTTGCTGATCATGAAAAATGCTTTGCTTTGCTAGATCTTGTAAAGTTTCTTGCTTCGCTTTATCATCTTCGTCAAGGACTACAACACACATGTACACATGAACACATGTTTTTTTGTTCTAATTTGAACATCTGAGTTATAGGTCACCCAGATACAATATGGTTTTTCCAATGCTGGCTAAATCAGTAAGATTACTACTTATAGAGTTTCTATTAGGAACAAAGACATTAGCGCTAGTCTTGTCTACGCATAGTCATGAAAGATAAACACATATTAATTGCCCTTTGCTTCCAATTCAACAAAGACATTGTGCAGTCAACACAAACAAACAAATGCAGATAGGATTACATAAAGCAATGGCTAACACAGGTATCATAACAGATCAAGGTGTCGGATCTTGGATTCTTCTGCCAAATCATAAACATCATCTGCAATGCCATCATCCTCATAACCTGGAGCTCAGAAACTGTAAATAAATGCATAGAACAGGCTCTATCAGATGCCACAATCCCTTCTCGTTATGGTGATCTGCCCCCACCAATACATCCAAGTCACTTAATTCATTTTTAATCCTCATCAATGCGTTAGAATCGGGCTCTAAATTCTTGCAAACATTTAACACAATCCTAGTTGTAGTTCCAAGAGCATATTTCCAGTAATTATTTGTAAGCATATTATAGAATCATGATCTGCCAATATATGAAGTATTTTTGTTAACTGTAGGGTTCTACACACATCAATAGCCTGCAGAATTTCACAGAATGGAAAATCATCCACGCTAAAGATTCTAATCCCAATATTGTTGTCGAAGCTAGCCTTCTCAGTTTGGATATCGAGGCCATTTTAATGCTGCAACTTAACATTGAGAAACTTATGCATAAGATAGGGCAAATTTTCGTTAGCGGATTGAACCTGGCAGTAGCAAATGGTATTCAAGATGCTGGATTCGGGGCTCCAAAGTTCTTCAAGGAGCAAGAGCTCATTGCTACGAGAATTTGATCTGGTAAGCTATCTTGCAGCTATCCGGACAACAACAAAGGTCAAAGTGGGCAGAGATGCAGAAAATATTGCTACGCTTGCCCAAACCCCATTTTGGCAGGGCAATGTTCCATCCCGAAAATCCTCTCAGCAAAACGTCGATCTGCAGGATAGAACTTCAAGCTAGGAAATAGTAAAGGAAACAACCAGACATGAGCTAGAAAAGAGGTACCTTCCTACGGTAAAGATTAGCTAAAGTAGCTCCCCCATCCATCTGGCTCGAAGGAAAACTCCACCAAAGATTTGAGGTCTTCTACCTTGAGCGTCCATGGCATCTCTGCCACATACCACTCACTGTCTACAGGGATCACTAACGGATAGATCAGAGAATCCAGAGATTCCATGCAGATAGTTAATTCTCCTTTGCTATTCTTAGTTTGTGGAAGTGGTTGCTGACACGAATCTTAAACCCCTGTCCTCGCAGGTTAACCAAATCTAACCGTTGCCCACCGTCAGATGAATGTAAGGTTATATTGCATAATCACTGGAATATGCTTTTTTATGGAATATGCCAAAGATTATTGCTGATAATCTCACGAATATGCTTTCCGCGAATATTCCAGAGATTATCACTCTATAATAGAAATCGTTGCTCTCTTGCTCTGTTTTTTAGCTTCTGGCGGGCTTCCTTCCGCCATCAGAGATCATTGTTTTACACAAATCGGCCAGGAAGAGGATCAACTTGATACCTTTTTCATTTGCAGGACCATGCAATGCGTTCAAACAGGAAAATCCATGCAGCATAGATTTTCGGCAGAGCCTTATGATTCCAGAAGCTCCAGCTGCAGATCCGAAAAGAATAAATTATGGGATCCTTCAGCAGATAGCAGCAGATGTAGGGATTCAAACGGTTGTGCTCAGGATTCATTGCTTGCTTCTGAAATGATTCAGAATCATTATCTTACCATGCAAACCGATAAAAAGGGGACCCATTTTTTGGGCAGAGGAGAAAATTCGAAGGTTCTTACTGGAAAAGGGCCGCATTTGGATGGAAGATTTTTGGCGGATTGAAATGCCTATCCAGAAAAAATTGTGCCCACAAAACCCATCTCTGTTTGATGCATAGAAACTCTGATTCAAGGTAGCAAATTGCCCAACAAAGACCCTATAGCGGCCTTAATCTTGCGAAGCTAGAATAGAAGGGTCTATTACCGCAGAAGAAGAGAAGGATTTTGTGATCAACAAGAACTTCCGAGGTTTTGCATAAGTATTTGAAGACCTTCAAACCGTTTTATCTCATATTATGAAGAAGGAATCGAAGAGGATAGATTCGGTGGGATTTTACAGTGCTTAACCTGCTCGGGGCCGAGAGGGTTATTTCCCATAATCCCCTCAAGGGGAGGGTTAACCTCCTCTTCTCCACGTCGCATCTCTGAGGTACAAGATATTCAATGTGAGATGTAGTGAAAGTGATTTTGGTTCAGAAATCGCCAGGCACTTTGTGAAGTTACAGGTATGACTCTCTGTGTCTTGTGAAGGTAGAGTATATTGCAAGACATGGTTCAAAAATCATCAAAAATTTTGCAAGACATGGTTCAAAAATCGTCAAAAATTTTGTCTTGTATGCTTGAGTCGCTTTTGTGTCTACATATGTTTTTGCATTGCTGGTGGACCTAAAGGTCTATATACTGATACCTATATGCAAATTAATGTTACGTTCTTCTAGCGAAGGCATTGTATGAAAATCAAAAGATGAATATCATGCCTTGCATATCTCTTGTAAGTGTTTCTTGCGTAGCCACAATTAAGAATGGAAAAGCTAGTGTACCACACCAGGCCAAAAAGGAGATGCCAATGTTGTTAAGTCCATAGACACACTACTTGGAGCTTCTCCCCAACATAAATTGATGTCCTTTAACGGATGCAAATCATGGAACACGGTAGATTTCAAGCGCATTACAAATGCATGGTTTAATCTTCATGCAGTTGGCATCGTTGTTGGGACTTGTATATTGTTTCCTTCCTCAGCATATTCTATCGACTTTCTTAAGACATGGACATGCCTTATTGGGGAGTGCAGGTATAGCTTCATGCCATTGCGTTATTGGCCTTATTTATTGTGTGTTAACTTTATGATTATACTTCAGGTCAGAGCTTACCCGCTGTGTCGCAGACCCCTCATGTGCCTCAAATCTTGCATGCTTTGAAACTTGTAGTGGCTCTAATGAGATAGAATGTCAGGTATACCATTTGTATAAAAGCATCAATATCAAGTGTCAAAGTAGAATATATGTAGAATGCATCTTGAGGACTCCATTTTACCTCGAATGGAGAATCTAAGATCATATATTACATGTTTTTATGCCTAAGACTCCCTTAATTCTGTAGGTTCTAGTGGTGGTGACCCAAATGAGTGAGTATGACCTAAATGTAAAAGATACTTTTTGTTTTTCTATCATTCTATAAAGCATGGGACAATTTGTTGCATGATAGGACATATGCACTACACTTTCGTACCATTGCAAGTACTAAATGTTTTCTTTTTCATGATAGTTAAAGTGTGGAGACTTGTTTCAAAATAGTGTGGTGGACCAATTTAATGATTGTGTCATTTCAAGGAAGCAGTGTGTTGCTCAGAAACCTGATGATGGACGATTTCATGTCCCACCTCCATGTGCTCTTGTACATAATTTTAAAACAACTGATTTCACAGGGAAATGGTTTATTAGTAGTGGACTTAATCCTTCTTTTGATCTATATGATTGTCAAGTTCACGAGCTTTTTGCTACGCCGGGAAAACTCCAAGCAAATCTCACCTGGAGAGTCAATACACATGATGGTGGCTTTATCACAAGAAAGACTATGCAAAACCTTGTACAAGATACAAAGGATCCTGCAATACTTCACAACCATGACAATGAACTTCTACACTACAAAGAAAACTGGTTTGTTTCTCTCTCCCTCCTCCTATTCATTTGTTGGACATATACAAGAATGTTAGATTCCAATTGCATTAGAGGATATATGAGATCAAATAAGGACCTTCTAAGAAATGCCATGTCATCGATGCCGAACCTGTAGCCTTGGGCAAAATGCCATCCCGAACCTATAAAGACTTTTTTGTCCTATTAATAACTGCTTCTAACTTTATTAATAGCAAAATAGCACAGTAATAATAACATGGGTCTATGGCGGGAAAATTGGGGGAAATTGGGACATGGCTCCAGTGGAAAAATTGGGGAAATTTGTGTTGCGGCGATGGTCGATTTGGAGATGGAGTTTGGGCGGTGGAGTTTTAGGCGATGGAGTCTTTGGGCGGTGGTTTCGCTGTAAGATTTATGGCGTGCTAATAAACCGTGATTTTTGTTCAAGAGAGAAGACCCAACCAGATTTTAAAGGGTGGAGAGAAGAAAAGGTATAAACAGAGATCTCGGCTATGTTTTTCTTTCAAGACAAGAATATTCTAGCAAACCGCTGGAAGTATTTTTTTTTGTTGTAATCGATTTGGTGGAGATGATAATGTCATGGGTGCTTCCAGATTCTTGCATGCATGCCTTGATTCAGGTGGCATATGATAAGGAGGAGAAAGGTTGCGTGCACATATAGTTTAGCCGCCTCAAATATCTGGGGTCTCGCTACTACAATTAACTTCTTGGTAATTTTCATTTGGTTGCCAATAGCTTGAATTTTGAGCTTCGTTTTGGCAGCTATGGCGATTGACTAATATATTGATTGGTCTTTTTATTTAACAGAGCTCGGAGAAATGAAGGGCATGACATGGTAAGAATTTGTGGCCTCTCTTCAAAGCTTATATTTTTATTTTCTCTTCTGCTCCTCGAATGCACTGTGCTGCAGCGACGGTCTGATTTGGGTTCCTTTTACAGAAACAAAACCGAGGAATTACAAAGTGACTATAGCATAAATTTTTTCCGTTTTGTTGCACTCGATAGAGGTTCAAAATGCCGGACTTGATCTCAAGTGTGAAGGTGAAGTGGATCCCGTCTTAGGTCCCATATCATCGCCGTAATCTCTCCGATTCCCTACATATTGCTCTATCTCCTAGTCTTGGATTAAATCCTTAACTTCTTGTTTTGCATCCAATGTTTTTGCCTCCCCTCTGTCTCGCCGATCCATGAAAGAGAAGCCCTGTGGCAAAGACGACAGCGAAGTTGCCATGGATTGAATTCTAGATCTGGCCTCTGCATCACAGTGAACAATTTCATTATTTCTAACAGATGATGCAAGGGCGCCACGAAATTTGGCCATTCTAAGAGCCAATTCCGATTGCCCCTTCTTGTGGGGATGCAGGGCCGGAGTAAGTGCCTCAGCTATGGCATTTAAAGCTACAATTTTCCCGCAATCCGGACCCAAATTTCTTGCCCCTTTTTTCCTTTTCTCGATCCTTGGCTTCAATCGAACTCGAAAAAAGTCGGCGCCTTGTCGGAATGCCATAAATTGAGGAGATGTAGCGGGGGTTTGAGGTGCAAAATTGCCGCCATGTCGCTAAGGATCGCTTTTGGGCTTGGGATTATCTCATCGTCACGGTGCGAAATGCACGTCTCCTTCTTAGAAGGAAGACATTTGTTCGCACTGTGGCTACTATATTTTGAAAGTACACAATGAATTAATAGTCTTTGTTTGACATGTTTGGCAAACCAATAAAATAAAATAACAAACAATGCAATGAAATAACAAACAACTCAGCATACAAGCTAAACCAATCTACATCAAATTTGCATTCTTGAGAATTTGCATGCACATTCTACATTAATTTACTAAGATAGTCGCCCCTTGCTTTCCTTAATGCATTATAAAAAACAAATGACCACAGAAATTATGTATCATCATTTAATTTTTTTGACCTATTATGAAGCAACTAAACAATACATAACTTTACCCAACTGAATGAGAGTGTACAGTTCGATTTGAGCATTTGACATATTATGGAGTGACGGAATAGAAGTACTAATAGGAAGAGCTCATCGGCTTTATTCAAACGAATGGGAGCGTGCAATTCGATCCCGCCACTCTTGGCAAAAATTTGTGATGTAAGTCTTCGAATGAACTAGACAGGAGTTGAGGGCGGGAGCAAAGGTCATTAATGTTTTTGTCGTATATGACACCCACACCAAAGGCACGTGCATTGCCGAACCTACGTATAGATGACACCTGGAAAGCACTTAAGAGCCTCGGTATAAAAATCCTGTACACGCTCGCTTTCCCATTGGCCGCGCATTATTTGACGTGGCATCGAGTAAGGGCCCTTAATTGACCTCAAAAAAACTCTAATGGCTTATGTTTAAACCTTATCTTTAGGATACACATTCTCGAACTAATCAAGTTACTTATATTATGCTCTAGTTCTTAGCATGATGCAATAGTATCAAGCATTATACCATTCATCATAATTGTCGGAGTATCATTTGCAATGTTATAGATAATGCTAGGTACATGTACATTTTCAAGCAAATAGCACATGCCCAGATGGAACTTGTCTAGAGATCAATGTTATCAATTTTGTTTAGCATAAAATGTGTGTGCCCGTGTGTACATGTATTCCATTAACATCCACCATGATATGTCATACATGCATTTTCATGTCGTGCTTTTTATAGCTTAAGAAATGGACTAACGTGTGTTCAATTGCTTTTACAGGTATATCTTATCTTCCAAAATTGAGGATCAAGCAGATGACTACATTCTTATTTACTATAAAGGGTCCAATGATACATGGGATGGTTACGTAGGAGCAATTATATACACTCGTAGTACAACCTTACCTTCTAGTATAGTTCCAGCTTTGGAAGCTGCCGTACAACATGTTGGTTTAAATTTTGAAGATTTTAAGGCGACGAACAACACTTGTAAACCAATGCCTCCCTTGCTCGCAAGACTAGAGATAAAGATGCAAGAAGGAGAGCAATCCATTGTGAAAAAATCTGAAGAATTTGTAGGACAAGTACAAGAAAAACTAAGTATAGACAACATTCTACAAGTCTTGAGGGATATCCAATCCCATAGTTTGTCTCTAGGGACTATGTCAAAAGCTATTACAAAATCAACAAGGCAACAATTTATTACGAGTGTCTTCTATGAAGGTTCGTAAGCTGAAATGATGATCAATGATTGAGTGCTAAGGTTTGATACAACTGCCCTGAGTCCTTCGTCCCTATAAAAATCAATGAATGAAAAGTTTTATATGAAATAGGCTAATCTCTTATTAAGTACAAAATCAGTAGATGACGGTCAAAGCGTGTCAGAATCTTCCTCCTGCAATTTTTGAAACCGAAAATTTTCGTACAAACTTCAAAGGGAAAGGAAAGCAATTGAATGGAGCTAATTTTATAACAAAAGACCAATTATTGCATGCAATGCAACATATATAAAAATGATTTAAAACATATAAAAAGCTTCCATGTAGTTTTGGCAATGGCAATCAAAACTAGAGTATGACACGAATGACAAGAAACAATTTATCTCATTTGTACTACTATAAATAAGCACTTCTGTCAATTCCAACCTCCCTAAGAGTCGTCTCCACCTTAACGACATCAATTGGAATCTCAACAATTACATCTTTTTGGAATTCACATTTATATCTTTGACATGTCTATATGATGTGCTACATTCCAATGCGCAATGCTAGGTTTGAAGTCAAAACCCTCTAAACTAGGGCCTTCAACTACAATTCTAATAAAGCATCTACTACAGATGATTGTAGCGTATTCTAAAATTTAATCTTAATGTGGTTTACCTTATCCTCTTTCATAAGTTGTTGTGTTGTTGTGTCTACCAGCCCGATTTTTGTATCTATCTGGATTGAAGACCATGTTTCACTTCAAAGTATCATCGTCTATGTACCTGCAAAATGTTTTCTAGCCCATTCGATACTATGTAGACTAAGTCTTGGAAACCCTCTTAGAAACTCATGTCTATCAGATTGAAGAGCAGGAAACTCTTCCAATCAGTATTGTATTGAAATGTAGCACAATCACAGGGGGTTCCAAGGGAATTTGATATGGATGCATAAATCACTATTCCTGAGACCATAGACCGTACCCCTGACACAAGGAGTCCAAAACTAATCTATTTCATTTAACCAATGCCAGATCATCTAAAGACCATGATATATGTGGTCCTAGTGCCCAAACTAGCTTCCCAAAAATAGGTGGTGGGAGAGCCACCGCCCCGGTCCACAGTACTTAACAATTGGTGTCTAAAAAAAGGCAAAGCCCATCTTGTCTTGGAATTTTGAACTTTAGGTCATACATAGAATAGAATAGAATAGAATAGAATAGAATAGAATAGAATAGAATAGAATAGAATAGAATAGAATAGAATAGAATAGAATAGAATAGAATTGTTTTTATCGTCCACGGAGACCAATCGGCCTATGGGACCCAATATAAAAAGCCAGTGATCACATTATCGCCGGATTAAAACCCCGCCGAAGGGTTTTCGAGGAAAACCGCGGCGATAATAAGACCGCGACAACGATTAAATGGTTGATTGGGGACGATTCGAGCCCCTCAAGTCCAAGCTTCCCGAATGTATGATCCGGTGAGCCTTACCAAGTCGCGGCCCGATTATCATGTGTAGCTTGCTCATCGTGTCCAATCAACCGGTATAGCGGTCCGACCCGATCATATGCCGGGCAGCTCTGAAAGTGTCACACTCATCCTCAACAGCTCCCGCCCGGCAAAGACCGACAAACCCTATCCCGACGTGGCTCCCCAATCCATCGACTGCCTCAATCCGGAGATGGTGAGCACGGTCTTGAATGGAGGCAATATGCCCGCTTTTCATGGGCAAATGTGAACGAGGTAGCTTGCGGGGCCTCGTTCTAATGTGGGATTTATGTGATCCTTGTAATGTGTTGTTTTGACTTGCTCCGTGGCCCTGGAATCCCAAAGCTTCTTTGGAGAAACAAGCATCAAGGTAACATCTCATCTTTGTCACGACCGCCTCTGTTTCTACCGGATGCATGTGCTCTCTGGACATTCCATCTAGTTAGCTTTCGCGACTCTTTTATCCTTCCAACAATTCTTGAGTCGTTAGGTCCCATTGCCTTTGCATAAGCCAAGTGCGATGATTTTATCATCATCCATATTTACCACCTTTCGGAAATAGACGATGTCTCTATCAAGGGCCGCTTGCCAAGTGGGCGGAAACCCGTCTCCCGCAACAAAATTTGATATGGGACCGTGGATTTCACTCGAAAGTGCACTGTGCTAAGAAGGCCTTTCGCACTTGTTCTAAGTCGCCTCCAATAAGCAAAGGGACACCACTGGGCCCCGGACTTCAACCCCGCGTACAAAAGAAGCGGGCTCTAGCAATACCCCGAGCGGATGTGCCTAATGTCCCCAATCATATAATTACTTGCTCGTGGTTATTGTTCTCGCATTGCATAAAGTGCTTTCCACCTTTGCTACACGCTAATCTTATGGAAGTGTCCCTGCATAGTGTAGAAGGAAACTCCACTCCCAGATACTTGTAGGTGGGTGTCACCTCCACTTGTTGTCCTCGATAAGTGAATGAAGGGGGCCTTGGATGGCGCGAGGATGAGATTAGGACCACCTTAGTCTTGGCCAGATTGACGCTCATGTCTGTGGCCTAGCAGAATGTATCCAGAGCATCTAGGTGAGACTGTATATCCTCTGGAGTGTGAGCTAAGAGGTCAACATCGTCTGCATAGATGAGTTGCCTGATGACCTGATGCAAAAGTTGGGTCCCGCCTTATTGATTTGAATGAAGAAGGGGAGGAAAACTTGCAGGTGAATGAAGAGAATGTTGAAAAGGAAATTATGGAAAATATAATGACAACCCTTGATGATATTGCAAGTGTAGATCCCACTGAGGTAAAAATAGGTGAAGTATAAGAGCCTAATACTGCAACACATTCTGTACACAATGAAGGTATAAATACTGATTTTGCAGCAATTATGGATGCTCTTAGAGGAAATTCAAACATCTCTTTGAGAGCACTAATTCATAAATGATGTTTTAATGTTCAGGGTTTAAGAAAGTAGTCCCAAGTGATGAGGACATAGATGTTTCCAATTTAACTTCCAGGTTTATGACTTTTTAATTTGAATTCAATATTTGTGGAACCATTGAAGCTGTATTCACTTAATTAATTTTATGGTGTTAGGGTCACCGAAGTTGCAAAAGTACAAATGTAACTTCGAGGTTAATAATTCTACATTTCACTTGTACTCTTCTTTTGATTCATTGATTGAATTGAATGTTCTTTTACTTAATAGGTGTCCCCACGATTTACCTCCATCATTTACCCACCTGCAAAAGTTGGGTACCCAAAAAAACGCGAAAGCACTTAGCACCTAAAGCACCTCGGTTCCCGCGCCCGAAACTTCCCCTCAATTTCCTGTTTCATTCCTTTTGCAAAGTTTGAAATCCTTTAGCAGAGTTTCAAATTCCTTTCCGGTGCACAATATAGATTGTTTATCCGGAACTAATCGGCGTGAATCAAGCAACATGGTAGAAGAAGCAGTAACAGCGGAGGATTTTTTTGAGATGCACGGCCCCATATGAAATTCAATTGGCTAGCAACCCAAATCACGAAGGAACAATGGGAACTGCTTTGGTGAAAGTTTTAATTCAAAGTCTAAAATGCAATCAAGGTTGCCTTTGTTCAACCACATTTGAGGAGAAAATTGGAAAGCTTATTGAGTTGTTTTACCCAGATGGTGTTTCTAATAATGAAGTAAGAAAGCAATTGGCTCTTGCCTTTGCATGGAAAAATTGCCCCAAGGATGACTTTTGTTCCCGAAGGTCATTAGATAAATTGGGCTTCATATGGGGCAATGTGTTATGATGTACAAGAAATGCAGGCCGAAAAAAAATGTTCAAAAAGCAAAAGCTGAAATTGAATCAAAGCCTGCTATTTCTGCAAAAGGTATTCCTAAGCCTACTCTTGATCAGACTAATTTGAAGCATAACCTGCAGTTAGTGACAGAAAACTTAGGGAAGCTTGAGAATAAAAAGGCAGAGATGGGAAAGAAAATGCAAGATATTGTTGTTAGTCCGGTCACGATGAGAAATCCAATGATAAAATATTTAAAACCTTGTCTGAAAAAAGAAGCAGTATGGAAAAGCTAAAGTCTACTATTGCCGAGAAGAGAGCTATGGTTATTACAAAGGAAGTGGAGTTAGAAATCACAGATTTAGAAAAGAAATTGATGTTTGAAGAATATGCATGTGAGTCCTTGGAGTCTGTTTGCAAACCTGGAGATCCCGATCTTCTTGTGAAGAAGGAGGCATTGGAAGCTGAATTAATTCAATTGGATGTTGAGATAAATGCGGGTGAAAAGAACATGCAAGCAACCTTCAAGATTCGAGGCAAATCACCCTCTCCTTTTTGCATCAACACCATCAAAAGAAGGCTTCGTGTTTTTTGCAAAGTTATTGTAGTGCTTGTGGTTTAAGTTTTCATAATAACTACAAGATGTCTGTAGTTCTTGAATGTGAACATGAATATCATGTAATGTGTGCTGCATTGTTCAAAGAGGGCAGATGTTTGAAATGTGAATGTAACATTCCTGAAGACCTTTATATTGAACTTGGTATGAGTACTCCAACAGGAGTTGAGCAGGTTGCTTCTTTTGATCCTAAAGTAACTCGTAAAAGCTTCGGCAGATTTGGGATCAAATACTCTACCGATGTTGAAGATGTTTTGCCCGATCGGTTGAAGTCCCCTTCTACTAGCACAAAGAGAAGGTTGAGACATGCAAGGGATTTGTTTAAATTGTCCAGGATCAGTCTAAGATGATAAGCCCAAGACAATTGAGAAGCAAGTGGTAAATTGGAGAGGATTTAGAGGCGTGTCTGAATACTAGTGAAGTTGAGTGTCAAATATTAGACACTCCACCAAGAAGAAACAAAAAGGATATGCCAAAGAAGGATGAGTTAATTAGCAAAAAGAAAGGGAACTCAAGTAGCAAGAAGGTCACTGAAGTTGGGACCAGCAAAAAGAAAAAGGTTGAGAGAAGTAACAAGAAAAAAGTTGTGGAAACAAGAAAATATCCACTGAGAAGAAGAATACACATTGATTTGAATGAAGAAGGGGAGGAAAACTTGCAGGTGAATGAAGAGGATGTTGAAAAGGAAATTATGGAAAATATAATGACAACCCTTGATGATATTGCAAGTGTAGATCCCACTGAGGTAAAAACAGGTGAAGTACAGGAGCCTAATACTGCAACACAATCTGTATACAATGAAGGTATAAATACTAATTTTGCAGCAATTATGGATGCTCTTAGAGGAAATTCAAACATCTCTTTGAGAGCACTAATTCATAAATGATGTTTTAATGTTCAGGGTTTAAGAAAGTAGTCCCAAGTGATGAGGACATAGATGTTTCCAATTTAACTTCTAGGTTTATGACTTTTTAATTTGAATTCAATATTTGTGGAACCATTGAAGCTGTATTCACTTAATTAATTTTATCACTGTTAGGTCTACCGAGTTGCAAAGTACAAATGTAACTTCGAGGTTAATAATTCTACATTTCACTTGTACTCTTCTTTTGATTCATTGATTGAATTGAATGTTCTTTTACTTAATAGGTGTCCCCACCATTTACCTCCATCATGGTGCCTACTTTCATGAGTGATCCTCAAGATGAGATTCTAAATTCATACTTGCCTCCAATACTCAGACAAGTTGCAGAGGTTCATGATATTTCTGGTCTATTGAAGATATATTCTAGGCCAGAAGCTTATACAAGAACATCCCTAGGTGTTCTTGATGTACTATTTCAGAAGAACATTGGTGATGAGCATAAACTATTGGTCAAAGCCTACTGCAAGGGTCAAATTCAATGGTTAGTAGATGATTTTGGGAATGCTTTCAGTTCTGATCAGTTGGAGCAGCTGCAGAAATATTTGAAGTGTTGAAGAATATTTTCTGAAGAATTACTTGTTCTGAAGAATAGTAGAAGTACTTATTGCCTCAATTTTGGACACAGAGGCATGTAAAAAATTATAAACCTTATATTGCCAATACTATACGAGTGCAGATATGCCTCAATTTTGTAATATCTTAAATTGTTTAGAAGCTTTCAATCTTGCGGATATATGTATGTATATTGTTGTATATTGTTGTTGCTCTTTTAAATGTTTTTAGTCTTAAACTGCTGTCATTTTCATTCAGTTACATTTTCAGTAGTAAAGTGTTGTTGTCTAGCTATTTCAATGTATTTTCACATTTAAACTGCAGATATGCCTCAATTTGGTAGATTGACACAGAAATGATTTCCACATTTAAACTATAGAAATGATTTTGTACAAATTACCTTCTATGATGCAGGTGGTAGACTAGTCATGATCTGCTGGCAAGTTTCTTCTGCCATGAAATACAAGTCTGAGTCATCTTCATCTGCAATCATGTCAAATTTAGAAAGTCTAACGAGATGGCTGTATACACTGGCCACTGGCTTATTCTGCAATAGTTGAAACTTTAGACCATCATCAATTTGTTTATAATAATGTCCTGACACAATAACTTCTTCAATCCCAAATACATTTCCCCATCCATCCTTATAATTTTATAGCAAAGTATTCTTTGCTTCAGTGCATCTAAGTACATAAAAATCTACCCTTTTTCATTCCCTTCTTCAGCATTTACAGCAAAATTGTCACCCACTTCTATTATAGAACTCATTACATCATCTTCATCCTCTTCTTCTTCCTCAACATCATGCTCGTCATCTTCTTGCAAATCATTGCTATCACCTGTATTCTTAGGATCCTTCAACCTCAACTCAATGGTTGCCCAAACACCAATTCGACTCATATTGATGCATTTATCCCACTTAAATTGAATGCAGTAGTTGCAAAAGCATGACAAAGGTCTGTAAGCTACCTTCAAAGAGTTCTCCTTGTCACATGGTCTTATGCAGTGGAGCAATTGAGTTCCCTTTAAAGTATGGCATTCCAATCTTTCTGATCTATCTATCTTTGAAGACTCTACCTCCCAGAAATACCTGTAACAATATGAAAAGCAAGTGCTTTAAGTGCTGGAAAGTGCTTGAAGTGCTGAAATGTCTGCAATAAAATTGTAAAACACTACAAAATTATACCTATTGATGTCATGATCAGATGGATGATTTTCAAAGTACCATTTAAGAAAAGCAACTACCTCCTTTGCACACTGTAGTTTCCATCCATTATACTTCATTTGCTCTTGAGTTAGTATCCTCTTTATAACTGCTCCAGCACCATCATGCTCACCTTTCCCATGTGAGCTAGCAAACAAATTCTATAGAAGATCCTTGCCCATTCTCCCATAAAATCTACCAAGAAAGTGGAATGGTCTCGAAGACTTGAATTGTGAAGAACATCTATCACTCCAAAACACATGTTTTTTATATTCAACTCCAATACTTTGCAACCAATCAGCATGCATTTGTAGACAATGTTGGACATATTCTGTGTCATGTGATTTGTCATCACTAATATAGAAATGAGTTTCCTTCACAATACCTTGGAGACTTTGTTTACTTTTCTCTTTAGCCAAGTTCTTGTTCTTCTTGCATGAGTTCTCTTCCTCTTTCTTTTTTCTTTCTTCTTCTTCTTCCTTTTTCATCCTCCTGTAGGTTATATGCACTAGAATTGACACTTGGTCAGTATGCCAATGACATGATTGAGCTTCTTGTTGGATCTTAAATCCATAATTTTCAGTAAAATCTATGACAAAAACAATGGTATCATCTTGAAGTGTTGCCAAGCATTTCCTGAATTCCTTGGCTTGCCAATGAGCTCTATAATTATGAGGTACAAAAGATTTCAAAGTCTTTCTTGCATGCTCGTTAAATTCAAAAGGACTACCCAATTTGTAGGCCAATTTTGTAACCTTTGGAGGTTTCTTAGATGACTTCAATGTCTTCTTCCTCTGGACTTCTACCTGTCATGTTAAGGCCAATTTATCAGCTCCTGATATGGAAGTCATATGATTGAATCATATTTAATGAAGTTACTAAATGCACTTTGCAATCTAATTTGAAAGTCATTACCTTCTCAAATACTTTCCAATTCACATTGTAAGTCTTGCTCTTATTCCTCTCCTTAGGACATGTTGGCAGCCTGCAATACATTATAGCAAACATAGGTTTGAAACAAAGGAAACCATGTACTCACTTCTTTAAACCACATTTTGTACAAGTCTGCATCAGACACGCATGCTTATGCCACTCATCACTCTCATCCTTTTGGCAGACCACCATTCTCCAATAATCACTACTTGATCTGATGGTGTTCTCCTTAGCCATGCAGATTAGACCTGGTCCACAAACCTTGCACTGACACTTACAATCCTTATGAATACCATAAGGATCTGTCCTCATATTGTTGATGGCCTGCCTTGCAAATTCTAAGTGCAAATGGTATTGGCAACAACAAGTCTCCCTTTCTTGAAGTTTTCTTACATAGCTTGGCTTCAGTTTTTCAAAAGCCTGCTGGGACATCTTTATATTAGGATGTTCCTTCTTGAAAGCAAGGTACAATTGTACCTAAACACAATTACAGTAATAAATTTAGTTATTTTATAAAGTGAATGAAAGAATTAGTGCACAACATTCCAAATTTCTGGTCGAAACTATTACATGTGTAATCTCTAGCAAATGAATAGGATGATCAATTTTATCACCATTTTCAGCCAAATGCTTCCTCACATCCTTCTTATAAGGTGAGACTCTAGTATTTTCATCCCAAAACTTCCTCACCGTGGATATTTTGTCAGCTGAAAATGCGTCACGTCTTCTCTTCCTTCCAAATATTGACCAAGGGCCAGCTTCACACTCTGCAAATATACGTCTTCTAAATGCCATGGCAATAGTTTTTCTTGGAACAGATAGAACCCTTGAAATTGCAGATTGATTAATCCCTCCTATCGAAGATGCTGCCATTTGAAGGGTGCTCTTTCTTGCTTGGAGGACATCAGTTGTTCTTTGCATTTTTTGTGCCTGCATTGTCTCTCTAACATTCACAATCATGGTTTTCATTATAGCAATATCCCTGGGATCTGGTACATCTGCTTGCAATGGCAAATGTTTGTTTCTCTTGAAAAGTCTTTGAAGAACTTTCCCTTTATCCAAATCCTCAGAAACGTTCCTGACAATGTGATTAAAAGAATCATCTAACTCTTTTGAGAGTTCCTGCAATCTTCTTTCACTAAGCCATTGTTTTTTCTTCCTCTCGTTTGGTGGAATGTTTTCCTTCTCCCTTTCTTTCATTCTCTTTCTCGATTCTCTTTTCCTGTTGGCTTCAAATTCGAGATAAATTCTCCTATTCTGATCATCAAGGCTTTCAGAATTGGCCATAAAATGGAGGTGCAATGGAGAACTGGAATTGGGATTGGGATTGGGATTGGGATTGGGATTGAGAATTGCCAGTGAATTTTCAGCCATGATAACGGAGCTTGGGAAGAATGACAATCCAAGAAAGAAAACTTTCCTCAAGAATCCCGCCAACTTGAGATCCCGCCAAACATGAGGATTGCTCTGGCAATTCGCGTGGGGACATCCATGTCATCGATCCATCCCCAACCGGAACATGCATACTATTTCTGGAGTAACAATCCCGAGGTCGTTGAACGAAAATTCATCGAGTAAAAAGCACCTCAAGCACCTAAAGCACTTGTCCGGACGGTGCTTTTTGGATAGCATTATCATATTTACACCCATTGTCCATGAGCCAGTGTTCCAACTGGTCAATGTACAGACCAAACAATGTTGGGGAAAGAGGACATCCCTGGCGGACCCCAATACTGCTAGTGAATGGTTGTCCCGTCATCCGCAGCTGGCCTGAACATCTCTCTTACAACCTGTATACTGCATTTTGCATATCCACAGGAACCTCCAGTGATGTGGAAACTTTGATGATGATATGATGGTGATGTCATCAGTTTGAAGATGTGTCATGATGATGTGGATCTCCAGTGGTGGCAAAAGCAAAACAATCTTGGAACCTATGCTAAATGCTAAATGGTATTTTGTTGGCGACAGAATTGCCATGGCTTGGTATGCATTAGTGGTTCATTTACTATAAAGCTTATAAGAACTCATCCCCAAGGGTTTTCAAGGACATAACATAGTATTTAATTGGCATAATAGTATGCGAAAATGATTGGTTCATTATATAATATCGGTAGAATGAGCAATAAGAAGTCCGTCTCAAGAGATGTTATTTTCAACGTTCAGTCAAAGTGCCATTTAACTCGACATTTTGTCATTTATCTCTGCTAATGGTATTGGCAATGTCTGCACGGAGGTATCAAGACATTCAAGCTCCACGGCTGTTGAATAGATGTGGTGTTAAAATATATAGCACAAAAACAGGGGGTTATTTTTGTATTTTTGTACGGTTTTTCCTAAGGTTTTCATATGATTTGATGACTGTATTTCACGAGATGTACTAATGCATACATCTAGAGTGCGCATACGGTGACCTTAACAAAACTTGCCACTTTCCAATGGTTTACCTATGATTTTCTAAACTATCTCAAATCTCGGACATGCAGGGCTCTCGAAGTAATGTGTTTTAGGGTTCTATGGTTTGGTTTGTGCCTTTCAAAATTACGTTCGAAGAAATGTGTTTTAGGGCAAAATTACATTTATGTTTCTTATGCTTCTCGGCAAAGATCGGATTTGGGCGAGCTTAACCGGTTCCAAAGATAACGAAGCTACGAGTGCCCGGTTTCAAAGATAACGAGCTTGAAGCAGATGATGGTTCAAGAAATGTGTTTTAGGGCAAAGTTACGTTTATGTTTCTTATGCTTCGGGCAGGCGTCGGATTTTGAAGCTTAACGGTTCCAAAGATAATGAAGCTACACGAGTGCTTGAAGCAGATGCTTGCCAATCCATGAAAGTTTAAGCCATGATGATGGTGTCGATAGTGATGACTGTAGTGGACGTAAGTAGACTATCTCTCTTCTCCGACCCGATTCGGGGACTTCAAGTCATTGATCCGTGACACTCCTCCCTGTTGCAACTTCGGTAATCATCGATTAGCATGAATTATATCATCTCTTCCGTATCATTGGCCATTATGTAAGTGCTCCTAGAAAAACCACGCTTATCATGTACCTCATCAATATTGGATTTCTCTTACCTAAGATTCTTGGTAGATTGCAATTCTAGAAATTGCACCGATGTTCGAAACCCCGATCTTCCAATTCATGCACTTGTTCAAACCGTTTTCCCACTGTTACATGTGCTTGGTGTGAAGATCAGAACATATTTCTTGGTGTGCATGTTGTTGCGCAGGAGAAAAGAACAAAATTCTCCACGGGAAAGGTGTGAACTTGTTGACCCATTATAGATCTTTGGTTTTATTGATCCTCTTGGCGTTTTCGGGTAAACTAGAATCTTTGAATCTTTGGACCTTGATTTGCATGTGTTTGCTAATCTTATCTCCTTCTCTTGAAAACAGTCTGAGAGAACTTAGATCCTGCAAACAATTGCTGGATGTGGGTTGAGAGGTTGAAAGCTGCGTTTGAACTGGGTTACAACAAATGTTACGAAGCTTTAAATCTCAAACTGTTGTGGCAGAAACTTAGCGCTATGGCATTTCTCTTCATGTTTACTAGTGACTACAGTCCATTAGATGATCTCTACAAGACTTCTAGCTGTTAAGGCTTAGAAAATAAAGCAGATTCTAAAAGTATAAGACGCAGAATGGACATGTACTTATATCTCCAAATATTAAGTATTACCTTATTTCTGAGAAAGCAAATACGGAGGGACGTACAGATGTAACTCACTTGGAGGCATGTAAATTCTATAAGGTATGGAATACAAAAGCTTTTTGACTACAAATTGAGTATAAATATAATGCAGAGTTCTCTAAATATTTAGAAGTTCTAGGTTCTCTAATTTATGCATGGCTAAGGAAAAGCCAATCTATTTATTCTGAGCAAGAAATAAAGAAACCAGTAGCATCTAGAATATTTCAGAAATAGATTATAAGGGACAAGTTTATTATGAACAGGAAAAAGGAAAAAGGAATGGACGTTTTGCTTGCATGGAAGTGGTCTTGCTTTATTTGGTTTGCATGCAATGCATGTCATGTTTCAAACATCAGAAAAACATGTTATTACAGTAGAAATGGACATGGGCTCGTAGCAGCATCCCATCATGCAACTAATGCACATCATTGTTGTTATATTAAAACAAGGCAGTTTTGTCATTCTAGGCTTGTCTCATGTAATTGGATTACATGCACAAGTGTTTCAAAAATTGTTACATGCATTTATGCCATTCTTAGTGCCCGAAGTGACCAAAGGGCTTCATTAGGGCCCGGAGGGCCCAATTTTTCTTTTTAATATATACCATTAACATTAATTAACTCAAACCATTGCATCCAACACATTTAAAATAAAATCCCCCTAAAACCCCCTTTGGTTTGGGTGCATATTCACACGGGGGGTTACTCCGGGCATCGAGAGCTGTCGGATGGGCATATTTGCCCTTTATTCCTTGATCTGGACAGTACATAGTGACCCTCGTTTGTGGGGTATACATGTACAAGTTTTTGTATACTGTATATTGAGGTTTGCAAAATACTATAAGGTTTGAGGGAATGTACTTAATGGTGTTAATTTTGTACATGTATTGTAAGTCTTTAGGGGCTCTCACTGCCCTATGTAACCCCCCGTGTGAATATGCACCCAAACCAAAGGGGGTTTTAGGGGGATTTTATTTTAAATGTGTTGGATGCAATGGTTTGAGTTAATTAATGTTAATGGTATATATGTGATGGTTGTTATGTGTGTGAATATGTAGCATACTAATAGGGGGTTCCAGAGGATTTGATGTGGATGTAAAAATAATCCTGAAACCATAGACCATATCCCAAAAACAATTGAGTTTGATTAAAAAAAAAAAAAAAAAAACATAAATCTTAGATAAAAAATAATCAAGTCAGCTCATTGGTTATACTGGTCAGAGTAGTCTTATTAGGACATTGAGTTATTTTGGTAGAGGTTTGAGCCCCCGTATTTCAAATTCTAAAATATTAGACGAAGTCATCGATATTCCATCAAAACCTTAGGCAAACTCGTATTTTATACTTCAAAATCATAGGTACTCCCAATCATAAATGACCATAAGCGAAACGAGAGGTGTCCAGAGGCTCCAACATACGATCTGGGTCATAGGATCGACAGATCCGACGACTGTAGTAGTCCAGGTGCACCTCGTTTACAATATATAGCACAATAACAGGGGGTTCCGAGGGGGATTTGATGTGGATGTAAAAATAACAATTCCTGAAACCATAGACCATATCCCAAAAATAATATCCCAAAAAGCACACCAGAAGGCTTTAGCAAGGCCAAAATGGTCAAGGCTTGGTAGTAGATTTAGGCTGCACAAGGTAATAATATGTTTTCAAGCATTAGGCTATAGCAACATGTGTATATCAGGAATTTAGGGTTGGTGTCATTAGACAGTGGTAATTGGCAAAGTACTTTTGGTATGTATTTGTGGTAAATTTTATTATTGTACTTGAAAACTAACTTGTATTTGGTAATTTTTTCTTTGTATTTCATCCGAGAAAGCAATATTTCTTGGTTTTGCTTGACGTTCCTTCATTTTTTTGCGTAAAAAGCTTGTTACAAATTGAATTGCAGAATCACAATATACATTTTTGAACTGAAGTACTTGTTGCAAAATATGTAGCATAATAACAGGGGGTTTTCTTTGTGTTTTTGTACGCTTTTCACTAAGGTTTTCCTATGATTTCGTGATGTATTCAAATGGATGTACTAATGCGTACATCTAGAGTGCACCATTTCTGAGTCATTGATTTTAGCCTTTTTTTTCCAATGGTCAACAACCAATGGCTCACAACAAAAGCCCTTTTTTTTGTGCGTGTGGTGCATAATGGTCAACAACCAATGGCTCACAACAAAAGCCCTCTTTTTGTGTGTGTGGTGCATAATGGTCAACAACCAATGGCTCACAACAAAGCCCTCTTTTTTGTGTGTGTGTGTGGTGCATAATGGCACACATGAAGGGCTTGAAGGGCGCATGTAGTGCGATTTTCCTACCAGAGCAACACATTTCTTATCATAACTTTTGGTCCAGAGCTCTGTTTGAGATGATTTTTATTGCGTTGGAAAGCTCTCTCCGAGATCTTTTTGATAGTGTATAGTATGGATATGTTTGGTTAAGTTATCTATGCTAAAACAGCAATTTTTCGGCCGGGTTTGGTAGGCTTTCACATCCTACCAGCTGATTAATACAGGATTGCGCTATTGGATATTGTTTTATGGCTCATTCCGAATGAAGGTTGCAAAAAATTATCATGCATTTTTAGATTTTGAGGCAGTTATTAAGCAAATTCCAAGGCTTCTAGATCCTTGTGCTAACAAGCAGAAAAGTTTCCTATTTTGGTTTCTCACCACAAGAATCCATGGAGGCCAAAGGCTGCTGTTAAATTCCAGTTGAAAAATGTTTGTGTATGGGTGTTGCAAACTTTATGACTTTCAGGATAATGAGATCAATCCGCTCTATCTTTATGGTAACTTTTACTTATGTTCTATTTGTTTTGTTGTGATGAAATTCAAAAGCTACAGGTGATGAAAGCCTCAAATGAATTCTAATTTTTTTCTAGTTTGAATTCTAAAAATTTTGTCACACCGGGGGCGTCCCTAAGGCCAGGAAGAGGCAAAAAAAAAAATTTTTGCAATACAAACCATTAACATCCAACATATAAAAATTAAATCCCCCAACACATAACAACCAATACATAACAACCAACACATAACAACCAATATATAACAACTAACACATAACAACCATTGACATTAACAACCAACACATAACTACCATTGACATTAATTAACACAACCATTGGGTCCAACACATTTAAATTAAAATCCCCCTTAAACCCCCTTTGGTTTGGGTGCATATTCACACGGGGGGTGACGTAGGGCAGCGAGAGCCCTTATAATTGTATTTTGCACGTACAAAATCAACACCATATAGTATTTTGCTTGAAATCTTATAGTATTTTGCGAATCTTGTTATACAGTATAACAAATTTTGTACTTGCATACCCCACAAACGAGGAACTTTATGTACGATGTAGATTAAGGAATAAGGGGTGAATATGCCTATCCAACAGCTCTCGTTCCCCGGAGTCACCCCCCGTGTGAATATGCACCCAAACCAAAGGGGGTTTAAGGGGGATTTTAATTTAAATGTGTTGGACCCAATGGTTGTGTTAATTAATGTCAATGGTAGTTATGTGTTGGTTGTTAATGTCAATGGTTGTTATGTGTTAGTTGTTATGTGTTGGTTGTTATGTGTTGGACATTAGCAGGTTGGTTGTAGACATTAATGGATGCATGCATAAGTCGTTGAACTCAAACATGAAAGTGTATAGAGGTTGATTCGCTTCTCTGATGGCTTTATTTAGAACAATTTTTTATCATTGAACCAATTATTCAGTGATGAGGGTGTTTTGAAGAAGTGATTGTTTATTACGTAGTAAATTGTAAAGGGTATCTCATAGTGCTTCAAAGGTATATTGATCGCTCAAGATTATTATTATTTTTTCTAAAGTGTCCACTATTTGAGGGCATGTTAAATCATTTCCTATAAGAAATGTAAGGAGGAACGTTAGCTCCCTCACAGAACAACAATGCACAAACAAAACATACAGTTCCCTATTGTAACACTATTGTTGTACGCAGATCTTAATAGTAAATGCGGAAAATGTAGTTAGGATCTCTCTTTTAAACAAGATCGAACATAACAATAATTGTGGGAATTGACAGAACATACCAAGGTCGTTCATGTGAAACACGTGGATCATAAGGAGATGGAACACCATGCAACCACATTCAAGCAACCTACTTATCAAGCATTTATACTGTTTTTCATCTACATTAGATAAAATTTGCAGCATCTATTTGTCAACATTGAAAGTCAACGATGTCAGCTAAGATTTTGACTCACATATAGTTACAATATCGTAAAATTGGATTTTCATTGTTATTTAATTCACAACAAACGTTGCATTACTAAATACAATAAGACGAATACACAAATTATCAAATTACCCTGGGGTTTTCAGCTTGTGAGTTGTTGCAACTGATGTTGTAGAATCACAGAGTCTATGTAAACTCTTGTAGATAACTTGTATGTTCCATCAACCAAGAGGATGGGCACAACAGCAGCCCGTTGTGCAAGAAGGAGCCATAAGTAGAGCTGGATCTTCTGATAAGGCTGGATCTTCAGAATAACACAACATGTGAAAAATTTAACTCCCATTCCCACGAAGAAAACAAGTTACAAAAAGCACATTACATGTGGATACTATACTAAAATTTCTGAGATGGTGATATAGCCAATGATGGAAAAAATCATTTTATCTTATCTTTGATTTTAGAGATCAACAGGGAGGAGGTCTATGTGAAAAAACAAAATTGTGCACTCAAACAGGTGTTTAGAGTGCACAAGAAATTTCTCTATAGATCCCATATCCTAGATAGTTTAGACTTAGATGCAAAGATGGAATCGACAAACTTGCATTAATACTTACTTCTAAACCATATCTCTGGAGTCATATATATAATTGAATGGTTACTCTCTCAAAATAGACAAATGATCCATCTGCAGTTGATGGAGTTACAATGTGTCTCATGGATGCTGATAATGTCGCACCAAGATGGGCAAGAAATGAGTCTCCGTGCAACATGCTGTAATGTGAGAATATTCCATCTGTCTGGCATCTTGTATCAAATAGCAACAAATTTATTTTTAGACAAAAAATTAATATATTTCCAGCTACAACATCTGGCATGGCAGAACTTTTAAGAACTAAGCATAGAAAAGTTGATATCTTTTGAACTAACACATCAGACAACAACACTAAATTTATTTAGCACCATTACATGCCTCATCTCTAACTCCATGGAAATATAATTTGACACCCAATACAATGGTATTATCTGAAAGTTAAGTACTTTTCCAAAGATAATGCTACATTTTCCTTTGAATACATGGCAAAAAGCCTCCGAAATATTGGCAAAAAGCCTCTGGAAAAGTTAGTCCTTTCCTCCTCATCTTGACCAAATGGAGAAAGACATGTCAGCGTGAAAGACATGTCAACCTGAGATCATATATTGACAAATGCTTATTTTGACGAAACACAAATAAGCATCTAAAATGTAGCTATCCTAAATACAAATAGTTCATTATTTTTATTTATATCTAAATCTCCAAGAACTGTGACAACCATGTTCACGATGTGGCATGTCCACCATCTAGCATATATTTGGGCATACCTCATTTTTCTCATTTGAACGTGAAATGAAAAAGCATACCTCTCCTTTTTCTTTGCTAAACAGACATTTGAGAATATTTCCATAAGTGGAAAGCATTACATGGATATAACTGCATACATTTGAGAATATGTCCATGGAAAGCATAAGTGGAAAGCATTACATGGATATAACTATTGCCCTTGATTTCTCTGATTCCATTCAAAGAATTTTAATTCGATTAATTTTTATATCTGCATGCATAACTACATCTAAATCATGCATTGTAAGCAAGTCTAATTAAAGTGTTGTACACTTTATATCTAACATCGAAAATTATTGTTTGCATGTCACCTTAAGAAACAAGCCATTGCATCCAAAACATCTAAATTAACATCCCCCTGAAACCCCCTTCGGTTTGGGTGCATATTTACACGGGGGGTTACTCCTGGCATCGAGACCTGTCGGATAGGCATATTTGCCATTTATTCCTCGATCTGGAGCGTACATAGCGATCCTCGTTTGTGGGGTATGCTTGTACAAGTTTTTGCATACTGTATATTAAGATTTGCAAAATACTATAAGGTTTGAGAGAATGTACTTAATGGTGTTAATTTTGTACATGTATTGTAAGTTTTTAGGGGCTCTCACTGCCCTACGTAGTACGTAATCAAAGGGGGTTTCAGGGGGATGTGAATTTAAATGTATTGGATGCAATGGTTTGTGTTAATTAATGTTGATTGTAGTGATGTGTTGGTTGTTATTATGCTATCTGACTTATATATATTATTATAGAGGGCTGCCTAACACTGATAATTGGGGCCATCTGAGCCTTCTAAATTGCCACGTGGCAAAATGGACGGCTGTGATGGCTTGGTTAATTTTTTGTCTGCGACATACTTCCCTGCTATGATTTGTTGATTCCGTTGCTGTCGATGCTCGAGTGATTGCTTGGACGACATCTATCTTTGTGGGATCTGCCTCACGGTATGGTGGATATGGCTAGAACCGACTAAATGGAAGGCTTTAAATCATATGATGGCATTTCTTTTTACCCTAAGGTTAAGCAATGCAAATTTCGGCAAAACATAAAAAGCGAAGAAGGAGGCGGCCATCGCAAGTTTCGGCTGCAAAAAATCAGATGGAGGTGGTTTTGGGGTGATTCGGTGCACATGCGCTCGGATATCATCGATATCATCGATTCATGGCCAGCAACACTCAATCTGAAAAAAATCAATGCGAGGATATGATTGGCAAGGAGTCCAGGGCACCGGCAATTGCTCAAGGTGAATACAATTTTGTTGTATTCTATCTAAATAGGAGATAATCGGCAATATAGCTATGCAGGTTTATGAATTCAAGATATTTATTATTTGGATTTCCATCTCTTGATTACGAAGCCCATTCCTTTTTCATAAGCGGTGAGAGATAAGGTATAGAATCTATTAGTTTCATGCAAAAATCCTTTGTTCTTTCTAGATTCTAGTCTTTGTTTTGACGATACATGTTCTCTGGGGAGATGCTTCTAAAGTTTGTGCATATTCTAGAACTTGCACGCATGCCATTCAAAGTGATCACTTGGATAATTTGTGCAATGTGATTTTGCTTGAAATAATCTTTAAACTTCCATTCGGGGTAATACTCTTGGAATGTTAACATCCGCATTCCCTTTTTTATGCGGGCTTTGTCATCCTTGTGGTCTTGCATATTTTGGAGCTTATCTCATGTTACTTAAGGTGATGATTTGCGGTGGTTTTAGGGAAATTGAATTATTTATGCATGTTTTTGGGCTAGACCTTAGTTATCAACGATCCCGTAAGAAGCAAGCCATTAATAACTCCACTTTTCAATTCATGGCTTGCTTCAATTGCAAGTCTTGCTCATTGCTAGATAAATGGTATTTAGAAGAGAATCGATGATCCCGGGGTTTCTTAAGCTACCCTAGACTATTTGAATTTGGATAAGGCTTTATTAGTACCAAGGGTGCAAAGGCGTTACATCAATTTATTGGTTTGTCTACGAGCTTGAAAAGTTTTTTTTAAGAGACCTTTCTGAGTCAAGGTCATTCTCGGTCATTCTCAAATGTGAGAATGGAGGATCTAGAGAAAGACGTTTCTCTGCCATGTTCAAGCAGCAATCGTGACATTCAAATGCAAATCGTGTAAATCCAGATGCTAATTCCATTGTAGCAAATTCATATTCATTACGCACATTTCATTGTAGTTTATTTAGCAACAATTTAATTTACGATGTCTCCAACATCATTAGAATAAGGAGGATTGGGGATCATCGATGGAGTTTCGATTGTTCTTTGGTCAATAACGATGACTAACATATAGTCTTATATGATTGGGAAACCTTTATTTGGTGAGAGTGACCTTGCATGCGAGGGGCAATGAATTCCCATGAGTTGGCGACCTTTTATTTGTTGAAGAATGCCTATGCGAGAAAACAATTCTTGCTTTCCGGATATAAAAAGCGGGGATCGCGAACTAGATAAAGAACATGATGCAAAAAGATGAAAATCCATACTATCATGCATTTAAGCGGCATCTGGAACTTGGCCTATGCTTTGCCATTTTAATTTTTGCGATATAAAAAACCGGGACTGTGAAGGAGATAAAGAACATGATGCAAGGAAGGTGAAAATCCATGGAACTTGGGCCAACGCTTTGCTATCTTAATCTCACAACGTTACATCATGCCCGAACTAGTTAGATATTTAGATTGTTTTCCTACTAATTGCAAATTCCTTTCCAATACATGCTCTCTTATAATTCTTCATTGTAGGGCTTCAACAATGGCGATTTCTAACAAGGAGGTTACAAACATTCTTGTTCTTTGAGTCACCAGCGGATATCGGTCCATAGCAGAAGCCATTTACAACATTATATGGTAGTAGTCCTGCAAATGGAGGCCTTCCAGCCGCTTCCAGCCATATGATTCTAAGATCATGCCTACAAAGCGGAACTGTAAGCAACTTGATAGCAAAGAAGGAAGGAGAGTTGCAAGGGTTGGTGTGAGACAAAGTTATGCCAGTTCCAACATAGGCAACACTTATTCCTCCAAAAATCAACAGCTTATATGATACACAAAAACTAGGACTGTTAAAAAATGCACAACAAAAAATTGATCTTCAACAAACCATTGATGCAGTTAGTAAAAAGAAGGGTGCTTACAGCTGGTACTTCACCATCAGATGATGGAATTACATATGGAAATGTGAATACTATTTCTATTTGATAGATAGAATGGAGCAAGGAAAGAAGTTTTATATACATGATGCGTTTTCTTGAGCTAAGAAACGAGCATAATGAATAGTTTTATTGTCAACTTCTTGATATCTGAACGTTTTGCACATCTAGATGGATTTGAGGTGAAAAAGACTAAAATATTTCAGCTGATTATACTTTTCGTCTATTAGTTGCATGTGTAGGGGCTCTACTGTCATCTATGCTATGATGAGAGAGATTCTGCGATGAAACATCTAGCTGCCATGATATGGATAGAGTCTATTGGTAAAAAATGCACTTGGCTTGTGGTAAGTATGTCGTTTGATAGATAAATAAACTACTAAAAGTTAGTTTCATCATTCATTTTGATGATACTCACACGTTGTGTGAGGTGATATGTGTTAAACTAAGTTTGTGGCCCTCTTATTACAAGCATGAAAATATTAAACTATATGTCGCCCATACAAAATACACCATTAACTCAGTACCTAACAACATACATTACCAATTGTTTTGATGCCCTCATATTCCTTACGTATCTTCTACTCAACAACTAGATGATGTAGTGGCAAACCACCTAATTCCTTGATATTGGAATTTTTGGAACCATGAACAACTACCTTGGGTTATTTGAGAACTATAAACATCAATTCAATTCAATTCAATCCCTAAAGAATGGACGCAAATTTGATCAATGATGGAATACGAAATTCAATTCCTAAAGAATAAATGCTTATTTGATCAATGATGGAATCCTTAAAGCCATGAATCAAACAGTCTTAGGTTCTTAACGAATGCTTTAAAAAGAAAAATGTCCATGTAGGTGACGTGATATGGATAAAGTTTATTGGTGAGAAAAATGCACTTGGCCGTATCTTAAATGTCACTTTGGACCACTACTTATATTTGCACCATGAGAATAATATAATTATCAGCATTAAATCCTACTCAACTAAATCTTCTAGTGGCCTTAAAGAAGCATCAACAATAAACAACCAACCACGCACTCCAATGTTTTCACTCTCTTCTCATATGCTCTCCCTTCCTACCTTTGCACAGTCCCAATGGTGCTTGAATTTCATGAATAAATTTCATATAAAACATGTTGCACTAGCTAGATTCATACAACTTCCAAAAAGCTCTAAGATATTTTAGAATGTTATAGAAGTTCTAGAATGTTCTAGAAAGTTCTAGAACATTCTAGAACATTCTAGAACACCTCAACCTAAAATAGAAGTTGCTAAGAATAGTAAATTTTGAAAAGTTTCTAAAATAGTAACTTTTTGCTTGCTAAAATCTAAGGAAATGTTATAAAATCTAAGGGAATGTTCTAGAAAGTTCTAGAATGAACTTTGATTGGTAGCATTAATAAGCACCTCAACCTAAAATAAAAGTTGCTAAGAATAGTTTATTTTGAAAAGTTCCTAAAAATAGTAACATTTTGCTGGAATCTAAGGGAATCTGAGGGAACGTCATAAAATCTAAGGGATTATTCTAGGAAGTTCTAGAATGGGCTTTGACTAGTCAACTCATAAGGACTTCTCACAGAATCTAAGAAAATCTCATGAAATTTAAGGGAATTTAAGTTCGAGGATGAGCTTTGACCTAAAATAGAAGTGAATAGTAACTCTTGAAAAGTCTCTAAAAATAATAATTTTGGCTGGAATACAAAGGAATCTCATAAAATCTAAAGAAATCTAAGGAAGAGTCTTCATAAACTCTTAGAAAACTAGAACATGCACAAACTGGAACATGCACCATAGGATCGATTAAAAAACTTGTATATTTATATTAATAAGAAAATTTTGGGCTCTTCGGGCCCTAATAATGGTCTTAGGGCACCAAGGATGGCATAACTGCACGTAGGAATTTTACAAACACTTATGCATGTAACAACATTACAAACACTTGTGCATGTTATCTAATTACAGGGCAGAAGCCTAGAAGGCAAACTCAAGCTTTACGAAGCCATCAGATAACGAGGTGCAGTGCCCAAGTTGTCAGCAATGAAAGTGCCCAAAAATCATTACAACAAAGTAAAAGCAAGAAGGAAGGAAGGAAGGAAGGAAGGAAGGAAGTATATTTTAACGTCCATGGA
This sequence comes from Isoetes taiwanensis, assembly GCA_021234155.1. NCBI lineage: Eukaryota > Viridiplantae > Streptophyta > Lycopodiopsida > Isoetales > Isoetaceae > Isoetes > Isoetes taiwanensis. The sequence continues at coordinate 12,571,246 of JAJEKV010000002.1, forward strand.
GGCCAACTGGCCTATGAGATGGTGATAGAATACAATATATCGGAAAGTATGCAAACACAAAGAAAACCACAGAAACCCTGTACAATGTGTCTCTACCACTGGGACGAAAAAACCCCCTATGTGGGAGGAAAAACCCTTGTAGTAGGCGTTCGAGAGGCCCTATATGTGGTAGCTCAAATTGATTTTGTGAGGGACTCCATGGCCGGTGGAGACTTTGCGAGAATGTAGGGTGGTTTGAGCCATGTAACCATTGGCGAAACCCGGTTTGGTTGATGAATTGCTATCTGGAGCATCACGAGATCGGCATGGCTGCTTTCGGATGTGTGCATATCTTTGGACATTCTGTAGAGCATGGTGTTCATCTTCTACTATGCGCATGTGACAAGACTGGCATAATCTCTCATCTTTGGGGGATTCCCTGCCTCCATCCGTTCCCCATTTTGTCTCAAAGCGAGATGGTGGGACCCGTCCTTATTGCAAGCTATAGCTCTCCGTTTCTTAGTAGAGATGTGTGCCTTCGAATATTGGTGCGGGCCATGTTCAAGCGACGGATTAACCTGCGTGTGGTAGTGCTCTGTTTTGGGCTTTGCAAGAGTGGGCGCATCCCACAGAGAGGTAACAAAGCGCTCATTCAAATGCAGCTTCTGCACCGCGATATCCGACATATCCATAATTTGTTGATAGTCTACGGACCACCTTGCGAACCATCCCCTACAATGCTCCTGCCATACTCTCTTCAAATGTTGTGGCCCTTGTGCCAATACCAGAGCCCGGGGAGGGAGACGTTGTGCATCCATTCTGTCAACCTTATGGAAATACGCGAGGTGCCTGCACATAGCGAGAATCTTTTAGGGGCCAAATGCCGATCTCGTTGGCACAAAAATCGGATAAGCACCGCGTGTCCTTGGCGCCCTAGGCTATATGTCGGGAAAGCCTTTTCTACCCTCTCTAGCTTATCCCAAGTACCCTTGCTAACCTTTTGCCCCCGGACCTCTACCCCATACAACAATCTTTTGGTTCCACGAGTTTTTCACAGGTGTGCTTTATGTGCCCAATCGCGGGGAGATCTGCCACATCTTTGGCTACTCTGCATTGCATCAATTACTGGCTTTCCACCCCCTTTGATTGACCCTTCTTTCTACAGTCATCCCATAGCATGTTAGAATAGAGAAATCGATTCCCAGATACTTAAAGGTCCTTATAACCTCCATCCTTTGTCCTCTCTGTAATAGAAGTCGGGATATCATTCTTAACCTGACGGGATTGGCAACAACTTGGTTTCTCCGGTTGGCGGTCATTCTGCTATGTCTTGCATGAATTGACTAAGAGCATCCAAATGTTCCTACATACTCCTAGCTGTATGGGACAATAAGCCCAGATCGTCTGCATAGAGCAACTGTTTTACTGTATATGCCTCTGGCAACTGCGGGCCACCACCTCCATGTTCTTGCATCCAGGTCTCCAACTTGTCAATATTAATAGAGTCCAAAAAGCGTTGGAGATAACAGAAATCCCTGTTTAACACCTATGGTGCTGTTCACCCGGTGATCTGACGCAGGCAAAGTGGCATATATTTCGTCATAGAGCCGGTAGATGGCATTCTGCAAATCCTGTGGGACATGTAGCTCAAAGAAAAGGGAGGTAGAATAAATATTTGAAAAATAGAAGATATCTTTCTCTATTGCAAGCGTAAGATAAAGAGGATTCTCATATTCACAAAAACCAGAAGAAATGATCAAATTTTACTATATTTAAGTTTGTTGTCAAAATAACCCTGTTGCTGCTTACATAATTAGTGCCGATAGTATATGACGCTAATGTAGTTTACATTAGAAAAACGCTTCAGGACATCTTTTGAAAAAGTTTCATGATATGATACAAAAAAAAAAAAAAAAAAAAAAACAAGGTGCAAAGCACTGTGGATTGCCCCCAAAATGCTATTATGAATAAAGCTTTATAAATGTATCTTCATGCGTCTGGTCGTTTAGTCTAGTGGTAATACACTAGGTCTAGCAACTATAGGTCTCGAGTTTGAGACCGCCCAGAATCGCACTTTGAACTGTCCATGTCTTCCATAGACTGCACCGAATTGGGGTTCTCCAAGCTAGGTAAGGTAAAATGTTTCAAACAAACTCTATTGCTCAGAACACGAATTGGGCTTCTCCAGCTTCGTAATAAATTGTTGGTAGAATTGTGGAAAAGTAATTTGGTAGAATTGTGGAAAAGTTTAAAATTGCTCTAGACTGCTACTTTGCTTTGTGGTTTGGTGTGGGCAAGGGGTTGGATGGGAATTTGTGGAGAGAGTCAAGAAAGGAAAAGATGGAATGTTTGTGGTGGCTTATAGCTTAATTCAAGTTATTTTTAATATCCTCGCCTCCCATGCAAAATCACCAGCATTTGGCAGCATGCCATGGAGCCACTGTTCCAGGTTTCCATTATCAACATATTCATATACAAGCATCCTGATACACCAATGAAGCACAAAACGTGAGTAACAAACTTAGAGGGAAAAACTAGGATAAACAGAGTAAACAAGGTACCAACCCGTGACTGCCTTCTGCACAGTAACCCAGTAGGCGGACCAAGTTCTTATGTCGAACCTTGCCAATAGCCTCTACTTCAACAGTGAACTCCCTCTCAGCCTGGCCCCTAAAAGCATTGAAATCAAACTGGTAAGAAAACCAAAAGCAGGGAAACTAAATGGGCATCCTAAGAAGCATAGCTTAGAACTTTTAGAACTGTCACATTAAGAATCAAAACACACTAACTGTTACGAAACTGAGTCCATTAGAAGAATTACTCTTCATAAATGCGAAAAATTACTCCACAGAAGTTGAAAACTTACAGGTTGTTAAGGAGACGTTTGATGGCAACAACGGACCCATCTGAGAAAATGCCCGTGAACCACATGACCCATTTTTGGCCTCCTTGTAGAATCTGGATCCACACAACGTATTGCCACAAGAAGTGCCTTCTTTAATCCCCTAGATGATGGTTTCGTTAGTATGCGCGGATCTAGCACCTCATCTGACCTCCGTGTGGCTACCATATGCTTCAGCCATTCCACTAAATTAACCTGCAAACTTAAACACTTAGTTGTCTAGATATCAACAACTAGGTCAATCTCCAAAATCAAGAATAGAGTAAGGCATCCCATGAAACAAGATGTGATGCAAACTTATACCTCTCCTGGAGGTCTGCTATAATCAACAGGGTCCCTGCCTGTTATCATCTCCATCATGAGAACACCAAAACTGTAAACATCACTTCTTTCATTGAGAAGACATGTGTTGGCATACTCAACATACCTGCCATTTACAATGGTAGATATGAGAAATGAATTCTTACAAATATATTATCATCTGTTACAAAGATACACGTACCCAAATGTCCCCATCACTCTAGTAGTAACATGGCTTTTCTCTGAGCCAAGAAGCTTGGCTAGGCCAAAGTCTGAAATTTTCGCATTCCATTGACGATCTACCAGAATGTTGCTCGCTTTGATATCACGATGAACAACTTTAGGTTCCAATGCCTCATGTAAATATGCCAGTCTGCAGAAAGAATGTCATGATATATGATTGACATTTCAAATTCAAATTCGTATTGATTAGCACGGATATTTAAAGTTCAATCTAGAAAACATGAAGGGATTACAAATCCTTTTCTATAAATACATTCCAATAAAAAAATAGTTTGTTTTAAAAATAAAAAACCCAAAGATAAATTCTAAAAAAAGGAATCTCTAGCCCAAAGGTTAAAAAAACCAATAGTTTTTCACAAAAAAAAACGAGTTTCCGATCGCCGGAAAAATAATTTGGCGTCCAAAACAAGGAAAACCTTAGCGTATATTCATATGCAAAAAAACCAAAAAGTTTTTCACGGAAAAAAAAAAAAAGTTTTCGGATATACCCCGATATGCGAATAAAAACATTCCAATAAAAAAAATAGTTTGTTTTAAAAAATAAAAACCCAAAGATAAATTCTAAAAAAGGAATCTCTAGCCCAAAGGTTAAAAACCAATAGTTTTTCACAAAAAAACGAGTTTCCGATGTAGAAAAAAATAATTTGCGTCCAAAACAAGGAAAAACCTTAAAGCGTATATTCATCATAAAAAAACCAAAAAGTTTTTCACCCCAGAAAAACAATCAAGAATGGCGGCCGTATCGATTATCGGCGATATGCGAGAATATGCCAAAAAAAAAAGGGCAAAAAAAAAAAAAAAAAAAACAATGCAAAAAGAAATAAAGGCATCTTCATTAAGCGGTGCTTGCAGCCAATGGGGGTTCACATAGTTTTGGCCATACAAACCATGTGAGTGACCCAAAAGGGTTTGTTTTTCCTTTAAATCGTACATATACTCGTACCTAGGGGTAGCTTTTTGGGGTTTTTAGGGCGATTTTGGTACTGTGTGTGTGTCTGGAAAGGGGGTTTCTGAAAAAATTCAAACACGTATACAAGGGGGTTTTTGCCAACCCCTTGCACGCAGGTGGCATACCCCCTATACAATAGGTGCATCCCCCGAGCTTGCAGCTACATTGCTCAACAACATTCTTGACGTAAAAGACCATCCAAATGTTACGCTAACTTGGAATGTGATGACTGTAGTAACAATTTGGCGAGTATGATTGCAACAGGGTTGTGCATTGATTGGAACCAAAGAGAGAAAAGCAAAGAATATTAACCCTGTTGCATGGAAAATCATCTTGTGATCTTATAGTTTATCATCATGAAAATCAAAAGCTTGATCCGATGATGTCAAATATATGCACTTTTAGCATTGCTATATTGCAAACTCAAAACCTGCATCATGTACTGGAGCATGGCCTATGGCCTATTGTTAGTGCCAGATGATTGGATTTTGCTACAACTTTCAGTAAATGGCATATAAGAATGTGGATGTTTCCTGGAAAGGAGTCATTACTTCATTTACATCAACATAATCGTTTTATATTGCCTATGAAATAGCAAACCTACAAGATTTGTTAGTATTTCGGCCTGAGACAAATGATTGCTTCAAATCCTTCCATTAAATAAAGTAAAACTAAATCAAGTAGGAATAAACCTCTACCTTTAAACCCTGATTTAAATCAAGTAGGAATAAACCTCTACCTTTAAACCCTGATTTGAGGATCAATAGCTACATAAGTACAACACTTGCAAAACAAAGCTAAAAAATGGGACAAACCTTTAAGGATTTGATATGGGAACAGGCTTCCAGCTGCAGAAATAACCTAAAAATGCATTTTTTCAGTTTTTTTGGATTTCGTATTTACGCAGTGGCATGCAGTGTTACCTGGAAAAAAAAGATAAAGTAAATTGGAGGATCTGGCAGCTATAACCAAAGCAACGATCAATTTAAGGATCTTTTGATATGGCCTTCGGTCACAGATACAGTCGGAGGTAAAAACTCTTTGGCTTTTTCTTAAACTGACCCCTATCGCCCGATCAGGGAATCAATCTCGGCCATCGGATTTAGGTCTCCATTGAAGACACACTATATTTTTATAAGATAAAGATAGGCGCCACCTATAATATTTTTAGAGTAATGTTCCCTTTGCCCTTATATTATGGGCCTATATTAGAATATTTATATAGTATTTACCTTATTATAATAGCCCACTAAATGTAGATCATCCTCCACTGCTTGCTCCATATCAATCCATCCCTTCTCAAAGTAGATTGTCCATGATCATATGGCTTACGTTCCATTTTAATCCACCCCTTCTCGAGGTAGACCATTCATGATCATTGATAATCTATAAATTTCATAATTCTGCAAAATTCAGAAATGATTATGGATATTTTTATACACAATACTATATATCTCTTGCAACTCCCGTTCTGTTTGATTATACCTCTGCAAAACAATTGTATCTTCACGTTATAGATGCAGTTTTTGTCAGGCCTTTTTTATTGCGACCACAACTACCCGCTCTTCAAAAATGTACATAATGCACCTTGTTCAAGTCCTATTGCACCACAACACAATTCCTAATCTACCAAGAATCATTTGCATCTAGTATATCATCTTCAGGCCTATTAAGTTGCTATCGTAATTACCATTCCTAGGATGCATCCTAAGATACAACTAGTTGGCCCAGTGGTATTCTCATTGAGCTTTGTGAAATCGTTGAGTACAAATTGATTCCCCTATTGGGGTAGAACTTTGAAAGAACTTAAAATTTAAATGCTCCGAAAATAGACAATTATCGAGAGCACGAAGAAACTAGGAAATACAAGATAAAAAAGATGTTTCATCCGCCGCTCGGTTTATACAAGGAAGAGAAAACGGGTGATCGCTTCTCCCTGGGATGACGCCCCGCCCTTGCGCAATCCCATGCACCTCGATCACTAAGAGACCTCAAAATCAACCTGCAAAGGCAAAGATGAAAAAAGGACCCGTCAAGGAGTTAGGCGCCTTGCACATTAATGTATCAAATATCTAATAAAGTCCAGAGGCTTCAGGGCCACGCTGGAAAAGAAACAACAGCCGACCAATCGAGAACCATCCGCGGAATGACCATCGCGAGGAAAAATATCCGATTAGTGCTACCTCAGAGGCTACATTGCCACGCTGAGAGATAAAAAATGGAGAATGCCTCAGAGGCTACAGTGCCACACTGAGAAAAAATGAAACATAAGAACATACGAACTTGCAAAGAACATCAAAAAACGAAAACATGGAGGATGAACGTTCCAAAATATCAAGAATATAAAAGCACTCGGAGGCTCCAGGGCCACGCCGAGGAAGAAATAACAGCCGACCAATCGGGAAACGTCCGCGCAACCACTGCGGGAAATAGCATCCGATTAGTGCTGCCTCGGAGGCTACAGCGCCACACCGAGAAGAAAATAACAAATACTATCTCGAAGGCTACAACGCCACATTGAGAAAAAGAAGCTATGCAAACAAAGCTGACGGCCACAGAGCCACAACATAGACGGAGCAATATGTTGAGTAAAAATGAATAATAAATACTGACCCTGAGGCTACAGAGCCACACCGAGAAAGGAGACTATGCACAAAAAATGGGAGGCCACATGGATATAACATAAGATGAATCGTAACCAAACACAGACACCCTGAAAACCACAGATACAACAAACAAGCCCAGGTAGGTATGGGAGAGCGAGAGAGGGGAGCGAGAAACTTGTGGAGGCTCAAGAGAAAGAAAAACGTGGAGGATATCGGGGTCTGCAAGGTGGAACAAGAAGTATAGAAAATAGACAGACATAAAGATGACTAACTGACTAAATAGGAAATGAAACTACCTCAATAAAAGAATATGAGAAAATGGAAAATCGGACGTGGATATGTCCAACAAGGTCAAACATGATAGAGGGAGAGGTGGGCGGGAAACTTGTGGAGCCAGAAACGAGAAGAATGAAAAAGAGCTCAAGAGAACGCCGATGACTGAAAATGAAAAAGGAGGCGATATAAATAGGAGATGCAAGGTATGACGTCCCCATCCAAGGAATGTCGATTCTATTGCTACCGCAATAGAATCGTGGCATTCTACTTATGAGTATACACAATAATTCTAATCTTTATTCTAAAAAAAACAAAATTCACTTACAAAATTTTCCATAAACACGTACTATATGACGCAATTTGAGATTTTGGATCCAAATTTAGCATCCATATATCTGGCAATATTATTCAGCATCCTTGACGCTAAGCAGTCCTGGAAGTAAAATCAAATATTAATATAGTTGACCTCCATGGCCAACGCTCTATCCAACCAGCCTCTCAAATCTTTGCAAAATTAAGCAAGAACGCTTTTGGCGGTTTTCTATTAAGGCTAGGAAGTTGTATGGCAATAGGTATCTCATTGCAGCAACTGTCACCAAACCTGGCCTAGCTCCTTTACATGCACTTCAAAAATTTGTCTACTACAGCTTCAGGTAAGTTCTTTTTCTTCTTCTTCTTCTTACAATGTGAACTATTTTGGTGCACTTCCCCCTTAGAGCGCAGTGCCCATCTTTATCATTCTTACAATCAGAGGTACAATCAGAGGTGTTGAAGATCCGTTGTAGATCCATCTCGCCAACCAAAAGCACTAATTATCCATAATCACTCCTCTTGATTTCTCTGATTCCATTCAAAGAATTTGAATTCGATTGATTTTTATATCTGCATGCATAATCACATCTAAATCATGCATTGTAAGCAAGTCTAATTAAAGTGTTGTACACCTTATATCTAACATCGAAATTATTCTTTGCATGTCACCTTAAGAAAATACATAATGTTTTTATATCTGGTTTAACGCATATCCACCACAAATATCCCTAAAATGTCAAATTTTTCTCAAATTGTTAGCCGCCATAGATATGCCAAATATTATAAAGAAGGCCATCAATCATTTATAATATCTTCCAATTATCTCCATAACTAAGTGTTATGCTTGTGTCAATATGTAGCATTCATATTAGGCCAAGATAGAACATTCAAGCTAGGGGCAAAACTGAAGAAGCTTCCAGAAATTGAAATAAGAAAATACTTTAAATCTTGTTCTTATGTACTGCTACCAAACATGCTTTCAATTTATCATTCCATTTTCATCAATACAGAGCACTATCACCAGTCTCATAACAAGGAATGCAGGCAAGAAGAGGTGATTTATTAGTTTTCCTAAGAGATCAGTTCAAGAAAGGGCAACAAATGAACTAACAAAGAGCTTATCTTCTCATTTAGGATTTTAATAGGTCCACTACAAAACGACCTAGACACACAAAGTGTACTTGATTTATTCAATTTAGACAAGAATCACAAAGGAATAGTTAAGTTATTTTTATCGTTAAGTTAAGTTAACACTAACTGGATGATTCCCTTCACACCAAAGCTAGTTAAAAAAACAGGTTAGGCTAACTTAATGTAATACTATTTCGCATTAAAAACTTTGGTTAAAAAATAACTTAACTAGTTAACTAAATTATTTCGAACATGTCTAGTTAAGTTAGCCAAGGGCATAAAAAATTATAAGCACAATTAACTAAACTTAAAGTGACCTCTATGGGGTGATTTAACTTTTAGTGCTAATTTCTAATTTAGTTAACTTTTAGTTAATTTTGCTAACTAATCCGAACAAGGTGCGAAGATAAATTTAGTTAGTGTTTTTTGTTAAAAAAGTTAGCTAAATTTCTTAACTATCTGCTAACTAATTAACTAGTAATATGAATGTAAATTGACCGAATAATTTAGAATTCTTTTTTCTTCTTCTTAATCTAACCTATTTAGTTTTCTTTTTTCTTCTTCTTCTTCTTTTTTTTTTTTGGGGAGGGGGTCCAATTATATGGGATAAGATATTAGTCGCCATTTTGGGAGAAAAACCCTAGTTATAAGCATAATGATTATATGCCAAGTACACGCATACATGTTTGATATTGTCACCCGTATTATGTTGCATTTACTTTGTGCATGCTTGGCTTTTGTATTCATTATTTTGTTTTGTTTGTAGGCATAAAATGGCCTCTAGGATAAGGGGACGAGGCAAAAGATGCTTAGTGAAATTAGGCGCATACTCATCAATCAAATATATTGCACCGGACCCGACCGGATAGGCATATGCAAACCGATGGCCGCCGCCATGCATTAATTAACCATTTTGTAGCATCGGTTGAGAAAGAATGTGCAACTTTGTGCATACTCATCCGAATTATGTGGGAGGTGGCTAGAGCATGAGTCCGAAGTTGCAAGATATGATGAGAAAGAACTTAAGTCTTGGGTTTGCAATCGAGCGAGAATTGAGGGCGCTACTTAAGTATAAAGTGCCACTTATATGAGTTCCCATCTTTGAGGCATACGTGGGGCCGATGGGCTAAGTCGTGGCCGAAGTGCAAAGGTCCGGCGCAAAAGATCACAAGATGGCGATGAAGAGTCTCAAAGATGAACAGGTGAAAGAGTTAGATAGTCTTATCCATGGTGGGAGCTCTATTGGTGCAGGGGCTAGATTATCATCACATGCTCATGATAAATGTGCTCCATTTATTGATAGCATTCCTGTGGATGCTGTAAACGTTGTAAAGTGCATTGGTAGTAAACAAGACTGCCAGATATACCAAATCCAGATCTTGGGAACCCTATACTTTAATGCAGATGACTATTATACTGACATTGTGTGGAGAGGCCAAGATAGAGCTGCATCATGGTTGTTGGCTGACAAGTATATCTGTTTCAAGAGCCCAAGTCCAGCATTGGCCACACCCCTTGGACTTGCCCCTGAGGTCTTTTGTGGAGATGAGCCACAAGGACCAATGGTAGTCTTGCCATTCATGAATGGAGGAACCTTTGCAGAATTACTTGACCATCTTCCGAGCCAATTCTCTTCTTATTATAGGAGATGGTCAAATGCAATGCATAGTGCTCCAAGAAGGGCTGATATGAAGATAAGTGCTGAGTGGAAAGCCAAAATGAGACTCGTGTATAAGTACGTCCCAGAAATAGCTCTCGCTCTTGCAGAAGCAATCTATGCCATCCACGCTCCAGGTTGGACACACACAAAGCTCAATTGCTAAAGGGTCAAACTCCATTTTGATGACTCCCTTGCAAATGTGTGGGTGGCTATTGGTGATTGGGACATGACCCTCCGTTTTTTTTGCAAGGAGCGAATGCCCAAGTTGAAGAGCCGTTATACACTACAAGATGGAACGGTGTGATATCTTTGGTGGGAGAAGAGAGTTTTTACATCATCATCAGATGACCAAGATCATGGGGGCATGAGATATCTGACATATATTCCCTGGGCTACATTTACGAGATGCTCCTTGATTTTGTCCAGGCAATGCGGCTTATGGGGTTGTGTGTTGAGATAAACCCAACCGACCGATATTCTAGCACATTGGACATCATCCAACATATGAAGGTCCAAATGATCATGGATAGAGAGCTAGTGCACATGGATCGCCCATCTATTCTTAGCATCATCGATGTGTTCAAAACAGCAGGGCTTTCTTCTGATATAGTTGTGTGAGAGAGAGACGACATATGAAGTGTAGTGATCCACTTGAGATGGCTAAGCTACTGTTAAATGCTTGCAAAAAGTGATTAATATAATTTTGTCTTCCTATTTGAGGCTTGTTGCAACAAATAAATGTTTTTTATTCAAAATTATTATTAATGGTAAATAAATTATTAATCATAACTTGTAGATAAAGTGTCGCTACAGACGTCAAACCCTAGGTTTTGTGTGCTACATCATCAAACCCTAGATTGTAAATGCCATGTGGCACAATCTAGGGTTTGATGATGTGGCACACGCAAGCTATGGCACTTACTATGATGTGGCAATACGAAGTCGCCACGTGACACAATCTATGGTTTGATGATGTGCCACACGCAATGTAGGGTTTCATGATGTGGCACTAAAAATGCCACGTGGGATAATTTAGGGTTCGGTGTATGACATGATACATGGCCTGATAATATGGCAATCTAGAGTTCGATATGCACCCCATACACGAGATACTTTTCTAATATAAATAAGAAGATAAGAATATAAATTTAGGTATTTATTCAAAGATATTTATTCAAAGCTTTTCTCTCGTTAATTCTCGTTATGTTCAAATTAATATATATATAGTCATGGCGGAGGCTCAACTCTTAGCGGTCTATCTCATTGTGGCTATCTTTCTCCTGATGCGATATTCATGGCACTATACGTCTCCCCCTCCGCCCCCGGTCAAGACTGCGGTAGCGATGCCGGGGCTCATTGGTAGCACATTTCAAACCATCAAAGTACTATTTATGATCTGTATGGTTTGTAAGTATCATCCTATTAAACCATATCATTTATGGTTATCAAATGTTTCTCTCATAATTTCTTTTGATCTAGGTGTGCTAGTTTTCTCGGCGATGAATAAAGGTAATCGCAATCGTAGGGAGAATGACGAAGACGAAGGTAAGTATTTATATAGTTTTTATACGCTTTACCCTCTAATTAGGTATGTAGGTTTATGCATGGAGTTTTAATTTGTTGTGTAGAGGAAAGGGAAGAGTTTAGAGAAAATAGGAGGAGGACTCCACGAGGTAAGGGCAATCGTGTTGATGTTCCAAGTAGCCAACCTCCACTTGTCACTACGGCAGCAGGTTTGGGTATTAAGATAGCTTTTATAAAAATAATAAATAACTGAATTGTTTTTTGCGTGATATTTGTGCTTCTGCAGCTCTTCCGCCGCTCCCCGCCTTCCTCGCAAGCATGTCTCCCGCTGAGAGAGAACAAATTCAAGCATATTTTGCCTCTTTGACACCGACGCCGGTTAGGCAGCCTCCCCCAGATGTTTCAATTCCTATGCCCCATCGACATAGTGTTGATTATCGGCCTCCACGTTCTCGCGAGAATATCGAGGCCGGTAGATGTAGTATGGACTCTCGTTCTAGGCGTGAGACGGGAATAGATTTTTCTGGTGCAAGGAACTTGGAGGGAGATTTCAACAGGTAAATATATATCCACTACGTACCAAACATTTCTTTGGTTGCAGCATTTTAAAGATGCTCATTCTCATTACTTCCCAGGTCAAGAGGTAGTGGAACAACGGACTCACAGGGTTCAAGAGGGCGACGACGACATGAATCACCAGAATTATCGGGTTCGGGATCCCAAGGACATCGTGAATCGCCTGACTTGGAGAGGTCCGGATCCCGACGACGTCGTGTCACTGAAAGAGAGCGTCCATTTCGCTTTGTTTTAGATACGTAAGTCGGCGGGTGATTTGGCCCCGAATATACTCGACTATCATAATAATAATAATTTTTATTTATGCTTCAGGGACGATCTTCCTAAGAAGGATGACTCCGGAAGTGTCTTTTATACTACACTGAGGGATGCGGTTTCAAACAATATCTCTCGTTTATGGCCTCCCCGCGGTCTAGGGGAGTGGCCTGGCGCTTATGACCAACGCGAAATAGAGAGCGTCAAAAATAAAATGAAAGAGTGTTTCCCAGAGATAGAAAAAGCAAAGACCTTTAACTGGAAGAAGCTCGTTTCGATGATGGGCGAGCTTCAATGAAAAAGGAGGTACATGACCTAGTCATAGTCTTGTTTTTATTATTTTAATATTGCGTTGATCTATCGATTTATATCAAAGGCAAAGAGTGCTTGATAAATTGAAGTCAGATTGCAAAAAGTTGGAGGCGATTGGTCAAAAGCCCTTAAACCACTTAATCTCCATAAGGATAAACCACTTAATCTTCATAAGGATAGATAGATAGATAGATAGTAGTTTTAACGTCACGCCACTAGGCAGCATCCAACTGGACATGTGACCACACACCACACTACATTACTTGGGTGGGCCCTGCCCCCAACCACCTTACATTGCATCTGTTGGGATTTGACCCCCAACAGTACCGAGTGCGATTCTGGGCGGTCTCGAACTCGAGACCACATTGCTAAGGAACTAGTGTGTTACCACTAGACCAAACGCAAGATATCAAGGTATTTCTTATTTTTTTTTTGCCATTCGTTCTCTTTAACTTGTGATAATGTTGTGTGCCTTGCAACCAGATCACATTCGAACGTGCAAAGGATCCACTTGCGAAACATACAGAACGGACTGTGGCAACAACTGCAAGTGGACGAACTCCGTCTCATTTGGGCTCCGGCGGTCGGAAAGGGTTTCACCATAGATTCGTAAGAGCTATATTAGTTCACATTAATTTTAATAAGAACTTTAAATGTCATTAGCTAATACTCGTCATATTGTCAGTACTGGCTATACGGGTTTCCCCCTAGCAAGGAGCACGTACAAATAGCCACTACTCGTGGAGCTGTTTATCTATATCAATAGTTATACGAAGAGGGAACTATCCCACATCACGGGAATGCCAATGTACGTTGTATGTAATTATTATAATTTTATGAACTACATTAATGCCATATTCTTCTGGTTTTTATAGGAAGCAGTGGAACACATGAACCAAGCCCTAGACGAGGACGCAGGACGAGGGGTCGACGAGGGAGCGTCAAACTTTGGTGGAGAGCCATCCAATCGCGAACCTGAAGCTGAGGTTGAGAGGCGTCCTCAAACCACTTACTCGGATGACTACTCCACCGAGTTTGACAGAGATTAGCTCTAGGCTAAAAGGGTGGATACTCCCCTTGACGAGTCTTTTGTGATTATTTAAAAATATAAATACAATACACGATTTTCATTTAAAAAAAAGGTGACATGCCTTTTGCCTCTTGTACATCATATTGTAATTATCTAAGCAAAACATTTATTTTATTTATTTTATTCTTTTTACAGGATGTCGCATGCGACGTCTACATTTTTTATTACACGTGGCTTTTTTATTACACATGGCTTTTTTTATTACACGTGGATTTTTCAATTTTTTTTTTACGTAACGTCGCATGCGACGTCAACATTTTTTATTACACGTGGCTTTTTCAATTACACGTGGATTTTTTTATTCCACGTGGCTTTTTTAATTATTTTTTATTACACGTGGCAGGTACGTAGACGATGATACTTTGAAGTGAAACATGGTCTTCAATCCAGATAGATACAAAAATCGGGCTGGTAGACACAACAACACAAGAACTTATGAAAGAGGATAAGGTAAACCACATTAAGATTAAATTTTAGAATATACGCCTACAATCAATTGTAGTAGATGCTTTATTCGAATTGCAGTTGAAGGCCCTAGTCTTTGACTTCAAACCTAGCATTATGCATTGGAATGTAGCACAGCATATAGATATGTTAAAGATATCAATCTTGTTAATTTGGGATTTTCCGGTTTGGTGAAAAAAGTTTTTTGGTTTTTTTAAAGCTGATTTCCTAAGATTGTTGATGATTTGGTCGCCGGCAAATATTTCCGTTCTTCCAAAAATCGGAAACAATTTTTGTGGTATTATTTCGACCAGGGGTAGGGGCTTTTGGATTTCGTGAACAGTCTTATCCGCTTGCTCTACAATTGCAAATTGCACGGTGAAATCGCAAGGTGTCCGTGCGATCTAAGCATGCCGGCATAGAGAATAGTTTCACTGATCATATTTGTTTTTCCTTTCTAACATATCGGCATGCCACGATTCCTCAAGATTGTGCAATGACGGATAGGTATTATCTAAATCATTCCAATCGGATATGTGCTGGCCTACAGATTTGACGGTTTTTCAGAGGTTTGTTTTACCACACCTTTGGCATGAATGTAAGTCGCTTTAGATTTCATATCCTCCATTTTGTTGTTTTGAAACAAGCTATCTAAGCTCTATTTGAATGACACTGATCATGTCGGTTGTTCAACTCATGGAAGATCAAGGAATATCTCGAAGCCAAAGCCATCGTTTCAAAAAAGAGCCCGGGCCAAAGCAATATTTTAGAAGTAAGAATCTTCTCTCCTTTGTTTCAATTTAGTCTGTTGTGAGAACTCTTCTCTCCTTTGTTTCGATTTAGTCTGTGACTCTTATTAACACAATAGTCACAAGAAGGTAAATCTTTGGAACTTCTTACTGCACATGAACTTACTACTTGCTGTCTACCTGTGCAGGGCATCTATTCTAAAGGATTTAAGGTGGATCACCTTCTTATGGAGTATGCTCTATGGTCCCCTGGGTTGCCATGATTTGAAGACCAAATCTAATGGATCAAAAACTACAGCTAGGTCAACTTGCTTTTCATGTTCATTTCAATCTGAATAAGTTTTATTTTATAGTTAGTGTTTCCAAGTAAATATTTCCATTATATCTGCAGGTAACAGAGGGTCAGGTAGGTCTGGCCAGGAACATTAAAAATGCATGGCAGGCTTCTTATTTTCATGTTCGAGTATTTGCATATTCAAAGCTGCATATTTATTATGTCTGTGGTATATGTGGAGTTGCAGAGAAGCATACATCCTTACTGTTTAAGATTGCCCTCCACGAATCTGGCACCTTCTGGTTCCTGGCTATGAGTTGGTTATAGATTACTTTTTGTTATATGTAGTTCCATCTGCAGCCAAATGACATGACTAAGCATCTGCACAGAGTGGTTTTTTCATTGTGGAGATATAGAACATTTGCCTCAAATATCATATATGTTCAAATGGTCTCATTGTAAGATCATTTGTATAAGATTCATAGGACTAAGCAAACATACTGAAATAGCTAATTTGATTTAGAACTTAGAATATGATTCACATTTATTACGAATCAAAGACTGTTTCACTTATTTTGATTCATTTCTAGGGCAGTTTTCATGACCTGCTCCATGACCCCTGCATCTGGTAATGCTATGTATCTGTGTTTGTGGTGCACAAACAACTTTGCAATCTTGATTTTGAGGTTCATAAATTATTCTTGCTTTCTTGCAGTCTGCCATGCACCTTCTCCACACCAGCGTAGCCTTTTGGGTTTGGCTCTATGATGGACGGTCTTGCTAGCACAGTGGCACAAGGTAATGTTTTTTTTGCTTCACTCTTTGTCTATTCTATTCTATTCTAAATGGATGCTAATGATATCCAAACGACGTATCAACAAGAGAACTAATGGCAAGAGATGTGGTGTTAGATGCCTACAATATGGGCTTAGGTGACTAACGCATCCTTCGCTTATGCAGATCATTTTATATGATGGAATATGATGGGTGTTCCCTGTTATTGCATCAGTATGCAGAGGGTGAAGCCAAAACTACTATGATGGATTATAGTTTACTACAAACTTGCCAAACTCTGAGATAAAACACTAGGCAACGCCAATACGCTGGTTCTAATTAGCCAACTTTCTTTAAATGGAGTACTGACACCCCACTTTAATAAGGTGAACATTGGGAGGGCCAATAGTTAAAGCTGTTAAAGACCACCTCATTTAACTCAAAACAAACCAATTATAATTGTCATGTTTCAAGTTAGACAAAAATGATCTAAGCCTGTTTTAGCACTTGAATTGGCTTCAGCATTTTGCTTGCATGCATGTAAACATGTCCAATAAGCTTAAAAATGGTTCAAATAAAAAATAAGATAGAATGACTCGAATCCTTTGGAATGTGCATCCATCATACTAGCATATCATATCATGTAGTACGTGCAAGAACTCTAATGTTTGACATATAGAATTGACTAAGGCAAGTACCTTCGAACTCTAATGTTTGACATATAGAATTGACTAAGGCAAGTACCTTCATTGACAACCTTATATAAAAATACTTACAATGTTTTACGTATAGAATTGACAAAACTAAGGATCTTCATTGGAAAATGTTATTAAATTATTTAAAGCATTTCCTTATCAGGTTGCTTGGACAACGTCATAAAAAATACTCCCATATATTGAATTTACAAGAAGGGAATATGTTTGGATCATACCAATTACTTAAATTCTATTCAAGGAAATTGCAAATGCTTTGTATATAGAAAAAATAAATTGGGGATAATTATGCTTCATAGATTATAGGCTTCACATTGTAGAAGATCTCTTATGCTCATGGGAAACAATCATGCCACGACATACAGCAACTAAAAAGACCTCTACCCAAAGATCAATAGCTTCATCGATTACACGCATTTTGAAGTTTATGTCATTGCGACCGCAAGGAACAATTGTAATACATGGTACTACTCCCTCAACAACCCCAAAAAAAAAACAACAAAAAAAAAGGAAGAAAAAAAAAAAGACAGAGAGAGAAAAACCCTACCATGCTACCAATCTTCCTCTCCCCTAGAAAAGGCCAACTCTAACTACCACCTTCATGCCAAGCAAACAGTATTGACCTTCCGAGCCATATTTACTCTAGCTAGCAATTAAACAACCACCTCTTCAAATTGTAAGTAAGCCCGGCAACGCCGGGCACCATAACTAGTAAATGTGAATTCCAAAAGGATGTAATTGTTGAGATTCCAATTGACGTCGTTGAGGTGGAGATGACTCTTAGCGAGGTTGGAATTGATGGAAGTGCTTATTTATAGTAGTACAAGTGAGATAAATTGTTTCTTATCATTCGTGTCATACTCTAGTTTTGATTGCCACTGCCAAAACTGCATGGAAGCTTTTTATATGTTTTAAATCATTTTTATATATGTTGCATTGCATGCAATAATTGTTCTTTTATTATAAAATTAGCTCCATTCAATTGCGTTCCTTTCCCTTTGAAGTCTGTAGAAAAATTTTCGGTTTTAAAAATTGCAGAAGGAAGATTCTGACACGCTTTGACCAACATCTATTGATTTTGTACTTAATAAGAGATTAGCCCATTTCATATAAAACTTTTCATTCATTGATTTTTATAGAGACGAAGGACTCAGGGCAGTTGGGTATCAAACCTTAGCACTCCATCACTGATCATAATTTCATCTTATGTACCTTCATAGGAGACACTCGTAATAAATTGTTGCTTTGTTGATTTTGTAATAGCTTTTGACATAGTCCCTAGAGACGAAGTATGGGAGGGACTGTTATTATTGGATATCCCTCAAGACTTGCAGAATATTGTCTATACTTACTTTTTCTTGTACTTGTCCTACAAATTCTTTAGCTTTTTTCACAATGGATTGCTCTCCTTCTTGCATCTTTATCTCTATTCTTGCGAGCAAGGGAGGCATTGGTTTACAAATGTTGTTTGTCACCTTAAAATCTTCAAAATTTAAACCAACATGTTGTACGGCAGCTTCCAAAGCTGGAACTATACTAGAAGGCAAGGTTGTACTGCGAGTATATATCACTGCTCCTCCGTAACCATCCCATGCATCATTGGACCCTTTATAGTAAATAAGAATGTAGTCATCTGCTTGATCCTCAATTTTGGAAGATAAAATATACCTGTAAAAGCAATTGAACACACGTCAGTCCATTTCTTAAGCTATAAAAAGCACGACATGAAAATGCATGTATGACATATCGTGGTGGATGTTAATGGAACACATATACACATAGGCACACACATTTTATGCTAAACAAAATTTAAGATAACATTGATCTCTAGACAAGTTCCATCTAGGCATGTGCTATTTGCTTGAAAATGTACATGTACTTAGCGTTATCTATAGCACTGTAAATGATACTCCGGCAATTATGATAAATGGTATAATGCTTGATCCTATTGCATCATGCTAAGAACTAACTTGATTAGTTCAAGAAGAATGTATATCCTAAAGATAAAGTTTAAACATTATCAAAACAATTGGAATCTAACATTCTTGTATATGTCCAACAAATGAATAGGAGGAGGGAGAGAGAAACAAACCAGTCTTCTTTGTAGTGTAGAAGTTCATTGTCATGGTTGTGAAGTATTGCAGGATCCTTTGTATCTTGTACAAGGTTCTGCATAGTCTTTCTTGTGATAAAGCCACCATCAGGTGTATTGACTCTCCAGGTGAGATTTGCTTGGAGTTTTCCCGGCGTAGCAAAAAGCTCATGAACTTGACAATCATATAGATCAAAAGAAGGATTAAGTCCACTACTAATAAACCATTTCCCTGTGAAATCAGTTGTTTTAAAATTATGTACAAGAGCACATGGAGGTGGGACATGAAATCGTCCATCATCAGGTTTCTGAGCAACGCACTACTTCCTTGAAATGACACAATCATTAAATTGGTCCACCACACTATTTTGAAACAAGTCTCCACACTTTAACTATCATAAAAAAGAAAACATTTAGTACTTGCAATGGTATGAAAGTGTAGTGCATATGTCCTATCATGCAATAGATTGTCCAATGCTTTATAAAATGATAGAAAAACAAAAAGGGTCTTTTACATTTACGTCATACTCACTCATTTGGGTTACCACCACTAGAACCTACAGAATTAAGGGAGTCTTAGGCATAAAAACATGTAATATATGATCTTAGATTCTCCATTCGAGCTAAAATGGAGTCCTCAAGATGCATTGCACATATATTCTACTTTGACACTTGATATTGATGCTTTTATACAAATGAGCACTTTAATTATTATTTCCTTGAAAAAATGGTATACCTGACATTCTATCTCATTAGAGCCTCCACAAGTTTCAAGGCATGCAAGATTTGAGGCACATGAGGGGTCTGCGACACAGCGGGCAAGCTCTGACCTGAAGTATAATCATAAAGTTAACATACAATAAATAAGGCCAATAACGCAATGGCATGAAGCTATACCTGCACTCCCCAACAAGGCATGTCCATGTCTTAAGAAAGTCGATAGAATATGCTGAGGAAGGAAACAATATGCAAGTCCCAACAACGATGCCAACTGCATGAAGATTAAACCATGCATTTGTAATGCGCTTGAAATCTACCGTGTTCCATGATTTGCATCCATTAAAGGACATCCATTTGTATTTGGGAGAAGCTCCAAGTAGTGTGTCTATGGACTTAGACAACATTGGCATCTGCTTTTTGGCCTGGTGTGGTACACTAGCTTTTCCATTCTTAACTGTGGCTATGCAAGAAACACTTACAAGAGATATGCAAGGCATGATATTCATCTTTTGATTTTCATACAATGCCTTCACTAGAAGAACGTAACATTATTTTGCATATAGGTATCAGTATATAGACCCTTAGATCCACCAGCAATACAAAAACATATGTAGACGCAAAAGCGACTCAAGCATACAGGACAAAGTTCTACATGTAACTTGACAAGTTGTCTGACGATTTTTGAACCATGTATTGCAAAATCACATGATGGCCGAATTACTATCCTATATGTCACACAAATATCTTCTTCGTGGGCAGTCGCTCTACCTTCTATCGGACCGCCACTGCAAACAAGTTGCACATGGTCCATCAGACCCTCAGGTCCATAAGCAAAACAAAAACAAAAACAACCACTAAACAAAACACATAGATGCAAAAGTGACCCAAGGATACAAAGAGTCATACCTGTAACTCACAAACTGCCTGGCGATTTCTGAACCCTGTGATTTCTTGTACCTGAGAAATCACTATCACTACATTTCACATTGAATATCTTGTACCTGAGAGATGAGACGTGGAGAAGTGTAGCGTGGAAAATTGTTTTGGCCGCATATCCCTATGATTTTTTCTAAGCCGCATATCCCTATGATTGAGACATGCCTCTTAAATTTGGAAGTTGGAAGTAGCCTTGTGTCTGCAAACGAGCCATTGTGATTTTCCTAGGTTGATTTTAGGTTTAGCCTCTGTCTTGTACGGCGCTTGATCTTGATTCCTTTCTTTACTTTTGTATTGCTTTAGTAAAGCAAAGTCGCAGCTGGGACCCAACATGAATTCTACTCACAGACGCCTGCATAATTCTTCTCTTGGATTGAATAAGAGAAGCAACAGATATATCAGAAAGATTATGCCAATTTCCATGGCTCTGTTTCAAAAAGAACAGGTCCACAATGCAGGCGCAAAATCTGAATCTGATGAAGCACCAGTTCAGATTTTCACAGATTTAGCAGAAGATCTGACAAACGATAGAGCTGAAACTGGATATAAATATCTCTTTGCTGCTGTGGCTCCTACACTTGCTATAGCCACATTGGCTGCTGGGGCGGCTTATGCTGTTTATTTAAGGTTCATATGGCAAATGCAGGTCTGTTCCTCTTTCAAATTTATCACTCCATTTTTAAGCTGTCTTCTCATTAGAAGAGTTAATGATTTCTTCTTATAGATAAGGAAACGAAGTTCCTAAATAATCTATTAAGCAGTTTCAAATGTATTCTTGTGTTGTGAGTTGTTATTTCTGAACACTATCTTTGTATTTGATATCTGAATGCAGGAAAACTCAGAATTACCATGGGTAGAGATATTTGGCACATTTTTCCTAGCAGTAGGAGCTGCAGTAAGTTTTGAATGACATGTCACTGGTTAATGCAGTTTATAAAATCGTTTGTAGGCCATAATCTTAATTTTTTCAGTAGAATTTTGTAAGTAGTCTAGTTGTTTTGCAACTAAGCCAAGATGCTGACTTTGGGACTGATTTCAGGTGGCTACGGAGTTATGGGCTGGATGGGTGCACCAAAATCTTTGGCATGGATCTTTTTGGGGTATACATGAGGTGAACATACAACACACTCTGCATAGCCATTTGCTTAGCTAAGTATCCATCTACTTATCCTGAAGTTTTTTTTTTTCATCCTATATAGTTGCTTCATTGTGCAGTCCCACCATCGTCCGCGAAAAGGCCTTCTAGAACTTAATGATGTCTTTTATATTACGAATGCCACCCCTGCAATTATTCTTATGACATTTGGCATTCTTCACAAAGGGCTCATCTCTGGACTCTGCTTTGCAGTGGTTTGTCCTCAACTTCTCTAGCATGTAACCATTTTGGTTTGCAAGTTACTTGACTATTTCACCTCGCAGGGTTTGGGCATTACTATATGTGGAATCACATATATGTTTGTCCATGATGGTGTTTTACACGGGCGTTTTCCTGTTGGCCCAATTGCAAATGTACCCTTTTTTCAGAAGGTTCGGGCTGCTCACCAGGTATGACTAATATTTTGCGTTGCATTTTCATTTCGAAGTTCAATCTAGTCACCTTTCTCTGATCTTGTGCTAATCCCCAATCTTGTGGTATGATTTAGGCACATCATGCCAACCTCTTCAATGGTGTTCCTTTTGGCATTCTCTTTGGAGCAAAGGTATGCTAAAGCAATTGCATGTAAAAAAAAGTCATAATAGTGTCCTCAAACTATATGATAGTGTCCTCAAGCCTGAATGATATAGTGCTATTATTTGCCATTATTTTCCAGTTGTGATCATTTAGATCATATATTCAAAATTTGCATGGATGGCTTCTCAACATCGATGGTGTCACCATATAGTAAAGAAAAAGATAAACAACAATGCTAACCAAATATTGTGCATCATACTTCTAGATTTCTATTTTAACTCAATTGGACCCTTGCGTCTAATTCCAAGTGAGTAATTTTATGTTTTAAGTAGTAAATGTAATGTCTTTTCAGGAGCTTGAAGAGGTTTATGGATTAGAAGAGTTGGAAAAATTGTTGAACAAGGCGAAATCAAGAAGTTAAACATCTTGCAAAGTGGAAGACACCAAACATGGTGCATCAGTGTCCCTATAGAAAGGGTTGTTACTGATGAAGGAACTAAACTAGCAAGCAATATCTATCCATCTTTTCAAGGCAAAGTTACTGGGTATGTTGAAACTAAATTGAAACTCTCAACCTATGATTATAGTTGGGAGTGTACACAGATATGTAATTTGTACACTTGCACAAATATTTTTAAGATGCATGTATCCTATAGGAAGCTTAAGGTGTTCAGCTTGAGATAAAGTAAGATATTAGCTTGGGGATCAATAATGCTTTAGATAAATTTAGTCGATTAACTCTTTTTACTTACAAGGTTGAATCAAAGGGAATATTTGATTGTTGGAGCTATAGAATAGAAATTGATTTAAAAAAGAAACCGTTTAGTTCAATAATATAATTTAAGCCAAGTCATTGCGTTTATCTGTTAATTGCCTAAGGCATCATTTACCTACTATTTGGAATCTGAGAAAAGCCACTGTGTACATGGGGATTTGGAGGATAAGCTATTACATTGTTAGCTAAGCTAATAGTCCATATTATGATATATAGGAAAAATAACAAGGTGTGTTGTTTCTAATGTCTTCTATCCAATCAAATATCCACACATGGCATACATTTTCATTTATATTTTATTGTTCCTTTTTATTTAGTTTAAGCCTATCCAAGGTCAAAACACCCTTTGGGATTCGAACCCAAACAAGTTCATAAAGCATAGCTTAATATTATTAGATTGCTTTTAACATGTTTTAGAGGCCAAATTTTAATCGATTAATAAATCATGGGTAGTATCTTACCATAGAGTCGTAAACCACCAGGGAACCAAAATTCTTGGATTTTCCTTTGATTGTTTAAAACAGGTAATTTTGGGGTTGTAGGTTTCTGGCGGCACCGCTTACATCACCGCCACAAGTAAATTAACAACAGATTACAAAACAATAAAACAACACATTACATCACCGCCACAAGTAAATTAACAACAGATTACAAAACAATAAAACAACACATTACAAAATCAATGAGCCAGTGATCAAAATCCATCATTACAAAATTTGATAGTGATCATTCAACAGATTACAAAATCTGATAGTGATCATTCAAAAACTGATTACAAAAACTTATAGTGATCAAAGTTTATCAAAATCCATCACTGAAGCTTTCGTGCTCTGAATTAACTTCTCCGCAGCAACCGTCTCATCCTCAAGCATATTGTCGTCCAGAATGTTCATCTCAGGCCCCAAATCCAAGGAAAAAGAAGGACTGATAATTACAGCAGCATAAGCAAGGGCTACTCCAAAACAAAGACAAATTAACAACCACTTGGCTTCCTCCATCGCCATTAGCTCCTGTAATAACATATTAAATCTGTTAATCTACTGCATGCATCTCACAGAACATACATGCAGCTTAAAAAACATACATGCATGCAAAAACATAGAAATATTACCTTACACAAACGCACTTACTGTAGCTCCAAGAACTCCAACCTAGGAAACCTCCAGCTTAAAATTTAGATCATGACGATCCATGGCTTAAATTGAGCGCAACCTCGCAACCTTGCAAAGAGGCACAAACTTCGACCAATGACTAAGTAAACTCGTCCAAAGATAAATTTAAACTCGACCAATCAAGCAAGAAAGTCCAGACTCAAGGTAATACTTCACAATCTCCTACAAGAAACATAAATATTTGTTAGTAACAACCAAATAGGAAAGCAATAACATAAAGCAGGCGGTTCCCTAGCCGAAAACTTGCCTGTAAAAAAGAAAACAACACTTGATCTTCAAAAAAAAGCTCGGCAACGGGGAAAAAGACGACCTAAGGGAAGCGCCAGATACAAGCAGCTCCAAAAAATGGTCAGATCGTCAAGCGCCTCGATGGATCGACGTAGCGCCATCGCCGAAGCTCCGGAGCTCCGCCATCGCCGAGCAGAAAAGAAGGTAAAAAAAAAAGGTACCGGAAAAAAAAAAGTTAACATTCCGCTAGGTGGCCGGAATTTTGGCCCCCTGGTGGGTTTACGTGAGGGAGCCGCCCGATTTTCAGGGTTTCCGGCGGGAAACCGGCAGCGGCGCCGTTGCAAGCGGCGTGGAAACCCCTCAAATCGGGCAGTTCCCTAACACATATCCTACATGCTTGCTATTGTCTTTTGGGTCGTTAATTCAATTATTGTTTTGGGAAAAAAAAATTAGAACATAAATCAATACATGTTGGCACAAAAATTACAACAAAAATTAACAAGTTACTTGACTATTTCACCTCGCAGGGTTTGGGCATTACTATATGTGGAATCACATATATGTTTGTCCATGATGGTGTTTTACATGGGCGTTTTCCTGTTGGCCCAATTGCAAATGTACCCTTTTTTCAGAAGGTTCGGGCTGCTCACCAGGTATGACTAATATTTTGCGTTGCATTTTCATTTCGAAGTTCAATCTAGTCACCTTTCTCTGATCTTGTGCTAAATCTTGTGGTTTGCTTTAGGCACATCATGCCAACCTCTTGAATGGTGTTCCTTTTGGCATTCTCTTTGGAGCAAAGGTATGCTAAAGCAATTGCATGTAAAAAAAAGTCATAATAGTGTCCTCAAACTGATTGATATATATGATAGTGTCCTCAAGCCTGAATGATATAGTGCTATTATTTGCCAGTTGCAATCATTCAGATCATATATTCAAAATCTGCATGGATGGCTTCTCAACATCGATGGTGTCACCATATAGTAAAGAAAAGGAAAAACAACAATGCTAACCAAATATTGTGCATTCATACTTCTAGATCTCTATTTTAACTTTATTGGACCCTTGCGTCTAATTCCAAGTAAGTAATTTTATGTTATATAAGTAGTAAATATGTAATGTCTTTTCAGGAGCTTGAAGAGGTTTATGGATTAGAAGAGTTGGAAAAATTGTTGAATAAGGTGAAATCAAGAAGTTAAACATCTTACAAAGTGGAAGACACCAGACATGGCGCATCTGTGTCCCTATAGAAAGGATTGTTACGGATGAAGGAACTAAACTAGCAAGCAATATTTATCCATCTTTTCAAGGCAAAGTTACTGGGTATGTTGAAACTAAATTGAACCTCTCAACCTATGATTATAGTTATGTAATTTGTACACTTACACAAATATTTTTAAGATGCATGTATCCTATAGGAAGCTAAGGTATTCACCTTGAGATAAAGTAAGATATTAGCTTGGGGATCAATAATGCTTTAGATAATTTTAGCCGATTAACTCCTTTTACTTACAAGGTTGAATCAAAGGGAATATTTGATTGTTGGAGCTATAGAATAGAAATTGATTATAAAACTAAAACCATATATGAAGTTCAATAATATAATTTAAGCCAAGTCATTGCGTTTATCTATTAATTGCCTAAGGCATTGTTTACCTACTATTCGGAATTTGAGAAAAGCCACTATGTACATGGGGATTTGAGGACAAGCCATTACATTGTTAGCTAATCACTACTGCTGCTTTACCATATATCACTAAGTATGAGAGCGGATTAAAGCCACCACAAAGTTGACTGCGAATTTATGGGAACTAAATAAAAACCAAGATTCAACTCTTGAACCACATCTTTAAATACTTAGCAAACTAATAAAAATAACCTACATGGGATTTGAGGGGATTCGGAGCAAGAACTTTGCGACTCATTGAATCAACCATAAATAAATGCAAGTGGGTTGTTTGTACTAATCCATAGAGTGGGTTGTTCTTACGAACCATAGAGCACAAATAGTTTCCAAGCTGCAAGTTGCTCCAGACTACAAGCACTTTATGAAGAGACTTGAAGCTCTGTATATTGTACATTATCTTGACACATTCGGAATGCAGAAAGAAGCTTTCATGGCTCTTGCCATAGATCTCATTGCCAATCAAATTTTGCTTACATCTAGGTTTCATAAACGAAGAATGCAACCAAGGGCAGTCAGAAGGCCTTGTCATACTGTCCTAGTTACACTGTGTTATGTTGTCCTAGTAAAGCTGGCAATACTTGAACCTATCTGGAGCATCAAAGGTCCTAATTAAGCTGGAAAAAAACTAGAACTTATCTGGAATAGCATACTCCGACATCGAATGTCCTAGTTAGGCTGGCAATAGACTTAAACTTATCTTCTTAGTGAAATGCCCTAACGCCTCAACCAAGCTCTAGAAAACTTAAAAACTCTTTGCGGATGGAAGAAATCGTCAGAGTTGGAAGAAAACTGCCCGCAGATATTGTTTGTTGGTCTAAGCCAAAAGCATCTGATGGGAAGCCGCCTGATGGAAAGAAACATTTGGTTAGAAGCTTCACACAAATGAATGAATCGATTGCCCTTGAAGACATTGGCCTGTAATGCTAAAAAATCCGTAAGCAAAAGAAAATGGTTTGGCACATTGGAGACAGTCTGGAAACCAACTCTAAACAGCTAGACAACAAAATAAGGATTTTGTCCAAGAAAAGGACGAAATTTTGAATGCACTGATTTTGCAAATCACAAGCACTATGAAAACTAAGTAGAGAAGAAGCGGAACGAAGAGAGCTCAGGAAAATTCTGGTGTGGAGATGCACACAACAGCGCTGATGCAAGGAACGTGTAAGCCAAGCTACAAATAGGGCAAGATCCCAGCAGTTGCTAACTGCCCGGGCACTTGTCCCCTAGCTCTAGAAGTCCATTTACCATTTTTATGTTGATAATGAAGGTAAATGGGCATCTCAAGAGAGAGAGAGAGAGAGAACGCATAAAACTAGTAAGTTGGAACTATATTTCCTCTAGCTCAAAAGACTGGATATAAAACATAGATTTTAGAAAGTCGAACCTATATTATCTCCATCTCAAAAGAGTGAGAGATAAAGCATAAACCCAATAAGTTGGAATACTTCTTCCATCTCAAACGAGAGAAAGACAGAATCAGGTAGAGAATCAAATTAAAGCTAGCTCTCCAAGCAAAAATCAGGGCTTTCTAGCCAAAATATGCCATTTTAAAAAAGAACGTGCCAGAATCAAAGCCAATTTGCATAAACATGAAGTTGAATATAGGAATTAAAATCTCTTTTTAAGAGGAACAATGAATTGGAACATTTACCTTAAGTTCTTGAGTAGAATTAGGGTGCTTGTTCAAATGCCTGATCCTTAGTTTTAAGTGTATAACATTTTGTTCTTCTAGAAAAATCATCAATAAATGTTACAAAATACCGTTTTCCATGAAAACTCCTCATGTTCAAAGGACGAACTCCCCTTGCTTTCTTCCTTGATTTTTGGAATGGCAGTCGAGTATGCTTGCCAAGTTTGCAGTTCAAACATGTAAACTGTTCAATGTTATCATCGGAAGTATCTATTATCCCCTTTTGAATCATGAACTTTACATTGTTTTGATGAGTATGTGCTAGCCTTTCATGCCAAAGTCTTGCAGAAGGCAAAGATACAACATTTATACTTTCAAAGATATCCTTATTTGAAAAACCAAACAAATTTCCCACTCGTTTTGCCAAAAACTTGATTTCGTTATCATAAAGCACTTTACAATATTTCTTCTTAAAGCATACCTTGTATATCATCAAAAGTATCTATTATCCCTTTTCTAATCATGAACTTTACATTGTTTTGATGAGTATGTGCCAGCCTTTCATGTCAAAGTCTTGTAGAAGGCAAAGATACAACATTTATACTTTCAGAGATATCCTTATTTGAAAAGTCAAATAAATTTCCTAGCTTAGGATACACTACATTTTCTAGCTATTGGTTCAGGATCAGTATAGCATGTTTCTATGAAAGTTTTCTCGACATCACTATTTCATTCGACCGAGAAGTTGGTTTCTTTCCACTAGTAGTTAATAACCAACTAGATAACATGAGCACATAAATCTTGCCAATGGTCACGACCTTCTCAAAAATTTAGAGTTCCACCTTCATAAGCTAGTGTCCCAACCTAACATTAGAAAATATTGTTTCATGATCTATTAAATTTTCAACACTTGTCCCCTAGCTCTAGAAGTCCATTTACCATTTATACGTTGAAAATGAAGGTAAATGGGACATCTCAAAAGAGAGAAGTTGGAAACTTACTAGTTGGACTCTCAAACTAGTAAGTTGGAACAATATTTCCTCTAGCTCAAAAGACTGGATATAAAACATAGATTTTAGAATGTCGAGCCTATATTATCTCCATCTCAAAAGAGTGAGAGATAAAGCATAAACCCAATAAATTGGAATACTTCTTCCATCTCAAAAAAGTAGAATAGAATAGAATAGAATAGAGTCTTTTATCGTCCATGGAGTCAGGTAGAGAAGCAAATTAAAACTAGCACTCTAAGAAAAAATCAGGGCTTCAACTACCTGGCCAAAATATGCCATTTTAAAAAAGAACGTGCCAGAATCGAAGCCAATTTTTAAGAGGAACAATGAATTGGAACATCTTATATATTATGATATTATAGCATAAGTATGTAATGGACCATGCCCTAATTTTAATGGCTAAGATCATGAAATTACATTCAAAGGCCGAGATTTATTGCACGACTTCCCACTGTCGTGATTGGTCATGCTTTGATCTCTTAAGGGGAAAGGGAAAAGGAAAAGGGAGGATGGAAGTGGAAAAGTGAAAGGCAAAAAGGCACAAGGAAAAGGAGAAGAAGGAACTGGGAAAAAGGCATGGAAAAAAGGGAAAGGAGAAAGGGTGAGAAAAGGAAAAAATGTCATAGAAAAAGGGAAAGAGAGGGAAAGAAAAGGGGGAGGGAGAAAGTGCGACAGAGAAAAGAAAAGAGGGAAATGGTGGGTAAAGGAGGAAAAGGGAAGGGGAAAAGAGGAAGAGAAAAATGGTGGAGAGAAGGAAAAGGAAAAGAGCATGGAAAAAGAGAAAGAAAAAAAAAAACAGAGACAAAAATAGGAGAAAGGAAAGTGAAAAAAGCACGAGGAAAATGGAAAGGGAAATGAGAAAAGCGAAAGAGGGAATAGGGAAAGAGGAAAAGTGGTGAGGAAAGGGAAAAAAAGGAAGGGAAAAAGAGCATAAGAAAAGGGAAAAGAAAAAGGGAGGGGGAACATGCACAGGAAAGGGAAGAAGGTGGGAATAAAGGGCAAGGAAAAGAGAAAGAGAAAGGAAAAAAAAACGGGAAAAATGAAAGGGAAAAAAGGAAAGGGCGTAGAACGGATGAAAATGTAAGGGAAGGGAAAACAGAGGCGGAAAGGGGAGGAAAAAAAGGCACGGGTCAGGAAAAAGGGAGAAAGAAATGGGAAAAGAGAAGGAAAAAAAGGCACTAAAAAAATGGGAAGAGAGAAAGGAAAGGGGAAAAGGAAGGGAAAAAAAACATGGAAAAGGGGAAAAGAGAAAAGAAAAGGCGAGGGGAAACGGGCACGGGGGAAAATGAAAGAGAGTGGGGAAAAGAGGAAAAGGGGCACATGAAAAAGGTGGGGAAAAAGAACAGAAAAACGGCATGGGAAAGAGAAAAAGAAATAGAATGGGAAAAGGAGAGGGAAAAGGTGCGCGGAAAAAAAGGAAAGATTGGGAAAAGGATATAAAGGGAAGGGAAAAAGTCCGTAAAGAAAAAGGGAAAGGAGAAAGGGAAGGGGACGGGAGGAGAAAAGGAAAAGAGCAAAAAGGCAGATGGAAGGGGAGCGGGTGTTGAATGCATAAATGGGCTTGGTTTCTATTGTAATAGATTTATGAAAAGGAGTTTGAGTTGAACAAGTTTTGAAAAACATAATTTTTCAACTTAATGCCCAGCAACGTTGGGCACCATTACTAGTTTATCTTCAGTTTTTGAGTAGAAATAGTGTGCTTGTTCATATAAGCTTTATACCCATCATTCCTCTTATGCACTAATACATACTCAGGATCCTTGTAATCAGATGTCACATAGGTTGGGCATCTAATCGGTTCTTCAAACATTGTTTTTGGGGCTTCAAATAGCAAGTTTAGACAGCTAATCTTTGCTTTCTTGGTTTATGGCAAATTTGGACCTTCAATTTAATACAAGGCGCTTGTACTCAGAACTCCAGTGAAATAACTCTACAAATTTCTTTCATAGACCTATTTTTCTTTTGAAAAGCCGTAATGATTCTAAAAATGAGAAGTGACTCTTCATGTAAAGCCATACCTTCCCCAAATGTTCGATAACTATACTAGGCCGATGCCATTTCATTCGTCCGATGCCATTCTGTTCAATAGCAATGCAAACAAAACCGAAGTACCTTTCTTTTGTTTATTTCTAGACTGTCAGACATGCTCGCTTGAATCGTAGCCATCTGCCTTTTCTTTAGTTTATTTCTAGACCATCAGATGTGCACGACTAATCCTAGCCATTAGATTTATGGGGCAATGGACAATGGACAATGCGGCAATGGACAATGGCTGGGTTTACAACAATGGAACAATTTCTCACTGTAAAACTCATCACTTGCATATGGAGACCCAACATGAATTCGACTCACAGACACATGCATAATTCTCCTCCTAAATTGAATAAGAGAAGCAATAGATATATCAGGAAGATTATGCCAATTTCCAAGGTTCTGTTTCAAGAAGAACATGTCCAACATGTAGGTGCAAAATCTTATCTGATGAAGCATCAATTCATATTTTCACAGTTTTAGCAGCAGATTTGACAAAGGATAGAGCTTAAACTGGATATAAATATCTCTTTTCCTCTGTGGCGCCTACACTTGCTATAGCCACATTGGCTGCTGGGGCAGCTTATGCTGTTCATTTATGGTTCATATGGCAAATGCAGGTCTGTTCCTCTTCCAAATTTATCACTCAATTTTTAAGTTGTCTTCTCATTAGAAGACTTAATGATTTCTTCTTATAGATAAGAAAACGAACTGGATGTGACTAGAACTGAAGCAAAGTTTCTAAATAATCTATTAAGCAGCTTCAAATGTATTCTTGTATTGTGAGTCGTTATTTCTGAACATTATCTTTGTATTTGATATCTGAATGCAGGGTCAGAATTACCATGGGTAGTGATATTTGGCATATTTTTCCTAGCAGTAGGAGCTGCAGTAAGTTTCGAATGATATGTCACTGGTTAATGCAGTTTATAAAATCGTTTGTAGGCCATAACCTTAAATTTTTAAGTAGAATTTTGTAAGTAGTTTAGTTGTTTTGCAACTAAGTCAACATGGTGACTTTGGGACTGATTCCAGGTGGCTACGGAGTTATGGGCTGGATGGGTGCACCCAAATCTTCATTTTGGGGTATACATGAGGTGAACATACAACACACTCTGCATAGTCATTTGCTTAGCTATCCATCTACTTATCCTGAAGTTTTTTTTTTTTTTTTTTTTGTCATATCCTATAAATAGTTGCTTCATTGTGCAGTCCCACATTGTCCCCGAAAAGGACTTCTAGAACTTAATGATGTCTTTTATATTACGAATGCCACCCCTGCAATTATTCTTATGACATTTGGCATTGTTCACAAAGGGCTCATCTCTGGACTCTGCTTTGCAGTGGTTTGTCCTCAACTCCTTTAGCATGTAACCATTTTGGTTTGCAAGTTACTTGACTATTTCACCTCGCAGGGTTTGGGCATTACTATATGTGGAATCACATATATATTTGTCCATGATGGTGTTTTACACGGGCGTTTTCCTGTTGGCCCAATTGCAAATGTACCCTTTTTTCAGAAGGTTCGGGCTGCCCACCAGGTATGAGTAATATTTTGCATTGCATTTTCATTTCGAAGTTCAATCTAGTCACCTTTATCTGATCTTGTGCTAATCTTCCATCTTGTATGACTTAGGCACATCATGCCAACCTCTTCAATGGTGTTCCTTTTGGCATTCTCTTTGGAGCAAAGGTATGCTAAAGCAATTGCATGTAAAAAAAGTCATAATAGTGTCCCCAAACTGATTGATAAATATGATAGTGTCTTCAAGAAATGATAGTGCTATTATTTGCCAGTTGCAATCATTTATATCATATATTCAAAATCTGCATGGATGGCTTCTCAACATCGATGGTGTCACCATATACTAAAGAAAAAGAAAAACAACAATGCTAACCAAATATTGAGCATTCATACTTCTAGATTTCTATTTCAACTCTATTGGACCCTTGCGTCTAATTCCAAGTGAGTAGTCTTATGTTATAAGTAGTAAATGTAATGTCTTTTCAGGAGCTTGAAGAGGTTCATGGATTAGAAGAGTTGGAAAAATTGCTGAACAAGGTGAAATCAAGAAGTTAAACATCTTACAAAGTAGAAGACATCAAACATGGCGCATCTGTGTCCCTATAAAAAGGGTTGTTACTACGAAGGAACTAAACTAGCAAGCAATATCTATCCATCTTTTCAAGGCAAAGTTACTGGGTATGTTGAAACTAAATCGAAACTCTCAACCTATATGACTATAGTTGGGAGTGTACACAAGATATGTAATTTATAGACTTACACAAATATTTTTAAGATGCATGTATCCTATAGGAAGCTTAATAAGTTAAAGTATTCAACTTGATATAAAGTAAGATATTAGCTTGGGGATCAATAACGCTTTAGATAAATTTAGTCGATTAACTCTTTTTACTTACAAGGTTGAATCAAAGGGAATATTTGATTGTTGGAACCATAGAATAAAAAGTGATTTAAAAACGAAAACCATATGAAGTTCAATAATATAATTTAAGCCAATTCATTGTGTTTACAAGAAATTTATCACGACGGCCAAGGCCACCGCGAACATTTCTCTTCCCCGACTTACTCTTGTAAACACAGATTTGCATATATTTAGAATGGTGCAAAAGATGTTCTTGGACTTAATATTGAAGAATTTGTGTGGGAGAGTTGAGGACATGGGTTTTGCTCGCCAAATAGGCCATTGTAGTTGATGAGAAACAAACCTACAGATGTTTTCCACCTCATATATGCATACCCCCTCCGGGCTCCAAAAAAAAAAAAAAAAAAAAGCCCACATACAAACCCTTTTATATTTGCTTATGGTCCTTGGTTCAACTATGAAGTATTTTGGTAATAGAGGTCTAGTCATATATTTGTAATACATACCACCATGGTTGCTCATTCACCATATTAGCTTCGCATTCTTACCCCCTCAACTTTTGTCGTTAAAGTAACATCGTAATAATCAGGAGAACCATAGAATAATTGAATATGGATAACATACATGCTAAAAGAAACAACTTTTGTTCATCTTTGCCATGGCACAATACACACCCAATAGTCGACATGATTTATACGCTCAAATTATAAACGATCTCGATCCGAATAACATCCTAGGGGTTAGACTAGCTCCAAGAATGGATCAAGAAACCTCCCTATAAACAATTTTTAAAAAGAAACAACTTTAGTTAAATCCTGGCACAATACTTTCCAGGAAGATTTATGGGGAGGTTTCCACGGAAGCATGGGGAGGTTTCCGTTTTGGAAAATTGGGGAGGTTTCCAATGAGATTAGAATTTTTTGATAACGAGATCATAAATGCCAGAATTTAATATGAACGGTGAGATTGAATTGGCCCTTTCCCTGATTTCGTAGATGAATTTTGGGGCTTCTGGAGCTCCTTTCTGTAGCAAAACAGAAGCGCGGAAAACTCTAAATTATTCAACTGATTCAAGTGGAGGCCCTTTGCCATAGCATCAGCGGCACAGCTTGAGCTCGTCCATTTGAATAGGGTGGCAATTTTTGGAGTATCGGAGTGAAGGGTCTGCAAGCGCAGATCCTTCACTTTTTCAGAGACCCCTTTTGCATTTGCGGGCTCAGTGGTCGCAATGTTCCTGATTGGAAAGCAAGATGTTTCTACCTAAAGATGTTCCTGCCTAATGGTTTTCAGTAGGTAAATGTGCTTGTGTTTAGGGGTCCGATGCATTGATCTGTCGCAGAACTTCCACCAACTATTTCTCAACTATTATTTTTATTAGGATCCTTTGGAGTACTTGGTAATTTACAATAGCTTGTCGAAGTGAACGGTTTGAGTATACCTGATGATTTGTAAGGATACGTTCTCAGGTCTGATTGGTATTCCCTGTTTGAGGTAGGTTACTTGAGTTTATCTGTTGTATTTTGCCCCTAAGTTAAGTTCAGTTCTACAGTAACGGTTGCGTAGAGCTCTATAGCAAGTGGTCACTGAGCAATGGAGCTGCAAATGCTGGATCCCTTTCGATTGCCATGAATAATACTCTTATCCGCAGTACGAAGTGCTAGATGCCAAGTATTATGATATGGATCGTCACTTTTGTTAAGGTGTTCACACATTGTACGTACTGTAGCCATTGTTGGCACGATCTCTCTTTACCAAACTCTTTATGCATGGTGTGCCAATTTTGAATAAAACATCAATAAAACTCTGATATAATAATGTTTTTCATTGACAATTGGAGTTCTCGGGCTGATTTGCGCCCCTGTCAGCTTGTCGTCCAGGAGGATGTTCATGGGATGCTGGTACAATTGCCCCTTCCTCTTGTAAGTGCAAACTGGTAAAGAATGTCTTCCTTGGTGTTTTGAAAGCATCATTGTTAACCTTTTTTGGCAGCACATAAGTGAGGACAAAGTTGTAAGTGCTATCAACATTGAGAAGGATGTGGATGGTCTGCACCCTATGAACCCTGGCAGGCTTGCAGTGCAAAAATCTGAACCCTTGCTTCTTCCATGTGCAAGTAGGGCATGTATTGAGTTGCTTCTTCGCACCGGAGTGCAGATCATGGCAAAGCATGTTATTGTTATTGGGCATTGCACCCTTATAGGCAAACCTACTGCATTATTGCTCCATGTATGTCAACTGTTGTTTTTTTTTTTCCAGTTTAATTGTGATAGCTAAGGTAATAGAGCAATTTTCTCCAATCCTCTTGTTGTTGGGCTGCTACTGCCGGACCAGAACCTCTACCCTTCTGAAGGAGCACTTGGCCATTTTCAATATGAGAACTGGTGGATGCACATTTTCGCAGCATTTAGAAGACTATGGATTAAAGCATTCTGTGAACAAAGAGATTATGCAATCGTATGAAGCCCGTAGCTAATTTTTGAGGTAAAAATATGCTGATAACTTAGATAACCCTATTCATCTCAAATCAATATATTGACTTTGAGAACATGAACAGGCTTTGTAACCTGCTTTCTCTAAATGACAGTAGGTCAACTTCTTGCCAACCAAACAATCACATCTGTGCTCGCTATGCTTCACCGCAGAAAGATGAAGTTGGCATGTCAAGGTTTTATACTAATGTTGCAAAAGTTGAAAGATGCAATTCCACCAAGGATCTGGATGCTCTTGATTCTTGGATCCACCATTTTGTGACAGAGCAAAAGGCCCCTTACCGCTTGGCTGTCCTCCTTCTGGGGAAAGCATCCATATGTAAAGATAGTAGTTTGAAGTTTCCCACTGTTATTCAGGGCTATTTGTCAGAGAGACCACCATATCTTCACAAGCAAACACATTTTCGTGATGAAACTAGATCACCCTAACCACGGACTTCAGAATTGTGACGTTGCAGCTTTGATGGAATTCACTCTTGTCTATAGAGGAATGCACCGTCTTTGGAATGCCAATGTTATATTCTCAAATTTTATGTAGAAGTTACATTGTTATGGGGGACAAAACAAGTGAAAGGTGATCTGTTTACATCTTTGGTTTATTTTTTTGTTGATTATGGAATGCATTTCAAAGCAGTTTGAAGTAGGGATATTTTTGTAGCAAATTCTCAAAGCAGCAGTAATGATCTTAGTTGACTAATCTTCACTCTATATATTCTATAAAGCTTCCTCTATCTTCTATTGGAGGTTGTAAATCTAGCATATATCTTCCTTATGCATTGCTTCAAGAGGATTTCTTCTGTTCAATCTTTAACTATGATTGTTTATCTATTATAGAGCATTGCTGCAAATATGTAGGTATGCACCTACTATATGAATTCAAGAATGGTAAGAGATCACTATAGCTCCAATGTCCATAGAAGCAAGGTGATTAACCTCTTCAAGGGCACTTTTTCTAAAATGTACTATTTAAGCTTACAACATCATGTACAACTCCACGAGCTCTTGCTTATAGGTTTTGATTTGTATAGATCCCAAGGAAAGAATGCACGTTATATCTGTTGACTTCAAAATATAAAGAGAGCAACTTAGAACGTCGACCTTGTTGAACCTACGGGGCTTCATTCAACCATAGGAAAATCAAGGTTGATTATAAACATTCTATGGAAACCTCCCCTAGTTTCCTCGGAAAATTGGGGAGGTTTCCATTAAAATATTTAAAAAAATAAAAGGCCGTAATTAATAAAGGCGGGTGTAATTAATAAGGGCATGTTTACACAACCACCGAGGTAGCTATTAAAGAAGCACGTGGATCAAGGCAGATCGTGGAGGGCTTTTATTACTAGTTTTTATGGGAAACCTCCCCAATTTTCCCTGGAAACCTCCCCTATTTTCGTATATGGAAACCTCTCCTGGTTTTTCGGGAAAGTTGGGGAGGTTTCCAGGGAAAGGTGGGGAGGTTTCCATGGAAACCTCCCCTATTTTCCAAAATGGAAACCTCCCCAGGTTTGCCTGGAAAGTTGGGGAGGTTTCCAGGGAAAGGTGGGGAGGTTTCCCGGAAAATGAGGGAGGTTTCCGGGGAAAGTTGGGGCCACTGAAAGTGGGGGAGGTTTCCATGGAAAATTGGGGAGGTTTCCATTGAAGTCCAACCCAAATCGGGCGTAGAAAAAACCATCGTGATTTATAATGGTCATTTAAAAATCTTAAAGGCCTAAGTTATTAATTATAATGGTGTAAAAGCAATTTTATAAGGAAAAAAAATTTGAGCACCACAAAAAGCAGGGCTTGGGCAGTGTAACGTGAGCAGTAACATCCACCATACAGGATCTACTATTAAATTGCCGCATCGGGAGCACCCCAAACTGCCGAGTCCAATATCATTGCCCAAATAGCTAATTTTGCTGTATAATTTTGGGTGCTTTTTTTATTGACCTACTCAAAAAATCATGTCGCGACATTGGTGCTGGTAAGGTGCTGATACCCGTCATAAAATTTTTTCGACCGCCCTTCACGTTTCGTCAAGCACTTCACCCGCCATAGCCAGCCTTGAGCGGGAGTCAAGATCCATCATTCCTGCTATTTTTGGCCAAGTCATCGATCCCGAAATTTTAGTTTGCAATCTCCAATTCAATGGAATTTCCCCGCCCAAATCAAATCTCGCACCTTTGAATTATGCTATTTCAAACGTTTCTTGAAGCACGGCTATGGTTCTTGAGTTGAGAGATGAATTCCTTGCTTACGTGTCCGGGCATTGTCTTAATTTGATGCGGGAATCTTTGGCGGGCATGCAAGAGTTAAATCAACAATTCCAAGCGATTTACGGAGTCTTTGTTCACAATTTGCGAGAAAATTACCTTGAAGAATCACCTACACGAATCAATTTGGTACTCACATTGAAAGCGATGGATTTCACAAGGAATGAAGAAACTACATATGAAGTCGAAAATTCAGATCAAGAATTTCATCATGAAGATGAAAGACAAGGTAGTCCTTGTTAAATGCTTCTGCTATTAAATTGCTGAATTTTTTTGTTCTAAATTGCTGACTAATGTAATGTACTGCTTTCAGTGGAACATAATTCATTCAATGGTGCTGAATTTATGGACTTTGAACATGATTTCAACATGTCAAGTATGCAATTTAAATTTGTTACTTGGTTTATAAAAACTAAACTGACATGCTAAAATTACAGGAGAATATGGTGGAATATCAAATGAGGATGCTGAAGTTATGGATGTTGGCAATGCTGTAGAGGTTGGATCTGACTGTCATAATATAGGTACTTGCTATAATAGAGGTATTTGCATTGATAAATTTCGTTCTGACTGTAGTTAGAATTGCAGCGCTTGCAAACCAAGAGAATTATGAAGCCGCTTTCAAAAAGGCAGCCGAAATCGGGGAGGATTCAAAAGAAAAAAGAGAAGTGGATCTTTGCCGCGAATCGGCAACTTAGGTGCAGTTGCAAATGATGCTACTATTGGTAAGAAAGGTTCATTCAGCAAGTGGAAGAAAAGAAAGTTGTCAAAAGAATTAGGCAAGCTTGTGAACGAATTGTGTGAGAATGCTACATCTGAAGAAAGAGTGGAAATTCTAGGGGGTGCTAGAAAGTGGATACCTGAACTAGATCTCTCAAACAGCAAAGAATTAAACACAATGAAAACAATCATTAACAATTTGAGGGAGTCTTTTGCAGCTCATAAGTATTCAAAAAATACAGATGTGTGGAGAGCAAGAAGTGCTGCAATGACTTTTACAGTCAATGGTGAAACTAACAAGTCTGCTTTTGCCAAGCAAATGAATCTGAATAGGAAGATTGTGTCAGTTGCAGTAAATAGAAGATTGGCTGCAGAGCATGGTAGTGGACCATGGTCCATGTTCAAGAAGAATACTAGATTTGACAGACTCTCTTATGATGAGAGGAAACTAATAGTTGACTTTTGGAGAGATAACACACGAGTGTCTCCATGCAAGAAACATGTTATAAGGATTAGAGTGGCTGAAGGATTCAAGATCATGCATCCATTACACTTCATGGAGGATACTCAGGTTAGTTTGATTGCACATGCTGGATGTTGTTACAATTGCTGTAATTGCTGTAATTCTGCTGTAATTGCTCTAATTGCTGTAATTCTTGTGTCTGTTTTTGCAGGTTTCATTTTACCAGCGTTTCAGAAGGGAGTATCCTAAGTTTGAGGTTTCTTTCTCAGTTTTTCATGCCTTGAAACCCCTTTATGTCAGAAAAGTAAAGGACAGAGAGACATGCTGTTGTGTGTATTACATGAGAGCAGATTTTATTCGACTTGCAATGAACAAAGTAAGACATGATGAAAAAATTCATGGTCCAAATTGTAAATGCACGTGTGAAGTTTGTGGTCCTGGACCAACATGCATGGCAAGGAAGAGCACCTATGCTTCAACAAGTGAGCTTTGGAGGTCTCTTGTTTGTCCAAGAGATGAAAGTGAAGAATGGTATGCACATGACTGCCTAACTCTCAAGTGCAATAATTGTGGACCTAGCAAGCTGCCAACATGTCCAAAAGAAGTGAATTTCAAAAATGGTGTGCGGTGGAGTGGAAGACATATGACAAGGTACTAAGATTGTTGCTTTATTTTTATGCTTCATTATGGTGTAGCTTTATTTTTATTTCGTATTTGTTGTAGATATATGAATCAGTAGAAGAACCCGATGGCAAAGGAGGTTATAATTTGGGAAAAAAAACCGGTCACTAAACCGGTTTACAAGACCACAAGTCTTTAGCGATATTTTCCGAATGCCGTAAGCAAAGGCCGAAAAGAATTCATTCCACACAACTATGAGGCTAGATGGCGGGCGGGCAATTCAAGGAGTGTTTGGAAACATTTCCAAAGGATGCAATAGTTTTCGTTGATTGATTTTCTTTGAAAATTACAGCTTCAAAATTTAGCAAGAAATTCAAAGTCCGTGATTAGAGGAATGATCGATTGCACAATTTTAGTGCATATATCATATAGACATGCCACCAAAAGTGATGACCCTAAATTGGATGAAATGAGAGAAGAATCGTCAAAGAAACTCACTTCTACATTTCAGATGACAGGGAACATGACACTTTGTTTATGCAACATTGTTTGAACAGTCATGCAGCATTTTTGTCCGGCAAACAAATCAAGTACAGCAGACACATTGTTTGGTCTGATGGATGTTCTAGCCAGTGGAAAGGAAGTAGAACATTTTACTTTCTAGGAAGAAACTATCAAACTAGTGGCATCCGAATAACTTGGAATTATTTTGCTTCTTATCATGGGAAAGGTAACTTTCATTCTCAAGCACCTAGAGTTAATGTTCATTTCCAGCACTAATCTGATAGAGAAACAGGTGAACATGATGGTGCTGGAGCTGTCATTAAGAGAGCCCTAACTCATGAGATGTTAAAACGAAATTCAATGCCACTTAGAAATGCACATGATGTAGTGTTTTTTTGCAAAAAACATTTCAGTGACAACATAACAATGGAAGGCAAGGACAGATACAGGTGTGCTGTTGAACTGCTGGATTTTTATACATTCCAATTTGCTGAGCTTGTGAATGCTTGTGTTTGACAGATTTTTTTGGGAAGTTGGCATAGGAGATGTTGATAGAAGTGAAAGGTATGATTGTGCAACTCTATCTGGCTCTAGCAAATTTCATTCCATCAGGCCTACTCAAAGAACTGACCCGACTCAAGTGGCACATATGAACTTCACTTGTTTCTGTCATAACTGCTGGTTAGGGAAATATGCAAAGTGTCCTTACATAGCTAGAATAGGCACGTGGTCAAAATCTGAATTAAAACCTATGGGTGCTGACTATGTTGAGGAAGTTGTTGAAGGCCCTGTTTTTGAAGGAGATCATGAGTGGAAATCAGATATCATTGCTGTTGGAGATAACTTTGCTGTCAATGCTGAGCCTAACAACAAAGAAAAAGTAGACTTTTATATTTTAAAATGCACTAGAACAAAGCATGTTATAGAGAAAGCATACAAGGATCCTTTGGGGCAAAAGTTTGGTAGGAATGAAGTAGTTGTTACTGGAAAATATTACAAGTTGATTAATGGTAACTTGTATGAATTGCTAGAACATTAGAGTGCAGTGTATACAGCCATTTGGTTTTGGCTGTTAATTTTGATATGACCAGATTGAGGAACAACCTGTTCCAGCTCCCTGACATTGTGGAAGATCAAATTATGGATAGCTTGCATCAAAGCACATCCATTTATGCTCAAGAAGTTTTAGAGTCTAAAGGAAATGATCTGAAAGGAAAGAAGAAATCAAAAGCAAAAGTAGCAAAAGGCAAAGATGCTTTGTGATTCAAACTGTAAACCCTTGTAAAATGTGAAACATATTGTAAATTGTAAATCATATTGTAAATTTGTAGTCATATTGAAGTTGTCATAATTCATATGTTGTCAAATATGTTGTCATAGTTCATATGTAATCAAATTGGTTGTCAATCATAACCATAAACATATATGTAAACAATCATATTGGTTGTCAATCATAAACAATCATAAACAAATATGTAACCATAAACAATCATATGTAAACAATCATATTGCTAGATAGCTATCAATCATAAACGTGGAATGTAAACTAGCTATAGATCATAAACAATCATTACTTGGAATGTAAACTTGGAATGTAAACCTTATATTCATGTACACCTTATATTCATGTGTACACCTTATATTCACACGGGGGTGCATATTCACACATGGGGTTACTCCGGGCAACGAGAGCTGTCAGATGGGCATATTTGCCCTTTATTCCAAGATCTGGACCGTACATAGTGATCCTCGTTTGTGGGGTATGCATGTACAAGTTTTTGTATACTGTATATTAAGGCTTACAAAATACTATAAGGTTTGAGAGTATGTACTTAATGGTGTTAATTTTGTACATGTATTGTAAGTTCTTAGGGGCTCTCGCTGTCCTACGTAACCCCCCGTGTGAATATGCACCCAAACCAAAGGGGGTTTCAGGGGGATTATAATTTAAAAATGTTAGATGCAATGGTTTAGGTTAATTAATGTTAATGGTAGTTATGTGTTGGTTGTTGTATTAAAAAAAATTTTGGGCCCTTCGGGCCCTTAGGGAAACAAAGAGATTGCAACATATCTTGTGTAGAACTACAAAACCTTTATTTCTCTTTGCAATGCAATATCCAGAGTGACAAGATAAGTTTTGCTGTACAATGTTTAGTTGAAAAGGGGGCCCAATAAGCTTACATGAACGTGATAATAAGACTCGTAATCATTGAAAGAAATATGCAAGGTAATCATATGGATAAGGCCCAATCATGGGCAATTACAAAATGCCCACAACCAATACCATCCCACGGGGTATAGATCCAAACTAACGCCCTGAATGTTGCAGTAGTAACTTAACAAGGTACTCCAGGTGTCAGCATTGGCATGGCATGCATTTATATTTAAATTCCTTCACCGCTATTAGGATCAATAGTGGCTAAAATTCAATAAGTAAAGTTAAAGTTGCATAGATGGAATAATATGTGGTTCTGATGTCTAAGAGTCAACCTTTTCAAAAAGTAAATAACGTTCTTCACTTGATCCTTGAAGAAACAACAAATATGCTGCTGGAAGAGGTTTATTTGATGTTTCAAAGCTGGCTTGCAGAAAAATGCTTACATGACATATAACTCCTCATGTAACAATACCTTCTAATTAAAGATACATGGAGATAAAGCCGAGCATTTTCGTTAGATTACATCTCATACCTTGGGATAAAGGGCCCTACAAGATCCACACCGTGTTGCATAAAATTCTGCAACAACTAACTTGTCACCGGCATTTTCAAGCAGATCAACAAAGTCCTGTGTTGTGTGAATGTCATACATATTAGGTGCACCTTCTTTCTCCCACCATTTTACACCATCTTTTGGTCCAGCTGCATCAGTAACCTGTAAAAAATTGGTTCTGTGAGATGCATCCATCTAATTCTGCAAATGTAAAATTTGGCTAGAATAATGTGCACATGGACAGGCTTGCCGCTTGCCAATTGGCAGACTAGGTGAAATGCTGCCAACTAGGTGAAACCTTGGATGTGCAGGTAGGCTCGGTTACGCAGATAATATAGTAATGTATGGTTCCATATTTTCAAATGGCATTTACTAGTTCCATCCTGGGCATATGCTGTAAACTATCATTCCCTGAAATAATCTCTTTGCACTTTTTGGACTTCCACAGTTAGCATAGAGTACGATAGGAGAATTTCCTAACACTACAGTTGAATTGAATGCATCATGAATAATACTGGCATGAATAACCTTACCTACTATCAGTGCTGTTGGACTCGCACAAGCCACTCAGAATGCTTTCGGAGGTGCTCCAGAAGCCAAAGGTGCTACCAGGAAAAATGCACGGAAGGAAGAAACAAGTTGATTTGCAGGTCTACGGTGAAAAGGACCTGGCACATAAGCAAATCTAGTATGTTGCTTGGAATAGAAATGGCATTTAGTTGGACCTGAAAATAAAAATCGTGCTTCCTCTACACTATAACTTATGCTCCTATGCCATCGCCTTCTGCACGCAGCCACTATGAGCAAACGATGGTTTTGAAACCTGAATCAACCAGATCGTACGGCAACAAACAAATCTTATGGCTTCATGCAGCCACTATGAGCAAACGATGGTTTTGAAACCTGAATCAACCAAATTGTATGGAAACAAACAAATCTTATGGCTTCATGTTTTTCTGTATCTTATTGCAATCTTGGTCTGCAAACTTCATCTGGAAAGGGCATGGCATGGTCGATCCTGACCTTCACAATACAAACATGAAGCTGTGGAAGCCTGTTGCAGCAGACGGATCCAAATGCACGAAGCCCATCTGTGCACGAAATCAAAAAGTTGGAGAAAAGGGAAAGTTCAGATTCTTCAAGCTCCAGATTCTTAGTACTCAAGCAGCAAATCCGCATGATTAGAGGATGATTTGCCATGGGCTTACAACAACGGCGAGGCCTACACTCACGAACCCTAAAAAAAAGATTTCGACCCTTGCATGCAGAGAGGTAAGCCAAGGGGCTAGACCATTGAAATATGTCATTAATAACTAAAATTGTGTATGCGCGCTCTAGATGTACCGATTAGTAAGCCTCGTGCAATACGCCCATCAAATCATAGGAAAACCATAGCAAAAAACGTACAAAAATTCAAAACAAACCCCCTGTTATTTTGCTACATATTCATGGAATGTAAACCTTAAATTCATATGTAAACATTGCTGGGGTTATACATATGTAAACCTTGCTATTCATTGCTATTCATATGTAAACCTTCCTATTATGTAATACATAAACCTTATACATAAACCCTTTTACATAAACCTTTTACATAAACCTTATATTAATGTAAACCTTTTACATGTAAAAACCTTATGTAAAAACTTATGTAAAACCTTATGTAAAACATAATATTCATGGAATGTAAACCTTATATATTAGTGTAAACCTTGCTATT
This sequence comes from Isoetes taiwanensis, assembly GCA_021234155.1. Classification (NCBI taxonomy): domain Eukaryota; kingdom Viridiplantae; phylum Streptophyta; class Lycopodiopsida; order Isoetales; family Isoetaceae; genus Isoetes; species Isoetes taiwanensis. Next base: position 12,616,135 of record JAJEKV010000002.1, read on the forward strand.
ACATAAATATACAAAAAACATGTCAACACTATGGAACAAAATTGTGTTGCATGTATAAAAGATCCACATAATATTTTAAAAAGAAAACATCCTCATAATATCCTCCTGGTAGATCTTTGATAAGATGCACGTAGTCTCTTTGAAAAGACTGCTAAATTCGAGAGAAAGTCTTGCCTTTTTAAAAGCAAGATAATTTTCCTCCAGTGTACCACTTGGAAGGAATTCTTCTTCAGAGTCTGCTCCTTTATCCTGTGATAAATCTGCTCCTTTATCCTGTGATAAATCTGCTCCTTTATCCTCTTCAGCATCATAGTTCTTCACATCTCCAGCATCTTGATCTTCTATAGGCTCCAACCTTGCATCTTCAGCAGCAGCTTTCACAGCAATGGTAGACACATTTCCTGCAACAAGAATTCAATATTAACTACAACTAAATTGAACATGGACTACTATTCAAATTTTCGCTTAGACTTACCATTTTTCTTCAGTGCTCCAGGCTTGTTTCTTGCAAGGGTCTTCTTGTCTGCAGGTTGTCCAGTGCTGCCAGGGGTCTTCTTGTCTGCAAGATTAATTTAAAATTAATGTAACTTAAAGAGAAGTTATAATACTAAAACTAAATGTGTACCTTTTATGGGAGATATGTGAGCAAATTTAACAGGACTCAGCTTGTCAATATCTATAACTGTTCAAATAGAATTGAAGTTAGCACAAAACAAAAACATTACAAGATACATTGAACAAGAATACTTACTTGCAACAGGTTTCGAGTCTTTCTTTGTGCTGGCCCTTGTCTTCCTTTTCTTAATTTTTGCAGTCCTTTCTGCCTTAAATTCAACACTTGCAGGTTTATTGTACAAAGTGGTGCTGCTATCAACTTCATCCTTCTGCTTCTTATCTTCATCACTGTTTGCATTTTCAGTTTCTTCTTCATCTTCATAGTTAGAGTCCTCTTCAATCACAACATGAATTCTTTGAATCTCGGTTCACGCAAAAAATATTGCTTGGGACTTCCTCTCCACAAAAGGGAACCACACAGTGCATAGTTTTCAGCACAGTTGAAAAGCAAAACACATGGTACTTATGTCCACATTGGTTTATTTTAACAAACAGGTCATATTCTTGAGGAAAACAAAGGCCACATGCCTGACATACATCAGTAGTTAGCAAAGGCAAAGAATACACACCCATACCCAACTCCATCCGAGAGATTTGGTGCTTTCACTATCTTCTTTGCATGGCTGAAATATGCTTAGCCTTTGCATGCCACTTAGCCATTGATTCCTCATAGGTATCTATTTCATCCTTCAGCAAAGAAATTTCTTCACGAATGTCTTCTTCACCTTTAGAATCTATTTTCAGAAGTGCTGACTCCAAAAGCTCTCGCATAACTACTTCATCATTCTTTAGTTTTGCAATAGCATCAACTTCTTCTAGAAAATCACGTTCAAGGTCTTCTCTGGACTTCTGCTTGGCCTCTATATTTTCATATATATCTTTGCAAGCTATGTCTGCTCCAGCAACAGCACCTTCTTTCCTCAACAAAGACTCTTGTTTTGATAATAACAACTCCTCTGCATCTCTCTTCATCTCAGCAAGCTTACCCAAGTGATCCAAAACAGCGTTGCTATTCAAACAGTAGCTGCTGGTCTCTCCCTTAGAAATCAAGGCTCAGATGTTCGATAAGCTTCTCTGACAAAACTAGCCCGGTTCACTTTGAATTGCCACGGGTTTGACAAAGCTCGTTGAATATTACTCCAAGCAAAAGCTCGAGCAAAGGTTACCCTAACCTCATTGTTGGTAGGCTTGCTTTTTGATAAATCCTTTCCAGCCGGGTCATGCGACAAAGTGGCGAACCGGGGCCTAACAAATTTTAAATTTATCTTTCCTTTCGAAGTGGGCGCGCCGGACTTCAAAGAAAATCACGGTCGGAAACATCCTTCGCCTTCAAATCCTTTGGCTTCTTCCCTTCATTATACAAACCTGTTTGTGTGAAATTCATACTCGGTTCTTAAAAGGCGGTTCGATAACATCAAGCGGTGTTTTTAGTTCAATATCAGTAGATAAACAAAAAAGCATGAGAAATAGAGGGATTTTTACCTCGCCGGACTTCAGCGCCATAGCTAGATGCTGGAATTCCTAAGAGTAGCAGAATGAACCGAACTTCCCAACCCAATTACACTTTCAATCAAGCTTCAAAATTGAAATGATCACGATTCGAAAATCCCTAGCTGCACCTAATCAATTCTGCCTGCGAAAACTTTTCGCGCGCAGGCCTGCACACCCTGCAAAAATGATGAAGGGCGTCCTTCAAGAATGATGAAGGGCGTCCTTCACATCACGAGAAAAAGCTGAAAATAGTTGCTGAGCCGGTGTTGGAGCGTCGCGAAATTGGGTAGGTCAATAAAAAAAGCACCCTTTGCAGTATGGATTTGATGTCTGTCATTCATAAATAAAGCATGGCTCAGCATCCAGAAGCTTGCCCAAGCCTTAAAATCCACATGAAGGGATGCTCGCTTCTTAAAATCCCCTTATCCAATTGCTCGAATTGGTGCTCTGATAAGTTACCCCACCCAACAATGCTACCAAAGGAAACTATAAAACAGAGGCCCTGGATTGTGCCTAAGTTACAGCCATCTCAGACGCTCGGAATCATGAGATCTTAGGCTCCAACTTATTTTCTTACACTGGCCACTGGCCATTGGAAAAAGATCCTCTTGAGATGAATTTGTTGCCCAATATGGCTGGCATTGCATCGGGGTTCTGAAAAAGGGGTTCTCTACAATTTCATAGAGCAGCAAATCATTCTGGGTAAAACTGTGAAATCTCCAAGCATTCTGGACAAATCATTCTCAGCACATGCAGAGAGTGGGCATCAGTCTGCTCTGCTTGGCATCCAAAAGTATCAGTATACTCCACTGAGCCACTTTAGAAAGCCGTCAGAAGCGCTGCAGTTGTCCACCACAATACCCTTTGATTTGATTTCCACGATCGACCCAGTTAAGGCACCTAATGTCGAAACGGAATCAAACTTTAACCAACTATAAAACTTTGAGGATAATCCTGTTACCTTCTCTGAAACTCACAACAATAGAATAACATGCAGTCTAAATGCGATCTAAGCTCAACGATTAATGTCGATTTCGTTGAAAGCGAGCTTTGCATGCTTGAGAAAGGGAAGCAAAGATTCAAATCTCGATGCGCACCAAATGTGACCTGCTTCGATTCAATAGTGGGATATAAGACCTGCCTTCAGTGCAATATAAGATTCAATAGTGGATTATAAGACTCGAGGGCAACTGGATTAGGGATTATTGAACAGAGTCCATGGATTATTCAAACCCCAATATTGAACAGAGTGCAACAGACTCTCGAAGCATCTGCTCTCGATTCAACAACAGCAGCCTTACCTTTTGCACCAAACCTAGCAACGGAAGGATTAGAAGCCACCTCCAGCGGCGAAAAGCAGGCGCCCTTCTAATTTTCAATTTTTGATGCAAATTTCGCTCCAATTGATCACGGATCTAAATCCGATTGTTTTTTATTTGAACCACAAGTATTTGAGACACGTGTTAAAAATTTAGCTTAAATGTTTGTAACTTATTTGAACCACAAGTATTTGAGGACACGTGTTAAAAATTTAGCTTAAATGTTTGTAACTTATTTGAACCACAAGTATTTGAGGACACGTGTTAAAAATTTAGCTTAAATATGTTACAAACAGATAAGCTAACGTGTCAATAAATCAAATGAGAATTTGTATAGCATATTCCAAAAGAATCTTGCCTATCACAATTATATAGTTTAGATATGTTAATTGCCAAAGGCATTGTTTACCTACTATTCGGAATTCGAGAACCACTAGGAATTTGAGGACAAGCCATTACATTGTTAATTAAGCTAAGAGTCTATATTATTATGATATATAGGAAAAATAACAAGGTGGGTTGTAAAAATTCATCTTATCTTATCTTTATCTCTATCCAATCAAATATCCACACATGGCATACATTTTCATTTATGTTTTATTGTTCTTGTTTATTTGAGTTTTAAGCTATCCAAGACAATATAGAGATCTTCACGCCAAACCCATCCACATGGCATACATTTTCATTTCTGTTTTATTCTTCTAATATTCATCAGCCAGATCAGTGGTCATTAATCTGGAGACATGCAATTGGGATCAGTTCCATCTAACTTTTTTCATATTTTTTGTATATTTAACAACTTACAATGTTGGAGGCTTACTCTTTTTGTTTCGAGGAATGGAATCCACTTTAACATATTTCACAATCTTCAATCCTTGACATATAGTATCTTCATGCAAACCTGTACAGACCCTACCAATTTGTTCCTCTGGTACAAGAAGTTCCTGAAAATAGAAAATCAAAAGGTAAATGTTGGCAGCTAAACAAAACAAGCGTTTCCAATAGTGGACTAAAATTTGGGGAATTAGGTCATGATATTTTGGCAACTAGCGATAGGTACATTTACCCTCTTCTCACAGTATATCCTACCTCTCAAGTAGTAGCTATATTTCTATTTGCAAAGGTAGGAATTAACATAACCTCATATCTTACCTAAGGTAATGGTTATGTTGTCATTTGCCACACATTGTTGCAAGCAAATAATTTACTTTACTTTATTTTGCACACAATTTGTGCTCCTTGATTTTTCTTCAAAATAATCACGAGACAAATGTGTTATCTTTTGTAGATTTGTTTTGTTCAACAAGCTCTTGACGATGTCTGCAGGTTCAGAGCACAGACTTTCTAACCTTGCGAAGGATGAAAAAACCCAACAATCAGCCGATCTAACAGGATCAAGGCAATGCACAAGACAAAGAATCATCATCTCATAGCTAGATCAATCCGTCTCTCTCTCAATACAAGTCTCTGCATTCTTCTCCCTCTTGCCGAGATAACACGGTGATCATCATGGATCATTGCAAATATATCACCTTGCGGCGGGCGTAATAACGTACATCCTCCATATACGTTGCTCTTATCTTCATACCACCTCACTGGTAGTCAGATATAACGGTGAGTGGTGACAAGTGTGAGTGAGTGTGACAGTGTGGTGATGAGTGTGGTGAGTGGTGACAAGTGTGGTGATGAGTGTGGTGATGAGTGTGGTGAGTGGTGATCACCCCAGCGATTAAGCGACCCGCGGTGGGAAAATATGCAACTCGTGGCGGAGAACCCACAACAAAACATACTACTATGGTCCTTGGGACCATGTCCCAAATGACACATTTACATGTATGTTTAGAAATACCTACTCAAATCCAAATGGTAATCCACAAACCTTTGGTCCAAAATAGCCGGTGACAAGAAGCAGACTCATGGCCCATGGCAAACTTTGGTGATATCTTGAGTTCCGGACCCTCATTTGACCTGCCATGGCAGTTGGATTAAATGTCGCCCGAGAAATGCATCTTTTTGATGGGATTGTGTATTATTGAACTGTCTGTCTGTTTTACAGGAAAACGACCTCTTTGTAACAAAAAATTCTCACAACTTCTACGTAATTGGAGCTATTACCGTCTGAGATCATAGAATAGCACTTCTCTTTCAAATAAGGTCTGAGATCCTTGCCATTTTAAAGGATTAGGCAACAATTCCCTATACGGAGTCATCAAGTGGCCCACACAGCTCTTTATCAATCAGTGTTTCCATGGGCACAGTGAATAGATGCTTCGGTAGTCTGCACAACACCAGTGCCTTCCTCAAATGGATTGACAACTTCGTAACACATCTTTGATAAGCTTTACTTTTACCTTGTACCTCATATTGAAATCTGTTGCTTCTTGTCTCATCTCTGCAATTACGACCAAATCATCCATCTATTATGCACTTGATTAGGAGTTGGAACTTCTCTTAAATTCTCTCATAATAAAGTAACTCCACAAATGAACACAAAGATAATGTCCAAATGAATAGGCATCACTGACTGCACTCCTTAAACCAATTCAAATGGTGCCAAAATCACCTTAGCCAACATAGTACACGAAACTCCACCAAAAGAGCTTTGTCAAGGCTCATATAATTTCTTTGATTATCCTTCTTTGTTTTGTGAGATAGCTTTCAGAATTTTGTTATTAGACTTAGCTTGCCCATTGCCACATGGATAATAAGCGAAGCTTGCACATGTTGAACACCAATCTTTTCTGACTAAGCGAGCTACTACTTTTCCCTTAAGGCAGCTTCACAGATCAGACAAAAGAATGGTTGGAACACCAAACAAGAAATCAAATTATGATAAAGAAAGCTTCTTTGTGGTATTTTACGTAGCATGCTTTCTTTGGAATTGCTTCTACCCTTAAGTAAGCATGCATGTAGCTGCCAAGACATACTTATGACCTTTGGAAGATGGAAGTTAATCGGCCAATGCATCCAATCCCCACATATAAGAAGCGGACCAACGCTCTCAAAAATAGGATGAATGGCATATTATTGGCCAACTTTATTAATTATTTATGCCTTTGACACTTCTCATTTGCTAACAAAGTCTCTAGTATCCTTGTAAAAAGTTACAGCAATAATATCCCCAATGAAGGATCTTCCTAGCACTGTACAATCATGCTTGCTGCAACAAATCCACGAGTTTCTTGGCCCGGCAACACACCTTAATAGAGACTTCATGTCCTCTTATAAAGAATAGCTTCATGCACTACACAACAGTGCTTGTGCTAGAGCATGCTGCTTTTTATTTACTTTTGAAAATGATGAAGGATAAGTCTGATCTTGCAAATACACATATGTTGGCGTACCAAAGATCACGGTCTCAATGAACCCTTGTAATACTCCATTATCCACGAAATACTTGTAGTGCATTTCTCTTCTATTTCAGCACCACTACTCAAATGACTTGGATTATGAGTTCCTTGAGCCATCTTAACATACTTCAACTCAAATTCTTGTATGATAGAGCCCATCTTGTAAACTTTGGATCTTGGGCAGGTCTTATTAGCAAATGCATGGCAATGGGTTAGCATCCATGAATGTAGACATATTGCACATTGCTGGTTACATAGTGAAGGAAGAAGATAATGTCTAAATTTGTTTCAAGGCCCACTTCAATGCTAACCAAGATGCTCCATATAAGGTCCATTTCTGCTCTTGTGGAGTTAACACCTACTAGCATAGTAATTCACATCATAATGCTTTGTGATTTTTCGACATAGTGCTGTGACCAAAGCTTGCTCCCCAAGCTGTAAAGAATAAATGAAATGGCTCACTCATTCTTGGAGGGAATCAGCAAAGTTCTCTCTTTTAATTGTGCAAGGCACCATTCAAATGCTTCTTGAGCATCTTCTTCCATCTAAAATGCATCTGGCTTCATACAATCCACAAGTAGTTTGGGTTACTTTAGCAAAATTATGCAAATACCTCCTACTAAAAGCGAGTTGGCCATATAAGCTTCTCACTTGGGATACATTTGTAGGTGGTTGACCTTCTCCAAAGGCTGCAATCTTACCATGATCACTTGTAATCCTTTTGAAACATAATTCCCCAATAGTTTCCTCCTCTAGTAGAAGAAAATACACTTAGCGAGATTCAAACACCCCTTACCATACAGCGGCATCTTTCAAGAACTTTTAAAGAGATGATCCAAGTGATCCTTTCTTGGATAGAAAATCTTTATTCAAGTCATCTATAAAGACTCTCAAAAGTCTAAAATATCATGAAAGCATATGTAGCTCAACGGGAAATGTGGCTGGAGCATTTTATGAGCCAAAAGGTATTACCTTATAAGAATAGATGCCAAAAGGTGTTCGGCCAAATCATTGCTTGATGTAATTGGATATATTTGGATCTGATTATATCTGGCGAGTAACCATCCAGAAAAGAATAGGCCTGATTTCCTGCAACAATATCCAACAAAATTAATACATGAATGGTGTATGAAATGATCTCTTTTGGTAGCTTTATTGAGATCCACGTAATCAATGCATACTCCGGTTAGGTTATTTGAAAACTCTCAACGGGACATTGGGCCCAGTCAATCTAGATTTGCTTCTTTGGTACAATAAATCCGCCTCCAAAAGCTTCATAACTTCAGCCTTTACTTGCTCCTCTATTCTTGGACTCATTCGCCTTTGAGCTTTGTTGAATTGGTTTTGATTGTGTTTCAAATCAAGCGGTATGCACCACAACCTCACGGTGGAATGCCTTTCAATTCTTTGTAATTTCTTGCCAAAACATCCACAGATTCTCTTAACAGATGTCAAATCACGTTCCACTCTTCTTGAGTAAAGATCGCCTCAGCAGTAACCAATTCTTCTTGATTTCCTTGAGAAATATTAATGTTCTTAACGGTCATGGTGGTAGCATGGTGAGTGTGGTGGTATGATGAATGTGGTGAGTGTGGTGGCTGTGATGAATGTGGTGGCCCATGGTAGATGTGGTGGGCCTTGGTGAATGTTGGTGGTTGTGATGGTATGGTATTTACTGATGGATGTGAAGTGGATGTGATGAATGTAGTCTTCAATAATGGTGCATGTGGTGGTATGATGGTAGTAGACATGGTGTCGGTTACCTCATCCTCGGAATGCGCATACCCACCAGGCTGCTTATACTTGTATAGTGGGGTGATTTCTGTTTACCCCATCCATGTGATGTCAAATCAGCATCTCTCTTGATCTTGATCAATTCCTTGCTGGAATAAAGTCTCCCCAATGGGTCTGAATGGACTCTTCATGCATGTTCACAAGGTCTCTTGTAACTCATCTTCACCAATACTTTCCAGTCTTTTGGATATGCTTATCGGCAACTTTAACTGCTGTAAATGACATATTTAAAATTTGGGTACCTTTTAACCACTTGTGCAAATGCTTATCTTCCTTGTCACCACTTCCAAGACATGAAAACAACTAAGACCTTGGTGCTTTTGACACCATAATTCTCTTGGCTGATTTCTAAGCTGCTTGGTACGCTTTCGAAAGGATTGCAAAAGGTACCTTTGCTGATTCGGAGGATGATCTAGTAACCTTATATTCTCCTTGAAAGATGTTCATTTTGCGCTTCCTCCATGAGTCTCGACATCTGACATCTAACCATGTACGGCTCAGCAACAAAGTATAAGTTTAAGCATGCACACTCTGGAAATTTCAAACCATGAAATCAAGATTGCTTTCACCTCATAGACCTTGCATAAGACATTCTTATGACTCCCATGAGTTGCACCTTCATTTGATTGAAGGCTTTGAGCATCATAGTTGTCGGTTTAAACAAATCCAACTTGAGCATTATGTGGTAGGCGTACATTCACTCCACTACAGAGTATCTATGTTGGCCTCTTTGATTAGATATCCATTAATACTCACATCACAAAGAAATGGCGGGGATCCTTGGATTGCCGGGCTGGTGGCTCACATTCTCCTCTTGTCGGTATCATTTGATATGATTTGTTGGACTGAAATTTCTGATTTTGTTCTTCCCCTAACTCTTGCAACAAATTTGGAAATAATGTATGTTGCTCAAGAGTAAGTGTAGCACAGTGGCCCAAAACTTGGCTGATCACATCATCTTCATTTGAATCTCCTCATCCACCATAGGAAGGCATCTATGGGCACAATTTTCTTCTATGAACTGAAGCTGATACGTGGGTAGCACATTGGTGCACCTTCTTAGGTCTTGACACATCAAAGCTTGTTCCTTCAAAGCCTTTGGAAAGGGTCTTAGTCTTCTCATAATTAGCTTTCTTGGTTCTTGAACCACCTTTTGTGATCTTGTAACTGCATTTACTTCTCCAATCTCTTCTTCTTTGAAATGGGTCATGTTCCACCTCAACAAATCCACGTTTACTCTTGATTTTGCCTTTTCTTGCTTCTTAAGCTCCTCGATAAGAGCCTTAACTTGAGGATTATCAATGTACTTGCATCTTGAATACGAACATCATTAATAGGAAGAGGTACTGATTCAAACACTTGCTGCTTTGGTGGATACTTGGTTGCCATTCTGGTTTCCATGGATTTTCCAACAAGTAGTCTCATCATGCTTGAATTTATCACATAACGCAATATAAATGAGCCTTACTTGGATACCATCCCTATTTTGGCTGCACCATTGGTGTGGAACCCATTGGAACTTGTTGGGCAATTGGAGCTTATTGGCATCATTGGAACTTGTGGTATGATAGGTGCTGCTTGCATTGGTTGAATAGGAATAGATGGTGCTTGTTGCATAACGGCAAATCTGGATTGGCCCTCTCAAGAATCTCTTCTCCCTACATTCTTGATCATTATGGCCCTTGATTTGGCACTTGAGGGAAAATTTCAGCAATCTACATGTAGTATCAGAATGCCCAATGAACCCACAATATTCACAAGTAATAGCGCACCTCCTTGGCTTCTCACAATTGTAACAGGAAACTTTGGGTACGCAATATCCTACATTTTTATGCTACGGAGCAGCAATTTCATGAATGTATCCCAACTTATCTTCAGCCTTGAGGCATACTTTTGTGCCACCTCTAGTAATGTTGTAGGTTGTTTAGCCTTCACCTTATGAGCAATAGCTCGTTTGACCTTACACCATTGAATGTCCATTTCATCATTCCTTGCAATCTTCAATGAACCACGACACAGGCCGCAATATACCTCACGATTATAATCTCTAATTGATTCATCTTCCTTTTGTGTGAAATTGGTCCACCTTTCCATGGTACCCATATCACTTTACATGAACTTCTTGATAATTATAGCGTAAGCACCTTTAACTCACGATATGTCATGAGTATGCGGTGAGTTTGTGCCCATTCCTCCAGATCTTGCAAAAACCTGAAACCAAGAAACAAGTAATCAGCGACGGTAACTTACATTGCTGGCAATACCTCTCAAACTACAATATGCTTCAAAGGATCCCGATCCACCGGGATCATCAAACTTTGGAATCCCCATTGAAAACCCCCGCACCGCAGAGTGTGTCACGAAGCCATCTGCCTCTTCTTGGGTTTTCTTGAAATTGGAAAAACAGTGAATCTCCTTCAATTTGAAAAACAAGGTGGATTCTTGTCTAGATCGATAATGGAATCAAAACCTCCTGGTCACGGGTAGACCCCGGGATACACTCCCAAATCTGAAAATGAAATTGAATGCTTGATGCAATTTTGAGCCCAAGGAATTGACTCCATAGGTCCCCTTCTTGTAGCCCAGTGGAGCTTAGTGGGATCCTTCTTACTTCTCTTGGGCATAAAACTATGCTCCCCTTGTGTCAATTCACACAATCAATTCTGGCAAAATTCCCTTCACACAATTGCTCCTTTCTCAATGGTGCGGGTTCTTTCTGGCGAACACCAATACCAATGGTAAACAGCTCCTTTTCAATGGAACTTCTTGCCGATCAATGCATCGAGCAAGTAGTGCATGGGTGTTAGAGCTGAACTCTAACCTTGCAAGAAGGATAGAAAAACCCAACAATCAAGCTTTCGATCTATGGATCAAGGCAATGCACAAGACAAAGAATCATCATCTCCGCAAGCTAGATCAGTCATCTCTCTCTCAATGCGAATCTCTGTTCTTCTCCCTGCTAGATAACCACGGTGATCTGTCCATGATCGTGCAAATATCTGGCGTGCGTAATCGTTACATCACTCCATATCGGTATCTGCTGCTTCTATACCACCTCACTAGTGGTGAATGTGGTGGTGGTGACAAGTGTGGTGAGTGGTGACGAGGTGTGGTGGTGTGGTGGAGTGGTGACAAGTGTGGTGATGAGTGTGGTGATGAGTGTGGTGGTGATCACCCCAATAGTTTCTTCATCAAGCAAGCGAGGCTCGGTGAGAAATTGCAACATTGATTCACATGCCAATACAATCGGAATTACTAGTGCCCATGATCGATTGGTCCGCTGATACTAGAATTGGAGATGCACAGGTACATTGTTTGGCGCCTCAATTCAAAGCCAGATTACTGCCAAGAACACCGTGCGTCGGTGAAGACATTGTAATACATGTAAATGTGCCATGGAAACAAACTTTCATATTCCTATGATCATGTCTATACACATAGAACATAAACATTCATATTATCAGGAAGCTTGTGCTAAAAACACACCATTGCCATGACATTCCGTGTGCAGTGGCGCCTTGTTTTTGGTAAATGGATCTCGTCAACAAGGAGTAAGATCGTGATTAATATGTAGTTAAGGTAATCTTTTGCAATGGTGCCCTGGATGCTGAACTAACTCGGCGTTATCGATGTAAAGAGTTGTTTAGTGGTGCATCTTGGTCATTGGCATGAACATGCCCATGAGGTGGGTGGTATAATACCAGTAGAAACAAGGAAGAAAAAATTCATGATCTATTAGTATGAACAACCTTTTACGGTAATAAGGAAGAGCGGATTCTCCAAGATACATATACAAAGTTTCAACCTCACATAGAGGATACCATGTCGATATCCATAACATGTCCATAAAATACTTGTTCACTAGTGGTGACGGGACACCATAACCACCATATTTTGTAACCACTTAGCCACCATGACCACTTATCACCATGGCTATCCTCCCTGCCTGACCTCCACGACCATACCCATACCCTCCACCACTTCCCTCCAGATTCCAATATCACCACCATACCCTTCAGCCATAATAGTTAAACTTTAGTCAAGCGCATTGTCTCTTCCTCAAGTTAATGCCCCATGGCTAAATGTTTGCCATCTTTTGTGACCTTTAGTGACACATTTATCCTCTTCTCACAATATATCCTACCTCTCGAAGTAGTATTTATATTTCTATTTGCCGCAGTATGAATTAACAGCTAACCTCTTACCCAATATAATGGTTATATTTGCCATTTGCCACACATTGTTGCAAGCAAATAGTTGCATGTTATTTTGCACACAATTGTGCCCATGGACCCTTTCTTCAAAACAAATGCAGACAAATGGGTTGTGCTCCTTAGATTTGGTTTATTCAACAAAATCTTGGCCTTCGATTTGCAGTTTCTTCACCAAGCATGCGTGCCTTGGTGAGAAGCTGCAACATTAAGGCATGCCAATATAGTCAGAATTGCTAGTGCCCATGATCGATCGGTCCATGCTTGATACTAGAATTGGAGATGCATGCTTGTTGTTTAGCACCTCAATTTAAAGCCTAACCATCATTCAATTAAATTGGGATTATGTCTTAATTTTGGGACAAATTTCATATTGCATGTTTTTTATAGCATATTCAAATTCACACAAACCACCTCAAAAGTATGAAAATGTAATCTCATATTATTTACAAAATAGTCATTATTTCACAATATAGCACCATATTATAAAAACGTGATGAAAAAATTTACATAATTCACTTTTCTTCACTTCCCAATTATATCATAGCCTTTTTCACGACATCTTGAGGTATTGTAATTCTAGCATTTCTAGCTGGAATAGTGTTTGGAGTCTCATCACTTGAGAGACTGTGTTGGCCTTGAGGAAGATGGACCCTTAACACCTTAAGAAAAGTAGTTTGTCTCAAATGTCCTCTCCATATGGTCACGGCAACGAATGGGCTCTCCACTTGAAATCCATAAAATTGGCTCTTCTAATAGACTCGAACATAAACTTAGGTGGCATGTTGGAGCCCTAGGTGGCATGTTGAGCCACCTTGGCATGTTGGGCCTTGGTGATGCGTTGAAACCTAGAGTGGCATGTTGGAGCCTAGGTGGCGTAGCTGAGCCTAGGTGGCATGTTGGGTCCGCATTGGCATGTTTGAGCATCTTGGCATCTTAGGTGGCATGTTGGAGCCTGGGTGGCATGTTGGGCCCACTTGTGGCGTATTTGAGCCACCTTGGAATGTTTGAGCCAACTAGCTAGCATTTGAACCCATGTGGCATGTTTGGGCCACCTTGGCACGTTAGGCCTAGGTGGCATGTTGAAACCAGCGTGGCATGTTTGAGCCACCTTGGCATATTTGGGTTCGAGACTATGTGGCATGTGTTGGAGACTAGGTGGCATGTTGGCGCTTTAGGTGGCCTTCGGATGTTTGAGCCTGGGTGAGTCTTTTGAGCCCGTGGCATGTTTGAGCTACCTTGGCATGTTCGATGGCATGTTGGAACCCGTGTGGCATATTGGAGCCATCTTGGCGTGGCAGGCCACCAGCATGTTGGACCTGGGTGTGGCATGTTGGAACCCATGGCGTGTTTGAGCCACCTTGGAATGTTTAAGGCTGGGTGGCATATTGGAACTATGTGGCGTAATGGCAGGCCTGGGTGGCATGTGTGAGCCCTGGGTATGTTGGTGCTTCATGTTGCAGGCCACGTTGGCAGCATGTTGGGTGGCATGTTGGTATGTGGCACTCCAAGTGGTGACATGGCATGCCAAAGCCAAGGCCAAGATTTTGACTAGGTAAAATGAAAAAGATGTCCATCTACGGTCTTTTTATTGGTGATGTTGGCAAATTTTTGGATGACCTTGGCTAGATGGGCGTGACATGGACATGATGACTGAGACTCTATGCAAAATATGATAACCTTTGAAATTTTTGGTAGAGGAGTTTGGCAAGGAATAGAATAAAAGGGATAAAGAAGAACTTAATGACACACTTCTAGCTTTCGAACCGAGGCCGAGAATTTAGGTTTTGGGCTCAGTGTACAGGCGTCAGCGCCCTCCACTACCTCATGACATTATGCAGATCCACGGTCAATCGGCTGGGGTGTAGCCTCAAAATGCAAACCACTGTGCCTTGCGAGGTTATTGTAAAGTTCGTTGTGGAGGCCAAAGCATTAGTCGATTACGCCCAGGATACGGTGTGCCTTTTCAAACATGCATGCGAGCCATGGCAAAAGTGAAATAACGGACTTTGGATCTATTGGCGATCCGAGATCATTTCAGAAAAATTTGCTACTACAAAATGTGTTCTTGACTTCTAATTCTGCGACAACGGGAGGATAAATCAAACCCATTTCATCAATTTCTATTGCTTCTTGTTTTCAGCTGCGACTTCTCGACCATGCCTCAAGTGCAAGCCCAGATAAAGAGCGACCTCCATAACGTAAACCCTACAATAACCTAACTAGCCTTACAGGGTTTTACGTTTTGGAAACAAAAGCATCGTCGACTTCTTTGATAACTAGGTGGACCATTTCTAAACATGCATGGGGAGCCGCAGGCTAAGGCTCACTTGAGTTTCGATATATTAAGCGAACCGAGTGATCCCAAACAATTTTGCTCACGCATAAAGGTGCTCCTAGACTTTGGTGCAAAACTAGGAGGAGATTAAATCCAAACCCCATTACATGGGTTTCTCATAAATGCTCAGCGCGGCTGCTCGACCATGTCCCAAGTGCAACGGACCAAAGCGGAAACCTCCGCGCGTAAACCCTACAATAACTTTGGCAAAGCCTGAGGTTTCGTTTTGGGCTCATCTCTGTCCGAATTGGACGGGATCTTGCGAATGTCATAGGGTAGATAGAGGCGTTGGCCTTGAAGGCGGAGCCCTAAAACCTTCGAGCGATTCGACCCAAAGGTCCTCTCTGGAAGGTCACAGCCCGCAGGCGGGCAACTCTCCCACCCGGGCCTTGATCGGCTACGCCTTGGTTAGAAACACTCCGACATGCCACAGAGACCAAGTTTAGGTAGGCGAGAGAATACCCCTGCTCAGGCGCCAAAGTAGCTCATGTCCAACACGTTCGTAGTGAATTGGCCTTAAGCGGATGCGGAATCTCGCCTGTAGAAGTTCGTGTTTCTTTTCTAGCGCAAAAAAATGACCCAGGTGTAACTTGGTCCCACAGGGTAATTCGCTGTTTCGGACGACGCCGTGAAGTCAAATCTCCATTCGGAGCCTTTGTACTGCCCGAGCGACAAAACACTTGGGTTTCTACGATTAAATTACGCAGGGACACTTTGCGGTTTGATATGTTCTCCGGACAGATCTTGAATTTTTGAACCTGCTTTCAGGCGAAGTTACTTGGCGTGATTTAGCGGTCCGGATAGGAAGCGGGTTCGGGAAGGGAGGCATTGGCATTTGCCACTCCGGAGCAGTAGGAAAACTGCCTCGATGAAGTCAAACCCATTTAAATGGGTTTCTATTGCTTCTTGTTTTCAGCTGCGACTTCTCGAGCCATGTCTCAAGTGCAAGCTGAATAAAACTCGACACCTCCATAAACGTAAACCCTACAATAGCACAGCAAGGCCACGGGGTTTATGTTTTGGAAATATATAATCCAGTTGGACGGGATCTTGAATAATGTCATGAGGTGGTGGGAGGCATTGGCCTTGAGACGGGCCTAAAACCTTCGAGCGATTCGTGGGTCCTCTGGAAGGTTCACGGCCTGAGCAGGCAACTCTCCCACCCGGGAGCGTGATCGGCTGCCTTAGCGGACTCGAAACATGGGCATTACCACAGAAACTTCAAGTTTCGTGGGCGGAAGACCACCCTGCTCTAGGAAGCGCCAAAGTGGCTCATGTCCAACGTTCGTGGTAAGATTGGCCTTAAGCGGAGGGTCGCGAGAATCTCTTGCCATGTATAGAGGTTCGTGTTTCTTTTCTTTGCCAAAAATGACCGTGTAACTTGGTTCCTAAGGTAATTTCGCTGTTTCGGACGACATGAAGTCAAATCTTCATTAAGACCTTTATCGCGACGACAAAACGCGGGGTTTCTACGATCATTGCGGGATGCTTCGCGAGTTTGATATGTTCTCCGGACCAGATCTTGATTTTTGAACCTGCTCGAGAGCAAGTTACTTGAAGCGTGGATTCAACGGTCCGGATAGGAAACCGGGTTCGGGAAGGGAGGCATTGGCATTTGCCCTCCGGGAGGAGCATTGATGAGAAAGCCTGCCTCAGTAAATCAAACCCCATTCGTCGGTTCTATTCTTCTTGTTTTCAAGCTGCAGCTTCGACCATGTCTCAGAGTGCGACTAAATAAACTCGACCTCCATAAGCGTAAACCCTACGTAACACAGCAGGCCACGGGTTTCGTTTTGGAGAATAATCCAGTTGGACCCGGGATCTTGCTACAATGTCATGAGGTAGTGGGAGGCATTGGCCTTGACGGAGCCCTAAAACCTTCGAGCGATTCGACCCAAAGGTCCTCTGCGGAAGGTCCACAGCACGAGCGGGCAACTCTCCACCCGGAACTCTCGACTCACCTTAGCGGGCTGAAACATCGACATTACCTTGGAGACCAAGTTTAGGTAGGCGAGGCAACCCCTACTCTAGGAGGCGCCAAAGTAGCTCATATCCAGCTGCGTTCGTGATGGGTGCAGCCTTAGCGGTGCGAGAATACTGCCATGTAGATGGTTCGTGTTTCTTTTCTTTGCAAAAATGGCCAGGTAACTTGGTCCTAAATTAATTCGTTGTTTCGGACGACATGGCCAGTCAAATCTCCATTCAGGAGCCTTTGTCTTTGCCCGACGACAAAACACTTGGGTTCTACGGTGTTCATTGCGGGCAGCTTTGCCGGTTTGATATGTTCTCGGACAGATCTTGTATTTTTTGAACACCTTTCGAAGCAAGTTACTTGAAGCGTGGATTCAACGGTCGGATAGGGAAAGCCGGGTTCGGGAAGGGAGGCATTGGGTTTGCCCTCCGGGAGGGCTCTTTGTGGTAAAACTGCCTCGGTAAATCAAACCCCATTTAGGCGTCGGTTTCTATTGCTTCTTGTTTTCAAGCTGCCCAACCTAAACCATGTCTCGGTGCAAGCATTGAATAAAACCGACCTCCATAACGTAAACCCTACAATAACACGGCAGGCCGCGGGCTTACGTTTTGGGCCATGTCAGATTGGACGGGGATCTTGCACAATGTCATGAGGTAGTGGGAGGTTGATGCGGAAGATGGGCCCTAAACCTTCGAGCGATTCGACCCAAAAGGTCCTCTGGAAGATTTTGTCTGGACGGGCAACTCCCACCGGAGGCGCAGATCGTGACTGCCTTGGCGGACTCAAAACATCGACATTACCACGGAACCAAGTTTAGGTAGGCGGAAGACCTAGGAATGTTGGAGCCTAGGTGGCATGTGGGCCACGTGGCATATTGGGCTCCGCCACCTTGGCGTGATGAGCCAAGTGGCGTGTTTGAGCCACCTTGGCATGTTAGACCTAGGTGGCATGTTGGGCCCATGTGGCATGTTTGAGCCACCTTGTCGTATTTAGACTGGGTGGCATGTTTGAGCCACCTTGGCATGTTCAGACCTAGGTGGCGTATTTGGGCCCATGTGGCATGTTTGAGCCTAGGTGGCATGTTAGGCCATGGTGGCATGTTGGGCCCTGGGTGGCATGTTTGGAGCCAACTTGGCATATTTAAGCCTAGATGGCATGTTGTGACCACCTTGGCATGTTGGAGCCTAGGTGGCGTAATTGCAGGGCTGCGTGGCATGTTTGAGCCACCTTGGCATGTCTAGACCCAGGTGGCATGTTGGAACCTAGGTGGCATGTTTGGGCCCACCTTGGCATGTTTCAAAACCTAGGTGGCATGTTGGAGCCCTGGGTGGCATCTTGAGCCACCTTGGCGCGTTTGGGCCTGGAGTGGCATGTTGGAGCCACCTTGGCATGTTGGAGCAAAGTGAGCTGCATGGCATGTTTGAGCCCTATGGCATGTTTGAGCCACCTAGGAATGTTGGAACCTGGGTGGCATGTTGGAATACGTGGCATATTTGAGCCACCTTGGCAGAGTTGGAGCATGGGTGGCATCTTAGACTGCGTGGCATGTTTGAGCACGTTGAGCCTAGAGAGTGGCATGTTTTGAGTCATTTTTGCATGTTGGAGCCTACCGTGGCATGTTGGAGCCACCTTGGCATGTTTGAGCCTAGGTGGCGTAATAGAACTCACCTTGGCGTATTTAGACCCACGTGGCATGTTTGAGCCATGGCATGTTGGAGCCTAGGTGGCGTGGAAGCCATGTGGCATGTTTGAGCCACCTTGTCGGCATGTTGGAGCCCTAGGTGGCATGTTTGACACCTTGGCATGTTGGAGCCTAGGTGTGTTGGAACACATTGGCATGTTTTGAGCCACTTTGGCGTATTTCTGAGCCCTAGGTGGCATTGGAGGCTACGGTGGCATCTTGGAGCCCTAGGTGGCATGTTTTGAGCCAACTTGGCATATTTAAGCCTGGTGACATGTGACCTTGTGTTGAACCCTGGGTGTGTGGTGGAGCCCGTGGCATGTTTAGCCACGTTGGCATATTAGACTTTGCATGGCATGTTGGAAGTCACGTACGTGGCATGTTGGAGCCACCACCTTGGGGGTGAAAGCATGCTAAGATATGCCATCTAGTACCTATTGCATTGGTATAAAACCTGCCGAGGAAAAGTACCCAACAACTGGAGTGCGGGAACTTACTAAAATGCCGCAATAAACAATAAGTTTGAGAGTTAATTCATTTATTTTAGTCATTAGTATTATTGTTATCCTCTAGTACTATAGATTAACATGCTATTGACCCTCAATTCAAAAATTTTAGATTGATTTTAATGGAAAGAAAAAAGCGAAGTACGAGTTTAAAAGTACCGCAGTGTAGGTGCTTTTGGGGTTCAAAGTGGTACCGTGGCATGCTTTTACCCCCCTTGGCATGTTGGGCCTGCTTTGTGGCATGTTTGAACCACCTTGTGTATGTTTGGAGCCACCTTGGTGGCATGTTGGGCTCCTGCTTGGCATGTTTGGGCTGATTGGGACACAGATCATGTGCATATGCTCAAAAAATGGTTGAGGCATAAAAAGCAAAACTCTCTCTCTCTCTCTCTCTCTCTCTCTCTCTCTCTCTCTCTCTCTCTCTCTCTCTCTCTCTCTCTCTCTCTCTCTCTCTCTCTCTCTCACACATGCCCTTGCCTCCATACCTTGAGGATCGATAGACTTGTTGGTTCCCATGGATGTTAAAGTTAAATTCAGTTCAATTTAATTTGGGATCTTCATAATGCCTTTGCATTCTAGTTTTCTATAAGCATGAGGGTAAAGGGACAATAGATGAGATATTGCATTTTTGCACGGTCCTGCACCTCAAGGATCTTGATGGTTTTGTTATGCGAAAATAGGTGTTAAGTAGTGAAGTAACTTGTAACTACATGGAATCTTAGTATAAGGACATGTGATGCGTCTTGGCGATATAAATCACGTATAGCAAATCAAGTACTCTGTCCTGCCACTATAAGACACATGATATGGAAGGATAGGACATGTGAAAACAAGTATTCTTTCCTACTTCTATAAGACGTGACAATAGAAGTATTACATGTCGTAATTCATGTATTCTTTCCTACAATGCCTTGTAATAAAGTATACGTCACTACTACTATAAAGACATGTGACATGGAGGCATATGCCATGTGAGAATCAAGTGTTCTTTCCTACTTCTATAAGACATGTGACAATAGAAGTATTACACATGTCATAATTCATGTATTCTTTCCTACAATGCCTTAACAAATAAAGTATATCCTGCTACTAAGACAGCCAGATGGAAGTATAGGACATGTAGAGAATCAAATATTCTTTCCTACATCTGAAAGACATGTGACAATAGAATTATTAGACATGTAGAAATTCAAGTATTCTTTCCTACGGTGGTTGTATTATAAAATGACATGTCACAATAGAAGAAACTACAAAACAACGATTGGATGTTTTAGTCCATGAAAAAGAGCACCATTGCTCCGAACAGAAACCATACCTCCAAAAATCCACATGGGATTCGCTGGCAAGGACATGTGGACCTACCAAGGCGATGTTTTCAGGTGGACCAAAAACGGGGTGAGTGTGTTGGAGGAGCAAAAACAAGAATGATGTACCAGCGTGAAGGCGTATTCTCATCCGACCAAAGCTTAGAAGTTGTTGAAGTACTGATGGAATATCTTCTACCATGGTTGTGAGACAAGGCGACACACACACACCTTTGTAGCGCGCGCGCGCGCGCGCGCGCGCGCGCCGGTGCGGATGCCTTGGGATGTCAGGTGTTGTTGTCACAACTCAAATAATGAATACAATATTGTATATCTTGCCATGTTTAATTATTAAATTTTTTAATTGTCTAATAACAAATATAAGACCTTTTAATTATTCAAAATCCAATGTTTTGTAATGAACTTCCATGTTGCTAACATTTGTTGCTTTTCCTACTATGTTATTCATAGCACTCCTTATAAATAACACATAAGTTTTTTGCTGTCAGCAACCATGGGATGCTGACCTGATAGCATATCTATTGTTCACAACTTTGCTTCTCGCGTGGCTTGGTAGCCTTGACAGCCCCTAAACCTGCGGGCCTTTAGGCGAAGTTGGTCGTTCGGGTTTAGCTCGCCACCACCGCCACCTCCACCATTGTGTGGTTGGTATGGATTTTTTCTAGGATAAAATGTAAGTTAACCATTTATTTTTAACGTTCTAATGTTTTTAAATGTAGCGTGTAAATGCGGTTCAAATACTTCTTTTCTATGCATAATGTTAAATGCGTCGTGGTTATAGGATCTTCTTCTCACCACTTGAAGGGCTGAAAAACCTCGCGCATCCGGCGGAAAGGCGAAGAAGCGAGGAACTTCGAGAGATATCAACGGCGATAACACGAAGATAAAGGTGGAATGCCTTACGGTCGGGATGTCGCCGCGAAATGGACATTCTTGCGCGGAGGCATTGAACAAAGTAAGTGATGCAGGCGCCCACTGACCCTCACGTCATGGCCTCGCCCACTCCTTGAATTCAATCTTGAGGCACATTCCGAGCACGAGGAGAATGAACCCCCACAGGCCGTAGTAAATCGCGTCGGGTGGGCAATTCCCTCTTCAAGCTCTACAGTAAGATGCGTACACGCACCACCTCCCGCGAAGGCATCTCTTTGAATATGAGTGAGTTCATCTTCGAATTATGCCCTTTTGTTCTAACACACATATTCGCGCTGTTGGTCGTATGTTGAGTGTAGTAGCGAAGTTGCGCCCGCGGCCTTGCGGGATGAGCAATTTTGGAAGATGGCTAATAGTGTCACAAATAGCGTTTGCACCATAACGTCCACAAGGGTAGATAGACGCTGGGAGCCTATGATGAGGAAAAGAGAGGATCAAGGCTTTTAAGCGAATATCCAGAGCTCAAGTCAGGAGAGATCTCATGGAGGAGAGTTTGTTCAAGCGGGGGTAAACATGTTACAAAGCCACCGGGTATTGACCTTTTTCGTTCTTCATTATAACCTCATTGTACTCATATTTTATTTATATATTTTGCGGAGTATTCGGAAAGAAAGCGACTGAAAGCTCTTGCCAAAGCTTCTAAGAGTCTCGATAGAGAGTGGCCTGACTGTCTGGTTGTTAATAGAGCATTCAATCGTCATCTCTCCCACATGAGTCGTATAATTAGATGATGCCATGTGGATAAGTCCTTGTATTGCATTATAGTGTTTGAAGGTAACATATTGCTCGAAGAAAGGGAAGCTAGAACAAAAGCGTATTTGAATGGCAGTCTGTGAAACAAGTAAAATACATAGTGCCAATAAAATTTGGGTGGTTGCAAGCACTACGGATAAGCTATTTGTAAGTATAAATTTGGTTTATAATGTAGGTTCTCGAGTTGAACACTAACATTAGTTTTGGTGCTCATTCTCAATAGAAGTCATTTAGCACGGTGGCGGCTGCTAAAGATGAGCGAATGGGCCTTCAAAAAGCGATTCATCTGATACGCCAACTAGCAGCGTGAAAGGGGGGATGAAGTGTGTATCATTCATTAGATAATTATTTATGACTACAATGAACTAATTGTTGCGATACAATATAATGCGGAGTGAAATGAAAGGCGAAGCCAATGAAGAAGAAGAAGAAGAAGAAGAAGAAGAAGAATTAGAAACGCTAACTAAGACTCAATATATTTGTAATGTACAAATTAATTAGAAATATATTAATTGAATTCAATCTAAATTTTTTATGCTGTTCACTTATTATTTGTGATTTTTTTTGTTATGTTAATTTTATGCTGGTTCTTTTTTATTCTTAGATTTATTAAACATTTAATTACATAGTAAACAATAATGTATCTACTATGATACTGAATACTAATATGAATTTAATCAATATTTGTTTCTATTTTTTGAATTTTAAATTTTAAATATTTATTCTCGATTTATTTGTTCATATTTAATATTTATTATACTATTAATATTGATAATATTAATATTATTTAATATTAATAAATATTACTAAATATTTGTTATATTAAATATTTGTTAATTTTGAATATGAATATTGTCCAGATTAAATAATGTTGAATAATATTAAATTAATATTTTTTCATTTTATGTCGTTGTTGAGCCGAGCGTTGATGGCGTGGCGCCCGCGTCGGCGCGTCGTTGAAGCAACGTTGATGGCGATGGCTGAGCCGGCCGACGGCGGCGACCGCGCGGCGAGCAATTGTGACCACCTCGGCTAACGTCGTTCAGCAGCGGCGTTTCACCGCATCTTGACCACTTGTCGGCTCTGTGGCAGCAACGCTGCAACCCAGACGGACATGATGGCGATAGTTTTAAATGGGTGAGCAGCGTTGCTGACTCACTCTGCCACGCCCGGCCCGTACATGTTGTGTGATCAATGGCGGCCCGATCTGCGTGGGCGACCCGTGTCGCATAGCGGCGTTGAGCAATCGAATCGTCGCTTAAGATGCCGCCGTTTACGGCTGGCGTATAGCGGCGCATAAAGGTCGTAATCGGCTCGGCGTCCGAAATAGAGCGTCGTTGCTCGGCGTTTGACGTCGATCATCGACGTCTGACGACGTCTGGACGTCGTGGAAGGCGTCGTATGGGGCTTTGGTTTTTGTAGTGGTTTGGCCCTTCTTGCTGCGGCTTATCTTTGAAGGATACTGTTTTCTTTTCCTGCTACTTCCCGCCAGTTGCCCTTTATGCTTGGAGCTTTTGTTGGTTACGGACTAGGCGTTGCTCTAGGGCTGCTCTTCCGTTGCTTTGCCCATATCCACTGGTAATCTTCTTTATTTACTTAACATTACGAGGCCGGATCGCTGCGGTGGCAACGATTCGCTTGATACCGACCGAGGGTTGATTACTCTTACGGTTTCCTTATCTCATCATTTAATCCCTCGATGTACCCTTCCCGCTAGTGGCGGATGCTCGGCTTAAGCACATAAAGCCTCAATTTCATGAACTCTTTAGGTGTGTATTCTTGCTGGATTCTTTCTTTGTAGCTGATGAGAATTGCTACATCATGTGGCATTTGTGCTCCTTGGCACATAGTGGCGCTTGAATGCCTTTGAAAATTTCTGCATTTCTTGTTATCACCTTGCCTCCTTCGTGGGCCTTGGCATAGCCTTTCCACCCATCACAATTGCGCCTTTAAGGTTGGGTATTTGCCACCACCTTTAATCTTTAATCCTTCATTAGTATGCATTCCCATATTCCCTCATCTAGATCCCAAGCCTCTGCCTCCATGCCTGTGAAACTCACACGAGAAGCTATTCAAGCTTTCTTGCCTTCCATACATTACTCGGTAGCCGAATCTACTTTCTTACAGTGATGGGGTCCTTATGTCCACCGATGCATACCGTCTCTACGGTCACACTTTGTTCCACCTCTTCCTCAGATAGTCCGCGCTCAGAAGCTTCGCGTCGGAGATTCGATGCTGAGGGACCTCCTTCTCTTGCTCTTCTTCTTATCCTTTCCGTCTTTAGTGGTGCCCGGCAAGCTTGGGCGTTAATGATACTGGCTCAATATTGCTTGTCTTTGCTAATAGGCCTTTATCTCTTGAAGATCGAGATCTCCTCGCGACATCTCCTCTTCGAAGTCCATGGGACCAAATTCTTCGTCTGTGAGTTCCTTGCTATGTGTTATGCATTTGGGGTCCCTTCATCTCCCTATGGACTACTTTTACATCTTGTTATATTTTGTTCCTGGACCTTTAATTTGCATACAAGTAGATCGTAGCCTTAAGGTTTAGCTTTGTTTGTTTTATTGCATTATATGTGTTTATATAGTTGTGAAACAAAATACATCAATGAACATTTAGAATCGAAATAAAATGTATTCATAGTAAGCTTCATTACAATGTACGGGATCAAGAGTCTAACTATTCTTGGAATCGTTGGAAGGATGGGTTATCTCAAGGAACTTCTTAACTTTGGGCTGTTATTTCTCACACGAGGGTCCCAAGTTACGAGAATGTTCGTTGGTGTCCATACGAAACTGTCCTGTGAAATCTTCCACCCTATGATCCAGTGTAGGCCTTGATCCTTTTGCTAATCTTCCTATAGTCGGTAGGGTACACAATCGAAAATCTGGTGCCTGGATTTCTCTTGACTAGGATGACATGGTCAGCAGTGGAATCGATCGGTATGCCTAACAAATCTGAGGTCACGATGAGCATGAATACCCCTTCTTCGCCTTAATTTGGTGCGGTGGATGGCCCAGCTGTCTGCCGTCCAATAGTAGAGATATAGCGACACATCACATCCATTGTTGTTGATTCTTAAATTCCCGGTCGGGGCCTTGCGCTCTATGTCTTTCCGCATATTCGCCGGCTTGAATCGTCGGTCTACGTAGTCCTTATTGTTGAGGCGATTAGGTGGTCGATCTACGCCTCTCCTCTGGACACACAGCGAGGCTGGTGTGAAGAACTTTCAGCATCAAAATATTTGTGGTCTTGACACGGATCCCCATGGTTCTTGGATGGTATTAAATTCTTCTTGACGAGGTCCCAAGGCTGTCATCATTGCAGAATCTTTGCTATACTTTGAATGTCTAAAGTAGAGCTCCACGGTGTAGGTGTCGGCTTCTCTTCACGATGGATTGGGAGTGGAAGCCTCGATCGATGAAGTCATCGGTCACGGTTGTTCTTGCGCCGAAGATCACGACAACTCGTCGCTTTGTGCTTCCACAGCTGCGCATTCGGGGAAGTTGCAGATGTCACTCGGGGAGGTACTCCTGGCCATTGATGATGATGGGGGCTAGGCTTGTGATACCTGGCAGGAGTGGGGCGATCACATGGAATTACTGCCGGGTCACAGTCGAATGGTGGATCTCACCACACTTTCTGCTTGTCTTGGATTCTGGTCCGGGTCGAGACTCGGCGTAGTCTTCGTCGTCAGTCGAGGCTCTTTGTCTTCTGCTCTGCCTTCTTGCTCAAGCTTGATCGCAATGGGAGGTGACCCAGCCTAGCTGAAGAGGCTATGGGGTCCCACATCTAAGGCCGGAATAGATGGTTCTAGATTGGGTTAGGGGCATGGTGAGAAAGAAAAGATGGCTAAGGCGGTGGTATAGGAGAAATACTTAGCCCTATTCTTTGTCATGACCATGTGATGTTTGCCAATCTAGCAACCTTGTTGTTCAGTGCTTGGCAATGTTAGGACATCACTCAAAGAAATTTGTGGAGGGGCCTTGAAGACAAAATATCTGTCTGGAGGGAAGGCATTTGTACTAAGGAAGGCTATTTTCTACAGCTTGGAACTCGAGTCATGACGCTTCCATATAGGATGGGGTTGCACGCAAAGTGGCTTCAGATGTCTATCTCTACGGAAAACTACAAAGATGGCATTGATGTCTGCCTCGGCTACATGGGCAGCGAGTACCATCACTTTGAAATCTCACGGTTGCCATTGATCTTGACTAAACTAGGCTAACAAGCAGCTCTTGAAGCACCTAAAGGGAGCTGAAAAATCGCCTAAAGGCTGAGAACAGAGCACATGGATGCTAAGCGCGGGATATGAGGGTATTTATAGGCAAAAGGAAAACCTAATTTTTGGAAGACTTAGAAATTTTTTGGGTTGGGCAATCCACACCTATTTTGAGGTCCAAAATGAAGTTTGAAGGCTAATTTGAGGGGTTTTAAGCCTGAATAGGACCTAATGAACCCTCACCAGCAACAAATTTGAGTCAATTGGAAGGTGGCATAGAAGAGAGATAATCTTTGAAAGTACTCCGCGGTGTCGCGGCTAGAGGCTGACCTAAAATTTGGAAGTCGGATCTGGCGCATATCGTGAAAATAGTACCCTGTTGGTCAAAACTTATCTAAGCAGGGATGAACTAAAAATTGAAAACATGATGGTCTCATCGAGATATGCAAGATTGACCCCTTACTTGAAAACAGTTTGGAGATGTTTAGGACCACTTTTAGTGTCAAATACTCACGGTGTGCGCACGGGGCACGACCCAAATTTTAGGTCGATGCTGCAGCGCATACCATCGATAACTTCTCACTTTTGGCCATATGATGTCAATTTAACTAAAAGCAAAAGTAGTGTGCTAATTCAACCTAATTAACAACAGTTTATGCACTTATAACTTACTCTACAAAACTTTTTTATTCCTACGAAATTTATTTATTTACAAAATTAATTTCCCTTTAATGGAACTTGCCAAGTGCATATCCTTGGTCATCAATACTTACTCTTTTGGGCGTGTATGGTGCACGCACTCGGAGTCTTCAAAATGTTGCACTAGCTTCTCTGCTTTGCCTCCTGTAAGGCTAGCGACGTTCACCTGTGACTCATACTCGAGAGTCGAACTCCTGTGCGACTTCCTTGACATGGCGAATGGTGCCGATGGGATAGGAAAGGCTATAATTTCTCACGAAAATGCCTAATTTCCCTAGCGCTTGTGGTCTGAACCGGGCTTCCTCGCTGGAAGCTTCTTGGGAGGTACGGCCTTCTCACGGAGGTGGTTTAGCGTCTTCTTCTTCGATGCCGTCCTCCTCGATGCTCACGTGACATTGCTTTGATAGTAGGTTATGGGCCTCCACTTCATATGTATTCTGGTAGGCCTTCAATTTCTTGGTAGACTACTTGATGGTCTACCATAAGACTCCAGGCGGAGTTAGGGCGGCTTCTTTGGATCCTTCCTTCTCCCACATGGGGTAGGGTGGTGGTATGCATGCCTAGATCACAGTACATCGATCCTCGTCTATTTGGTCACGGG
The DNA here is from genome assembly GCA_021234155.1 of Isoetes taiwanensis. NCBI lineage: Eukaryota > Viridiplantae > Streptophyta > Lycopodiopsida > Isoetales > Isoetaceae > Isoetes > Isoetes taiwanensis. Next base: position 12,643,945 of record JAJEKV010000002.1, read on the forward strand.
AGGGCTCCCTACCTCTTGATTAGGGTTGTAATCTTACGTCATACGAGGTAAATGGAGGATCTTTACATTAGGGGTCTTCTTTAGCAAGCTTCTCTTGGGCTCCTCCTTCTCTCTCTTTGCCCTTGAGTTTCTTCTTGTGCCTCTTGTTCCTCTCGCTTCCCTTTTCTTCTCGGCCTTTACCGCTACCATGGCGTCGTAACTTCCCTCTCGCGCATTCTGATCCGAGGCCTCGGGGTTCTTCTTCTAAGGTTGGCTTGGGGTGGGCTCATACACTCATGCAGTGCGTTGGCAGCCACCTATGTGATACCCGCCTCTCTTGTTCTTGTATCTCCTCCTCGATTTCCTCGTGCACTTTCTGTGAGTTTCTTAAATCCATTGAACCCTCCCGGGTCAATGTCACCTTCCTCGTCTAAGTCCTGGTTGATGAGATCAGCCAGTTCTTCTAATCAATTCTGTTGGATCCTCCTCCACCTTAGCTTTTCCGAAGTACTCTCCTCGGCTGATGAAGGTTGGTCTCCCCAGAAGCGGCTTCTCTAAAGTAGCTGCATGTCATACTCTGTCTTGGGCTGTTTGCAGTCGATACATCCAGGCGGTTGTTTAGTCGCGCCATGCTTTACTTCAAATCAATCAGACTCTGGTAGCCCAAAATTGCCTCGAAATCACGGGGCTACTTCTAGGCCGGAAGTCGAGGTTTAGGTCTATTTATAGTTTGGCAAATTTTTAAATCAAATTCTAAGTTGCTCATTTCATGTGTCAAAGCACCTATTAACCAAAACATGTACTGTAGAGTTTTCGTAAGATTTACTCATGGTGTGCGCTAGAGGCTGATCTAATAGCGATCAAGGCTCTGGCGCTTATCTGCGTCATTTGCATTTTAGACTAAATTATATAACTTCTAGACATATTCAATAATACGTAACTTCCA